>JARQOC010000003.1:139768625-140430725 GCA_033576535.1 Allobates femoralis
GTTTGTGTTGTTATAAATACATTTTGAGGTATCCAGAGTACTCCTTTAATTATGTGTACGGCATATGCTCTTTAATATAATGGCTAGAAATTTGTATGAAAATATATATGAATCAGATTAAACTACTATGTCAAATATTGGTGTATAGCTTTGCTTTGAATTGTGTATGTGTAAAAATGCTAGGAACAATTATAAATGATCCTGATGCCCAAGGGATGTATTCTGGAGTTAAAGTACTTCCAAGAAGAAGAAATATGGCTATAGGAAAAAAAAGCAATTGCAGAAAAGTTGAACAACCTGGAGGACAACCATTTGTTACTAATAATATATTTCTGTGAATCAAGGGACATGATATGGTGACTCATGTGGAAAACAAAATTAGTCTTATTTTGAAGGATGATATCTGGTGCAATATTCTTTTTTATTTTCAAATTTTACTTTTTTTGCATAATGTATGATGCACAAATGACTTTTTTCTCATTAGCAGTTTTTCAAATTATGAATTTAAAAGAAATTTATAACTAAAAACTCATTTCCAATCTGCTTTCAGTGTAAATCTGTTTCCTGTATTAGACAGACCTGAAACCACATGGTATAAAATTAATATACAAATGTAAATTTTCTTACTCTAACTTGGATGAAGAATGGTCTTTTCCACAGTTAACACAAGATAACATGATTAACGTATTCAGATATCTGTGAATCACATATGTGTTCTATCTACAATTTATAGTTACCCACTGAAGCTTCTGGTGTTCCAAACACTTCTGTATTTTATTAAAGAAAATGTGTCAGCCGGTTAAAGAAAAAATACATTATTCAGCTTACCGTGTTAATGCTCGAATTCTATGAACAAAGAGGGAACAACAGAAGTGTAGGAGGTATATGGATAAATCCAGCACCAGATCCAAAAAAGATTGTTATGGATTTAAAAAATATTTATTGTACTAGATTAATGCCCGATGCTATCGCATCGGGAGGATGGTGATGTGATGTTGAGGATGTTTTGTGTGACAGTAAGAGCAGTAACACCTTGAGATGGAGATGTGGTGATCAGCCATCCCACCCATCTCTTTAGCTGTTCACAAAAACCCGTCCCTGTTGTAAAAGTAAATAATATTTCTCAGCAGCTATGCTGCTGGGCCTTAACATCCGGGTTCATATCACCAGATAAAAGTATTTGATGATACACATCTCCCCTCTTATACTAAATGTGTGTTAATCTTAGATTTAGAAATATGTGTAAATGTATCACACCTATGTATTTATGTAGATAGGATATTTAGATAGTGACCCTCAAGAGGGACAGCATTACTGATGTATGTAAAGTGATATTGAATTAATAGTACTATATAAAAGAATTAAATTACTATTATAATTATAACCTATAGATGGTAGCCCGATTCTAACGCATCGGGTATTCTAGAATATGGAAATAGAGATTGTATGGGGAAGGTGGTGAGGGCTGAATTGGGAGGAACTTTGAAGAAGGAGTGGTGGGGAAAGGACGGCGTGGCAGAGGGAGGAGGAGGACAGAGCAGCAGGGGGAGGAGAGGAGGGAGACAGAGCGGCAGGGGGGAGGAGGACGAAGGACAAAGCAGCAGGGTGGGGGAGAATGAAGCAGCACAGGCAGGGTGGAGGACGAAGGATGGTGTGGCAGAGAGGAGAGGACAAAGGAAGGGGAGGAAAGCAGATCAGCACGAAATTGAGTAGACTTGTAAAACAGCAGGTAGACAGAAATTCTCACTGAATACTCGAGAATAGCTAGATGGTAGGCTGAGGTTTATAAAGGCAAAGAGGAAGATCACATGAAACAGTGGATGCTATTTTGAAATGGGGCAAGACGCACAAAATGTCAATAAAAATCAAAAATCCTAACATCCGTTATCATAATAATCATAACATGTAAAACATAAAAAAATTAATTCTCATCTTCTCTTTTACTTGTTCCCCTTTGCCACCTAAGTCCATTGTCTGCCAAACAGATCGTCAGGCTTTTTCTTTCCATATTCACACCCTTGTGGTTTTACATTTGGAACAGATATGAAGCCTCTGTCACTCCAACTTTATTCCTGCTCAGCGCTGCCCCTTTCCTGGACCGGAAAATGACTGATTTTAGACCAGTACTGTGAGCGGAGTGACATCCATACGGCTGAGCTCTGACCTGGAGTAACCTGACTGTGATATCACACCACTCACACCTGTAGCTGAAAATCAATCAGTTTCCAGTCCAGCCATAATAGGACGTCACACAGGATCATTGATGGTTTCTGTAGGAGTAATACAGATGATAACCAGAATTGTGCTTGTGTTCTTTTTCTAAATAAATTATATTTCACAGTTTAGTGTATTATTTACTATTTACATGTAGGTTCCTAATGGCCGGTCTAACATTAGATCAACATACATAGCTGGCATTACCTCCTTTATCACCCAGTTTGCCACCGGCACCAGAGCAACTAAAAGAGCCGGGTACAGCATCTGAAAATGGCGCTTCAATGAATGTGCTATTTTATTCGGCAGCTACAGCTGCAATTTGCTTTTGGGGGCCTAGGATGCTTGGGCACAACTACTTTTCCCAATGTGGTGTATTATTTACTATTTACTTTGAGGTTCATAATGAGTAATTCTGACATTGGCCTGATATAAGAACCTTGGGCTTAGTGTCAGCTGACAAAATTCAGTTGGCATTAACCTCTTATTACTCAGTTTGCCACTGTCACCATGACAACTGGAAGAGCATAGTAACTGCCAGTTTTAGTGTCTCGCATGGAGGCGCCAATCCTGAAATGGCTGCTGGCTGCAATCTTTAGCATGGGGACTAGGTATATTTGATCACCACGCTGAGAATTCTATTCCCCAGGTGCTTGGGTTGCCTTGGATGCCAATCAAAAATACAGCGAAGTGCACTACCATTTTTTTAATGATTTCATTATTTTCCCAGTAATCTGATGTCAGTTTGGTTGCCATACTACCAATTAATTACAGATGCCGGCAGAGAGTGTGGACAGGGCTAAATCTGACTTTACCCAAATAATAGCAGGGAAACAGTGGGTTTCATGAGTTGGCCCAGAAGCATGGTGACAGTGGCGCTGAAGCTTGGTAAGTAATACTTTAGAAAGCTAATGTCTGTGCGAAAACAGCAGGCTCCACTGTAAAGTTGTTTCAGCTGTGTTTGGCAGCTTTTATGCTCCTTTGAAATTGTTTTTTATGCCGCTGATTTTGCCTCTCATTGATTTAAATGAGCTTTGGAAGTTCTGCAAACTGTTCGCCAAGCAGTTTGGTGAACATTTGCCCAATCGTCAAACAAAGCAGAACCCGAACATCAAAAGGTTTGCTTATCTCTAGTTACAGTACTATTGGTTGAAAACTTCTTTATTAAGTTGTGCACTGAGGAAAAAGGAACAGGGAAATCTCTGAAGGTGGACTTCAACACTTTCAACAGTTTTGGTTTTAAATTGATCAGACAATTAAGTTTTCCTCTATCTGTTCTCCATGCTTAATGCAGCATTCATAGAAACACTGCAAAGATTGACTTAACTTCTCTTTTATCTGGTTTCACATGTGATTTTAATATTGCCCACACCTATTATTTGCCACTGGTGAGTATGAGCAAGCATAACATGCTTGAAAAATGTTCTTTACCCACAATTTCAGAAAGGTGCTAACAATTTTGTCTGGCCCATTTTTGTAGTATTGCCTGAAATTGTGCCCAATTTTAATGTTTTTTTCTTTGTACTTTTTTTTGTTGCCTTAGACACAAAGGAAATAAATATATGTATGACAAAACATGTGATCAGAATAACTTTCTGGGAGAAAAAACTATTTCAAAGTTCCAAGCACACTCGGTCATGACTGTATACTCACCTTCCTGCTTACCTTTCTTGCCAATCTGCTCTGTGCTGTCACCTGTCTTCCTCAAATCATTGCCAATTGTTGCTGAATCCCCCAAACCTTGGGGAGACACAGACATTTCTACACTTGCACTTGCTAAGGTATGGTGTAATGTATTGATTACATGACCTCACAAACCGGCCTCATCAAAGCATGAAGCTGTGGGCTAGCAGGGGAAGGGTATCAGAGCTCTGCAGGCAATAAGAATGTATCCCGAGGACCATATAGGTGACAGTGAGGAGCCAAGGGATTGGCTAGGTTAGCAGTCTCAAGTGGTATGACAATTTAAATTGAAAATAAAACTCAACATATTTGTTAATTAGATGCATTTTTATAGTATGTTTGTCATACAAGTAAAAAAATAAAATTAATCCTGGAATGCATATGTAACCTCCTCATGTGAAAAGTGAATTCCACTTTGTTAATAGGTCATCTACATTTGTATTGAGTACTACAATCGATATAAAAGTAGATGGTCCGTTAACAAATTGAATGGGGAATCTTTTTTCGAAAAGGAAAACATTTTGCTGGTATTTGAAATGTTTCAAACTTCCCGTAATCCTCATAGAAAAAAAGAAAGGGCCTTTATGAAAGGCAGCAGGAGCTACCCAGTCCATAGATGAATGTGTTACAAAATTGCATTTGATAGCAAAAGACAGAGCTTTTCATGACAGTGATCATATGATAAAAGTGAAGTCTGATGGGATCAAATTCAAAGAAGTGAAGGAATAGAAAAATTTATAACAAGAAGATTTCACCATAGGTATTGCAATTAAAACAGCACATGCATATAAGATGTCTGAGACAAAAAATGAAAGCACGGTACATGAAAATTAGACAATTCACAAAGAAAAAGCTTAAGATCAACCACAAGGTAGACACTAAAAACATCCCAATATAAAAACTCAGAGAACAATGCTTAGACCTAACTACTTAAAGTAAACTGAGCATAAATTGCTTTGTATTTCAGAAATGCATTTACCCAGTAAGAAAATATATGTCTATATATGTTATCATAACTGCTCAATTCATAAATTCTATTATAGACAGATGTTTACAATGTGAATTCGCTTTTAAGATTTACTATTCTCAAAATACTTTTTATATTTTCCTCTATCTTGCACAGATATTTTCTGTTTAGTAGCTTAATATCTATTGGTTAACTAGTGGTGCATCTAGATTATATGCAGCAATAAGAGCTGCATCCAGTTACTAAGTGGACTCAAAGGTCTCCATACCTCATAAGAGTAGTAATATATAATATTTATTCAGCGCTATTAACTCCATAGCACTTTATATACATCAGTAATGCTGTCTCTCTTGGAGCTCACAATCTAAACATCCTATCAGTATGTCTTTACGATGTGGGAGGAAACCGGAGTGCCCGGAGGAAACCCACGCAAACACGGGGAGAACATACAAGCTCCTTGCAGATGTTGTCCTTGGTGGGAATTGAACCCAGGACCTCAGGACCCCAACGCTAACCACTTGAGCCACATGAGTAAAAGCATCTTATAAATGGCAATAAGTAGGTCAGAGAAACGCTTTGAGCTATAGCTAAATACTTTGATTTATACCTCACCTCATTAAAATAATTTTCTGGTCTCAACATAATATTCCCAAATTCTACATTGTCTTAAAAACAGAAAAGTCAATCTTATAAAAAATCCTATTACCTGACATTATAGTACAATGAAATTGATACATGAACAAACCAATGTCAGCCTCAGCATGTTTCGCTTGTGTACCAGCTTCATCACAATCCCGTAGATTGTGAGCCCTCATGGAGCCCTCATGGACAGCGTTCTCTCTTATTTCTGTACCCGTATGCCATATGCTGTCCTATGTATCTTGTACTTGTCTTTGTATACTCCTACCACATGTAAAGCGCCATGGAATTAATGGCGCTATAATAATAAATAATAATCATAATAACCAGGATGTATGAGTAAATAGCATTATCTTATAAATATACAGATGTTCTTGGCATACGACAGTCTATTGTCATATTGTGATCCACATACTGTATATGATATTGTGTTTCTACAAAAATAAGACAGTGTCTTATACTTTTTCCCATCTGAAAAAATGGCTATGGCTTATTTTTGGGTAGAACTTGTATTTGGCAAAGAAGATGCAATCACATATTTATGGTTGAACAAAAAAATCAGCAATGTTATGGTGTATAGTTGTTAAAGATGAGCAAATCTGCAGGGAGGTAGACTTTGCAGGTGGACATGCGGACTTGGGAGGTGGGACTCGGAAGTGGAGTGGTGGAGCTGCTACCCTACTACTAGCACAGTATACAGTATACAGGTACTTACCCATAATGATGAGCGGGAGGCAACAGGACTCAGGATGCATTGTTCATCTCGCTAAGGACCTGCAGTTACAGAGACCATGTAACCCGCGAGCAATAAGCACACGTAAGGCAGGACATACTTACACCAGATGATGATTGGTCGCAGGTCACATGGGTTCCATGACTGCAGTTCCTGACAGCGCTGGAAACCCCTGCTCTCAATGAAGCCTGAGGTGAGTATAAAGCTTTATTGTTTTAATGATGAGGCATAGTTTGAAGTAGGGCTTATATTTCAAGCCTACTTCAAATAGCCCAAAAAAGCCTGCTAGGGCTTATTCTTGGGGTAGGGTTTATTTTTGAAGAAATAGGGTATGTCTAAAGTTACATTCAGTCCTAGGCAATCATTATTTTCTTAGCAATTTTCTCAAAAAAGAACACTCTTTACAAAATGAAAGGGAATTAGTTATTTTAATATTACCTAATTTACATGATGTCCTCAAATAAAAAAAAAAGTAGCTTGTTTTATCCATGTATGTTTTCCCTTCTAAATTATGCATAATATACTGCTTTTCACAATATTCTGCTGCGCTCTGTATGACATACAATCTCTTCCACTGATTTAGTGTAATTTCCCAAATAAAGCCAATTTAGTACAGGTCTTGACCACTCAGTTTTGCACATATTTTTTAATGGGGCTTTCATTCAATGGCATGAAACATCTAAACTACGTCTAATGGCTTAGGTATGAACTGATTGTATGCCAAAGAGATATGAGGGTATTTTTCTGCTAAATTTGAAATAGCTGACAAAAAATTAATATTAATGGCATGCTCCATTGAATTCAACATTAATAGAATTATACTTTCTTTTGAAGAAGCGAAAATCACTGAGACTGACACAATTTTGGTTTTCATAAAGTTTGCTTTTTATCCTTTAATCAAATGTTTCAATGGTTACTGAAGTACAATTAAAAGCAATTCAGAACATTTTAAACTTTTACTGACAAATAAAGATAAAGAGAGACAGATGACACGCACCGTTCTGAGCTTTGATTTAGTTTATTTTCATGTTCAGGTGCAGACACACATGGAGGAGGGAGGGAAAGCAGAGACATATGGACAACAGCTAGGGATGAGCGAGTCCTAAATTACTCGGAATCGCTAGACCCGCACGAGTCCGAGCCCAGGACTCGCTACTCGTTGCGAGTCTAGCGAGTCCAATGTTAATGAATAGGGAACCGAGTAATAACGAATAATGCTATTTCCAAATCGCTGATGTGTCTCTGAAAGTGTGCGAGTCCAAACTCGCAGGTTTTTCTCTTATTTGGAGCCGATGATGGGAGGGGGAAGCGATTCTCGGGCACACACCATGCTGTAAAAGCAAACATTTTATAATTTCTGGTGGCTTTCTGGGGGCTTGTAATGGTGCTTTCACATCTGCGTTTTTCGTAATTCGCGGCAGATGCGGTGAAAAAACCGCATCTGCCGCGTTTGCCGCATAACGGTTCCACTTGCGGCACGGTTGCGGTTTTTTCCATAGGAAGTATAGGGGGACTTGCGGCAGATGCGGCAAGTGCGGTATTGCACTTGCGGCAGGTGCGGCAGCGAAAAAAACCGCAGTAAGCCGCGGTTTTTTTCTCTGCCGCACCTGCCGCAAGTGCAATACCGCACTTGCCGCATCTGCCGCAAGTCCCCCTATACTTCCTATGGAAAAAACCGCAACCGTGCCGCAAGTGGAACCGTTATGCGGCAAACGCGGCAGATGCGGTTTTTTCACCGCATCTGCCGCGAATTACGAAAAACGCAGATGTGAAAGCACCCTGCGATATTTTAAGACAGATGGATGGTACCGTGCGAGCTGCAGGCAGGACACCGTACAGCAACGCACTGGTACAGGAAAAAATTGTTTAGTACGCAGAACCAGGCACTGTTAGGCTGCGGTGCTGGCTGCGTGCAAGTTTACAAGTACCGTGCGAGCTGCAGGCAGGACACCGTACAGCAACGCACTGGCACAGGAAAAAATTGTTTAGTACGCAGAACCAGGCACTGTTAGGCTGCGGTGCTGGCTGCGTGCAAGTTTACAAGTACTGTGCGAGCTGCAGGCAGGACACCGTACAGCAACGCACTAGCACAGGAAATTTTTTGTGGAAAAATGGCACCAAAATTATTTGGTAGACTAGTGCCAAAAATAAGAAAAAGCTTAGGATTACAGCTCTGAGGAAAGCTGGGTGAACTAAGCTCTGAGGATGGTGCTGGATTCACTGTAAGGCTGCTCCTATCTCCCTTCCTTACAGTCCTGTACAGCAATCCTCCGTCCTGGTAGTTCTGAAAAGAACTTTTGGGTTATGTGTGAGGAATCTTGACTCCTACACTCCGTCCTGTTAGTTCTGAAAAGAACTTTTGGTTATATGTGACTCCTACACTGCCTAACTGTCCCTAGATCTGCTCCAAGTCTCCCTGCACTAGGTCAGCTCTTCTCAGGAATGTGCCCAAAATGGCGGGGGCAAGCCTTATATACTGCCTTGCCTGTCATAGATGACATAGGCATCACGATGGACAGCAGCCAATCATAGTCCTGACACAACCAAAACTGCTATGGCATTACTGACTATGATTGGCTATCTTCACAAGTTTTCTGACCTAACACGCAATGCTGACTAGTAACATAAAAGATTCTGGATTCGCGAGTCCCGAATAGAGAATACAGGACTCGGAATCGCAGACTCGCTAGGATTCGGACTCGTAGACTCGCTCAGACTCGCTGCTGTTTGGGGAGATTCAAGCTATATAGTGATGTGATAGAGCGAGTCTAGCGAGTGAGATAAAGTAAACTCTGACAAAACTAAGATTGCCATTCACTTGCATTGGACTCGTTACTGAGCGAGTATTCGCTAAAAGACTCGCCGATTCCCGAGTCCAGCGAGTCCCTTAAGAATCGCCGAGTAACGAGTCCTAGCGAGTAGACTCGCTCATCCCTAACAACAGCAGCTGTTTTGTGCTTGGTAGCACTTTCACAGGTCCTGATGAAGTGCTAACAAGTGAGAAACAGCCGCTGTTGTCTGTGTGTCTCCGCTCCCCTCCCTCCCTATGTGTATCTGCACCTGGGCATGGAAATAAACTAAATCAAAGCTCAGAACAGTGAGTTTCATCTGTCTCTCTTTATCTTTATTGACTGTTTTTTGCTGTCTAATCCAAGTGATAAGTAAGGAATAAAACAGAGCTATTTGCTTACTTTGTGTGGTTGTGTGACACACAACCAGGTAACTAGGTATAAAAGCATGGTTCAGCTGCTGCAGAATCAATGTGCCAAAGGCATTGGGGTGTTTCTTGAATAAGTGGGTATAACACTTTGAAACGCATTGAATAAATTCACCTGCATTGGGAGTTACTTTCTCTGCCTCCTTTCATCTGGCCAAAAGCAGCACAGATTATTCCCTGTCCTTGTAACCAGTTCCTACGTTTTCCATGTCAGTGATTTACTCACATAGAAGCAAGTGAAAAAGTTTAATGTACGAGTCTAAGAGACGCTTTGCTAGCAGGACTTCAAAATTAACAAGAAAAGTGGTTTAAGCCAAAGTTAGAACTTACAGATCGACTAGATGTGGGCCTGATGTTATTGCATCAGGAGGGCAGTGACATCAAGATAGGGCAGGCTCTGTGGCGCTGGGGACAGCAGCTGCCTCCCCCTGTATCTCTTTTCCTTCGCCATGCTCTCTTCCAATGTGTGTAAATAAATGTATTTTTAGGTAAAAGCCTGATACTGTGTTTTTATTAAAATTATAAAGTATTTAATTTCCTGGTAAAAAAATGTGTAGGGCTTTGCTGCATTTTGTATTGCCAGCACAGGTAAACCAACTACTGGCTGCCAACTCTTACTGCCTGGTGTTAGCTTTATTGGCAATGAAAAATACAGGGAATCCCTAATTTTTTAAGTTATTTAAATAAACAACTAAAAAAGATATTGGCGTTGGCTTCTCTGTATTGTATGTTGCCAGACAAGGTAATCAAGGCAGCTGAGGGCTGGAATTGTCAGCATGGCAAGGCCCAAGCATTCTGGACCCCCCATGCTGTAAATTGCAGCGAGCAGCTGAGTCGACTGCCAGGGCCATGCGGTACTCGGGGCCGGTACCCTTCAGTCTCTGTTATCTGGGGGGATGTCACAGAGATGGCCGCGGACCAGTTCCGTGACCCTGGGTGACGTCAATAAAAAGGGAATAAAAATAAAAAGGAAATAGGGAGAAAGTGTGTCATGGATGTGAAGTCACCCGTGGTTTGTGGCCAATATATGCCACCGCGGCTTGTCACAGTCCTGGGGATGATGGCGATGGGCAGCTAGGTGTTAAGCCCTCCACGCTGGTTATTCCCTGGGCCTGTATATAGTCTATGTGTGTGTGTGCGTGTGTGTTATAGGTTGACTTACTGACATCAGCGGGATTCCTGCTGCTTTCGTAGGGTTAGCACCTCTGCTTCTTCTCATGCAGGCTGTCTCTGTCTACACTGCAGCTTCAAGTCGGTGGCTCCGCAGGTGTTGGCGAGCCCAGGCTGACACAACACAAGTCTCGCACATAAAGTCTGAGTTTAACCAGGTACTTTACTCCACTGCTCAGTCTTTAGTTTTACACAGTTAAGTCTCGCCCGATGGGCATGATAAGAAATCCAAGTCCACTTCGCCCTGCTTTATTGGCGTATTAGCCGGTATGATTTAAATAGCGTCATATCCGGGCAGGATGACGCCGGTAACACCCTTTAGGTGTACCGCCGACCCCACCATGCGCATTGCGCATGCGCGGGTTTCGCTTTATGGCCGGGAGCGCCGTAAAGCAGAAGCCGTGCATGCGCAATGCGTATGACGTCATCCTGCCCAGATATGACGCTATTTGCGTCATACCGGCTAATACGCCCATAAAGCAGGGCGAGGATTTCCGAGCGGCTTGGGAGCACACAGGGAACGCTCTGTGCGACTTATTCAGGGAGCAGAAGTCACACTTTCAGTAAGTATAAAAGGCTAGATTTCATCTTTTATAGGGAGCATGATTTGTGGCGGTGCAGGGACAGGTATTCAGAGGCTTGGGGGTGATTATGAGGGGTCAGGTTCCCTTTAAGTTATGACTTCTCCTGCTCATGATTTTTGATCGTTCTGGAAGAATTTTAGAGACTATCGGGTCTGCTCTCAGGATATACCATGAACATCGAGTGCCTTCTTAATAGAGCCTAACGCAAAATTTTAATCTGTAATAAAATGCACTGAACTTAACGACTTCAATGGTCTAGCCGTGTATCAGAGAGTTCCACAATGAATATTTGGCTCTATTTTAGGCTTTCTTAAGTGAATGTTTAGTATATCCTCTCTCAAGAAATCTATTAGTTAGATCTATAGACTGTTTCTCAAAGTCTATGTCTCTTGAGCATAGTCTTCTCAGTCTCAAGAACTGTCCGATGAGGACCGAATCAATCACGGGCCTCGGATGGGAGGAAGCTGCGTGCAAAAGCATATTTGTGGCTGTGGGTTTGCAGTACAAGTTAGTCTGCATCATATTATCTCTGTCCAAAATGTTACATCGAAGAAGTCAATTGACCTCCTGGACCATTGGCATGTCAGGTGGATGTTGTTGCTGTTGTAGTTCAAATCATCCATGAATGTTTTTAATGTATTCTCGGTGTCCTGCCACATCCAGACGATGTCATCAATGTACCGCCCCCAAATTAGGTCACAGTCCATTGACACATCTGGATCTGACAGGAAAAGGTCCCTCTCCCATAGACCTAGGAATAAATTTGCATATGCAGGCACGAAGGACGCACCCATCGCGATTCCCTGGAACTGGAGGTAAAAGGACACCTTGAAGATCAAAAAATTGTGAGCTAGTAAGAACTTCAACAGGCACAACACCAATTCAACCATGTCCATAGGTAGATGGGACATCTGCAGATAATAAACGCACCGCTGTAATGCCATCAATGTGTTTAATATTGGTGTATAAGGATTCAACATCCCCACATACCATTAGAGATTCAGCACTAACAAATAAACCATCCACCTTTCTGAGCTCTCCCATGTCTTTAGTGAAGGACGGTAAAACCTCAACGAATTGTTGTAGGATTGTGTCTAATCATCAGTTCACGTTTCCCAGAAAGTTGCTGTTACCCGATATTAGAGAAACTAATGCGTTCTTATGAATTTTCAGCAACAAATATAACGTAAAGATGGTTGATTCAATGACTTGCACTGCAGAAGCCAACTCCATGGTGATAACACCGCCACTGACCGCCAACTCAAGTAGGGCCTTCAGTTCAGCTATATATTTCTGCAAAGGGTTGAATGTTAATTTCTTATAGCAGGTGGTATTTTTTATTTTCTGAAGGTGTCACTTTAATATAGGGTCTTAGGCCAAATGATGATGTTACCACCTTTATCCACTGTCTTCAGGACTACATCTGGAAGACTTTCAGAAATTCCAGCAACCACTCATGTTCCTTTCTGGACAGATTGTCCTTCACTATTTGACGAAAGATCTCCTCAAAATCCTTCGATACTAACTTCACAAACAGGTCCACATTTAGACATGATACGAGTGGGGGAAATTTCTTGAATCGTGATGTTATACATGAGGGAATCTTACCTCTTACAGATACTTTGTGTGATGGACACAAGGCCAATCTCCTTATTGGTCAATAGATATATTTTAACCCTCCCCTGTTTATCTGCAGCAAGCCCCCTATAAAGCATTGCTGAAATGCGCATAAGGCGCTCGGAGCTTTCACAGAGTGTGGACGCTGAGATTTTCCATACCATCCAGGAGGTAATTTTTGCACTATTTACATCAACCCTGGCCTCTCTTTGATATGAACTGTAGTTATATAGCAGCACATTATGTTGTCTATTGCCATCTATGTGAGTGGTAGATTGGGCCCCTAAGGTATGCATGTTACATCAAAGAGCTAGGCATCTGCATAATTGTGGGAGAGCTAAACCTGGGAATTAACTTCTCCCTGATATGTATACCTAAATGTGGTTCTTTACTTCTCTCTTAGCCTAATTATATATAGAGCAACATAATATATGGGCACCTGTTGACGGTTCCTTATACCTCTCTCACAGTTTGAGGATACACAGGGCAGCACATTATACTAGTGCAGGAGATAGAGTACTCAGAAATCTAAAGGTATAAACTCTCTGTTGTGATATATATATCAAAAAGCTGATTTTTAAACTATATCAATTTGATGCTCTCTCCTGTTAAATATTTAAGATTATTCAGCTCCATACCTGTGTATGTCTGGCAAGGCTGCCACTAGGAATTTTGGGGTCCCTAACTGGCAAAATTTTGGGGCCCCCCCATGACTCCACTCAGCCTCCATCCCAGCTCCGCCTCCACCCAAGCTCCACCTCCACCTAAACATAAGGAGATATATACACACACATACACACACTTGAGACTGTTTTGGGCTGAATACTCAATAGCTGTATATACAATAAAAAATACACAATAGACACTGCTGCTGGTTGTATACACAATAAAGAGGGCTGCAGGCTACATACACAATGTACAGGAGGTCACAGAGCCTATATAGTGCCCACAATGGGCACAATACACATACACACATTATTTATGTGGTCATCATGTGAGCCCCAGTGTGAGCCCCCTGAGACTTCCTGTATGGAGGAGAACGGCTGAAGAGCCCTCCACAGCAGACAAGAACCCCCAGCATGCAAAGAAGAACCACCCAGTGGACTACAAACCCCAGCAGTGCCCCCCAGAGTGCACTACAACCCCCAGCATGCCAAACAAAAGCCCCCCAGAGTGCATTACAACCCCAAGCATAACAAAAAAGCCCTCCAGAGTGCACTACAACCTACAGCATGACTACATGAACTACAACCCCTAGCAGAGCCCCCCACAGTAGTCTACAACCTCCAGTAGAGCCACCCACAATAGACTACAATCCCCAGCATGCCACAAAAGCTCCCCCTAGTGCACTACAACCCCTCCATCATGAAAAGAAGAACACCCCCTCAGCGGACTACAACCCCCAGCATAGCCCCCAGAGTGCACTACAACCCCCAGCATGCCAAAAAGCCCCCCAGAATGCACTACAACCTCCAGCATGACTACATGGACTACAGTCCCCAGCAGAGCTCCCCACAGTTGACTACAACCCCCAGCAGAGCCCCCCACAGTAGACTACAACCCCCAGCATGCCACAAAAGCTCCCCACAGTGCACTACAACCCCTATCATGAAAAGAAGAATACGCCCCCAATGGACTACAACCCCCAGTAGAGCCCCTAGAGTGCACTACAACCTCCAGCATGCCAAAAAAGCCTCCAAGAGTGCACTCCAACCTCCAGCATGGCTACATGGACTACAGTCCCCAGCAGAGCTCCAAACAGTAGACTACAATCCCCAGCAGAGCCCCCCGCAGTAGACTACAAACCCCAGCATGAAAAGAAGAACCCCCAGTGGACTAAAACCCACAGCAGAGCCCTCCACAGCTGACTACAACCCTTAACATGATGCACAGAGCCTCCACAACAAACTAGAACTCCCAGCATGGTGTATAGAGTATCCATGGTGGACTACAAGTCCCAGCATGCCCTGCAGAAACCAAGGAAATAAGAATACTACAACTTACATCCTTGGAGCCCTGGCCTAAGGGAAATACAAAACTCCAGAAACTACTGCTCCCAGCATGCCCTGCTTCCCCCTCCCCAGCAGGTGCAGCCTGGAGATGCCCCTGACTCCTCTGCCTGGCACTGTGTACTCACAGCCCAGCAAGGTCTCCGGGCATCTGATGGAAGTCCTGCAGCTTGGAGAGAGATGAGGGGTGTCGGTGGCAGACAGTGGCAGCAGGCCCAGTGCTGGTGGAGGAGAGATTCATCATGGAGACACCGAGGACGCCAGCCAGAGAAGAGAGGGAACTCTGCCCGTCCACAGGGAAATTAAGTGATGCTCACACAAGCCCCAGCTTCACTTGGTAAGAGGTCTCCTGTGAGCAGTGCTGGGAGAGCGGGTGCCGTCTCATTATTTAAAGGGCCAGCGGCCAAAGCTAAAAAGCGGAGATGCCAGATCTCTAGTGCAGACCTGCCGTGGCCCGCAGCCGAGGAAGAGAGGGGACCGCAGCAGATGTGAGGGGGCCGGGCCTGGAGGAGATTGTAGCCCACCCCCTTACCTCTCGTCTGGGCCCCCCTCTCCTGTCCATCACCGCCGGGCCGCTGACAGCTGTCAGAGTAATCAGGCGCTGACGGCGGCCATGATGCCTGCCTCCCCTCTGGAGCACACACGGTTACCTTTCCCAAGTGATTAATAAATAAAGTGCTCACTTTGCATATACTTTGGACTATAATCGCTTTTATTCTGTTAGTTTACATGTAAGTGTTTGTGATTTGATCCTACCTATTAGTAATAATCCTATATCTTCCCACAAACATATATCAATATATGCAATACTTTGTAGGCATGTGGGTGCAATCCATGTATCTGTGCTGTGGTACAAGTGGCTGTGGTTTTTGTTGTTAGTGTTTAAAAGTGTAAAATATCACATTTTTCAAATTATTTTTTTATATTTTTTACAACTGAAATATGTTAATATTTTTTAAAACTGTGAGCATTAAAGTGGTTAATATTTTTTCAATTGTTGAAAAAAAAATTTAATGGACTTTTCCCATTAAGATCACAGTGTAACTACGAAACAAGGAGGGGGGGGTTGTTTTAAATCACTTATCCACTGCCCTATACAAAAACCCCTTACTGATTGTGATATACTTTATTCTTCTGAAATACGTTTGAATGGTTAGGTCACTGCAAACATTTAATAAAAAATAAGGAAAAACCTTTGAAAAAAGATCTAAAACACACACTTGATTCAAACTACATAGTAAACAGGCATTGTAATGAAAAATAATGATCAGCAAAAATGTTTGTATTCATAAGCTGCTGACATTTCACTAACTATCCACATCAAGTGTTCTAATAATGTAAACGCTCAATCACTCTGAAGGTTTTACATAATGTTTACTGATCGTTGTAAAGTGTTTTGCTGAAGCTGTCATAAGAGAACTTTACTCTGCAATTGATGAAATGATGGAAATGTACAGATTCTACATGTGGGTCCAAACCATGAAATGATGACAATTAAAATTTCCGGTCACTAAAACCTATTTTAATAATGGCGTCAATGTATCTGGAGGTTTTTATTCAGTTTAATCAGTTAAACGTTTAACAATTTAAAATATACTAATATAAATTAATATATAACAATGTTGATGCGTTAATCAGGCACCCTATATTACTAACCAAGTCAGTAAGGACACAAATAACCGCACCAATAAATATTTTATTTGAAAATGTACCTCAAGACATTTTTCTTTCAACATTTCTTTAAAATTAAAATACATTTTTGTAAAGTATTCCATTCCACCCAACTCATCAAAAAAGAATGTAAAAAAATAATTTAAAAAAATTTGAAACCCAAATAAGTGCTGAAGTAGTGCCATTATATGGGGGGCAAGATCAGTGACTGCATCCCCCATATAGTGGGACAGAAGGCATTACATGGCTCCTTGGCAGTGTGACACACCGTGACTTCCGTGAGGTTATCTCAGGTTGGTTACACAGAGGGAATCACGCACCAGGGAACCTTGCTGTGTGACTTGAAATAACCTCAGTGGCATCAGCCCTTGAAACACATGATGCCTCATGAGAGCCATGATATCGCATGAGATGTAGCGGGTATATCTTGTCGGTATCATGAGACAGCATGTGTGAGGAGTGGTGATGTCAGGGAGTGCAGTACAGTTCTGACTGTAGAGATGTGTGACCCCTTGAGTCTGAACTGCAGTACTGTTTGTGATGACACCGCTTGTGACACTCTCACCAGTGCCTGCTCTCACAGCATGTGCGGGATACTTTCTGTGAAGGTGACCTATTAGACTTCAGAAGTGAAGTGAAGTGCTTTAATGAAGAAATCTGCTTTGTTGATGTTTTGAATGACCATTTGAAATGTTATGCTGATTAGATTCATTTGCGCAGTGGCTGGACTGATCACTGGGTCATCTCCTACTTGTCTGTAATTCCCAGCCCCTATGCCTGCTACTGAATGACCTGCCTCCTCAGCTGAAATCTCTGTAGTGACCTTTCATTCATAGACTGTAGACAGACAAAGTTACCTGGAAATTAAAGACAAGAAGAAAGCCCAATGTTCAGTCCAGCCACTGTGCACCAAAATCTAGTTAGCAGAAAACTTCAAATAGTGATTTATACACCAAAGGTATCAATTAATGTGTGTTGTCACAGCCACAACTTTACATTACAAACAATTCCCTATTATTGTCAAAATCATTTTAATGGACTTGTCTCTGTTAAAAAATGAATATGTTTTTTACAATATATAAAGAATTAAAGTAACTGCTTATGAAAGATAACCTACAACTTTAAATGCTCCCGAGCTTCAGCTCTAAAGTAAGTATTCCTAGTGATATTTGTGTAGTATTGTTTCTGGGACATTGTTACTCTGTACTTTGCTCATCCTCAGGGATGAGCGAGTAGTGAAATATCTGGACTCTCTGGAATCGAGTAGGTTCTAATACGTATTTGTTATGAGTAGCGGGTAGAATGCAAGTCAGTGGGAAATGTGAGTGCTATTCTGCTGGACCCTTCAAAGTGGTCTGGGGGCCTAAGGAAAAGGCTAAAATGGATTAATGATTGTTTAAAAGCCGGGCGGTAAAAAGCCAACAGGTTTTTTAAATGATCATTTTTACTGCCCGGCTTTTAAATGATCAGCTGATCGTTTAAAACCGCTGGCCGGCTTTTTACCTCCTGACTTTTAAACAATCATTCATCCATTTCAGCCTTTTCCTTCGGCCCCCAGACCACTTTGTAGGGCCGAGCAGAATAGTGCTCGCATTTCCCATTGACTTGCATTGTACTCGCTACTCGTAATGAGTAAACTCGACAACTCATAAAGTCCCATGGCTTCCAGTATCATCTGTATGCTGATGACACTCAGATCTGTCTCTCTGGCTCAGATGTCACCTCTCTTCTGTCAAGAATCCTGGAGTGTCTATCAGCCATATCCTCCTCCTTCTCCTCTTGCTTCATAAAACTCAATGTAGACAAAGCCAAACTCATCATCTTTCCTCCATCTCACACACCTTCCTTACCAGACCTATCTATCATAATAAATCATCACACTTTGCCCTGTA
This sequence comes from Allobates femoralis, assembly GCA_033576535.1. NCBI lineage: Eukaryota > Metazoa > Chordata > Amphibia > Anura > Aromobatidae > Allobates > Allobates femoralis. The sequence goes on from JARQOC010000003.1 coordinate 139,787,022, forward strand.
CCTGAAGTCCGCTGCCTCGGAGTAACCCTTGACTCTGCCCTGTCCTTCAAACTGCACATCCAAGCTCTTGCCTTCTCCTGCCGCCTTCAACTCAAAAATATTTCCAGAATCCGTCCCTTCCTCAATCCTCAATCTACTAAACTACTAGTGCATGCCCTCATAATCTACCGTCTCGACTACTGCAACCTCCTCCTCTGCGGCCTCCCTGCTAACACTCTTGCACCTCTCCAATCTGTCCTTAACTCTGCTGCCTGACTAATTCACCTCTTTCCTCACTATTCCTTCACTTCTCACCTCTGCAAATCCCTCCACTGGCTCCCAATTCATCAGTGTATCAAATTCAAACTACTAACACTGACTTGCAAAGCTGTCCACAATCTGTCCCCCACATATATCTCTGAACTAATCTTCCGATATCATCCAACTGGTAATCTTCGAATCTCCCAAGATCTCCTCCTTTCCTCCACACCTGTATGTTCCTCATCTAACTGCCTTCAAGACTTCGCCCAAGCATCCCCCATTCTGTGGAATTCTGCACCCCAAAACATCCGACTGTCCCTCACACTCAGAACCTTCAGTTGGAATCTGAAAACCCATCTCTTCAGAACAGACTAAAGCCTGCAATGACAACAGTGCCACCTCACCACCACTGGACCTGGTGTTCCACCACCACTGGATCTGGTGCTCCACCACCATTGGACCTGGCGCACCCCCACCACCAGAGCAGACCCAACCTACTGTCTCTCTCCCCACTGCGCTGTAGAATGTAAGCCCGCAAGGGCAGGATCCTCTCTCCCCCTGTATCAGTCTGTCACTGTTAGCTTGTTCGTTGCATTTTTAACTTGTTTGTATGTAACCCTGTCTCATGTACAGAACCATGGAATCAATAGTGCTCTATAAATAATAATAATAATAATAAAAATTATTTTGATTTATAAACAGTTACAGAAATTTCCTCCAGAATCTGGTCTTTGTTCAGTGATAACTTAGTTTTTGCTTCTTTCTTGAATTCGTTCATCTCTTACAATTGGACAACAGAAATCTGCAGGCATTAATAGATGTCATTTTCCTTTGTATTTTTCTCCATAGCTGCAATTTTATGGTGAAGGCTCTCAAATAATGGTTCAGAAAAAACAGTGAAGGACTAATAATTTAGCCCAATCCTTAACAATCTTTGGTAAAATCTATCACCATGCTTATCACTCCAAAGATGCAAATGTAAGAAATTAATCTTTAAGAAAATGTTATAGCCAAGATGTTTTGAGGAGATTTTTCGCCAACTCTACCCATGCAGCCTTTTCCTTGACTTGCAGTAAATGGTGAAATCTTCATCTTGAAGAAGCTTCTGAATCTGAGGTTCAATAAAGACCCTTTCAAGTATATCATTGCTAAAGTTCCAAGGCTAAATTAAGCAAACTTCATTCAACGTTGGAACATTATCAATGATATATTTTATTGCTTTTGCATTTTTATCCATTGCCTTTACTTACAAAGTTCTACATTACTCTCAACTTGATATGCAATGTTGGTAAAAAAAAAAAATCTCATGTGGATCAGCCTCTGCTGAATGCCTGACATTTTTCCTTTGTGGCTGAAGTGAATTTCAGAGAGGCCAATCTCTTTTATTGTAGATTGTAGTAATTTTCTTTTCCACGTCTATCCTACTCACAGAGAAAACAGCAGTATTTTGTGTATTCACCTTAAAATGCAACCAGCTTTAAGTCATCACAAAGAGCCCACAAATGTTGGTCATTTTTTAGGTACCGCAACATCTGAAGAATGTTTTTCTAGGTTCCTTTCATGTGGACTGCATAACCAACTGGAACAAAAGGTAGTGCATTGCCATTATGCAGTAAGACAGCTTATTTTGGGCGAATTGATGAAGAACCTCCTTTCCTCTGTATTATGACTTACCTTCACAGCTTCCATAAAACTGTTGCTGTTGTTGCATGCAACAGGATCATCCTCCTTAAAGAAGCATGATCTATATCATAGTTACAGAAAGAAGAAATCCGGACATCTCTCACTAGGAGATTCCCCTACAGTAGCCTGGAACCTAAGAGCTCAACCTTACTCTTGGGCAGATCTAAATCTCTTAAGTCTTTGTGTTATAAAGTGTGATTCAGTTGAGATTGCTGACAGAAAGTATGGGTCACGAAAAGAAGATGCTTCATAATACAAAGCACCCAATTCTTTCTCAACCTTCCTGGTGCTTTTGGAACCAACACTCTTCTTTGTGTGGTACTGGGTGCATTGCAGAAGAAATGTTTGGATACTGTAAAGACCACTTTTTCTTTTTTAAAACTCCGTAAAGGGAGCCATCATGCAGAAATAGCAATTGGTAGGGTGATCGGTTTGCTCTCTCCAGATCATTTGGACTGCAAAAAGCATAGATTGCCACTACTTATGCAACCACTGGGTAAGAAGAGATGCACGTCTACTGCAGCATATCTGCCCTGGTCTAATATTCTGCAGTGAAAATACATGTAGGCTTTCCTTATCATGGTATTCAAGTTTCATCTTTGTGGCACAAAAGTGACTTTTTCACAAATGCAGCAAAAGCTTTCTACTTTGTTAATGTAAAAACTAGGATAGCTGAAAAAACATATAAACTGATATTTAAGGTATGGGGAAGCCTCAACAAAACCAATATTCGAAGAAAATCACCCCAAGTGTACAAAATGGAAAAAGTTTATGGAAACGTAAAAAAAATCAGAAAAATGCCTATTTGCACAGATAATCACTTATCCCAAAGGTGGGGGCTCCTACAGCTCTCCCTACCTAACAGCGGAGCTTTGCTTCACCCTCATTTATATTGGTGTCCCCGCTCCCCAGAGGCTTGCCCTAAACTCATTAGAGGAAACCTCTAAGTGGGGAAATGACAACGAACCTAATTTACAGGTCGCCAATACGATCATATAACTACTAGGGATAGGTTGTGCATAAATATTTTAACTGATTATTAAAAAGGAGTCCCATTACACCTAAAAACATACATCTTTAACATGTATTAGGGCCACGTCACACACACAGATAATTGTGCAGATATTGTTCGCAAATCTCTGGCTGCAGTGAAATCATGGACACATTGTTCATTTGTACACAGCCACAAAATGGAACAATGTGTCCATGATTTCACTGCAACCAGAGATCTGCGAACAATCTCTGCACAATTATCTGTGTGTGTGACGTGGCCCATAGAGTGGTGGAACAATTTTTTTTAGCTAAACTGGTTGCTATTGGCGAACCGTAAATTAGGTTTGTCGTGATTTCCCCACTTAGAGGTTTCCTCTAGAGAGTTTAGGGCAAGCCTCCGGGAAGTGGGAACACCAATATAAATTAGGGCGAAGCAGAGCTCCGCTGTTAGGTAGGGAGAGCTGTAGGAGCCCCAACCTATGGGATAAGTGATCACCTGTGCAAATAGGCATTTTTCAGATTTTTTAATCTGTCTTGTCTATTGTGTTTGGGTGGTAATGCACTCAACGTTGGAGTTATTTTTGTGCAACGTTTCAATAAAGTTTTTCCATTTTATACACTTGGGGTGATTTTTTTTCGAATATTGGTTTAACATATCAATATGCTAAGAAACTGTTCAAATTCTTTTTATTAACCTTTATTCATTACTGTTGAATAGAAGATGAATTCATTAGAGTAGAATAGACATAAAGTTAAAACAATACAATAATGAAATAAATTTAAACAAAAAAAGGGAAAAAGAAAAAAACTATGTACAATGACATGGATATATAATAAAGTAGATACAATTCAGTGAGACACATTAGTTATTAGTTATGCTAAGAAACTAAGCTAAGAAACCCTAACATTTTATACACTACACAGAGAGCATTTATAAAAGTAGGTTATGCAACAGTAATTAGGATTACGTCACCGTGAATGAGTGGACATGTTTTGATTAGTCACACTAAGATGATAAAATATTGTGAGCTCCATAGACTAAACAGATGATGTAATAAACCAGCTACTAACAATACAATAATGATAATAAAATAACAAAGATGCCATTTTTCTTTAAGCTTGCATAAAAAGTGTTATACGCAATTATGACTGCCTCTGGATCTTGGAAACTACAGCCAGTTGTCAAATTTAACACCATATTAATTTTCAGCTCCACAAAGTTATCTAAGTTCAACTATATTCACCTCTGAACCAATTAGACTGTAGAACAGCGTAATCTGTGCTACACTTTCACTTTGAGCATAACAAACTCTTAATGTCTTTGGCTTGTGTTTGTCTTTTCTGCACCAAGGCATTTAAGATGGATAAATTATTAAGCAGCATATCAATGGATTCTGCATAATCAATAATGTTTAAAATTCTATTCACATACCAAGTGCAGAGAAAAATCTGTTTACTTAGCAGGAAAATGCTACTTAGAGCTGAACCTAAACTGCGCTTGTTCATAATGATATTTAGGAATTTAGATATTTAGAAACATTCTTAAATGGTTTCAGGAAGGTATAACAATAGTATAGAAACAATGGTAAATTTAATAAGCCTTTTTCTTAAATCAGATATCATTATTTTAATATTTTATCACACTTCTTACTAAATAATTCTGATCTTATAACCTGGTCATGCTAAGTTAGTGACAGTGGTATACTGAACTTAATGGATCATCACGGTGCTCAACACAGTTTCATAACCCAATAGACAAATATGTATCTCATCCTGTGTTTACTATGACACAGCAATTTTGATATGTACTGGTGCTCAGCAATTACAATTCTGCCTTGAAAGTTATGTGGTTTCTGTATTGCCAAATGTAATAAAATTTATATAACACTAGATGGTGGCCCGATTGTAACGTATCAGGTATTCTAGAATGTGTATGTAGTTGACATACTGTGACTGACAGAACTTGTTCAGTCAACGTGATTGAACTACATATATATCTATAGCAGCGCTATGGTATATGGTGGTACATTACAGTACATGTAGCAGCACTATAGTATATGGCAGTACATTACAGCACATGTATAGCAGCACTATAGTGTATTGCGGTACATTACAGCACATGTATAACAGCACTATAGTATATGGTGGTACATTACAGCACATGTATAGCAGCACTATAGTATATGGTGGTACATTACAGCACATGTATAGCAGCACTATAGCATATGGCGGTACATTACAGTACATGTATAGCAGCACTATAGTATACTGCGGTACATTCCAGTACATGTATAGCAGCGCTATGGTATATGACGGTACATTACAGCACATGTATAGCACTATAGTATATGGCGGTACATTAAAGTACATATATAGCAGCACTATAGTATATGGCGGTACAGTATAGCACATGTATAGCAGCGCTATGGTATATGGTGGTACATTACAGTACATTTATAGCAGCACTATAGTATATGGCAGGACATTAGAGTACATGTATAGCAGCACTATGGTATATGGCGGTACATTATAATACATGTATAGCAGCGCTATGGTATATGGCGGTACATTACAGCACATGTATAGCAGCGCTGTAGTATATGGCCGTAAATTACAGCACATGTACAGCAGCGCTATGGTATATGGCGGTACATTAGAGCACATGTATAGCAGCACTATAGTATATGGCCGTACATTAAAGTACATGTATAGCAGTGCTATGGTATATGGCGATACTCCCCACCCCGCGGCCCCCCTGCTGCTATTGGCCCCCGCTCCTCCACAGTAAAAATAAAAAAATCCTCAGTGAGGATACTCACCTGTCCGCCGGCTCGCTCGCACCTCCGTCTTCTAAGTCCTACAGGCCTTTAGGACCTGTCATTGCCTGGGAAACCGATCAGCTGATCGGTCACATGACTGTTAACTGCCGGGGGGGCAGTATGGAGCAGGGGGGCAGGATGGTGATGGGGGGGGCAGGATGGAGCGAGTTGGGCAGGATGGAGCCAAAGGTGCAGCATGGAGCCAGGGGGGCAGGGTGGAGGCAGGGGGGGCTAGATGGAGGTAGGGGGGCAGGATGGAGGCAGAGGGGCAGGATGTAGCGAGCGGGGCAGGATGGAGCGAGCGGGGCAGGATGAATGCGGGGGGGGCAGGATGGATGGTGGGGGGCCGGATGGATGAGGGGGGGCAGGATGGATGTGAGGGGGCAGGATGGATGCGAGGGGGCAGGATGGATGCAAGGGGGAAGGATGGATGCGGGGGGGCAGGATGGATGCGGGGGGCAGGATGGCTGTGGGGGGCAGGATGGATGCAAGGGGGCAGGATGGATGCAGGGGGGCAGGATGGATGCGGGGGGGCAGGATGGATGTGAGGGGCAGGATGGATGCGGGGGGCAGGATGGATGTGGTGGGGGACAGGATGGAGCCAGGATAGCAGGATGGAGGCAGGGGAGCAGGATGGAGCCGGCAGAACATGGAGCCAGGGGGGCAGGATGGATGCAGCGTGGCAGGATGGATGCGGGGGGGCAGGATGGATGCGGAGGGGGCAGGATAGATGTGGAGGGGGCAGGATGGAGGAAGCGGGGCCGGACGGAGCAAGCGGGGCAGGAATGAGCGAGCGGGGCAGGATGGAGAAAGCAGGGTAGGACGGAGTGAGCTGGGCAGGACAGAGCGAGCTGGGCAGGATGGAGTGAGCGGGGCAGGAAGGAGCAAGCAGGGCAGGAAGGAGCAAGCGGGGCAGGACGGAGCGAGCTGGGCAGGACAGAGTGATCGGGGCAGGACGGAGCGAGCGGTGCAGGAAGGAGCGAGCGGGCAGGATGGAGCGAGCGGGGCAGGAAGGAGCAAACGGGGCAGGATGGAGCTGGGAAGGGGGACAGGATGGAGCCGGGTGGCGCAGGATGGATGCGGGGGGGAAGGATGGAGCGGGGGGCGTCAAGATGGAGCCGAGGGGCAGGATGGAACGGGGGGCAGGATGGAGCGAGCAGGCCAGGATGGAGCGAGAGGGCCAGGATGGAGCGAGAGGGGCAGGATGGAGCTGGGGGGGCAGGATTGACCCGAGAAGAGGGGCAGGATGGAGCTGGGGGGAAGCAAGTTGCAGCCTGGGGGTGGCAGGATGGAGCTGGGGGGGCAGGATGGCTGCGGGGGGGCAGGATCCCCCTTGCCCAACTCTGTTCTTTCCCGCAGCGTCGCACTGTGTACAGCAACATGTGACAGGGTGGGCTGTGTGACGTCACATCAGCCCGCCCTGTCACATGACCGCTGTACACGGAAAAGACGGGTCAGAACAGCGGGAGGCATGGAGGGAGGCAGGAAGGCGAGGAGCGAGGCAGGGAGACGAGGAGGGAGGTAGGGAGTTGAGGAGGTGAGAAGGGAGGCAGCGGGTACCATTGCCACGGCTGAGCTCCGGTCAGCGGCTCAGCCGTGTGGCCACCGTCGGAAGGACCCGTGTATCCAGGCGACAGCAGCGCTTAGCGACTCTGTCGCCAGGCTGCAAATTGGTGCGAAATTCGAACTTTGAATTTGCGCGCCTATTTGCATAGTCTACGCTCATTGGTGGCCACTTCTGGTGGCCACATATGAGCGGCTTCTGTCTGGCGCGCGATTTCTGTGACCGACAGACGCCTTAGACAATTATATAGTAGAAAAAATGCTGGAGTCATATGCAAGCAAATTGTATTTACAGTATAAAAATGTATTAATGTATTAGTTCACTTTTTGTTTAAATTTTTGCGATATTTTAAAGGTTATTAATACTGGTCTACCAAATACATTATGTACTTTTCACTCCTTCACTAAAGCTTGTATCATATAAATCAACAGTACAAATATACCGTATTTTTCGAACTTTGTTCACCAAAATTTTGGGGGAACGTCGGGGGTGCGTCTAATAGTCGGTCTATGTGACTGTGGGGCTGTACTGGGGAGAGCTGCAGCGCTTGAGCGGGCTGGGAGGAAGCTGTGGGGGGCTGCTGAAGCAGCAGGAGGTCACATGCTCACGCTCATTATGCTCATATAATGTACACTGCATCCTGCTGTCCATCACCTCAGTGCTGAAGCTGTGAGAGATGGGCGAAGGGATGCAGTGCATATTAAATTAGACGAAGTGTACATCCCTCCATCACAGGATATGACCCCCAATGCTGCCGCACACAAGAAAATAACACACAATGTAATTCACTCTCTGGAGTTTCCCATCATCTCTCCCTGCTTGCAACACTCACGTTCTGAGTCCTCCTGCTTCCCTAGGGCATCCAATCATGTGATCGGGGCGCACAGTGATGATGTAATTTGTGATGTGCCAATCATATGACCGGCTGCTCCGGGGACACAGGAGTACTCAGAACGTGAGTGCTGCAAACAGAGAGGCAGATGGAAGGGTGAGTTACATTGTTTGTTATTTTCTTGTGTGCGGCAGCGTGGGGACCATAAACAGTGATAATAGGGGGCATATTTAGGATGAAAGGGACATGTACAATGATGGGTGGCCACATTCAGGATGGGGGTAATGTACCCGGATGGTGGGGGCTATATATCAGCATTGGGGAGCTATATCCAAGGATGGGAGGCCATATCCAGGATGGGGGGCTAAATCCAGGATGGGGGCCATATCCAGGATGAGGGGGCATATCCCAGGATGGGAGGTTGTATACCAGGATGGTAGGCCATATCCAGGATGGGGGGCTGTATACCAGGATGGGGGTTGTATCAAAGGATTCGGGGCTATATCCAGGATGGGGAATATATGCTAAGATGCGGGGCATATATTACTTGGAAGGGGCACATGATTGGGACATTACCCCATAAGTGTCAGCAACACATTCCCCCATAACAGTGCAATATAACCACATTTTTGCTTAATTTTTTTCCCCTGTTTTTGCCCTAAAAAGATGTGTTTTTTTGGGATCGCTTGAAACTATGTAAGTTTTGGATAGACCTAATTTCTTGGGGTAAAGCGTTCCAGAGAATTGGTGCAGCTCGGGAGAAATCTTGGAGCCTGGAGTGGGAGGTTCGGATTAATGCAGAAGTGAGTCTAAAGTCACTGTCAGAGCAAAAAGAACGGGTGGGGTGATAGACAGAGATGAGGGTAGAGAGGTAAGGAGGTGATGCACTGTGAAAAGTTTTGTGGGTGAGAACAAGCAGTTTAAATTGGATCCTATAGTGTATAGGCAGCCAGTGTAATGACTGGCATAGACCAGAAGCATCTGAGTAACGGTTAGCTAGATAAGTGATCCTGGCTGCTGCATTAAGGATGGACTTGAGAGAGCAGAGTCTAGTGAGGGGGAGACCAATTAAAAGAGAATTATAATAGCCAAGGTGGGAGTGAATCAGGATCACAGTGAGGGTTTTTGTGGTTTCCAAGGTGAGAAAGGGGTGAATTCTAGAGATATTTTTCAGGTGCAAGCAGCAAGAGCGGAAAAGAGATTGTATATATGGGGTGAAGGAAAGATCAGAGTAAAACATAACACCCAGACAGCAAGCCTGCTGCCTAGGCATTATTGTGGTGCCGCACACTGAGAGAGATATTGTCCTATTTAGGGAGGTTAGTGGCGTTTCAGTTAGAGAGTGGACATGATATTAGAAACTGCGGTTAGACAGTCATTGGTGTTCTTTATTAGAGCGGGAGTAAGGTCAGGAGAAGAAGTGTATAGTTGTGTGTCATCAGCATAAAGATGGTACTGAAAGCCAAATCTTCTGATGGTTTGTCCAATCGGGGCCATGTAGAGAGAGAAGAGAAGAGGTCCAAGGACTAAACCCTGAGGGACCCCAATAGTGTGAGGAAGAGGAGAGGAAGTGGAGCCAGCAAATGATACACTGAAAGAGTGGAGCCAGCAAATGATACACTGAAAAAGCGGTCAGAAAGATAGGAAGATAACCAGAAGAGAGTGGTGTCCTTTATGTTGATTGAGTGCAGCATGGAGAGTAGAAGATGGTGGTCAACAGTGTCAAAGGCTGCAGAGAGATCAAGAAGAATAAGCAGAGAGTGGTCACCATTACAATTAGAAATTAGGGGCGGAAACCAGACTCTAATGGGTCTAGAAAAGAGTGGAGAGGTAACGAGTGAGGTGGGAGTAGACTGGCGCTTCCGGAGTTTAGAGATGAAGGGGAGATTGGAGACTGGTCTGTAGTTGTTTGTGCAGAATGGGTCAAGAGAGGTTTTCTTTAATAATGGAGTAATGATTGAGTGTTTGAAGGAGGAGGAGAAAATGCCAGAAGAGATGGAGAGATTGAAGATTTTGGTTAGGTGAGTGGTGACCACCAGAGAGAGAAATTTGAGTAGGTGTGAGGAGATGGGGTCAGCAGTGCATGTAATGGGATGAGAGGAAAAGAGGAGCATGGAGATTTCTTTTTCTGTGACTGGGTCGAATGTGGAGAGTGAGTCGGAGGAAATGTGGGAAGAGGTAGGGGTAACAGCGATTTGAGGTTGGGAGTTGATTTCCAGAGGGATGTTTTCTATTTTCTCAGTGAAGTAAGAAGCACAGAGGTCAGTGATAGGGACCTGCTCTTTAGAACTGAGAACATAGAGAAAAATGTCAAAGGGTTTCTCTGGGTTGTTGGATAGTTAGGAGACCAGGGTGGTGAAGTAGGTCTTATAGGCAAGGTGGAGGGCAGAATTGTAAGTTATCAGCATAAATTTATAGTGAATGACGTTTTCTGGTGTGCAGGTTTTCCTCCATAGACGTTCAGCACTCCTAGAGCATCGCTGGAGGAATTGAGTTTGTGATGTGAGCCAGGGCTGTTTAAATCCATGTTTGGAGGTTCTTAGGGTGAGGGTTGCTACTTGGTCCAGGGTGCTTCTGAGAGTGTCATTGTAGTGAATCACCGCCAGATCAGGACAGGAAAAGGAGGAGATTGAAGACAGTGATGAGGTGAGAGAGTCTGTGAGTGTATGAGAGTTAATTGCCTGTAGATTTCTGGATGTGTGATAGCTAGAAGTGTGCATAGATTATGTACCTGGTAGTAGCTACTGAGCAACTTGATGTATATGACAATGAGGAACTGTTAATTTACCAAAATATGGTATAGAATGAAAGCATTACAACAAAAAAATACAAAAATATGTAAAATTACATTTAACACAGCTGCTGAGAACACTAATGCAAGTTCTGCAAAATGTTATTCTTCTATTTTCATTTGTAGCTTTGCAGGGTTACTTTTTGTTTGACAAGTTAAACTTTTATTGAAAAGAAACTGTAACTTTACTGTAAAATGCAGATATTCTATAAGTCAGTTGAAAATATATACCTTTTTCCTACTAAATAATTTAATATGGCAGATATTTAGTTTTATTTGCTGACAGCAAGGACAGTAATGAACTGGCCCTTTAACACCAGGAAAGTTGATGTTTGACAATTTATGACAAGTGTATCGAGTGAAACAATCCTGTTAGGTAGGTAGAAAAACAAGCAGAAATCAGAAATTAAATACAATCTTACTACAAGTATAAAGTGTGTTTGTGCTTTGGAGGGTCCACATAGAATTGTAAAAGTAATCAGACAAATATGACGTTGAAACAAAAGATTCTTGGAGTAAAGAAACTCATTATTACATTGAAAAAAAATAGTCACAATATGAATGTGAAACCACAGAAACAAAAAATATTCTTTAATATTTTATAATTCCCTGAAGCAGGTTTTCACAATATAGCAGAACTACATTCTAAGCTGACATTTAACATTACCTATTTAATTCAAGTTACTACATTTAATTTAACATTTTCCCAAACCCAACAGTGCAATATAGGAAGCTCATTACCCTGAGTAAATGCAGAGATATATTCTTCTCCCGTTAGTTAATAATTATGCTGAACTTCACTTGGCCCTTTAAACTACAAATTTCTAAAGTACCTTCATACATTACTTTAACTATGCAGGTGTTTGTGTTTGAAAATTGAATAAACTAACAATGAAGTTCATTTTCTCAAAGGATTATGTTTGGTAATTAATCACCAATATCGGACATCTGAGAAAGAGAGGGGTAATTGCTAGAGTTCAAGCAAAGTGCTCTTAAGCTTGGTACAGTATGAGCATGTGGCATTTCAGCTACTTTAGGCACTTTTCACATCTGCGATTATTGTAATTCCCAGCAGATCCGGCAGATGTTGCCCTATCTGCCAGATCTACCACATAATGGCTGACTTGCGGTACCGATCCAGGCGCCACAAGTGCTGGATTCAGCAATACCGCACTTGACACACCTGACCGCAAACCCCACAGAGAATGAATGAGGCTTGCTGGATCGATGCCGCAAAGCCAGCCGTTATGCGGTAGACCTGGCAGATGGGGTGACATCTGCCTGATCTGCCGGGAATTACAATAATCACAGATGTGAAAGCAGCCTTACAATCAATAGGAATGATCATGACTATAATCTGTCAAAAACATTTACACTGAAATAAATGTACAAATAAGACTAGGGTCACACTTGGGTTGTGACCCTAGCATGACACAAGTGCCAAATACTTATAAATTTCCGCCACAGCACATAGTGTTAATGCTATACTCTGACAGGCAAAGGAGCCCCATAGTAACCCGCTGTTTACCATAGCAGCCAGCCACACAAAAAGCTCCCTGAAGTGCGCTTTACAACAGCGCACAGGAAAACGCTTCAGGACACATTTCCTGTGTGCTGTTGTAAAGCGCACTTCAGGGAGCTTTGTGTGTGGCAGGCTGCTAAGGTAAACAGCGGGTTACTACAGGGCTCCATTGACTGGCAGCGCATAGCGTTAACGCTATGTGCTGCGGCAGAAATGAGTTTTTAATGCTTGCATCAGGCTAGGGTCATAACGCAAATGTGACCCTAGCCTAACATCATAATATTGTTTATAATGTCAATGTCTGGTGGGCAAGCTGATAATAAAGACTACTTGCTTTATGTAGATGCCAGGCACTGCTCGCTGTCCTCAGTCTCCTTTCTACAGGCCTTGCTCCAGCTGGAGCTCACACTGCTGTTAATGATTTACTTTCTCTGACTCCTGTCAGCGTCCTAGTCATGTGTGTTGCACTTCCAGGTTACAGAGTGTATCTTGTGATATTCAGCAAAACAGATAGATGGCAGCAGTCACCGGTCTCCAGGATCAATTCTTTATTTTAGATAAATACCATTAAAACAGCATAAATGCATGTTCAGGGGTGCAGGGGGGAGGATGGATATTCCCCTAAAAAAAGCAACGGGCCGTTTCACGCCGCACTCGGGCGCTTCTCCAGGCTATGACACCTATCTCGTCCTTATCATTACATTCTAGGAAGAAATTATCTGCATCCTCCCGCCCTGCCATCGTAAATCCCCCTTCATCTGATTCAGCAGCCATGTCCTCCTGCATACCTTCTGGGGTCTGGACAGCTTCACTTCCAGCACGAGCGTGCCACACAGCAATAAACAGTCTTAATGCCATTCTTACTTTATGTAGATGCCGGGCACTGCTCGCTGTCCTCAGTCTCCTTTCTGCAGGCCTTGCTCCAGCTGGAGCTCACACTGCTGTTAATGATTTACTTTCTCTGACTCCTGTCAGTGTCCTAGTCACGTGTGGTGCACTTCCAGGTTACAGAGTGTATCTTGTGATATTCAGCAAAACAGACAGATGGCAGCACTCACCGGTCTCCAGGATCAATCTTTTATTTTAGATAAATACCATTAAAACAGCATAAATGCATGTTCAGGGGTGCAGGGGGAAGGATGGATATTCCCCTAACAAAAGCAACGGGTCATTTCACGCCGCACTCGGGCGCTTCTCCAGGCTATGTCATATGAGAAGCTGGAAAAATACCAGAGGCTCAAAGAACAAGTGGAGAAGATGTGGAAGGTGAAGGTAAGATTGATTTCAGTGGTGATAGAAGCACTTGGAGCAGTGACCTCTAAAACAACAGATCTCAGGAGCAACATTTGAACTTTCTGTCCAGAAAAGCGCAGTGATTGGTACAACTAAGATCCTGTAAAGAACCCTCAAACTCGCAGGCCTGTGGAAGGGGACCCGAGAATATGGAAGAGCAAAAAAATTAAAAAAAACACCCCACAGGGGCTGAGAAGGTAGTTTTTTTTATAACATTTTTGTAAAGTGTATTCACTGTGTTTCCACCTACATATGAAACTGATGATCATTATCACATTATTTGTACAGTTGGTGGATGCACTGTCATTAACTGAAACAGAAATCTCTTAAAGCAGAGTGAGGTGAAGCTCTTCTGAGGGCATCAGAAGATCTGATGTTGATAGTTATCAGGCTGCAAAGGTTACAAAACAATATCTAAAGAGATGGATCCCAACCCCACCAATTCACAGACCGATTGTGTACAATCATAGGAAGTTTAAGTGTATTATTACCCTCTGCAGAATGGACGAATGTCAAAAACTACTTTAACCCCTTCATGACCGAGCCTATTTTGACCCTAAAGACCGAGGCATTTTTGTCAATTCTGACCAGTGTCCCTTTATGAGGTAATATCTCTGGAACGCTTCATTGGATCCGAGCGATTCTGAGATTGTTTTTTCGTGACATAGTGGGCTTCATGTTAGTATTAAATTTAGGTCGATCATTTTTGCGTTTATTTGTGAAAAAATCAAAAATTTGGCAAAAATTTTGAAAATTTAGCAATTTTCTAATTTTTTATTTTTATTCTGCTAAACCAGAGAGTTATGTGACACAAAATAGTTAATAAATAATATTTCCCACATGTCTACTTCACATCAGCACAATTTTGGAAGAAAAGAAAAATTTTGTTCGGACGTTATAAGGGTTCAAAGTTCATCAGCAATTATTCATTTTTCCAGCAAAATTTACAAAACCATTTTTTTAGTGACCACATCACATTTGAAGTCTCTTTGAGGGGTGTACATGACAGAAAACACCCAAAAGTGACACCATTCCAAAAACTGCACCCCTCAAGCTACTCAAAACTACATTCAAGAAGATTATTAACCCTTCAGGTGCTTCACAGGAACTAAAATAAAGTTGAAGGAAAAAATGGACATTTTAATTTTTGTAACAAAAATGTTCTTTTAGCCTCAATTTTTTCATTTTCACATGGGCAACAGGATAAAATGCATCGTAAAATTTGTTGGCCAATTTCTCCTGAGTACACCAATACCTCATATGTGGTCATAAACCACTGTTTGGGCGCACGGCAGGGCTCAGAAGGGAAGGAGCGACATTTGAATTTTGGAGACAATTTTCCGTTCAAAAAGTGAAATGGCGCTCCTTCACTTCTGAGCCCTGCCGTGTGCCCAAACAGTAGTTTATGACCACATATAAGGTATCGATGTACTCAGGAGAAATTGCCCAACACATTTTGGGATGTATTTTATCCCTTTGCCCATGTGAAACTGAACAAATATAGGCAAAAAGAATTTTTTTGTGAAAAAAAAAGTGTTTTTTCATTTTTATGGATGAATTTGTGAAGCATCTGGGGGTTCAAAGTGCTCACTATGCATCTAGATACGTTCCTTAGGGGGTCTAGTTTCCAAAATGGGGTCACTTGTGGGGGAGCTCCAATGTGGAGACACACAGGGACCCTCCAAACGCGACATGGTGTCCGCTAACAATTTGAATGGAAAATGAGCTCAAATTGTTAGCGGACACCATGTCGTGTTTGGAGGGTCCCTGTGTGTCTCCACATTGGAGCTCCCCCACAAGTGACCCCATTTTGGAAACTAGACCCCCAAAGGAACATATCTAGATGCATAGTGAGCACTTTGAACCCCCAGGTGCTTCACAAATTGATCTGTAAAAATGAAAAAAGTAAGTTTTTGTGGAAACAAAAAGTGCTTTTTCATTTTTATGGATGAATTTGTGAAGCATCTGGGGGTTCAAAGTGCTCACTATGCATCTAGATACGTTCCTTAGGGGGTCTAGTTTCCAAAATGGGGTCACATGAGGGGGAGCTCCAATGTGGAGACACACAGGGACCCTCCAAACGCGACATGGTGTCCGCTAACAATTTGAATGGAAAATGAGCTCAAATTGTTAGCGGACACCATGTCGTGTTTGGAGGGTCCCTGTGTGTCTCCACATTGGAGCTCCCCCACAAGTGACCCCATTTTGGAAACTAGACCCCCAAAGGAACATATCTAGATGCATAGGGAGCACTTTGATCCCCCAGATGATTCATAAATTAATCCGTAAAAATGAAAAAGCACTTTTTTTCCCACAAAAAATTTATTTATTCATTATTACGGATCAATTTGTGAAGCATCTGGGGGTTCAAAGTGCTCACTATGCATCTAGATACGTTCCTTAGGGGGTCTAGTTTCAAAAATGGGGTCACTTGTGGGGGAGCTCCAATGTGGAGACACACAGGGGCTCTCCATACGCAACATG
Source organism: Allobates femoralis (assembly GCA_033576535.1). NCBI lineage: Eukaryota > Metazoa > Chordata > Amphibia > Anura > Aromobatidae > Allobates > Allobates femoralis. Next base: position 139,803,243 of record JARQOC010000003.1, read on the forward strand.
GTGTCCACTAAAAATTGGAATAGTTAGCGGACACCATGTAGGATATGGAGAGCCCCTGTGTGCCTAAACATTAGAGTTCCCCCACAAGTGACCCCATTTTGGAAACTAGGCCACCCAAGGAACATATCTAGATGCATAGTGAGCACTTTGAACCCCCAGGTGCTTCACAAATTGATCCGTAAAAATGAAAAAAGAAACTTTTTGTGGAAAAAAAAAGTGCTTTTTCATTTTTATGGATGAATTTGTGAAGCATCGGGGGATTAAAAGTGATCACTATGCATATAGATACGTTCCTTGGGGGGTCTAGTTTCAAAAATGGGGACACTTGTGGGGGAGCTCCAATGTTCAGGCACACAGGGAGGGGCTCTCCATACCCGACATGGTTTCCGCTAACAATTGAAGCTAATTTTCCATTGAAATTGTTAGCGGACACCATGTCGCATATGGAGAACCTGTGTGCCACCAGCACAAGGGCAACTGGAAGAGTTGGGGTACAGCACCAGAAAATGCCGCCTCTAATGAATGCGCTATTTTCTTGGGTGGCTGTGGGTTGCAATTTGCAGTGTAGGGGACCCACAACATTTGGGTCTCTCCACGCTGAGGATTCCAGTCAGCCAGCTGCCAAGTTGTACCTGGCTGGCTACCAAAAATACAGCGAAGCCAGTTTTTTTTTTTATTTCTAGAACTAATTCTAGAAAAAAAAATTGACGTGGGGCTCCGCCATATTTTTGGTCCAGCCAGGTACAACTTGGCAGCTACAGACTGCCAGCAACCCCCAGCTGCCTCGTTGTACCTGGCTGCAACCAAAAATACAGCGAAGCCCATTTTTTCTTATTTCTAGAACGAATTCTAGAAAAAAAAAAATTACGTAGGGCTCCGCCATATTTTTGGCCCAGCCAGGTACAACTAGGCAGCTGGGGGCTGGAATCCTCAGCATGGAAAGGCCCAAGCGTTCTGGGCCCCCCATGCTGCGAATTGCAGCCCGCAGCCGCCCCAGAAAATGGCGCATTCATTGAAGCGCCATTTTCTGGCGCTGTACCCATGCTCTTCCAGTTGCCCTGGTGCCGGTGGCAAACTGGGTAATAAAGGGGTTAATGCCAGCTTTTTATTGGCAGCTGGCACTAAGCCCGAGATTCATAATATTGGGCCAATGTTAGACCCGCCATTAGGAATCTCTGCTAAGTAGTCAATAAATACACACAGAGAAAAATATTTTTATTTGGAAAAAAAACAAACAAAATTCAGACTCCATCTTTATTATAAAAAGATCCGACGTAGTCCATAACGAAGGTCCCACGACGCTCAATCGCCTCCGACGTAGTCCACAACGAACGTCCCACGATCGTCATGCAGGCGGATCGGACTGCAAAGTAGCGATCTGACAGCCCGGGTGCAGTGATCCACACCGGGGCTTTGAGATCGCTTTCTGCAGTTCGATCCGCATGCAGGCAGATCGGACTGCAGAGCAGCGATCTGGCATCCCGGGTGCAGCGCCGGGGCTGCGAGATTGCTTTCTGCAGCTTGATCCCCATGCAGGAGGATCGGACTTCAGATCAGCGATCTGGCAGCCCGGGTGCAGCGCTGGGGCTGCGAGATCGCTTTCTGCAGCTCGATCCGCATGCAGGCGGATCGGACTGCAGAGCCGCGGTCTGGCAGCCTGGGTGCAACGCCAGGGCTGCGAGATCGCTTTCTGCAGGTCAATCCGCATGCAAGCAGATCGGACTGCAGAGCAGCGGTCTGGCAGCCTGGGTGCAGCGCCAGGGCTGCGAGATCGCTTTCTGCAGCTCGATCCGCATGCAGGCAGATCGGACTGCAGAGCAGCGATCTGGCATCCCGGGTGCAGCGCCGGGGCTGCGAGATTGCTTTCTGCAGCTTGATCCCCATGCAGGAGGATCGGACTTCAGATCAGCGATCTGGCAGCCTGGGTGCAGCGCCAGGGCTGCGAGATCGCTTTCTGCAGGTCAATCCGCATGCAAGCAGATCTGACTGCAGAGCCGCGGTCTGGCAGCCTGGTGGCAACACCAGGGCTGCGAGATCGCTTTCTGCAGGTCAATCCGCATGCAAGCAGATCGGACTGCAGAGCAGCGGTCTGGCAGCCTGGGTGCAGCGCCAGGGCTGCGAGATCGCTTTCTGCAGCTCGATCCGCATTCAAGCAGATCGGACTGCAGAGCAGCGATCTGGCAGCCTGGGTGCAGCGCCAGGGCTGCGAGATCGCTTTCTGCAGCTCGATCCGCATGCAAGCAGATCGGACTGCAGAGCAGCGGTCTGGCAGCCTGGGTGCAGCGCCATGGCTGCGAGATCGCTTTCTGCAGCTCGATCCGCATGCAAGCAGATCGGACTGCAGAGCAGCGGTCTGGCAGCCTGGGTGCAGCGCCAGGGCTGCGAGATCGCTTTCTGCAGCTCGATCCGCATGCAAGCAGATCGGACTGCAGTGCAGCGATCTGGCAGCCTGGGCGCAGCGCCAGGGCTGCGAGATCGCTTTCTGCAGCTCGATCCCCATGCAGGAGGATCGGACTGCAGAGCAGCGATCTGGCAGCGCTGGGGTTGCGAGATTGCGTTCTGCAGCTCAATCCGCATGCAAGCAGATTGGACTGCAGAGCAGCGGTCTGGCAGCCTGGGTGCAGCGCCAGGGCTGCGAGATCGCTTTCTGCAGCTCAATCCGCATGCAAGCAGATCGGACTGCAGAGCAGCGATCTGGCAGCCTGGGTGCAGCGCCAGGGCTGCGAGATCGCTTTCTGCAGCTCGATCCGCATGCAAGCAGATCGGACTGCAGAGCAGCGGTCTGGCAGCCTGGGTGCAGCGCCAGGGCTGCGAGATCGCTTTCTGCAGCTCGATCCGCATGCAAGCAGATCGGACTGCAGTGCAGCGATCTGGCAGCCTGGGCGCAGCGCCAGGGCTGCGAGATCGCTTTCTGCAGCTCGATCCCCATGCAGGAGGATCGGACTGCAGAGCAGCGATCTGGCAGCGCTGGGGTTGCGAGATTGCGTTCTGCAGCTCAATCCGCATGCAAGCAGATCGGACTGCAGAGCAGCGGTCTGGCAGCCTGGGTGCAGCGCCAGGGCTGCGAGATCGCTTTCTGCAGCTCAATCCGCATGCAAGCAGATCGGACTGCAGAGCAGCGATCTGGCAGCCTGGGTGCAGCGCCAGGGCTGCGAGATCGCTTTCTGCAGCTCGATCCGCATGCAAGCAGATCGGACTGCAGAGCAGCGGTCTGGCAGCCTGGGTGCAGCGCCAGGGCTGCGAGATCGCTTTCTGCAGCTCGATCCGCATGCAAGCAGATCGGACTGCAGTGCAGCGATCTGGCAGCCTGGGCGCAGCGCCAGGGCTGCGAGATCGCTTTATGCAGCTCGATCCCCATGCAGGAGGATCGGACTGCAGAGCAGCGATTTGGCAGCGCTGGGGTTGCGAGATTGCGTTCTGCAGCTCAATCCGCATGCAAGCAGATCGGACTGCAGAGCAGCGGTCTGGCAGCCTGGGTGCAGCGCCAGGGCTGCGAGATCGCTTTCTGCAGCTCAATCCGCATGCAAGCAGATCGGACTGCAGAGCAGCGATCTGGCAGCCTGGGTGCAGCGCCAGGGCTGCGAGATCGCTTTCTGCAGCTCGATCCGCATGCAAGCAGATCGGACTGCAGAGCAGCGGTCTGGCAGCCTGGGTGCAGCGCCAGGGCTGCGAGATCGCTTTCTGCAGCTCGATCCGCATGCAAGCAGATCGGACTGCAGAGCAGTGGTCTGGCAGCCTGGGTGCAGATCCAGGGCTGCGAGATCGCTTTCTGCAGTTCGATCCGCATGCAAGCAGATCGGACTGCAGTGCAGCGATCTGGCAGCCTGGGCACAGCGCCAGGGCTGCGAGATCGCTTTCTGCAGCTCGATCCCCATGCAGGAGGATCGGACTGCAGAGCAGCGATCTGGCAGCGCTGGGGTTGCGAGATTGCGTTCTGCAGCTCAATCCGCATGCAAGTGGATCGGACTGCAGAGCAGCGATCTGGCAGCCCGGGTGCAGTGTTCCACTATGTGGATCACTGTGCCCGTGCTGTCAAATCTTTCTGTAGCTTGATCCCCATGCAGGGGAACGAGCTGCAGAAAGCGATCTCATTCCTGGCACAGGGATCATACAAAGGATCCCTGCGCCAGGACTGTCGGATCCCTTCATGGCTGTGGCAAAGGGATCACACAGCTTTGGCACAGGGATCACACAACGGATCCCTGCACCAGGACTGTCAGATCCCTTCACAGCTGTGGTGAAGGGATCTTACAGCGCAGGCACAGGGATCACATAATGGATCCCTGCACCAGGTCAGTCAGATCCCTTCACTGCTGCAGCAAAGGGATCTCACAGCTTTGGCACAGGGATCACACAACAGATCCCTGCACCAGGACTGTCAGATCCCTTCACAGCTGTGGTGAAGGGATCTTACAGCCCAGGGACAGGGATCACATAATGGATCCCTGCACCAGGTCAGTCAGATCCCTTCACTGCTGCAGTGAAGGGATCTGTGTAGATATCAGGTCTGTGGCTGGGAGTCCGGGAACCGCCAGAGCGGAGGTGAGCGGCAGCGGCTGGAGCAGCAGAGGTTGGAGCGGCGGCGGAGGCGGCTGGTGAGTATGGAGCGGCGGGGGCCTGGGGAGCTGGAGAGGCGGAGGCGGGGGCTGGAGAGGCGGCGGCGGCACCACCTATCTCCGGTGATCGCCGCCGCCGGTACCGCTGGGCAGGGGGGAGATAGAGGAGGCTGGAGGGGCTTAGCGGTGGCGGCGGGGGCTGGAGAAGCGGCGGCACCATCTCCGGTGATCGCCACCGCCGGTACCGCTGCGGCAAGGGGCAGGGGGCAGGGGAGAGTTGGCAGAGGCTGGAGCGGCGGCGGCGGGGGCTAGAGAGGCGGGCGGTAGTTGCAGAGGCGGCGGCACCGACGATCCCCGGTGATCGCCGCCGCCGGTACCGCTGGGCAAGGGGCAGGGGGCAGGGGAGAGGCAGTGGAGGACTGGGAGGGATAATGGAGGGGCAGGGAAGCTTCAGAGGACAGGGGAAGAGGCGGGGAGCACAGGGAGGCAGCATAATGCTACATTCCCGGTAATTGGCGGTTTCAATTTTAAACCGCCAATCACTGAGGCTGTAGCATTGGGGGGGCAAAGTGACCCCCCTGGGGTGTAGCACAAGTCCCCATGTCCCTGCAGCTCAAGTGACAGGTCAGTGAGACCCTCACTTGAGCTGCAGCAGTGCGTTCCCCAGATGTCTCATATATGAGACATCGGTCGGGAACGAACTGGTTTTCATGTCTCATATATGAGACATGTGTCGGGAAGGGGGCTAAAGATAACCATTCACTTAAACCCAAAGAACCCAAGGTCTATCTAGTTAATGACTTATTTCATACTAGTTAATATTCATGGGTTCACATTCAGGAGGGCACCGAACAATAATGGATTACATTGCTTGCAGAAAGTCACTTTTCTTCAAAAAGAACATCTCTGCCCATCTGCAGTTTTCATAAGAATACGTGGACAAGCTAAAAAGCTTTAGAACAATGTAAACCAATCTATAGCTTTTTAAAAATGAGAAATGAATGTTGTACTTGGTGGTTAAAGTAGGTAATGTGTCAGGAGAATGTTTCCATATTTAAAGGCCACTTCACACGATAGGATATAGGTGAACAAGATCGTTAGCTATGTTACGTGACCGCTATCCTTCCGACATGATTAGTGCATTGTCACACACAAGGATATCGTTAACGATCTTAAATTTGGCAACGCTCCAGCTATTTGGAGAACAACGATTGAATTATGTTGAAAAGTGGCAGGAATAGGAGAAATATGAACGACATCGCTCAAAAAGGTGTCACACTGAACGATGTTGCTTCTTCCCATGACGTTAATTGGACTACGAACGATAGATTTGAGGTCCGGATCTCAAATTTTGGATGAACGTTCCAACGATTTTTCCTTCCTACATCGTTCGTTTACACACAACGACGCACTAATGATATCGTTTGATCCATCACAAATCTGTGATGTTTCAACAATATCGTTAACGAGATCCTAGCGTGTGAAGCGGCCTTAAGGTACATCACAATGTTTCTAAGTAAAAAATATTCACAACAATTATAATGTGTTAAATTGGAGAATACCCAATGTCAAGTTATTATCTCATTTGGTTAAAATAACGATTATAAATAGTTCCAGAGTTGCAGTAATTGCAATTTTTACGTCAAGAAAATTTTTACAAAAATGGCCAAAACACTTTTAAGATTAAAGGGAGATCAACATCAGTATTTAATCCCCCATCATAGCATGCACAGGGAGGAGATGTTTGTATTCTTTTTTTCAATTCTCTCCCTGTACAACCTCAGTTGTTAGTAATGCCGCCTTTGTCATGATACCAATATGCTGATAGAAAGATTGACAGCAATCTTGTTCTAGTATTAGTGCACATATACCCCAATTAAACACTTTTGAATATATCAAAGGATTGATGAATGATCATACAAACAGCATTATAATTAATATCAGGAGGATTTTATTCAAGTGTTGCCAATACCTTAAAATTTTGTTTCTGACAAATTGGTGAATGAAGGAAAATGTCTTGTTCTTATTTCTATCTTTTTATGTCTTTCAGGTTTTTATTTGTCAACTACATTTGATTCTATGGACTATGGTGGATTTCTTGGACTATGGTGCACTTGCATGTTTTCTTTAATAATTTGGTGCATTAAGAAAAGAATTATGGAGTAATTTTTCAAATAAAATATTTTTGTGCCTGTGTTTTTTGCTTTTGAATTACTGGGTTAGTAATGGGGGTATGTGATAGATGCTCTCCATTACTATCCCCTGGGCTTAATGTCAGCTGACACTACAAAGCTGACATCAACCCCAAGTACCATGACACCGATTGCCACCACACCAAGGCAATCAGGATGAGCAAAGGCAAAGCATGAGTATTGACACATTTAATGTCATGAACCAGTTCTTGGGAAGCTGTGGGCTTACATTTTTAGGGTGGAAAGGGTCTAATTACTATGGTCTTTACCAGCAAGATAATTTCAGCTCACACCTGTCTGTTTTCATCTTTTGTGGTTGTCAAAAATAGGAAGGACATCATTTTTATTTAATTATTTGTTTATTAGGTTAGATAAGACTAAACCCTTAAACACGAAAACACTAAAGGGTGCAAGTATATAATATGTAAAGAGAATGGTATTATATAGCACCAGGATATCTATCTATGTACCGTATATACTCGTGTATAAGCCGACCCATGTATAAGCCGACCCCCCTACTTTTGCCCCCAAAAACTGGGAAAACTTATTGACTCGCGTATAAGCCGAGGGTGGACTCCAGCACAGTGTATACGGCTGCCCCCAGCAGCAGCGCCGCAGGGGGTACACAGGCTGCCCCTAGCAGCAGCAGCAGCGCCGCAGGGGGTACACAGGCTGCCCCCAGCAGCAGCAGCAGCGCCGCAGGGGGTACACAGGCTGCCCCCAGCAGCAGCCAGCAGCAGCGCCGCAGGGGGTACACAGGCTGCCCCCAGCAGCAGCAGCAGCGCCGCAGGGTGTACACAGGCTGCCCCCAGCAGCAGCAGCAGTGCCGCAGGGGGTACACAGGCTGCCCCCAGCAGCAGCAGCAGCACAGGGGGTACACAGGCTGCCTCCAGCAGCAGCAGCAGCAGCACAGGGGGTACACAGGCTGCCCCCAGCAGCAGCACAGGGGGTACACAGGCTGCCCCCAGCAGCTCAGGGGGTACACAGGCTGCCCCCAGCAGCAGCAGCACAGGGGGTACACAGGCTGCCCCCAGCAGCAGCAGCACAGGGGGTACACAGGCTACCCCCAGCAGCAGCAGCACAGGGGGTACACAGGCTGCCCCCAGCAGCAGCACAGGGGGTACACAGGCTGCCCCCCAGCAGCAGCACAGGGGGTACACAGGCTGCCCCCCAGCAGCACAGGGGATACACAGGCTGCTCCCAGCAGCAGCACACAGGGTATACAGGCTCCCCCCCCCCCTTCCTCACAGTAAAGCCTCCCCATGCTGCCGCTGCTCACTGTAAAATAAATAGTGTTATTAGCTCTCACCCTCAGTCCTGTGTGTGTTGTGTGGGGCGGGCTGTGCTGAGCTTCTGATCCTGAACTGTGCGGCCTCTGGAGCAGCCTGTGCCAGGGAGAGGAAGGAGAGCAGCGAGGAGAGGACTGAGGTGGGAGAAGGAGGACTGAGGTGGGAGAAGGAACCCGGGGCTGCGTGTGATGATGCAACCGTCCTGGCTGTGCATCTTCCCTCCTTCCTGCTTGTCCGGTCACATGACACGCAGGGAGGAGGGAGGAGGGAGGATGCACTGAGAGAGGGTGAGAGCTAATAACATTATACATTTTACACTGAGCAGCGGCAGCATGGGGAGGATTTACTGTGGTGGGGGCGCCATATTGTTATGGGGAGCCTGTAATGGGATATGCACTGCTCCCCCCGCAGATGGGCGGGGGATGCAGTGCATATCATGAATAAGTTATGAGCGGCTCCACGTCACGAGCCGCTCATATTATAGCCTTCCCCCACCTCCTCCAGCCTCCTCCTGATCCCAGACACAGCCCCCACCTCGTACAAATGTATATGACTCGTGTATAAGCCGAGGGGGCGACTTTTCAGCCCAATTTTTGGGTTGAAAAAGTCAGCTTATACACGAGTATATACGGTATTTATCTATTTTTTTAATAGTTGCCAGGATGCTTCTAGCTGGGAACTCCATGTGACATGTGCATAAACAGCTGAGACCTCATGCAAATGTTTTCTCAAACTCATTGACGTGTATTTGTGAGTCTCATCTAGTTTATGCGGCCTAATTCAGCATGTTGCAATTTTTTCCTCAGCCTCTTTCCAGTTGTAGAAAAACTCATAGATGATCACTGATTTATTGTTTAACATTGTTGTGAGTGCCAACTCAATTTTTATCATATTGCACTTTCTGATTTTAAAGCATAACTGCCATATATTTTTTTATTTAATAAGAATGTAAAGCAATTGATTTTAATAAACTTTCAAATATATTTTATTAACCCCCCTCAAGAGGTATGACGAACATGTGTGTCATAGGCCGCCTCCCACCCTTTGATGCTCGCATCCTCCCCCCACATCCTAGCTGATCTCATCAGCTGAGATGTGTATCAAACAGCGCTGATAGATCCATGATCGGATTGCCGATGTTAACACCTTGGATCATGCTGTTACTCAGTGACAGAATGAACCAAAGCACCACTGCAGGGATTGCGCCGTTCCCCATCATGAACACAGGATCCATGAAGCAATCACCGGACCTGCACGGTTACCTAAACAGCCCTGGGTCCTGTAATGACCCCAGAATCAGCCCTGATTCACTTCCTGCTGGCGATGACCCAGTGACATCACCAGCAGGGAATGATCATTTCCCCTGTCTTTAGAAGAGCAACAGCTCATCTAAAGACAAGACAAGTGATCACACTGTGCATTACTGAGGCCCTCTAGTGGCCGTATAAAATAATGAAAAAAAAATAAAGTTTGTAAAAGTATAAAAAATGGCCTGTAGCGCCATTGTAAATAAAACGGTTAGAAAAGCAAAACATAAACACATTTAGTATCGTCGCATTCAGAAATGTCTAATTTATCAAAATATAAAATCTGTAATCAAATCTGTAAATTATGTGATTGAAAAAGGTCCAAATGCCAAAATTAAGTTTTTTTGGTTGCAGCAACATTGCAATAAAATGTAATAATGGGTGAACAAAACAGCGAATCCACCCAAAAATGGTATCATTAGAAACATCAGCTCAAGTCACAAAAAATAAGCCGTCACACAGACCCAGATCCTGAGAAATGAGAAAGCTACGGGACTTGGAAAATGGCGCAAAAGCGCAATTCTTTGTCTTTAAAAACTTCAGATTTTTTTTTCACAACTTAGATAACAATAAAAGTATACATGTTTGGTATCTACGAACTAGTAATGACCTGTGGCATAATACCACATGTCAGTTTCACCTTACCGTGAATATGGCATTGGTGAATAAAAAAAACCAAAACAAATGTGCAATTGCACTTTTTTTGAAATTTCACCACAATTGGATTTTTCTTCCCATTTTTCTGAACACTACACGGTAAAATAAATGATTTAATCTGAAAGTATAACTTGTCCAACAAAAAGACAAGTCTCAATATGTCTATATTGACAGAAAAATAAAAACGTTATGGCTCTTGGAAGAAGGGGAAGGAAAAATGAAAACTGGAAAATGAAAAATCATCAGGTGTAAAGGGATTAATGAAATCTGGTGGAAAACCGTTCATAAAACGTACGTAAGATGTCCCCACTAGACTATGTGTGACTTCTCAGTCAAATTTATCTTTATACTGAATACGGGGCATGTAACCATATAAGGGAGGGGGCATGGCCTACCCTGTGTGTGAGCTTCTTACTGACACTCATATCAGATTAGCTCAGTCTACAGCACAGTGCTTAGCAATGTCAGAATGTCAGGATCAGTGCAAACTCCTCTTTCCTTGGCAAAAGCTTCTGATCTGTCATCTGGCTCCAAATAGCTCAGTTTCGATCTCTGTTAACCCCTTCTCTACTGTCATATTGCACTGCTCTCTATCAGTTACTGGCCATTCTCACACAGCCATAAAATGCAGTTTTTAAAAGAGCACAGAAAAATGTGAGAATATAAGTCATATGGCACAAAAAAAATCCTTATCTTTGCTGTTGTGTGACTCATCAATATCAGACAAAGGCTAGGGTCACACATAAGCCCTTGATCTTTTTTTGTTCATCTGTTTTTGCATTTTTTTTTCTAAGTCCAAAAACTGATGCAAAAACCGATTATGTGTAGTAAATACCCTATCCGTTTTTTTCTGCACCCAAAAACATTCCAAGGTTTTTAAACCCAAAAACATTGGAAGGAACGTTTTTGGGTGCAGTAAAAAAACGGATCCGTTTCTTTAACATTAGGCCCTATGGAAAAACAGATCCGTTTTTTAGAACATGTAAAAAATGGCAAAATCCCAAATTGTTCAGGGGTACAGGAGGCACAAAAAGCAACCTAAGGCCTTATTCACACATACCATCATTTTTGGCATTCTCTGCGTTTTTTAGCTGTTAAAAAAAATGCACATGTGTTAACGCATGGTGCACTTAAGTGTAGCTGCGTTTTTTAACAACCTATGTGTTTTATTCCACCATTCCAAAAAAACTGCATGCAGCGTTTTTTGGGTGCTGTAAAAAAACGCATGGGTTTTGTAAAAAACGCATGCATTTTTTTAACATGGGGCCCTATAGGAAACGCATGCGTTAACGCATGGCACATATAGGCACCTGTGTTAACGCATGCGTTAACGCATATGTGTTTTTAATGAAAAAATGACTAAGTCCAAAAACTTGCCAAAAATGTTCAGAACCACAGGGGACACTATTTGGCACTCTTAGAAAACTGATCAGTTTTTCCAAGGGCTAAAAAACGGATTGGTATGTGTTAACAAGGCCTAAGAAAAATGGATTTGGCATGGAAAACACTTCCAAAAATGGATTGCTATGTGTGACCCTAGCCAGAGCAGTGTTTTTTTTTCAATGAAATGACATTTACACTTTTAGTAAAGATGTGAGGAAACCCTAAAAGTTTATTTGGTCAGTGCTCCACTGAGTGATAAAACTGAATTTTCATGATAAGGTATGCAATATGCAGTATTTTATTTAGAAGTGTATATTATGGTGAGTTACTCCCATAATGAATAAATGTGTGGCAACACTTAGGCTAGCATTTGGCGGAGCAGCATACACACATGCAGTGCTGAACGCAGACACCTTTATGCGAACGCAGCTGCCGTTGTCTGCATGTGTTCACATAAAAGTGTCCATAGGAAATCATTATAATACAGCCCGGCCACAGAGGGGAGAGAGAGAGACCTGAATGGTATTTATGCATGGAGGAGGTCTGAATGACGTCACCATCCACTGCTTGCCTGCAGATGGCAGTGCACACACATTGACTGCCATTCATTCTTTGTGCGCGTCTGTCTGCTTGCGTACAAAACAAGCAGCCAGCCACGCACAAAGAATCCAACATGTTGCATTCGGAAGGCACACAAATTATGCGCATCCGAACACAAACGCAACCGAATGCAGCCAAACGCAGGTACTATGCATTCCCATGTTAAACATAGGAACGCAGTGTGCATGCGTTTGGCTGCGTTCGGTTAGCTGCATTCTGAACGCAAATGTGAACCCAGCCTTACATAGGTGGCTATGTGTTCAATAATATTCATTTATGAAATACTGATATAACAGCTTGAGTCCCTAGAATCCATGCTGATTACATAAATATTAAAAAAAACCTTAAGACCAGTACATTAGGCATAGCATATATTATATTATGTGTACCTGTAATAAGGTGTACATGACCTCAAAAATAATGTAAAAAAAATCATGAGAGTGAGGAAGGATAATACAAAATGTGGGTGCAGTGATTAATGAAATGTACTGTAAAACTGTAAGAAACAAAGTTTGTATGACCACATAAATAAATAAAACTCTTTTCAGGCTTTAACTCACTTAATCATTTCAAAATGGGCCTCAAACTTTCTCCTGGGTCCCTACGAATAATTGCTATGTCCTTGAAATTTGGTGAAATAATTTATTAGACAAAACTGTCCTATAAAATAAGATGAAAGAGTGCGCTTTCTAACAATAGTGTAAACTTTTCCAGAGAATCCCACTGTCTAACTACAAGGACTTAAAAAAAAAAATCATTTAGAAAACAGTACTATTAGGGATTAGCGAGTATACTCGCTACTATTCGGTATTCGCCAAATAGTAGCGGTATTCGAGCTACTCGCTACTCTCCGAGTACTTATGTGTACTCGGGAGTAGCGAGTAGTCCTAATACGTTGGCAGTGTCTATAGATACACTGCAAAAGTAGCCTAAAAGTGAATAAAAGTTGTTAAAAAATAATAAACTTACATACTCACTTTCCGACGCCTGCACCAGGACCGTCAGAGAAGCGTCCGATCGCTGGACAAGGACCTGTCACTACCAGCCAATCAGATGGCCAGTAGCGATCTGGCCAATCAGATGGCGCAACGTCACAACCACGTGATTGCTAGCAGCCAACTGATTGGCCAATTTGCAAGGTCCTAGATGTACTATCAGGACCTTGCAAACTGGCCAATCAGGTGGCCGCTAGCGATGACGTAGTTGTGATGTGGCACCATCTGATTGGCCAGATCACTACCGGCCATCTGATTGGCTGGTAGTCCCAGGTCCTTGTCCAGCGATCAGATGGCTTCTCTCATGGTCCCTGTGCAGGCGTCGGAAGGTGAGTATGTAAGTTTATTATTTTTTAACAACTTTTAATTACTTTTAGGCTACTTTTGCAGTGGATCTATAGATACACTGCGAAAGTATTTGTACTCGCTATACTCGCAACGAGTAGGGAGTATCGGTACATACTCGTTGTGAATATAGTGAGCACGAATATTTAGGTACTCGCTCATCCCTAAGTACTATAATTCTTGCAATAAAAGTTATCCTAATTGTGGGGACAAAAAAGTAATTGGTACACATAGCATAGATGTCAGGAAGCAGTTTTTTTTCTTGGTAAACCTAATACAAAAATAAATACATCTTAGGGTAAATGCCCACTGTGCATTTTTGCTGCATTTTTTTGCTGTGTTTCTTCAACAAAAGCGCAGCACCCACAGCTTTGTAATGAAATTCAATGTGTTTATATAAAAGGTGCTGCGTATTTCAGTAATGCGTTTTTGAAGCAGAAATAGACGTGTTTTTTTTTTTTATGTCCATGAAATTAACGTGGCGCACTGCCATGCAGGTGTCACAGAGGGGTACTACACCCATAAAAGAGGTGCAGATGCTCCAGCTGCAAGCAGATTCTAGGATTGCGGGTGGAACCCATTAACCAGCACCCCACACTAGATCACATAGTGGGAGGTACCCGAGAGGGAACAAAACCACCTCTAGGGGAACAAGGAAGTCTTTCAGCAGAATGGCGAACTAGGAGCAAGAATAGTCTCTCTCTTTTTGGGCGAGAGGGAGAGAGGGTCTGGAACAGTAGGGAAAGGAGGAAGATAGAAAGAGTGAGGGACCAGGAGAAAGATCCCAGGAGCAGACAGCCGGTTTGGGAGTGAGGAACTCGAGGGAGTTTATCCCAGAAAGCTTACCGGGTCCCGGAGCCCGCACCTGTGGGATATTTCAGGATCACAGAAAATCCGGAGTCTTGGGGAGTCTACAATTCACCCCAGGCACCTAAGCGACCAAAAGAGGGTACCAGGCACTGCTTGATGGTTCGGCGGTCGGCCAGTAGAAGGTTATTCGACGGGAGCAAGGGTGAGAGGAAGAGTGGAGCTCCGGCTGATTTCGTGTTACCGGGCTTCAGATAACCACTGGGAGACAGGAAGGAAAATACGGGAAGGACGGCACACACCAAGGGTTCCATCATACCACCTGGGATCCGCTTGCAGCCACCCGTTAGCTACCTGTTATAACATCTGAATGCTGAACTGAGAACTGTAACTAATGCTGCTAAAGTTTCCAGTAAAGTACCCGAAGTGAAGTGAACTTGACTCTGCTGCATTTCCTTTTGCATGAACTTGTTACTTTACACTTTGCTGCACCGGAGGTCCAGTCCTACCTGTGGAGGACTACACCATCCAAGCTGCGATACCATCTACCTCCGGCGGACTGTGGCGGCGCTGGTGAAAATCACCAGAAACTACAGGTGGCGTCACAACAGCAAACTGTGTAAATAGTCCCCTGTAAATATCACCCCCTTTTTCAAAGATAGACCCAGGACACGGGATCAGGCGCGGCCGCCATTCCCCGTGACACCGTTAACCCCTTGCCGCCTGACACCCGAGTACCCCAAAAGCCTGGACTCGACATTATCATGCTCATGTTTGGGCGGCGATTTCTCCATTGACTCCATTAAAACCCCCAGAAAAGAGCACAGCAAAGAGATTGGTATTCCCACAGTGCATTTGTTTGTGGTGCTTTTTTCCTGTGATTTCCAAAATGAAAACACTGCAATACTCACCCTCCTCAGGCGTGGCTTAGCGCTTCATGTCAGCAGTCATGTGGCCGTGATCCTCGACCGCATCTTCAGCTATTTATCCTGTTTTGAGCCCCAAGTAGCTAGGTACCTGCTTTGGTGCCGATTCTGGAGTGTCCCAGGAGCACACTGATCGTGTCTGTGAGGTGCAGCGGCAGGTAGATGGTGCGGAAGAGGCAAAGAGATGCCAGGGCCGGGTGCAGCATGTCAGCCCAAGATAGTGCAGAGAAGGGGCAGGAGGTGAGGAAACTCAACGCTGCTTATGAACAAATGCTGGCGATAGAGGAAAGGCTCCAGAGGTATGCAAGGGGCGCAGGGTCACAATCAATGGAGAGTTTCCTGCAGGGTGAAGAGGCAGGGGCAGAAGAGGACACAGAAGACCCTGAGGGAGGAGAATGGCAGCAGAGGCCAAAGGGATCCTGGCAGTGAGGAGCTGGATGAGGCTGGATACCTTGCTGAAGGGGAACCCACATTGAGGGACATATTCCACATAATCTCCTTCTGTAAATCTCCATTAACCACTTTGACCCATAACTTAAAGGAGGAGATGGTGGAGATCAAGGAGGCCTTAAGTAAAGTGGATGTAAGAATGGGAGCTGTGGAGGAGAGAGTGAGTGCTAATGAGGACCACTTGAATAAGATGCAAAAGACTCAAAATCAGCACTCACAAAGGATATCTGATGTGATTATTAAAAACGATAACTTGGAGAACTGCTCCCGGCGAAACAATCTCCGCAATGTGGGAGTCCCTGAAAAGATGGAGAGTAATGACCCAACAGTCTTTATTAAACAATGGCTGCTTGCTAAATTTGGACAAGAAAACCTGACCAGAGTTTTTGCAGTAGAAAGAGCGCACCGAGTGCCTTTGAGACCCCTGCCCCACGCTTCCGAGCCCCGTACCAACTTAGCCAAAATTTTGAACTGTTGATACAGAGATATTATTCTCCACAGTGCCAGGATGATAAAAGAACTTACAATCAATGGACAGCGCATTGAGATATATTCTGAGTTCCAGAAATTGCGTATGAGGTATAGCGAAGTTAAAAAAACAATAACTCAGAGTTCTGGAAGTATCTTACTTCACATCAGGGCCGGACTGGGACCAAAAAGCAGCCCTGGAAAACAAACCCCACCAGCCCACATACTATATCACCCATCAGCCCCGATCAGTGAAATTTGCTTTTACGTTGTTGTGGCCCCCACTTTCTTAAAGGAGTTATCTGAAGAGACATATGTGAATGGTGCAACAGAGGGAATAATCAACCACAGCTCCATTTACATGATGCTCTTCAAAGCCACATTTCTCAGGATTATGTGGACCCAGTGGTCAGCCACACATACAGCCAGCCACATATACAGCCTCAGACAGCCACACACAGCCATCCACACACACCACCACACACAGCCACAGCCAGCCACACATAGAGCCACAGCCAGACACAAACAGCCAGCCACATAGACAGCCACCAGCCACAGCCAGCCACACAGATGCAGCCAGTCACATAAACAGCCACACACAACCAAAGCCAGCCACACAGCCACAGCCAGCCACACACAGAGCCACAGCCAGCCACACAGCCAGCCACACACAGACAACCAAAGCCAGCCACACAAACAGACATAGCCAGCCATACACAGACACAGCGTGCCACACACAGACATAGCCAGCCACACAGCTACAGCCACAGCCAGCCACACACACACACAGCCACACACACAGCCAAAGTCAGCCACACAAACAGCCAGAGCCAGCCACATAGACAGCCACACACACACACAGCTATAGCCACAGCCAGCCACACACAGACACACAAAGTCAGACACATAGACAGCTAGACACATAGACAGCCACACAGCCACAACCAGCCACACACAAACTGACAGCCATATAGACAGCCACACACACAGCCACAGACAGTCAGACACAGCCAGACACACACACAGCCATAGCCAGCCACACACAGACACACAGCCAACCACACACAGCCACACAGTCAACCACACATAGCCAAGCAGCCCCAGCCACACACAGACACATCAGCCACAGAGACACACACAGGCAGCTGCACAAAGCAAGCCATAGCCACACAGCCCAACCACACACAGCCAGCCACGCAGCCCCAGGCACAAACAGCCAGCCACAGCCACACAGCCCCAGCCACACATAGACATAGTCAGCCACACAGACACACAGCCAACCCCAGACACACAAACAGTCAGCCACACACAGCCCAAGCCACACACAGACACATAGTCAGCCACACATAGCCAGCCCCAGCCACACACAGACAGAGTCAACAACACAAACACACAGTCAGCCACACAGCCAGCCACAGCCACACACTGTCAGCCCCAGCCATGCAGCCCCAGCCACATACAGACACATAGTCAGCCACATACACAGTCATCCCCATCCATGCAGCCCCAGCCACGTACAGACACATAGTCAGCCACAGAGTCACACAGTCAGCCTCACACAACCAGCCACAGCCATGCAGCCCCAGCCACACACAGACACATAGTCAGCCACACAGACACACAGTCAGCCACACAGCCAGCCACAGCCACACACAGTCAGCTCCAGCCATGCTGCCCCAGCCACATACAGACACATAGTCAGCCACACACACAGTCAGCCACGGTCACACAGACACACAGTCAGCCACACAGCCAGCCACAGCCACACACAGTCAGCCCCAGCCACACAGCCCCAGCCACATACAGACACATAGTCAGCCACACACACATTCAGCCACAGCCAAGCAGTCCCAGCCACACACAGACACATAGTCAGCCACACACAGCAGACACAGTCAGCCACACAGACACATAGTCAGCCACACAGACACACAGTCAGCCACAGCCATGCAGCCTCAGCCACACACAGACGCATAGTCAGCCACACACCCAGCCACAGACACATAGACAGACACACATAGCCAGCCACACACAGAGACACACACACACACGTACACTACTCACCACCAGCAGCTGCAGCAGCTCAATTTGCTGGATCCTGCACTGTGGAACAACTTTCGGCACCTGCAGTAGAGATGAGGGGTGGGCCCAGAGAGATTTACAGGAGATGGGGCCCACAGAAGTGGTGAGGGGGCATGGTCTGGAGGAAATTGGGGCCCACCCTCTCACCTCTTCTCCCGCTCCTTCTCCTGT
Source organism: Allobates femoralis (assembly GCA_033576535.1). Lineage (NCBI taxonomy): Eukaryota > Metazoa > Chordata > Amphibia > Anura > Aromobatidae > Allobates > Allobates femoralis. Next base: position 139,821,471 of record JARQOC010000003.1, read on the forward strand.
CAAACTCCTCGGGCCCTGACAGCTGTCAGAGCAGAGCAGTCATGCCTTGCCAGCCCCTGCTGCTCTCCTCCTTTGCCTACTATGCACGGTACGTGATTAAAAGCTGGCCTGCGTCCGGAGGAGCACGTGCTGTGGCCCCACCCACTCCACAACTACCGGCCCATAGGGAAAAGTCCCGCCTCTACCTATTGCCAGTCCAGGCCTGCTCCACACCCTATCCGGCAAAATTGAGAGTGGTGGTTTTGGGAGGAGTTCACTTCTTTTAGTCTCTACTAAGTAGATGGAGCTTAAAGGAACCTGTCAGCTGTTTGAGACCTTCTAACTTATCCCTACCTGTCCCTGCAGCCACATACTACTGTCCTAACCATCCCTCTCTGACCAATCTCGCATTTATAACAGTGGTATAGAACACTTTTTAAACTTACAAAATCTCTGATGATGGGGCGCTCCTGACGGGTAGGCGGCGTCTCCAGGGACACGCTCCCCCTGTCTCACTGTTTTAATTACACCCTGATGAGCAGCATCATTCCTTCAGGACCGATGTCCTCATATAAATCTCTAGGCCTGCACTTCCTGGTGTATGACGCGATGCTGGGCGCCGCATCACACCGCGTCATACCCGCAGTGTGTCGGGTGTAGAATGCCCAGGCCGCCTTCAACATGCGATCTGTGCATGCGCTGAAGGCGGCCTTGTGTCGGCGCAAGGTCGCCAGGCAACAATCCCCAGGCTTTGCACACCCAGCACACTGCGCATGCCTGGGTATGACGTGGCGTGACATGGCGGCCAGCATCCACATCACACACCAAGAAGTGCGGGGCGGGAGATTTAAATCAGGACATCGGTCCTGAAGGAATGATGCCGCCCATCAGGGTGTAATTAGAACAGTGAGGTGGGGGGAGCGCATTCCTGGAGACATCACCTACCTGTCAGGAACGCCCCATCATCAGAGATTTTGTAAGTTTAAAAAGTGTGCCATACCACTGTTATAAATGCAAGATTGATCAGAGAGGTATGGTTAGGACAGTAGTATGTGGCTGCAGGGACAGGTAGGGATAAGTAGAAGGTCGAAAACAGCTGACAGGTTCCCTTTAATGTTTCTAAGATAGTAGCGGAAAAGGACAAACTAAAGTGAACGTCTTCCTGCTGTAGTTGTTCATTGGAACTCTGTTTTGCTGCGATGTCTGGCAGTGCTTGACAAAGAAGGGACAATAGCCATTGTGGAATTTCTTGGGTTCGGCTTTACAGTTTAAAAATATTTTTCTTCTTAGGACTCATGATTTCTCTAAGGTGGTGGATGTGGTAGTGGCTTACAGATTTTAATAACCCTATTTTCATACATGCTAGATTGGTGATTGGACTTCTATAACACTCACTCTCTATGGGTAGAGAGTTGTATACGAGGAGAACTGGAAGGGGGGGTGGGAGGGAGAGGGAATTGTTTTGGGGAGTTGTTTTCAATTGACATCTGTTGGGGTTCGGGAAGGGGGGAAGGGGAGGGGAGACTATCTTGTTGAAATGCCCAAACTAATTTATAATGTGCAGTAAGTTTACAATTTTTGATTTAAATGAGATAAAAGACGGCACTCACCGGATCTCTTCGACGTGCTCTTTATTCACAAAATTTGAGGGTACATAGTGAAGGGAGGGGTCAGCAGGGTGGACAACGGCTGCGTTTTGCGCGTATAGCACTTTAGTGGGTCCAGTACTGGACCCGCAGAAGCCCTTGCCGACCCCTCCCTGCACTATTTACCCTCATATTTTGTGAATAAAGAGCACGTCGAAGAGATCCGGTGAGTGCCGTCTTTTATCTCATTTAAACAATGCTTCTTGCTGACTGAGCAACACTGGTCCCTGGAACACTATGTATCCAGCTGTGCTGTTTAAGCTTGCAGCTCTGGTGCCTCGCTCCCTTATGCAAAAATGTTTACAGTTTTAAGTTGGAATGTATAGGGGATTTCAGATACCACTAAACGTACAGCAGTGCTGACTCACGTTCTGAAACGTAATCCATCTGTCACGTGCCCACTGGAGACCAACCTGGTCGGGGACAAGGTTAAGTGGTTGGATAGGACATGGGTTGCTTAAACTTATGACTCCATGTATTCTGCATATGTAAGAGGAGTGTCAGTGATGATTCATACAGTTGTGGCCAAAAGTATTGAGACCCCTGCAAATACTCAGTTTCTTCCTGAAAATGATTGCAATCACAAATTCTTTGGTATTATTATCTTCATCTAATTTGTCGTCAATGAAAAAACACAAAAAGAATTGACCTAAAGTCAAATTGGATCTAATTCCACACCAAACATAAAAAAGGAGGTGGATAAAAGTATTGGCACTGTTAGAAAAATCATGTGATGCTTCTCTAATTTGTGTAATTAACAGCACCTGTATCTTACCTGTGGCACCTAACAGGTGTTGGCAATAACTAAATCACACTTGCAGCTAGTTGACATGGATTAAAGTTGACTCAACCTCTGTCCTGTGTCCTTGAGTGTACCACATTGAGCATGGAGAAAAGAAAGAAGACCAAAGAACTGTCTGAGGACTTGAGAAACCAAAATGTGAGGAAGCATGAGCAATCTCAAGGCTACAAATCCTTTTCCAAAGACCTGAATGTTCCTGTGTCTACCGTGCGCAGTGTCATCAAGAAATTTAAAGCCCATGGCACTGTGGCTAACCTCCCTAGATGTGGACGGAAAAGAAAAATTGATGAGAGATTTCAATGTAAGATTGTGCGGATGGTGGATAAAGAACCTCGACTAACATTCAAACAAGTTCAAGCTGCCTTGCAGTCCGAGGGTACAACAGTGTCAACCCGTACCATCTGTCGGCATCTGAATGAAAAGGGACTGTATGGTAGGAGACCCAGGAAGACCCCACTTCTTACCCCGAGACATAAAAAAGCCAGGCTGGAGTTTGTCAAAACTTACCTGAGAAAGCCTAAAACGTTTTGGAAAAATGTTCTCTGGTCAGATGAGCAAAAGTAGAGCTTTTTGGGCAAAGGCATCAACATAGAGTTTACAGGAGAAAAAAAGAGGCATTCAAAGAAAAGAACACAGTCCCTACAGTCAAACATGGTGGAGGTTCCCTGATGTTTTGGGGTTGCTTTGCTGCCTCTGGCACTGGACTGCTTGACCGTGTGCATGGCATTATGAAGTCTGAAGACTACCAAGAAATTTTGCAGCATAATGTAGGGCCCAGTGTGAGAAAGCTGGGTCTCCCTCAGAGGTCATGGGTGTTCCAGTAGGACAATGACCCAAAACACACTTCAAAAAGCACTAGAAAATGGTTTGAGAGAAAGCACTGGAGACTTCTAAGGTGGCCAGCAATGAGTCCAGACCTGAATCCCATAGAACACCTGTGGAGAGATCTAAAAATGTCAGTTTGGAGAAGGCACTCTACAAATATCAGGGACCTGGAGCAGTTTGCCAAAGAAGAATAGTCTAAAATTCCAGCAGAGCATTGTAAGAAACTAATTTATGGTTACCAGAAGCGGTTGATCGCAGTTATTTTGGCTAAAGGTTGTGCAACCAAGTATTAGGCTGAGGGTGCCAATACTTTTGTCTGCCCATTTTTGGAGTTTTGTGTGAAATGATCAATGTTTTGCTTTTTGCTTCATTCTCTTTTGTGTTTTTTCATTGAAGACAAAATAAATGAAGATAATAATTCCAAAGAATTTGTGATTGCAATCATTTTCAGGAAGAAACTGAGTATTATCTGACAGAATTGCAGGGTGTCAATACTTTTGGCCTCAACTGTAGATGTACTCACTATGAGAACATTGAATCGCATAGAGATAAGGATGGTCAATTTGTGCTGATAGTATGCAGGCTTTATAGCATTCGAATGGTTCTTGTGGCCTTGTACATACAGCCCCCATATTCTAAAAAGAAGCTATAGGTGGTCTTGGAACTGTCCAGATGGTGGGAAGGGATCCCAATGCTGATAATTGGAGATGTGAATAATATTATGAATGAGTGTTAAGTGTGATAGATTGTCCCCATTTGGTAACTATATTAGTGAGACTGGTTTGATTGATCTGAGCAGAGTGTGAAATGAATGTAAGAAGTGCTTCTCATGTTATTTATCAACACCATCAAGACCAAGATGTGAGAGTTGATGATTTAGCCAAAAAAGGTAGACTATTGGAAATTGGAAAACAATTTAAATACTTGGGAAATATGGATTTCGCTCCCTCTCTCATGGTTTACTAAACTATTATTATTATGATTATTTATTTATATAGCGCCATTATATTCCATGGCGCTTTACATGCCAAAAGGGGCAGACTAGGGCAAGTAACATAGTAACAATACAAGTAACAATAAACATGGACAATTTGGTCGTACAGATACAAGAGGGGAGAAATCCTGTCCGCGAGGGCTCACAGTATACGAGGGGCGGGTGGGGATACAGTGGGAGGGGGAAGTTCCGGTCGTAAGGCGGTCTGGTGGCCTGGGTCTTCTTGCAGGTGGTAGGCTTGGCGGAAGAGGTGGTTCTTCAGTCTTCTTTTGACGGTTCCCAGGGTAGGAGAATGTCTGATGTGTTGGGGCAGTGAGTTCCAGAGTATGGGTGAAGCACGGGAGAAATACTGTATGCGGTTGTGCGAAGAGGAGATGAGTAGAGGAGGAGCTCTTGGGATGATCGCAGGTTGCGTGAGGGTAGGTATCGGGAGACCATGTCAGAGATGTATGGAGGGACAGGTTGTGAATGGCTTTGTATGTCATGGTTAATGTTTTAAATCGGGATCTCTGGGAAGTAGGGAATCAGTGAAGGGCTTGGCACAGGAGGGAGACAGGGGAGTAGCGGGGAGACAGATAGAAACTAAATGTGAAACCATTGTTGGACAAATTCAAACGCAAGGCCGGGGTGTGGTGTAAATTGCAATTATCGGCGGTGGGTCGCATCAATTTAAGTAAGATGGTGATGATGCCCCAGTTGATGTGTTTATTGCACAATGCCCCGGCCTGGCTTCCGAAAAAACGATTCAATATAATCAATACTATATTCAGAGACTTAACTTGAGGAAAGAAGCAAGCCAAAATAAGAATGAAGATGCTGCAGAGGAGCAATGAAGAAGGAGGTTTGGCATTATCGAACCCGTGGGAATACTATGTAGCAGTAGTGAGTGGTCAACGCATAAGATTCTGGGTCAAATAACAGGAATGAATCTGCTGGTGCAGAGTCTGGAGGCTGGAATATTTAGAAAGTTGGGTCGGGGGTACCCTACAATGGGATTAATTAATAAAGTGTGGAGTGGCATTAAAGATTTTACAGGAGTTGACGGACTGACGGTATACACCCCCATCTGGAATAACGAAACCCTAGAGGAAATTAACAAATTGGGTTGCTTTACAAATTTGAAGTTGAAAGGTGTGCAGTATGTATATCATTTACTAGATGGGGAAGGACTCAAAGAGTTTGTAAGACTGAAGGAGGAGTTACACTTGCCTGGGAGATGTGAGTTCCAATATCAAAGGATCAGACATGCATATATAACCCAACATAAGAAGGTAAACGTGCGATTGCAAAAAGACACAATCCTAGACTATGTGTGTACATCAGGAGAAACAAGAGGGGTTATATCCGGTATATATCATGACCTGTTACATACTTACCTGAACTGTTTCCCAATAAGGGCGAGAGCAAAATTGGAGAATAATGTGGGGGCAATTACGGATGACCAATGGGATACCATCTTGGAGTATATTCCCAAGCTATCCTTGAGTGAACCAGGCAGATAGTCCCAAATATATGTTATTTAAAGGACATATTAAATGCTGAAATTTTTGTTTAAAGCCAATTTACAAGATAATTCAAGATGTCTCAGATGTCAGAACAATCATTCTCACATGATCCATATGTTATGGTTCCACCCTAGACTTTCAGTGTACTGGACCACGATAATCACAAAAATTGAAGGTGTGTATGGCTGTATGTTGGAAAGGGAACCGAGGTTGTGAGTGCTGGGGTACGTGGAGGAAGTTAACACCGTTAACGTACACTACCATTCAAAAGTTTGGGCTCACCCAGATAATTTTGTGTTTTCCATGAAAACTCATACTTTTATTTAGCAAATGAGTTGCAAAATGAATGGAAAATATAGTCCAGACATTGACAAGGTTAGAATTAATGATTTTTATTTGAAATAATAATTTTCTACTTTAGACTTTGCTTTCGCCACAAAGAATTCTCCTTTTGCAGCAATTACAGCATTGCAGACCTTTGGAATTCTAGCTGTTAATTTGCTGAGGTAATCTTGAGAAATTTCACCCCATGCTTCCTGAAGCTCGTCCCACAATTTGGATTGGCTTGATGGGCACTTTTTGCGTACCTTATGGTCAAGCTGCTCCTACAACAGCTCAATAGGGTTGAGATCTGGTGACTGCACTGGCCACTCCATTACAGATAGAATACCATGTGGAGACTCGGGGTCAGTGGGTGCTCTCATCCACTGGCCCAGCTGCCTTTAGCAAGATAGCCTGGACCAGGGCTCATTCCCAAACTAAATGCCTGAGCTCTTAATCGTGGGTGGAACACTACTCAGACAACACAGGGTAAGTTAACCACAATATTAAGGCTTTATTGGATACCCAAACAGCTAACAGCATATAACTCATAACCAGCAAAACATAACATGTAGCAGGCAACAGAGTCTCACCCTTCTGTTGGCTCACCAGGACTTAAAATATAGCACAGCAAAGTCTGTAACCAGGTGACTGGATTGTCCCAACCTTTGTTGCTTCCTTATGCAGTATTTTCATATCCCAGCCGAATCCAAACATTTGATGCTGAAGTCCTTGTAGTCTTTTAATCCAAGTTCTGATCCCCTTGGTTGGCACCTAAGTGCCTAGGGCTGGGGTTATGGCCACCTATTTGGACCCGTAGAACCTAGATTAGCTGCCTATATCAAGTCCTGTGCCCGAGGTCACTAGACAAAATCACAATGGTTAATGAACAGGTCTGCCTATATTCCTTCTGACCATTCAATTCAAACATTGGGAACTTCATGATTGGTTTACTAAGACTGTGTTCTCATTGGCTGGATTTCAAGCTGTATATAAACTACCTCTAGTAGTGTTGTATTGGGGAGAAGACTCAAATATATAGTTTACATAGCACCATAGTTAGTTTACATAGTAATACAATGGATGGTCAGCATAATTAAGCTTTCTGTGTGTCATGACCTTCTCTGACAAAGGAGTAAGATAATTACACGTTAAACATCACAAGCATCTACAAGACTTGTAGGAACAATGAGTGGCCTATCACAATGTAAAGCACAAAATACAAATACTGTCTTAATAAATAAGAAACCATCCTATATTATGTATTAAAGGGGTCCATTTCATCACATACCAGCTGCCTGTGTCTTCCCTAAATAGTTCATGCATATGAAAGTGTGCTTTATGTCATTTTCCTGTTGTAAGATGAAATTAGCTCCAATCAAGCGCTGTCCACAGAGTATGGCATGGCGTTATAAAATGGAGTTATAGCCTTCCTTACTCAAAATCCCTTTTATCTTGAACAAATCTCCCACTTTACCAGCAGCAAAGCAATCCCAGACCATCACATTACCTCCACCATGCTTGACAGATGGCATGAGCCACTCTTCCATCATCTTTTTAGTTGTTCTGCGTCTCAGAAATGTTCTTCTATGTGATCCAAAAACCTCAAACTTTGATTTGTTTATCCATACAACTTTTTTCCAGTCTTCCTCTGTCCAATGTCTGTGTTCTTTTGGCATTATTAATCTTTTATTAGCCAGTCTCAGATATGGCTTTTTCTTTGTCACTCTGCCCTGAAGGCCAGCATACTGGAGTCGCCTCTTCACTGTAGACGTTGACACTGGCATTTTGAGGGTACTATTTAATTAAGCTGCCAGTTGAAATGCTGTGAGACGTTGACTTCTTAAACTAGAGACTCTAATGTACTTGTCTTGTTGTTTAGTTGTGCAGTGGGGTCTTCCACTTCCCTTTCTACTCTGGTTAGAGCCTGTTTGTGGTCTCCTCTGAAGGACCATCAAAGGATTGGGAAAAGAAGGTGTGTTACAGTACGCGCTGCCAAGTCATCACAAAATACCAGGAATCCAATTTGGATAGCAAGAGATCTTCTTTATTTCCTTCCTACGCGTTTCGATGCCCCTCCTTCCACCTTCCTCAGGGATATTCTCTGAAGGAAGCAGTACACACCGTTCAAGGAAATATTCAGTTTCTTGGCAATTCCTCGCATGGATTAGCCTTCATTTCTAAGAAAAATATTAGACTGTCGAGTTTCACTTGAAAGTTCTCTTTTTCTGGCCATTTTGAGAGTTTCATAGAACAAACAAATGTGATGCTCCAGATTCACAACTAGCTCAAAGGAAGGTCAACTTTAAAGCTTCTCTAATCAGCCAAACCATTTTCAGCTGTGCCAACATACTTGTGCAAGGGTTTTCTAGGGTATTCTAAACATCCTTCTTACACAATTAGCCAACACAATGTACCGTTACAACACAGGAGTAGTGGTTGTTGGAAATGGGCCTCTATACACCTATGTAGATATTGCATTAAAAACCAGACGTTTGCAGCTAGAATAGTCATTTACCACATTAAGAAACATTCCATATATATTCAGCTTTATATGTACCTGGCATAATGGGTTGGGGATAGGGAGGGGGGCGTGAATTGGGGGGGTATTGCGTTGTATTTTCTGTTATTGTATGTACTGTCAATTGTATTTTTCAAATCTTTTTTCTTTTGAATAAAAAAAGATCTGATTTAAAAAGGAATGTATAGAGTGTATTTCTGATTCATTTAATGTTAGCTTCATTGACAAAAAATGTGCTTTTCTTTCAAAAATAAGGACATTTCTAAATGACCCCAAACTTTTGAACGGTAGTGTATATAAGTTGGCAATTGCTAGACTACAATATCTGGCATGTAAGTTGATTGCACAAAAGTGGATTGATGAGGAAGCCCCGACCAGAGGCAAATTTATTAGACGGGTAAATAATGCGGTACGTTTAGAGGAGGGTATATTTAAGAAAAGACAGAGAAAAGCAATTTGGTCACCTTGGCTGAATATGGGTTTAGCATTGTAGATCTACTTAATTAACATAGTACATGCTGGGTGGGAAGGGTTATGGAGGGCGGAGCAGGATTGGGGAGTTGTAATGTTTTACTGCTGTTCAAATACGCCTTTTAATGAGATTTTGTACTGATTTTGTTTGTGCACAAACGCAGCACGAAAATGCAGCACAAAAAATAAGTACAGTGGGCACATAACCTTATACACAAATTAACATTTTTCCCTATTTCTACCATCAATGAATTAGCTAACTGTTACAGAATACATCTCTAATCATCTACTATTCAGAGGTGATCTACTTGGCAATATTTATCTTATTCAGGTCAGTTTAACCTGTGCTAGCTTTGTACCGTATATCCTTCGGTAGCTTGTCTTTATTAGTGTATGGACTATTTGAAGTTCTGACAGTCTCTTAAAAGTGAAATTAAATGCAAATATGAATGTTCTTAAACTAACATAATAATTATCTAAGAAAACCTATCATAATGTCTCCAAATTGTGAGTGTCATCCAAAAATATTTAATTGCATAAAAATGAACAATAAATGTAAAAACTTGGTAAAAATGGTGAAATTGATCAAAAGTATATAAGAAGTTATTAAACGTATTGTGTATTAAACCACAAACATACCAATGACAAAGAATTATATCTATTGCTCTTAATAAACAGTTAAAGTCTTAGGCAGAATATACTTAACCAGCAACAGTGGAAGTAATTGGTGACATCAATCATAATCCTTTCTTTCACAAGCCTGATAGAATTACCACATGACTACATGGAAATACAGTACGTGAATAGGGAAAGACATTTTCTCTGTTGAAAACCTTATTGCTGGTGCTATATAAACCTTGTAAGGCCAGAGACGTAAAATGTGAGATCAATGCGAGATACTTGAATAAGTCTCGCATGACTCACCTGGAATAGCTGCCGACTCTCTGGAGAAACATAGAAACACATGCAGCTGATGTTCTTCTCCGTGAGAGATGGTGGCCATTCCAGGTTAGTCATGGGTGAGTCATGCGAGTATCGTGCATGTGTCTTGCATTGTGTGTTTGCAGCTTAATAAGTTTTGCATCCAGCTCTTTGAAAAAGCAGAGGTGAAACGTGTGTCGGGTGTGAAGCTGAAAGGTTTAGGGTCAATTTACTTGTTATACAGTCCTATTTATACTATGTCTTTCTTTTTGAATGCATATGTGTTCCATTAATATCAGGGGTCCCCAACTCCTAGCCTCAAGGGCCACCAACAATGCAAGTTTTCAGGATTTTCTTAGTATTGCACAGGAGTTGGAATCTTCACCTGTGTAGATGATCACATTACCACCCTGTGCAATGCTAAGAAAATCCTGAGAACCTGCACTGTTGGCGGCCCATGAGTTTAGGAGTTGGGGACCTCTGATTTATATGTACCTTGCATTTCATAATTGACTCATATACTTTATTTGATTTATGATTTTAGGGTATGAAATTATTAGTTTAATGCACTTTGTAGCTATATTATAACAAATAGCAGGAAATCGTATTAACCCCTTCCCGACCCTTGACGTAATACAACGTCAAGGATCGGGTCCCGGTGCGGTGCTCATATCAAACACCCAACATCTCAGCTAATCTCATCAGCTGAGATGTCGAATTTCCAGCACCAATCGGACTCGGGATCCGATTGGTGCTGTGAACCCCTTGGATCCCACTCTCATTCACTGACAGCAGGATCAAAAACGGCTGCGGTTGTGAATGCGCTGTTTCCCGCCTACACGGGAGATTTTGCGATACTATCGCAAGTTCTCCAGCACTCACGTGATAGCCCGGGGTCCTGCTGAGATCCCGGAAACTATCAGGTACCACATCCTGTGAATGGTTGGCAAGCGCTGCCAACCACTTACAGTACGCATTTGTGACAGGTCCTGATATACTGCAGCTCATCAGGACCTGTCAAAAGCGATAGGACCCTGCAGCAGTGTGGCGCCTTATGTGGGTGTTTAAAATAAAGAATGAATTAGTAAATAAAGTTTTTCCAAATATGAAAATAAAAACATTAAAGTTAAAATCAGACCCCTTTTCCCCCATTCAAAATAAAAGTATTAAAAAAATAAAAAATACACATATTTGGTATTGCCACATTCAGAAACACTCAATCTATCAAGACATAAAATCAATTAATTATAGCCGTACACTGCTTAATGGAAAAAAAGGTCCAAATGCCAAAATCAAATTTTTTTGGTCGCCGCAACATTGCTATGAAATGTAATAACAGACAATCAAAACAGCGCATACACCCAGAAATGGCATCATTAGAAGCGTCAGCTCAAGACACAAAAAATAAGCTGTCACACAGACCCAGATCCTGAAAAATGAGGCCGCTACTGGTTGCAGAACATGGCACAAAAAGTGTGATTTTTTATTTTTTTAACTTCTGAATTTTTTTCACCACTTAGATACTAGTAAAGGTATACATGTTGGGTGTCTACGAACTCGTACATACCTGAAGCATCACAATGTCACATCAGTTTTACCATATGGTGACCATGGCGACAAAAAAAACCCAAAAAGCAAACGTATAATTGCACTTCTTTTGCAATTTCACTGCACTTGGAATTTTTTTCCCATTTTCCTGTACACTATATGGTAAAATAAATGGTTGCATCTGAAAGTACAACTCGTCCTGCAACAAACAAGCCCTCTTGGAAGCAGGAGAGCAAAAAACGAAAATGAAAATCTAAAAATCGCCGGATCATGAAGGGGTTAATTTATGAACATTATGCACTTTGCACTAATACTACAGTCACGGTCAAAGGTTTTAAGAATGACACCAAAATGATATTTTCACATGATCTGCTGCCCTCTGGTTTTTATTTGTATTTGTCTGATGTTTACATCACATACAGAAATATAATTGCAATCATATTATGAGTACCAAAAGGTTATATTGACAGTTAAAATGAGTTAATGCAGCAAGTCAATATTTGCAGTGTTGACTCTTCTTCTTCAGGACCAATTTGTTGGTTTTTGTTTGTCCACCTGTCTCTTGATGATTGACCACAAGTTCTCAATGGGATTAAGATCTGGGGAGTTTCCAGGCCATGGACCCAAAATCTCTATGTTTTGTTCCCTGAGCCATTTAGTTATCACCTTTGCTTTATGGCAAGGTGCTCCATTATGCTGGAAAAGGCATTGTTGGGCGCCAAACTGCTCTTGGACGGTGGGGAGAAGTTGCTCTTTGAAGACATTCTGGTACCATTCTTTATTCATGGCTTTGTTTTTAGGCAAGACTGTGAGTGAGCCGAATCCCTTGGCTGAGAAGCAGCCCCACACATGAATGGTTTCAGGATGCTTTACAGTTGGCATGAGACAAGACTGGTGGTAGCGCTCACCTCTTCTTCTCCAAATAACCTATTTTCCAGATGTACCAAACAATCGAAAAGGGGATTCATCAGAGAAAATGACTTTACCCCAGTCCTCAGCAGCCCACTCCCTGTACCTTTTGCAGAATATCAGTCGGTCCCTGATGTTTTTTCTGGAGAGAAGTGGCTTCTTTGCTGCCCTCCTTGAAACCAGGCCTTGCTCAAAGAGTCTCCGCCTCACAATGCAGAAGCACTCACACCAGCCTGCTGCCATTCCTGAACAAGCTCGGCACTGCTGGTAGTCCGATCCCGCAGCTGAAACAGTTTTAAGATACGGTCCTGGCGCTTGCTGGTCTTTCTTGGGTGCCCTGAAGCCTTTTTGACAACAATGGAAGCTCTCTCCTTGAAGTTCTTGATGATGCGATAGATTGTTGACTGAGGTGCAATCTTTCTAGCTGCGATACTCTTCCCTGTTAGGCCATTTTTGTGCAGTGCAATGATAGCTGCACGTGTTTCTTTATAGATAACCATGGTTAACTGAAGAGAAACAATGATACCAAGCACCAGCCTCCTTTTAAAGTGTCCATTGGTGTCATTCTTACTTAATCATGACTGATTGATCGCCAGCCCTGTCCTCATCAATACCCACACCTGTGTTAATGGAACAATCACTAAAACGATGTTAACTGCTCCTTTTAAGGCAGGACTGCAATGATGTTGAAATGTGTTTTGGGGGTTCAAGTTCATTTTCTAGGCAAATATTGACTTTGCAAGTAATTGCTATTAAGCTGATCACTCTTTATGACATTCTGGAGTATATGCAAATTGCCATTAGAAAAACTGAAGCAGTAGACTTTGTAAAAATTAATATTTGTATCATTCTCAAAACTTTTGGCCATGACTGTACATACCAATCAAGCTTGTTAAAGGAAAGATTGCTGTGTCGAATTACTACCATTTTTGCTAGTTATTTATATTCTGCCCAGAAGACTTTGTTAACTTTTTATTAGGAGCTATATATTAATATTTTTTGTTAATGATATGTTTATAATTAAAAACTATCCACCTGATATCTTCTCACACATTTTGGATGAAAATGTCCAATTTTTTTGAAGTTTTTATATTTATTGTTAATTATGTGTTTAAATAAATATTTTGTGATTACATTAATTTCTCACTATTATAGGTATTGTTATACAATGTATGCAGAATTATTAGGAAAGTTGTTTTGTTGAGGATTATTTTAATTATTGATCAACAACTATGTTCTTAATCAACCCAAAAGACTCAAATATCAAAGCTTACGTTTTTTGGAAGTTGGAGTGTTTTTTTTTTTTTTATAGATTTGGCTATCTTAGAAGGATATTTGTTTGTGCAGGTAATTATTACTGTGCAGAATTATTAGGCAACTTAACTTGTTATCGACGGCCTTACGTCTACAGAGGTCGGAAAAAAAGGAGCTAAGTGCCTGTAAAAAAATGCTTTCACTCTGATCCGACATGAAAAGACATATCGAATCAGAGTGAAGCATTAACCCCTGACTGTACGAAGAGCCCCTGTACCGGGGATCTTCCTCTCACCCCCCTTCCCCGATCTACCTGAAAATGGCAGTGGCGGCAGCCGGTAAAACACACTGCCGCCGCTGCATCTCCATGCGATCTGACATGTCATACATGTCAGATCACATGGAAATAACACTAATGGTGCCCCTGTCCCTTGTGATGACCCTCAGCCCCCTCTAAGTCCCCCCACCACCTGTCCTCCGGCCCCGGTTTCTCCGTCTTCCCTCCTCGCGGCACCGTCGCCTGCTGTGTGTGCTGCTGTGAAGAATCGATCTATTCAATCTGACATGTCAAACGTCAGATTGAATAGATCGATGTTACTGATGGCCTCCCCAAGGGACAACCAAAGTGCCGCCTCCATCATTTGGCCCCCCGCCCCCTCGACACCGGTACCGGTATCAGTACGGCGGTGGCGGTACCGTAACCGCCGATTGTCACCTCTCTCCCTGAGAGAGAGGATCCTGTGTCCTCCAGTGCTCCCCCTGGCCCCCCTGGTTTCCCCCAGGTCCCGCCAGCCCCCCTTCTACCTGAATAAAATGGAGGGATCTCCCTCGGCCCCCCCTTCTCTTCTTTACAAAACGTCCCTGCACATGCACAGTGTGCCAGGGAAAATCTGCCCTCTGCACCTAGCAACAAAAAAAAATATCTAATTGGTTGCAGTGATTTGAATTGTGTGATAGCAGCACTTGGGCCTGCCTCTCTCCTCTCTCCTTTGTAGTTGTTTTTGGAGAGAAGAGAGAGACAGATTACTTGCTGCCATCTGTGAAGATAGAATCAATTTTGAGACTTATTCTTTATCAATTTATTTAGCTAGGCTTAGAGGTAGGGCAAGGGTTAGGGCTAGGTTTAGGGCTAGGGTTAGTGTTCAAAACCAGGGTTAGGGAAAAAAATAATCCCCTCCATCATTCCCCTTCCGTCACTCCCCTAACCAATTCATTTTTTTTACTTTATTCTTTATCAATCCTTTACTTAACTAGGGTTAGGGTTAGGGCTAGGGTTAGTGTTCAAAACCAGGGTTAGGGAAAAAAATTATCCCCTCCGTCATTCCCCCTCCATCACACACCTAACCAAATAATTTGTTTTACTTTATTCTTTATCAATCCGTTTCTTAGCTAGGGTTAGGGCTAGGGTTAGGGTTAGGGTTCAAAACAAGGGTTAGGATAAAAAAAAAATCATCCCCTCCTCCGTCATTCCCCCCTCCATCACTCCCCTAATCAAATATTTTTGTTCCCAAAATAACAAAAATGGCCTGCAGAATGTTTACTGCTGAGCAAGCATACACGTTGCTTGCCTCCGGTACCTCCAGGTCGGAGACTGAAACGGCCTCTGAAGCCAAGATGTCCTCAGAGAACATCGATGACTCGGCTTCCGCTATGGGCTCCCCCACTCTGCCAGTCGTCCCTTCTGATGCGGCAGAGACTTTTGTTAAAAAAAAAGAACATTTTCATTATGATGACCTATTGTTATCAAATTCTGTGACGTACCTGTGGGTTCAAAATGATCACTACACCCTTAGATATAATCCTTTAGGGGTCTAGCTTCCAAAATGGGGTCACTTGTGGGGGGTTTCTGCTGTTTAGGGACCCCAGGGGTCCAAGAAGTGAAAGATGGTATCTGACATCTATTTCAGCCAAATTTGCTTTCCAAAATTCAAATAGCACTCCATCCGTTCTGAGTCCTGCCGTTTGTCCAAACAGAACGTTTTGCTTACTTGTGGGGTATCAACATGCTCACAAGTATATGGGTAACAAATTGTGGGGTTCACTTTATGGTGTTACCTCTTGTAAAAGTGAAAAATGTGGTGCTACAACATCACTTGAGAAAAAAAGAACATTTTCATTATGATGATGTATTGTTATCAAATTCTGTGAAGTACCTGTGGGTTCAAAATGCTCACTATACTCCTAGATATAATCCATGAGGGGTCTAGTTTCCAAAATGGGGCCACTTGTGGGGGTTTCTGCTGTTTAGGTACCCCAGGGGTCCAAGAAGTGAAAGATTGTATCTGTCATCTATTTCAGCCAAATTTGCTTCCTAAAATTCAAATAGCGCTCCTTCCCTTCAGAGTCCTGTCGTTTGGGAAAATAGCAGTTCCTGACCACATGTGGGGTATCGTTGCGTTCAGGAGAAACGTGGTAACAAATTTTGGCATCCAATTTGTCCTGTTGTCCTTTGTAAAAGTGAATAAATTGAGGCTAAAGCAACATTTTTAGGTAAAATATAAATGTATTCATTTTTCATTCCAATTTGCATTCATTCCTGTAAACCACCTGAAGGGTTAATATTTTTTTTTAATATGGTTTTGAGTAGCTTGATGGGTGCAGTTTTTGGAATGGTGTCACTTTTGGGTGTTTTATGTCATGTATGTCCCTCAAAGTGACTTCAAATGTTATGTGGTCACTAAAAAATGTTTTTGTAAATTTTGCTGGAAAAATGAGAAATTGCTGATGAACTTTGACCCCTTATAACTTCCTAAACAAAATTTTTTTTTTCAAAAATTGCGTTGTAAAAGTAGACATGTGGGAAATGTTATTTATTAACTATTTAGTGTCACATAACTCTCTGGTTTAAAAGAATAAAAATTCAAAATATGAAAATTGCGAAATTTTATACATTTTCGACAAATTTTTAATTTTTTTGACAAATAAATGCAAAAAATGATCGACCTAAATTGACTACTAACATGAAGCCCAATATGTCACGAAAAAACAATCTCAACAATCTCAGAATCGCTAGTATCCGTTGAAGCGTTCCAGAGTTATTACCTCATAAAGGGACACTGGTCAGAATTACAAAAAACAGTCTGGTCATTAAGGTGGAAATTGGCTCCGTCACTAAGGGGTTAATAAAAACCTAATGTATTCCCATATCACTTGTTAATTTTCACCAGGTAAACTAATATAACTGCACAAAATTTTGAGATAAACATTTCTGGCATGCAAAAGCAAAACCCCAAAAATTGAGTGACCAATATAGCCACCTTTCTTTATGATGACACTCAACAGCCTTCCATCCATAGATTTTGTCAGTTGCTTGGTCTGTTTACGATCAACATTGTATGCAGCAGCCACCACAGCCTCCCAGACACTATTCCGAGAGGTGTACTGTTTTCCCTCCCTGTAGATCTCACATTTTAGGAGGGACCACAGGTTCTCTATGGGGTTCAGATCAGGTGAACAAGGGGGCCATGTCATTATTTTTTCTTCTTTTAGACCTTTACTGGCCAGTCATGCTGTGGAGTAGTTGGATGCATGTGATGGAGCATTGTCCTGCATGAAAATCATGTTTTTCTTGAATGATACCAACTTCTTCCTGTACCACTGCTTGAAAACGTTGTTTTGCAGAAACTGGCAGTAGGTCTGGGAGTTGAGCTTCACTCTATCCTCAACCCGAAAAGGTCCCACAAGTTCATCTTTGATGATACCAGCCCATACCAGTACCCCAACTTCACCTTACTGGCGTCTGAGTCAGAGTGGAGCTCTCTGCCCTTTACTGATCCAGCCTCTTGCCCATCCATCTGGCCCATCAAGAGTCACCCTCATTTCATCAGTCCATAAAACCTTTGAAAAAGCAGTCTTAAGATATTTCTTGGCCCAGTCTTAACATTTTAACTTATGTTTCTTGTTCAAAGGTGGTCATTTTTCAGCCTTTCTTACCTTGGCCATGTCCCTGAGTGTGGCACACCTTGTGCTTTTTGATACTCCAGTAACATTGAAGCTCTGAAATATTGCAAAACTGGTGGCAAATGGCATCTTGGCAGCTTCACACTTGATTTTCCTCAATTCATGGCAGTTATTTTGCGCCTTTTTTGCCCAACACGCTTCTTGTGACCCTGTTGGCTATTTGCCATGAAACGCTTGATTGTTCAGTGATCACACTTCAAAATATTGGCAATTTCAAGACTGCTGCATCCCTCTGCAAGACATCTCACAATTTTGAACTTTTCAGAGCCCGTCAAATCTCTCTTCTGATCCATTTTGCCAAAGGAAAGGAAGTTGCGTAAACTTGTATGTATTAAAAGTATCATGGATCAAAATACTCATTTGCCTAATAATTCGGTTCAATTACACAAATAAACAAATTATCAAAATTATCAACATTAAAGTGGGCTTAGGATGGTTCACACTTACGTTTAGGTATGATCAGGCTGAAACTGCATCCGACCACATCCGGGTTTGTTTGTGTATCCGTATGCAACCACAGCGGTATTATGCCTGATCCAAGTGTCAGATCAGCCAAAATAATTATGTGGTTGCATCCTTTTTTTTTTGGCTGATCAATTGGAAAGTTTAAACTTTACATAGAACATGCCTAATGGGATGGTGTTGGGAGGGGCTCTAGGCATGCTCAGTATGAAACCTGGATCCAGCCTGACCGGATCCGACTCCATTGAAGCCCATTCTATTTTTTGCCGAAGTGCACCACATCCCTTGATATCAGGCTTTTTAACCAGCCGCAAAATCGTAATTTTGTCCGTCCGGGGAGGAAGTAAAAAAAATAATTTGTTAGAATCCAGTGGAAACTTTATGTCACCGCATGTGCCCATGTCCCAATTCTAAGTCAATGGAGACAGGCCT
This sequence comes from Allobates femoralis, assembly GCA_033576535.1. Lineage (NCBI taxonomy): Eukaryota > Metazoa > Chordata > Amphibia > Anura > Aromobatidae > Allobates > Allobates femoralis. Next base: position 139,840,021 of record JARQOC010000003.1, read on the forward strand.
GATCAGGTAGCATCAGGTTTTGACCGGAATAGGACATTGGTTAAAAAAATGCAATTGTGAAACCACCCTTCGTGACTTTTAGCCAATAATTATTGGTTTATTTAAGATATTAATCTGTAAATATAGATTGTAAAGAGGAAAAAGTTGTCTTTACAAAAATAATATTCTAAATTGTAAACATTTTTTTGAACATCATCCAAGTCACAGGAATAATTTATTACCAGCACAATATCTTGCATATTGTTAACTCATAATACGGTAATTTCTGTAACTTCACTGCATACATGTTGATCAATATTTAAACATATTTTAAAATAAACAATAAAATAAATGATTGCTAAAATGTTTTAGAAACTTCATTCGAGAAAGGTTTTCAATGCACTGAAATAGTAAACAAGTCAATATTGGTTTGTTTGGTGTGATCCGAACTGTGGCATCTTTCATTTGATACTAAGACAAACAGTTCTCCTTGATCATTTTACACACAGTTTGCCTCTGCTCCTTCTGCTGGATATCTCACAGTTTACCATTCCTTAAAGTGCATTAAGATAAACAACTGTACCCAGCAGGAAGGTCTAGAAACGTCTTCAATATTACTTTGATACAAAGAAGGCTCTAAAAACACAAAATAGAACTTGTTTGGGCATTTTAAAAGTGAACTGACGCATTGCAATAGAACACATATAAATGTACAGATGCTCAAACATCTCTAAAAAAAAACTTACTGAAATCTACAGTACATTGTGAGTTCTGCAGTTAGGGGTACTTCACACACAGCGATATCGCTAGCGATATCACAAAAATCAGCGACCTCGCCAGCAATATTGCTGTGTGCAAAAAGCAGCAGCGACAGGCCCCCTACTGTGAGGTCGCTGATCTCTGCACATCCATCAGGACCATTTTTTGGTCCTTGGTCTCCCGATGGTCAGCACGCATCGCTGCGTGTGACAGCGAGAGACCAGCGATCAGTGACCTCACAGGCTGGTAACCATGATAAACACCGGGTAACTAAGCATCACGCGCTGCCTAGATACTCAGTGTTTATCTTGGTTACCAGCGTTAAGTGGGAGGACGCTGGTAACCATGATAAACAGAGGGTATCTGGGCAGCGCGCGCTGCCAGAACCCTCCCGCTTACCCAGCGATGTGGAGGTCAGCTCCCTGGTCCTTGGTCGCTGAGGAGATCTGCCTGTTTGACAGCTCCCCAGCGACCACACAGCGATGTTCCAGCAATCCTGGTTGTTGTCGGGATCGCTGGAACATCGCTGCGTGTAACGGCACCCTTAGTTTCCACCAATTCAACAAGACTTATTGTTAAAATTCGGGCTTGTGCACACAAACAATTTTCTCATTTGAGTGCTATCTGTGGTTCTCCCCAATAGAGCTGAAAGCTTTAATATTCTTTGCAGATGTGCACATATCAAAGAAATGGTGGAATGTCTGAATTTGATTCAAGTGATAGATAAAAATTGGAAATGCAAGTCTATGGATCTGTGCAATACATTAGAGCACACTCAGATGACATTCAAGCGCAGTTTGGTTTTCATGGACTGACAAAATTGTATAATATTGAAGGTAGAGAAACCAGTTTCACTAATGATGAGCGAACACTTTAGTTTTCTGTTCAGTTCACCTAACATCAGGGTGTTCGACAAATTGATAGACAAACTGTTCATCAAACACCCCCCGACCCCATGTACATCAATGGCAGGCAACATAAAATGCATAGAAAACACCTTCAAATGTGTCCAAAAGCTGCTAATCTGCTTAAACAGACAGAAAAACATAGCGAGTAAGTTCACCAGTTTCCCGATGCTTCCTTCAAAGGCCGCTCATTAAGATTCATGCATATTTACTGCACTGACAAGTAACGGTCAATCACAAATACTCAATCTCTGTGAGAATACAAGAGGGGTGGGGGACAAGAGGCGCAATAGTGCCCTATCACTAGAGACACTACAAGATGCAGAGGTGGTGCAATGAAACCACTCACTTGATACAGTTGTGATCCCCACAACTTGTTTAAAGAGCATTAGTACTCCAGCTGCCGCATGACCTCCACCGACCACTCACATGTGGTGATATCCAGAATATGATGGGAAAAAAGGTGCGTCACGGTCCGCGCTGCCCAAGTCCAAGAAACTCACATGAGAGTCAGAGTTTCATAAAGTAAATATTTTATTCTTCCACGCCTACGCGTTTCGGTGCCCCACCTGGCACCTTCCTCAGGGATATTATTATCCCTGAGGAAGGTGCCAGGTGGGGCACCGAAACGCTTAGGAGTGGAAGAATAAAATATTTACTTTATTAAAATCTGACTCTCATGTGAGTTTCTTGGACTTGGGCAGCGCGGACCGTGACACAACTTTTTTTCCCATCATCTTCTGGATATCACTCTCTGTGAGAGCATCTGAGATTGGCTGTTGTACTCTGGCTGCAATTCTAAAAACTGTACTTGTGTCTCTGGATGCCATACACATTAGTGAATGGCAACCTACCTGCCATCATAGTGTGTAAAATAAATAATGGAACAAAATGCATAGGGCTTTGCTGTATTTTTCATTCTTAGCACAAATAAAGCTGACAGCTATTGGCTGCTACCCTCAGCTGCCTAGTTTTACCTTGGCTGACAAATAAAATCATGGGCTTTGCCTTTTTTTAATTGCCAGCTATGGTTAGGGGTTACCATGGTACCTGAGCTTTGTCCTCGGGTGACCTCACTGACTGACCGCTCACACAGAGTAAACTCTGGCACTCACAAATTATCAAAGTAGTGTATTTATTGAGGAAGACTGCCTTGAGCAGTTAAAACATGTTGTGGAGCTGTGAGGGGAAAATAAAGGTTGCGATTTATAAACATCTTCATCCTGGTGCCTGAGTTTAGTAGCGCTTCTACAAGACCGCTAATTCATTTTCTTGCAAGCATCTATTCCCCCTGAGGGATCAGCGGCTGGAGCAGCATAGCAAGGGCACAGCAGTAAACAACCTAGCGTTCCCTAGATAACAAGCAGTGACGCACATCCGGGACCGGCGCCACATGACTGGAAAGGTCCTATACGGACAGCTGAGGACAAGCGAGGACGAAGGAGCGGAGAGTGTACATTGCCGGGGGTCCCCCGTATGTCAGAGGCTATTACACCGAGTTGTGCAGGTCGTGCACAACCCAAGCAGGTGAGTGGCCACCTGTAATAACGCCATATTAACTTAGGCCAGGGTCACATTTCCGTTTTTGTTGCAAAATCCTGATCCGGTTTTGAGCTTTAAAAAAAGCTCAAAACCGGACCAGGAAACGCTCCTCATAGGAGCCTATGCAAAACACCGGATGGCTTCACAAGCCATCCGGTGGCCGGATCCGGCACTGCTGCCTGCGTTTAAAATCATGCAGGCAGCAGTTTTCGCAGCGTTTCTGGGACCGCACTGCGGTCACCGGATGGCTCAGGATGTGTAATCCTGAGCCATCCGGTAACTGCAGAGTGTGCGGATCCTGGCTATTGACGGGACCCGCAACCGTAATAAAGAGTGAAATTGCTGACCTAAATCACTGATAGAGGTCTGTAGGGGGGCTTAGACCCCCTACAGACCGGGCTCCCACTTCCATAGTATTCTTCACCAATTTCGCACCGGGCACGGGCTCCTCGGAGCTGCGTGCATGTCAACCAAGGTGCCCCCCCCCATCACTATACAGGGGTGCATAGACCCCTCTAATACAATTATGCTTACATTGATGTGTTTTACACAAAGAATAATCACAATTGCATTGTTAATTATATATTTACATGTGTCCGGAGCCAGAGTCCAGTGATTTCCAGGGGCGGGGCTGTGTGCAGCAGCCTCCGCCCGCTCCTTCTTGATGGCCGCCCCCTCTGGTCGTAATCCAGTCTTGTGAGGGCGGCCTCGTCGTTAAAGGGGCGTGGCTAACTATGTGCCGCGGTTAGCCACGCCCCCTTAACGACGTGCCCGCCCTCACAAGACTGGATTACGGCCAGAGGGGGCGGCCATCAAGAAGGAGCGGGCGGAGGCTGCTGCACACAGCCCCGCCCCTGGAAATCACTGGACTCTGGCTCCGGACACATGTAAATATATAATTAACAATGCAATTGTGATTATTCTTTGTGTAAAACACATCAATGTAAGCATAATTGTATTAGAGGGGTCTATGCACCCCTGTATAGTGATGGGGGGGGGGCACCTTGGTTGACATGCACGCAGCTCCGAGGAGCCCGTGCCCGGTGCGAAATTGGTGAAGAATACTATGGAAGTGGGAGCCCGGTCTGTAGGGGGGTCTAAGCCCCCCTACAGACCTCTATCAGTGATTTAGGTCAGCAATTTCACTCTTTATTACGGTTGCGGGTCCCGTCAATAGCCGGGATCCGCACACTCTGCAGTTACCGGATGGCTCAGGATTACACATCCTGAGCCATCCGGTGACCGCAGTGCGGTATTCTGCACACAGTTTTCAAAAAAACTGTGTGCGACCGGCATTGCATTCACCGCATCCGGATCCGGATGCGGTGAATGCAATCTAGGTTTTCAATGTGACCCTACCCTTAGCTATAGGGATCCTACACTTGCGCCCCTTCACTCTCTTTTTTCCTTATGTGTATTTATTGAAGACACACATGAAAAACAAATTCAGAGAAGTCTAGTTATTATAAAGGTTTTCGACTCGGACGAGTCTTCATCAGACAAACTGCTGACATGGTAAGTGTTTACATAAAAGAAAAATGAAAAAACATTTGTAAATGAGAGTACATGTAATATGAACATAATGAGACATCTTATGAACTCTATCAACAAATACAATGCAACAAGGATACATTAACATGGTTAATGAGAATTACATGCTACCTCTGATGCAGCAGTGCTGACATTGCGATGTGAGACCTCCTGTAGATTATCATCAGAGGGTATGTTGTTTTGACTTTTAATAAATGAGTACATGAGGGTTGTCAGTGTGTTTTATTTCTAATACCCGAATTTTCTCTGTGTTTTATTTCTAAAAAAGGAACTTACTGTGTGTGTGTCTTTATTAACTACCGTATATACTCGCCTATAAGCCGAGTTTTTCAGCCCAAAAATTTGGCTGAAAAGTTCCCCCCTCGGCTTATACGCGAGTCATTACACACGGGCGCCCCCCCCATCATTATACAGGCCCCCCCATCAGTATCCAGGGCCAAACCTGTAAAGGAATAGCTCATTATACTTATCGCTGCCGCTGTCCCGCTGTCCCGCCGCCGCTGCCATCGCGCTCCTCCGGCTTCATCCGTCTTCTTCCGGCTTCCTCTGGTCGGCGCAGGCAAATATGTAATTGTCTTCGCCTGAGGAGGAAGCCGGAAGACGCTGGATGAAGCCGGAGGAGCGCGATGGCAGCGGCGGGGACGGCGGCGACAGGACAGTGATAAGTATAATGAGATATTCCTTTACAGGTTTGCGGAGCATGAGGGGGGGGCCCTGGATACTGATGGGGGGGGCCTGTATATCTCTGGGGCTGCTGTATACTACCACTGGGGCTGCTGCTATATACCTCTGGGGCTGCTGTATACTACCACTGGGGCTGCTGTATATACCTCTGGGGCTGCTGTATACTACCACTGGGGCTGCTGTATATACCTCTGGGGCTGCTGTATACTACCACTGGGGCTGCTGTATATACCTCTGGGGCTGCTGTATACTACCACTGGGGCTGCTGTATATACCTCTGGGGCTGCTGTATACTACCACTGGGGCTGCTGTATATACCTCTGGGGCTGCTGTATACTACCACTGGGGCTGCTGTATATACCTCTAGGGCTGCTGTATGTACCTCTGGGGCTGCTGTATGCTACCACTGGGGCTGCTGCTGTATATACCACTGGGGAGGCTGCTGTAACACTGCTGGGGCCTGTATATACCACTGGGGAGGCTGCTGTATACCACACTGCTGGGGGCTGTATACCTGTGCTGGGGTCTACCCTCGGCTTATACACGAGTCAATAGGTTTTCCCAGATTTTGGGGGCAAAATTCGGGGGTTCGGCTTATACACGCGTCGGCTTATACACAAGTATATACAGTATTTACTTACTGGATTGGCAATGAGTGGGTATTAAAAGACACCTGATGTTATCAATCCAGGGCTTAATAACATGTTGTCAATAGAAAGCTATCATTAAATCCTTCTATCATCCACAGCACCAGGGCATTGGGAATAGCCAGCTAAAGCACCAGTATTTGGCACTTCTAATGAATATGCCAAATTTTTGGGCAGCTGCGGGCTGCTATTCTTTAGCATGTGTGGCCAAATGGCTATGCAGACATGCCTAGAATACCAGCCCCCAGATGCCTAGTATAACCTTGGCTGGTGTGGCGCCCCTGCGTCCAGGAGGCCACAAAGGGAACTGCAGCCAGGAAGGTAGGAAAGACAGTTGAACACCAACAACCTCACTGCCCACACAACCCACGTAGCAGTAGAAAGCAGCACCCAACCCGGAGCCTGGGATCTCTAGGCAGGCAAGGGGTGGTGGGTTTAGAGACAGTGGGTGGGCCAACACGTAAGTCAGGTGACAGAGGGTAGATATAGAGCTTGGGGAGGAGAAAGGAGTCAGTAGGCCGGTGTAGGCTGAGCAGTACAGAAAGAAGCACATGTCCTGGAAGAGTGGGGTGTAAGGAGCGCAGAATCTGGAGAGCCAGTGCGAGCCACAGAGAGAAAGCCTATCCGGAGCCAGCACCCCAGGAGTGTGAGGGATGAGAGGGCCAGTGATACTGGACCCTGGAAACACGGCTGAGACGCCAGACTGCAGGCGGAGTAGCCCTCCTATTGAACCCGAAGACACGGTTAGAGAGAGCCTGGTAGAGCCTCACCATCGAGGACTATTGGAGGCTAGGCTGAGAGTAGAGTGTCGGCTCTAGAGGGGACCACAGATTTACCCGGCATCCGCAGACAACCTCAGCTATACGTTAGGGTCCCTACCCCAAAGGACAAGCAGTTCAATGACAACCCGGAGGACCCACAGGGGCCCGAGTCACCGCCATACTGTCCAGAGATGCACAACAAAGCAAGAGAGAGAGAGAGAATCTAAAGCCTTGAAAGGACAGAGAGACAGAGTGAGGGGTCATAGAAGGAGCAACTTGGCTGCATGGAGTAAAGGAACCCGGAGGGGAGAGTTAAGCCCGTGTAAAGACTGTAAAATCTGAGTTGTGAACTGTAACTGGAACTGTGAGCTGTACCTGAGAAGTTTGAGAAGTAAACATGGTGAACCCTGACTCCGACTCCCTCGTATGTTTCTGCCTGCATATGATTCCCTCCACACAGGTCTGAGAAGACCCCCGCCTGGAGAGCCACAGCTTGTCAGCTCCAACACTGAAGGAGGATTCCTGCAGCATCTGGACAGTAAGTGCATTGCACCCAGCACAAGCCTGCACCATACCCTACACAATAGACTTTATCATCACTGCCCTGGGGAACACAGTTCTGCCCACGGAAAACTATTTCATCCTAGCTGCCATTACATTATCCCAGGAGGTTCTGCGGCAGCGGTGGCCCCACTACTGGCCACACACTGTGGGTGGCGTCACGACTGACATAATGCCCTGTAAATATTCCCCTTATAACTGTCAGGCCCGGGACACGGTCCGGACCAGGACCATCCGTGACATTCCCCAGCAGCGGACCCGGTCCGGTAACGAGAACCCCCGTCCGAGTGGGCTCGACACTGGCAATTAAAAATATTGCAATACAACACTTTTTTTGCCAGCCAAGATGAAACTAAGCAGCTGAGGGTGGCAGCCTGAAGCTGTTTGCTTTAGATGTGCTGAGAATGCAAAACACATTGAAGCCCAATGCATTTTTTCCATTATTTATTATTTAATTATTTTACACACAGTGATGGCAGGTTGGTTGTTATACACTATTGTGTATGGTAATCAAGCACAGACACCTGTAGAGTTTTTAGGATCGCAGTCTGAGTGCAACAGCCAATCACAGATGCTCTCACAGAGAGTGAGCATCTGTGATTGCCCATTGCTGGTCAATGCAGTGAATATTCATGGAGCTTAATGAGTGGCCCCGGAACAAAGCAGCAGGAGACTGGTGAAGTCAATCCAGATATCCTATCATCTATCTATCTATCTATCTATCTATCTATCTATCTATCTATCTATCTATCTATCTATCTATCTATATGTCTGTCTGTCTGTCTGTCTATCTATCTATCTAGAAAAAAGGACAGGAACAGCACAAACTTATATATACTTGTGGATGCAACCAGTTCTGCAGAATGTGATGTCCAACACATAATAGAAAAAGAAAAGCAGACAGCACTTCCAAAATAAGTGAATAAAAGGACTTTTATTAAGCCAAGTGGTGTGATGTTTCGGTGTGATACACCCTTTTCCTGTTTGGGAAAAGTATATCACACCGAAACATCATACCACTAGGCTTACATTGTGGAAGTGCTGTCTGCTTTTGTTTGTCTATCTATCTATCTATCTATCTATCCGAAAAAATAGATTGCAGCGCTCCTTTGTAGAGGTTCAAAATATTGCCTTTGTTGGGCCATCAGGTATAGAAATGCGACGTTTCAGCCTCATCCGGCTTTTTTCCAGCCTGGCTGGAAAAAAGCTGGATGAGGCTGAAACGTCGCACTATTACACCTGATGGCCCAACAAAGGCAATATTTTGAACCTCTACAAAGGAGCGCTGCAATCTATTTTTTCGGTTTGTATGTACAGCAAATAGGAGAATTGCTTGGATTGATCTGCACCCTGCTGCACCAGCTGTGCTGCTCTCTTTATCTACTATCTACCGTATATACTCGTGTATAAGCCGACCCGTGTATAAGCCGACCCCCCTACTTTGGCCCCCAAAATCTGGGAAAAACTATTGACTCGTGTATAAGCCGAGGGTGGACCCCAGCACAGGTATACAGCCCTCAGCAGTGTGGTATACAGCAGCCCCTGAGGTATATACAGCAGCCCCAGTGGTAGTGTACAGCAGCAGCCCCAGTGGTATATACAGCAGCAGCCCCAGTAGTTAGTATACAGCAGCCCCAGAGGTATATACAGCAGCCCCAGTGGTAGTATACAGCAGCCCCAGAGGTATAAACAGCAGCAGCCTCAGTGGTATAAACAGCAGCAGCCCCAGGGTATATACAGCAGCAGCCCCAGGGTATATACAGCAGCAGCCCCATGGTATACACAGCAGCATCAGCCCCATGGTATACACAGCAGCAGCCCCATGGTATACACAGCAGCAGCCCCATGGTATACACAGCAGCAGCCCCATGGTATACAGAGCAGCAGCCCCATGTTATACACAGCAGCAGTCCCATGTTATATACAGCAGCAGCCCCATGTTATATACAGCAGCCCCATGTTATATACAGCAGCAGCCCCATGTTATACACAGCAGCAGCCCCATGTTCTACACAGCAGCAGCCCCATGTTATATACAGCAGCAGCCCCAAGTTATATACAGCAGCAGCCCCATGTTATATACAGCAGCAGCCCCATTTTATATACAGCAGCAGCCCCATGTTATATACAGCAGCAGCCCCATGTTATATACAGCAGCAGCCCCATGTTATATACAGCAGCAGCCCCATGTTATATACAGCAGCAGCCCCATGTTATATACAGCAGCAGCCCCATTTTATATACAGCAGCAGCCCCATTTTATATACAGCAGCAGCCCCATGTTATATACAGCAGCAGCCCCATGTTATATACAGCAGCAGCCCCTTGTTATATACAGCAGCAGCCCCATTTTATATACAGCAGCAGCCCCATTTTATATACAGCAGCAGCCCCATGTTATATGCAGCAGCAGCCCCATGTTATATGCAGCAGCAGCAGCCCCATGTTATATACAGCAGCAGCCCCATGTTATATACAGCAGCAGCCCCATTTTATATACAGCAGCAGCCCCATTTTATATACAGCAGCAGCCCCATTTTATATACAGCAGCAGCCCCATTTTATATACAGCAGCAGCCCCATGTTATATGCAGCAGCAGCCCCATGTTATATACAGCAGCAGCCCCATTTTATATACAGCAGCAGCCCCATGTTATATGCAGCAGCAGCCCCATGTTATATTCAGCAGCAGCCCGAGGTATACAGGCCCCCCCCCAGAGGTATACAGGCCCCCCCCCCGTGCTCCTTAAACTGTAAAGGAAGATGATTATACTTATCGCTGTCCGGCTGCCGTCCCCGCTCTCCATCGCGCTCCTCCATCTGCATCGCGCTCCTCCATCCTCCGGCTTCCGACTTCCTGTGTTCTGCGCCGACAATGACGTCATTGTCAGTGCCGACAGGAAGCCGGAAGATGGAGGAGCGCGATGCAGATGGAGGAGCGCGATGGAGAGCGGGGACGGCAGCCGGACAGCGATAAGTATAATCATCTTCCTTTACAGGTTTAAGGAGCACGGGGGGGGCCTGTATACCTCTGGGGGGGGGCGCCCGTATAGTGACTCGCGTATAAGCCGAGGGGGTAACTTTTCAGCCCAATTTTTGGGCTGAAAAACTCGGCTTATACGCAAGTATATACGGTATCTATCTATCTATCTATCTATCTATCTATCTATCTATCTATCTATCTATCTATCTATCCATCTATACAATTCAATGAAGTTGCGGCACACGGATCCTTTTTGTGCAAAGTTATCCCATTTATTGCAGCATGGACACTTCTCTTCATCTCTGAGCAAAACTGACTCCACTGTTGAAACTCAGATCAGCATAATTAGACTTTTTTTCTCAGATGGAAAGAAAACAGTCCTGTGCACCTATCCTTACAGGTAGTTTGCAGAACCAAAAGGGGCATGATGCTGACCTGATTCTCCATCTCTATTCATTTTATATATCCATTGTTGAGATCTCTGTGATAGGCCAGGGTCACACATAAGCCCTTGGTTCCTTTTTGGCATCAGTGTTTGCATTTTTTTTTCTAAGTCCAAAAATTGATGCAAAAACGGATTATATGTAGTAAACACCCTATCCGTTTTTTACTGCATGCAAAAACATTGTTAGGAGCTTCTTTAACCCAAAAACGTTGGTAGGAATGTTTTTGCGTGCAGTTTAAAAACTGATCCTTTTTTTTAACATGCGGACCTATGGGAAAACGGATCAGTTTTTTTTGTAACTTAAAAAAATGGATCCGTTTTTCCTAGCATTGTTTGTCAAAAAATGACTAAGTCCAAAAAACGTTCAGGGGCACAAGAGGCTCAAAAAGCACCCTAAAAAAATGGATTTGTCATGGGAAACACTCTGAAAAGCGTATGGCCATGTATGACCCTAGCCATACAAGCAGCACATTGACATCATTGTGACAAATCAAAGCAACAAGAGGCCAGGTTACTTGACATCATGGAGATGTTTGGAGTTATTCCTTGACTGTAGCCATGTTAGTCATGGGGAACAATTTGGGCAGTACATTCTTTTAGGGGATGCTCACACTTGCTTATGTAAAATCAGTCCAATATTTATCCAGAACAGTTGGATGAGTATCATATGTATGCCATACAGTATGATATGTGAGTGCTATACAGTGTGTGATTTATTTATAGCCCAGCATTGGTATGTCATGTGTATGCCATACAGTATGATATGTGAGTGCTATACAGGTGTGTGATTTATTTATAGCCCAGCATTGGTATGTCATGTGTATGCCACCTATATGCATTTTTTTTCTCAGTAGCTATTATTTTATAATAATTTACAGGACCATTTATAGTTTTCTGTGAGGTGTTTATTTACTCAAGCAGACTTGATGGGTTATATTCAGGTGGCATATTATAGATATTTTATTTAATGTGGAGGAATAGTAGCCATTTTATTTTTACCCAGGAACATTTTATAGTTACCGGATGAGACCAGTTTATTGAATTCATTTGGGGTAGAGTGTAGTGATAAGTCCAAGAAAAGCAAAGACCCAAAGCCATGTGAGCGCTAATTGGACTTAATGAAGAAGATATACGAAGAAGAGAAAACACAATACTAATAAGAGAATCCATAAATGTTAGTCTGAATGTCACTTTTTATATGTAATTAACTGCTTCCAATTATTATTTGTGTAATCAAAGGCATGATGAATGGGTGATATAATATTCTTGTTTGTAAAACAACACATCCCAGAACACCTGTGTTACTATTATTAAGGTCACCCAGGAGGTGTAGTTAATGAGGTCTTTGCAGTACAAACTTGGTAAGGATTAACCTCAATTAAACAATCAACCCCAATTAACCTCGACTCAATTAAAATGCAATAACCTCGTTGCCACCTCACTACTTACCCCATGAGCTGCTGCAGTCCCCAATCCAATGTCTCTTTACCCCATATGATATGGACTGCAAGTCAGTGAGGGCAATGTATATTTTCCCCTTCTGTACCAGTCTGTCAGTTTGTATATTTTAAGAATTTACTAATCATATAGACCCCCTTTCATATGTGCATCACCATGGAATAATTGATGCTTTAATAATAAATAATGATTATCTCTGTGCTGATGCTGTATGCATGTGATGAACTAGGTTTTGGTACTGCTTGTACTGTATATATGTTGTGAGATTGGTTATGATGCTATATTTATATTGTCAGCTTGGTTCTGGTGCTGTAGAATATTTATATTGTGAGCTCAGTTTTGGTGCTACAGCATATTTATTTATTTATTTTGCAGAGCCGGGCACTGCCACACAACCTTCCATCCTTTTCTGCGCTGCTTAGGGGGACGCCAGCTTTAAACTGCTCCTCACACCGCTCATCAGCTTCCCTCGCCGGCGTTCTGTGACCTCATGGTGTGCTTCCGGTCACATGGGTCCCGTAGTCACAGTGATAAGAAAGCGGCAGCACTCACCGGTCAACAGAAGAATTTCCTTTATCCGCATCACACTTTAGTGTTTACATAGCGGGTACTGCGATGCAGCTGAGGTGCAGGGGTGCAGGGGGAGGAGGGGGTCATCAACAATAGACCGTTTTGCGCCTCCCTTCGGCGCTTCAACAGGTTACAGGTGTGTAATTTAGGTTGTGAGCTCATTTCTGGTGCTATATTTATGTTGTGAGCTTGGTTCTGGTGCAATATTTATGTTGTGAGCTTGGTTCTGGTGCTATATTTATGTTGTGAGCTTGGTTCTGGTGCTATATTTATGTTGTGAGCTTGGTTTTGGTGCTATATTATGTTGTGAGCTTGGTTCTGGTGCATTGTTATGTTGTGAGCTTGGTTCTAGTGCTATGTTATATTGTGATCTTACTTGTAGTTCATTATTATTTGCGTTTTTAAGACTAAAAAAGTGAATGTTATATAAATCTCCTATATCTATTGTACAGGATAGGCTGATTACAATACATAAGTAAATAATGAGTGTAATTGAGTTGGAGGAGGTAGATATGTATTTATAGTGTATAGTGTATTGACTTAGTTTTGTAGCCTAGACGGGTATCAAACAAATCTTGAAAAATTGAAATGACAGTTATATGTAATTATATGTATTTACATTCCATATTAATAATGTAATTGGATAATGTAATTACATTTAGTTATAGAAGTAGGAATATTTTTGCAGCATAATAAACAGTGGACACTTTTAAGCCCAGGTGGGAAACATAGACTCATAGAATGGTAGAATTGGAAGGGATCTCCTTGGTCATCTGTTCCAAACTTTGCTCAAAGCAGGATTCACTAAATCATCCCAAACAGATGTCTGTCCAACCTCTGTCATAGCCAACCCATTCTACCATATATCTTTTGTGGTTAAATGAAAACATGTAAGTACATAAAATAGTTTTCTTGTAGTATTTGGAGGGATCACTGGCTTTATATGAGGCCCTTAATACATTTAGCTTCTACCTGGTACCAGTATTTGATAAGAGTTAATATAATCCTTCCCTATTCTTTACAGACACGACTAACAGTTTTCATTAATTCCATGAAGTATTTTTGATATTGAGAATTTTAAAATATAATTAACATATGCACCAACTTAATATAAGTAAAGTTAATGTCAATCAATACTTATATATCCTCTTTAATTACACCTCAACAATATATAATTCAAACATAGTTACTGGATATACATTATCTTCTAGAATTAAGGCTAAATGTGGGACGTTCAGATGTAGCAGGCATTACAAAAACCTGTAAGGTGTATTATGGTGATCATTAATGGTCCTAAGAAGATGTGGGGAAATATGGGTGTACAACAGTCCGCGTTGCCAAGGTCCACTTATTTCAAGGAACACACGGTTAGGTGATATTCAAACAGGTTTCTTTATTGCTTCCGACGCGTTTCGGTGCCCTCCTGGCATCTTCCCTGAGGAAGGTGCCAGGAGGGCACCGAAACGCGTCGGAAGCAATAAAGAAACCTGTTTGAATATCACCTAACCGTGTGTTCCTTGAAGTAAGTGGACCTTGGCAGCGCGGACTGTTGTACACCCATATTTCCCCACATCTTCTTGAGATTCCACTTGCGAGTGGTCGGTGGAGGTCCAGCAGCAGCCATCAGGATATTACTACTACATGCCTGAATACCAGTTGTGGGTCTCACAACTGACATAGGTGAGTGAATTCCCTATACACCACCCATACACCCAGTGTCTTAGTGATAGGGCACTATTGCGCCTCTTGTTCCCCTTCCCTTTCTTTTATTAATGGTCCTATGCAGTTTGCATTGTGCAACCTCTCATTTGCTTTGCATTAGCAGCTGTCATACAACTTTTTGCATAAATGTTATTTCATACCACAGCCAGCATTCTTTTGACAAAAGTTATATCTGTATTAGTGATGAGCGAGTAGTAAGATATTCGGATATGGATAGCTCTAACCGAATACTTTGAACTGTTTCAGTATTACTCATGTATGTAAAGTGCTATGGAATTAATAGCGCTATATAAATGAATAAATATATTATTATTATTATTATTATTATCTGAGTGAGTTCCCCATTGACATGCATTGGATTCACTACTCCTTACTTGTTCAAAGTATTCGGTTAGAGCTATCCAAACCTGAGTATCCTACTACTCGCTCATCACTAATCTGTATTTAAGAGTTTAAGAAATTAAAATAAGTAATATTACTCAAAATAAGTTAGCAAATAAATAAATAACAACAAACATCAGTCAACGCCTTAATCCTCAAATCTCAAAATGTGATTTTGAGGCAGTACCTACCAGGTTATTTTTCTGGTGAAATGAAGTCCAATGGTCTCCTACTGATATGGGACATCATAATTCCAGAGAAGTTAATAAGGTCAAACAAGGACCACCAGAACATCAGCTAGTAGGTGAGTAATGTTTATAGGTTTGGAACATTTAGTGCACGTAAAATTTAAATAGACCCTATATAGTCCTCATATTAGTCAATGACAAAATATAATCTAATATATAAAGCTGAATGTGTGTATGTGTGTGCGTATGTGTGTATGTCCGGGATTGGCATCTACACCGTCACAACTACAGCCACAAAATTTTGCACAGTCACACGTCTGGACCCCAAGAGCGTCATAGGCTATGTTGTTAGGCGAAATTTTAACCCTGCGTGTTCCAGTTCACCAAACAATTTTGGCCCTATCTACACAATGGAGAGAAAGTGACAGTTACCAGTTGACAGTTGTGAATGAGAGGGCTTAATGACAGCACCAAAGACTAACAGCATATACAGCAATAGTCACTAAGGTGGGCCTGACATGAATATTCACCACGCACGGGACATGTATACACACCACATGCACACAAAGAGTAACAGCTAAGGTGGAGCCCCAACATTGGATATTCAACATGCACCGAACACAAACACACCACAAAGATACACCACAACACAGAGACACACATGACACAGACACCCCCCTCACAGGGACACACACACATACACACCCTATAGGGACACATGCACTCACTCTACAGGGATACACACACACAGGGACATACACACATACACACACACCCCACAGTGAAATGAAAAGTGTTGGAGGCAAATTGACAGCTGCCCGGTGTGGACAAGGGGGACTTAAAGAATGATGTGCGCCAAAGAGTATATACCGTACAGTTGCTAAGGTGGGGCCCCGACATAGGATACTCACCACACACTGGGATATGAACACACAAACAAAATACGCCACACAATACCACGTGCTAACACATATACCACCCTCAGCACACATTTCACCACATGTACACTAACCTCACCACATAATCACCCTCAAACACACACAAGTCTGGTATTATCCTTCAAAAATATAAATCTGATTAATAAGCAGCAAAACTACAAAAAAAAACAAATGTACCTTATCTAATATATAAAGCTAAATGTGTGTATGTGTGTGTGTAGGTCCAGGATTGGTATCTACACCGTCGCAACTACAGCCACAAACGTTTGCACAGTCACACGTCTGGACCCTGAGAGTGTCATAGGCTATGTTGTGAGGCGAAATTTTAACCCTGCATGTTCAAATTCACCAAACAATTTTGGCCCTATCTACATAATGGGGAGAAAGTGACAGTTACCAGTTGACAGTTGTGAATGAGAGGGGCTTAATGACAGCGCCAAAGACTAACAGCATATGCCAGCATATAGTCACTTAGGTGGGGCCCTGACATAGGTTATTCACCACGCACGGGGACATGTATACACACCACATGCACACAAAGAGTAATAGCTAAGGTGGAGCCCCAACATTGGATATTCACCATGCACCCGAACACAAACACACACCACAAAGATACACACACAACACAGAGACACACATGACACAGACACCCCCCTCACAGGGACACACACACATACACACCCTATAGGGACACATGCACTCACCCCACAGGGATACACACACCACAGGAACATACACACATACACACACACAAACCCCACAGGAACACACAGACCCCATAGGGATAAACACACACCACAGAGACACCCCTCCCCCCACAAGGACACACTCCACAGGGACACCCCTCCCCCAAAAAGGACACACACCGCAGGGCCCCCCCCACATGGACACACGCACACCACTGTGACACACACAAACCCCATGGACACACACCCCCCAGAGAACACACACACCACACAGACGGACACAGATGTGCACAAATCGTCTCACTCAACTTGCCTCATATGTCTGGTATCTTTAATTTCCAAAAATAAACATCTGATTAAAAACAGCCAATGTGCAACACATGTGCCATATAGGGATTAAGGCAGATGTCAGTCACATGAGCTGTCTTTTATGTGTATGTGTGAGGTAATATATACTGCCCGGTCGGGGGGAGGGTTTACTGTTGGCTGGAGATTTATTAGGCTTCCTATAGCAACCAATCACAGCTCAGCTTCTATTTTCCTACAGGTCGTTAATATGACATATTCAAATTCTATTTTGTTATAGCTAACAGCAGTTATTTATTAACCCGGGCATAGCCGGTAGTACAGCTAGTGGTATAATATATGCCATATAAACCTAAAAAGAAGCCATGACTCAAATGTATGCTTAAAATGTACTTATTTTATTAAGCCAATATCTGATCAATTCAACAATAGCAACAACATGACCGAAATATTTACAGAAAGAGGGGGTACATATATGTGCAGGAAGCAGGTAAATGAGCCTTCCTTTTGAGGCTACTTTATTAGTGCCTCTTTTATGTGGGATTTGGTTGAAGCTGATTGTAGCTGACAGCTGCACATATTAGCTTACTAGTAAGTGTTTTATAGTCCGTATATAGTAGGTAGGTTCCCCTTGATGAGACAATATCATCTGTATTGATCGTGATGTTGCATTATTGTTGTTAGAGTGAACTTTGTCTTATATGACCTTTGATTTATACTTGTACCATAATATACTGTGACACCAACTGCTGTACCGTTTTAACAGCATTGTAACACCGCTGCTTCCTGCATATATATGTACCCCCTCTTTCTGTGTTTATTTAGGTCACGTTGTAGTTATTGTTGAATTTATCATCAGATATTGGCTTAATAAAATAAGTACATTTTAAGTGCAAATTTGAGTCATGGCTTCTTTTTAGGTTTATTTAGTGCAAGTAGTTTCATTCTTAAAACCTCAGATAAATCCTTTACATGTGTTTATTAAAGGAAATAGTGTTTGTGAGACCATATTGTATGATCTGAAGCGAGTGTCTCTTTCCATTTCTAATAAGGGGTTGTAAACAGTCTCCCACTCACCTCCAATTACTACTGATAGTGTCCCATTTACTTTAATCTGGAGTACATTTTCAATACTAATATTTTATGGTGGGAACATATTTAGGAATGCTAAACAAACAGAAGATAAGGATGGGACCACCGAGCTGTCAGTCTTTGTGCAAAGTCTTCTTATTCCATTTTACAGGGACATAGAGTTACAGGCAGGGCAGAGAGAGGAGAAATGCAAGGCGGCCACCCTGCATTCCTCCCCTCCCTGCCCTGCCTGTAACGTTATGTTCCTGTAAAACGGAATAAAAAGACTTTGCACAAAGACTGACGGCCGGTGAGTGTCATCCTTATCTTCTATTTGTTTATCTTTTACTAATGCTTGGATTGCGCAATGCCGAGCACACCCACTGTTAGACGGCTGCCAATAAATAACACGCCTGCCTGATGCTAGCGCCCAGTTTCCTCTCTGCACACTGTTATTGCATATTTAGGAATGATTTTTGCATAGGTAAAGACATTTCACTTGTGGTCGTTATCAATGATGTGAACTGAAGTCAGCTGGTGTTCATCTGTTACTTGAATGAAAACTCTGCTTCTCACTTTTCTTGCCTTGCCAATACTTCCCAATTTCGAAATCTCAATAAAAAAGAAAGAAAGGTCTTGCGCCAGCACAACTTCCCTTCAAGAAAGATTAACGTACAATTTCTTATTAAAAAATCCAAAATGAACCTACATTATTTGGGGGAGGTGGTCAACCTACCACCCTCTAGTCCAGAAAAGCCCAACAGACAATGGAGATTAACTTGATTATACTTGCAGCTTCAAGTTACACATCCATTATCTATCGTACTCTTCTGGATCGGGGGTTAGTAGGTTGACCACCTCCCCGCCATAATGTAATGTCACTTTAGATTTTTTAATAAGAAATTGTACGTTAATCTTCCTTGAGGGGAAGTTGTGCTTGCGCAAGACCTTTCTTTTTTTTTTCTTGTATAGTTAAAAGAATATTAGTGTCCGGGGATTGCTGAGTCACAACACCCTCCTGAATCAAATTAATTTATTTAAGAGTGGCAGAAATGTAACCACTCACAAAGTGTAAGTGTTTTTTTTCAATTGTTTTTTATTTCTTATTAACTTACTTAAATTGTTGACTGTTTATCATTAGTGCTACCCTTTATAGATCACTTTATCTCGCTTTGCTTTCCATTTTGAAATGTATCAACTTGTAATGTGGTTTTTAACTTTATTAGTAGATTCGTGTTTGAGAAATCCAAAATCAATGCAGCTTTCTGAGGGTCTGTTGCGCCCCATCAAATTCCCTATCAAAGTTTACCATCCATTCAGTTCACTTTTGTTACATTTTACAGGATGCAGCATAATGAACTAAAAGCCAATGTAAAATGACAACTAACTTACTAGAACAATAGTGGACTACAAGGTCTACATTTTAGCAGCTTTAAATAGCAGAAAACGATCTATATATTACAAATTGACCCAGTAAGAGTTGGCAAGAATCACAATGTAATGTATCATTTATTATCTATCATATTCATGAAAAGTTTTGACGGTAGGTGACATCTCAACTTCTAAACTTTTCATATGACCATCCAAAACTATGAACATGACACATTCCTAAAAGTGAATTTCCAAAAATGAATTGCTTTTTGTGATTAGTTCTTTTTATAGCTATTTTTTAACCGTCCTTCCAAATTAAATATTGTCATAAAGTATTACAAATCACAACCAAAAAACTTATATTCTTTTATGATTACTGCACATGGAAATCATTATATTTAAGAGTAACATTTCCAAAATAAGAACAAAATAAAACTACTAGATAGATAATACATAATCAAATAATTTTGTGTCTAGTATGACATTGAGCGTCACTAACACACATCCTAATATTTTAGCAGTAAATGCAGAATTTCGATATCCTACAACTACATTTTTTGTGAATGATATTTTGCACCTGCTTTAAAGGAATTCAGGTTACTTGCATATATCCAGTCTCTATAAAGTATGATGTGTATCATTCTCTTTTGTGTGATGTGTATCAATATACTTTTTCTATAACTGTGTATTAGCATACAAATCCAATTCTACTTTGCACATATGTATTTCTTATTGGGAAGAGGATCCCATATAGTGTTTCACATACTTGTAACGCAGAATACTCGAATGATTTGCTGTTCCACTTGTATAAAATGTATACTGAGCAATTTGTTTCTCGTCAGTCTTTTCTGAAGCTGGCTGCAAGTAATGATTTGCAGAATTTTAAAACATATATATTACGCATTAAAAGTGAGAATTTTGTCATTCATTAAGTCAATCAGTAAAACGAGTAATAGAATGAAAGTTCACAATAACACAAGTTACACAACACTTCAGGCAGCAAAGGGCCAAACAAACTGTTCTCCACCCAAGAAAAGTCTTCTACCTTCTTTATAACATCTCAGTTCCCTTCCTCCAGTATCCTACTGGCTTTGGTCCAGCTCTTTAACTTCACCTCCCATCAGATGCGGTCAGAAGATCGATTAAAAACTACAGAGCAAAACTGTCAAATTAGCCAAGCAAGAAATCACTAAACAGCTAAAGCCTGAACACTATAGAGGGAGGAGGTTCAATGTCATCACAGTCCAGCAGGATTAATCATTTCAGGGTAAGCACTATAGCTCATCACAGAAGCCAGACATCATTTAACCTACCTTTGAGCAGAATGCACAGGCTGGATACACTGGATGGCACAGATGGTCACAAGGATACAAGCAAATAGCCCATCAGATGACTTCAGGTGAACTTCAGCCTTCCTATACAAGCAACACGTTTAGAAACTTTAGAGTTCTGCCCCTACTGGATGGGGATAAGTGGAGATCAATTATACAGGATGCTCCTGTCACTTGTAGTCTGTCCTATTCTTCCTATGTGTTGCCTGCCCCTCCTGCAGGCATATACTGATCTGCTCCCTTGCCTGCTTGCCTGCACTGGATCTGGTGCAGTGCTGGTGATAAGTATGAAGGTGTTATGTCAGGACTTCTCCCACTGAAGGTAGGAGGAGGGGAAGACACAGGAGGGTGAGGAGGGTGTGGGTGGCAAAGAGTCCCCTTTCTCTGCTGGCAGGGAGGCTGGCACCAAGACTGCACAGTGAGAAGCAGGATTAGGACCTGGAGGCAAATGACAATCTTGGAAACTATGAAGGAACAAAATGAATGGGATTTTTAAGGTGACAGAGAAAGAATATAGAGTTAAGTTAGTATCGCTCACACAATGCAGGCAGCACTGAAGCTGTCTGTTCAGCACTCGGATGATCAGTGCAGTTCTGTGTAGAGATTCTGTAGTCTGGAGGATGGAGCTATCCTTTCAGCCCTCCATAAAGCCTTGCAGATCTGTATTGTAGTATGATCCTGATTTCTATAAATCCATACAGTTCTGTGGTGTGGAGCTGTCCATACAGCACTAGGAAGCTTTGCAGCTGTACTGTAGTAGTAAGAAGTGTTGTGCTGTCCCTACACAACCATCCACCTTCTTTCTTTCAGGTCTTGGTCTGTCTCTCATAATATTACACTGTGCATCAGTATATGAAATAAAGTATCTACACCTGCTGGCATCCTTCATTACATAGGAATGTACAATATACATTTTAGAACAAGCTATATTCATTCTTAGGATTTTGTCTGTGCTAATTAGTAAACCTGTAGCATGTAATGTATTAAAGCATCTGTACACTCCTCTTGATCAGTCAATGGGTATAATGTGTGTTTGTTAACGTGTAGACACTCATTAATGCAAGTGCTAAATATAGATGAAAATATTTCCTGTATTTTGTTCTGCAGATTAAGTTTGAGCTGTTTCCTCGGTAATTCTTTTTTAATTTGCATAAATCTGAAAAATTAAAAATTAAACTAAATTTAAGCAACCAGAACTAAAAATATTTCATTTCACTTCTCTCATTAGATACATACATGAATTATCCAGAACATATTTAAGTTGAAACGTTTGCTCACAACTAGTCCAATTCCTAATGCTTTCTTAAAGAATTTTCAACACATTTAGCTACATCATATGGCTACAATAAGCAAAGGAATTTCACTGCAGACACGAAGATCAATTGCAAATAAATCAGGATTTATTCTGGCATCACTATTTGTGGAATAAAACAGATCCTACGACAAGACGTTTCTACCCAATCTGCTCTTGATCACACAAGTCATTTTTGAGTATTTAGATTAAGGCTGGGGTCACATTTGGACAGGTAATTGCGTTACCGCATCCAGATCCGGAAAACAGGGAGAACAAAGGGTTAATGTTAATAATAGCTGTGGGCAACATGTCTCTAGTGGGCCCACCCTCCCAAGAGACATGCTGTCCACTCAAGTGGGCATGAGAGGGTTAATCTTGTCAGTATAGTATTGCCGGCTATTGTCGGCGCTGCCCATAGACCTAATGTTACAACTTTTAGGACCAAGAACAGGGGCTCATACAGTACGTACATTATGTACAGTATCTCCTCACTGTGAGGACCCGCCGCATTCATTCATAAAATTGACAAAGCCGACAATAGCCGGCAATACTATACTGACAAGATTAACCCCTCTCATGTCCACTTGAGTGGACAGCATGTCTCTAGGGATGGTGGGCACCCCCTAGAGACATGTTGCCCACAGCTATTATTAACAATTAACCCTTTGTTGATCCCTGCGGCAGCAGGGATCAACAAAACATACAGCAGTCACATGTGCTTGCGGCAGCCGCATGGGCTCCCGTAGCAGCCCATAATAGCCATCCCCGCTGCTGTTTCCTAACCGCTGTGAAAACTGCAGCCTGCATGATTTTTACCGCAGGCTGCAGATCCGCTAGCGGTAACCAGATTGCATGTAGTGCAATCCGGTAACTATAATGGGCTCATATGGGGAGTGGTTCCTGATCCAGTTTTCAGGTTTTTAGCAGCTCAAAACTGGATCGGGATCTGAAAAGTTTACTGCATATGTGACCCTAGCCTAAGACTAAAGTCCTGATTGTGGACAGGGAGTAGAAGCCAGTCACAGCAAGTGAAGAAATGCATTTATAATTACAGATGAGTAAACTTTTCTCGAACATGTTTGTCTATTTCCAATCCAGACCGAGTTTGGCAATGTTTGCTCAACACCTCTGCTGTAAAGTCGGAAATTCGTGTTTTGTTCAGCAATCATTCGGCTTGTGTGTATAGGTTAACTAGGACAGAAGCATTAGTGCAAATGCACTAATGCTTCTGTTCTATTTTAATCTACACACACATACACACAGACAGATGAGTCAGTCGACAGGGTAGGGTGTACTCGGATACGGGGACCGATGGTTACTTCCTGTGGGGATCATGGCTGGTCGGTTCCCGCTTCCATGCCCTGGACCCTCAATGGTGGGTGGGGGTGATGATGATGGGGGAATTGTAACATGACGCCACCTGTGGTACCTGGTAATAGGCATCCGTCCTCTCTGCTTTCCTCACACCGTCTCCCAGACTAGTCTTTTAACTGTCACACCTTGTCTCCTGCTCTTCTAGGCTCGACCCCCTGGGACCTACTAAATATACGGTCCCCTGTACTAAGGTGGTCTATTATATGGGTGTAGGGGTGCAGACTCTGTAGGGTCCTCCACATCGCCGGCTACAAAGGCACTACACCTTCTGTTTGGGGTGCAGTACCTCCCTGTGGTGCCATGCCATAGGGGCGCTACACAGACACACTCAGATCATTTTACCAGCCTCCTGCTGCATGCTTGCTTCCAGGTTCGCTCTCCCACGCTCTCACTCAATTACTTTGGGATCGCCTTTTAAGCTTCCTGCATATTCACTTCACTGACCAGGCAACAGCGAATCACAGATACTCATGCCCTGTTAGAGCATCTGCGATTGGCTGTTGCCTTTAGACTGCATTTTCACAATCTGTATGGTGTTTTAGGGATGCCAACTTTATTAACCTCTCAAACCTCAAGCCCCTCCTTGGATCCCCTGCGATATCTTAGTGAATGGAGGCTGAAAAATACAGCATCCTTACCACAGCCTCCAGTCACTAAATGAACCAGCTGCAGGCCTGTGTATGGTGACCCCTGAGGTCACCCAAGGACAGCTCAGAGAGGCACGTTACCTGCTATGATTAGTTTCTCCATACTAACCTGAACAGTGAGCTTAGGAGACCTCAATGAGTCACCGCACACCGGCACCAGAGGTCACAGACAGTGACATGCACAGTCACCTGATATTGTCACCAAAGGAGATGTCACGATTGCTATGATGACCAGATCAGGTGACCATTCATGTCACTCTCTGCAACCTCCAGGTGATGTGGTCAACAAAGCAACGCGTCACAATCAGCCGACATGATCTGGTGATGTGACATGTTGCTATGGTGACTAGATTGGGTGACCATACATGTCACTATCTGCAACCACCCAGTGATCTGGTCACCCACCACAGCAAGGTGTCACATGACCAGATCGTGTCAGCTCAATGTGACGCATTGCTATGGTGACCAGATGTTTCGGGGATCAAAGAGAGTGATGTGCACAGTCACCTGATCTGGTCAACACAGCAACACATCATGTGACCACATGGTGTCATCTGATCATGATGCATTGCTATGGTGACCAGATTACCTGGAGGTTGCAGAGAGTGATGTGCATGGTCACCTGATCTGATTTATTTTACACCCTATGACGGCAGGCTGGTTGCCATATACTAATGTATATGATAACAAAGCATGGACACCATCCAGATTGTGGAAATGCAGTCTAATTGCTACAGCCAACTACAGTCACTCTCACAGAGCATGAGCATCTGTGATTGGCTGTTGTAGAGTCATTGAAGTGAATATGCAGAAAGGTTAAAGGGAGGGACTAGAAGTGAATGAGAAGGCGCACGGGAGAGCAGGGATAGTTAGAGGATAATAGAAAGATGCAGGGACAGGTAGTGATAGCCTGGGGGGCTTTATCTAGGCGACAGGTTCCCTTTAATCTTGCCTGTCATTGATTTCAATGGTGTTTGGTGAATGTTTCATTGAACAATTTGGTGAACACCCCACATTCAGCGAACGCAGCTGAATTCAAACCCTGAGGTGTTCGCTCATCTCTACTTTTAATCAATGTATCCAGCAAAGCAAAGGCGCCTCCTCACCAAATACTAGGATGGCTAGTAGGGTGAGTTCATCCTTCTAGCCACCCTGGTATTTGGCATGGGAGCACCTTATCTTTGCTGGGTACATCAATTAAGTGCAGTCTTTCAATTTATGAAGAAAAAATTGTTTGGAATAGTTAATGGACGTCATGTTTGCAGAGTTCCTGATGGGCCAAAACAGTGGAAAGCCCCCAAAAGTGACCCAATTTTGGAAATAAGATCCCTAAAGGAAATTATCTAGATTTACAGTGAAGGAAATAATTATTTAAAGCCTTGCTGATTTTGCACGTTTGTTCACTGCCAAAGACATGAACAGTATATAATTTTAGGGTAGTTTTACCAGTGAGAGACAGAATATAAAAAATAATTATTTCCTTTAATGTATGGTGAGCACTTTGAAGCCTCGAGTGTTGCAGAGAATTTTATAACGTTAAGCCAAGAAAATAAAAAATCATATTTTTCCCACAAATATGTTACTTGGCCCCAATTTTGCATTTTCAAAAGGGTAATAGGAGAAAAATCATACAATTTTTTTATGATCTTTTCTCTGAGTGCACCAATACCCCATATGTGGTGGAAAGCTGTGGTTTGGACACATGTAGGGATGAGAAGGGAAGGAGTGCCATTTAACTTTTGGAATAGAAAATTGGCTGCAATCGTTAGTGAAAACCATGTCACGTCTGATGTGCATAAATAGTGGAAACCCCCTATAAGTGACTACATTTTAGAAATTAGACACCTCTGAAATACTGCCTGTACCATGTGCCACACCAGAGAGGCAAAGGGAGATTAGGGAGAAATAAGTGGCTCAGGAATTGGTGTAGGAAGGAGGGGTTTGGCTTCCTGGAGAACTGGGCCGACTTCTCTGTTGGCTACAGGTTCTATGCTAGGGACGGGCTGCACCTCAATGGGGAGGGAGCAGCTGTGCTGGGGGAGAAAATGGCTAGAAGGTTGGAGGAGTGTTTAAACTAGGGATTGGGGGGTATTCAATGTACAGGAGGGGAAGATAGTGTAAATAGTAGCCTGGGCACAAGTAATGAAATTGGGGGTGGCATGGGAGTGGGGTTAGAACAGTCAACATAGTAGGAAGAAATAGAGGTAAATAGAGATGCACATAGTGAATGTATACTAATGCCAGAAGCCTCACCAACAAAATGGAGGAATTAGAATTGATTTTGTTGGAAAATAATTATGACATGGTTGGGATATCGGAGACATGGCTGGACGAGAGCCATAACTGGGTTGCTAATTTACAGGGCTATTGTCTGTTCATAAATGACCATACAAGTAAGCGAAGGGGAGGTGTGTGTTTATATGTAAAATCATCCTTAAAACCCATCCTTCGTGATAATATATGTAAATCTAATGAAAATTAGAGTCCATGTGGGTGGAGATAAGGGGAGGGGGAAAAAATAATAAATTACTGATAGGGGTTTGTTATAAGTCTCCAACAATAATGGAGGTGGAGGAGAATATCCTCATAAAACAAATAGATAAAGCAGCGACTCAGGGAGAATTAAGTATTATGGGGGACTTCAACTAACCTGAAATACATTGGGGAACAGAAAGCTGCAATTCCAGCAAAGGTAATGGGTTTTTGACAATTATGAGAGAGAATTACCTTACACAACTGGTTCAGGACCCAACAAGAAGGGGGGCACTGCTGGACCTAATATAAACCAACACGCCGGACTGCATATCAAATATACGGGTTGGAGGTCACTTGTGTAATAGTGATCACAAACTAATAAGTTTTCAAGTATCCTTTAATAAGATGTATAGTAGAGGAGCTACAAGGACAATAAAGTCCAGGAAGGCAAACGAATGAGAGATGATCTTAGTGCAATAAACTGGGATGATGTCCTGAGACAAAAAAGTACACAAAGCAAATAGGAGACAATTATTAGCATCCTGAATAGGACCTGTGCACAATATATACCTTATGGGAATAAACATGCTAGAAATAGGTGGAAACCACTATGGCTAAATAAGGTTTTAAGGGGCACAATAAGTGAAAAAAAGAAAGCATTTAGGGAATTATAGCAAGTAGCTAGTGATGAGGCATTAAATAAATTCAGAAAATTAAATAACATCTGTAAAAAGCAAATCAAGGCAGCAAAGATTGAGACAGACAGACTCATTGCCAGAGAAAGTAAAAAATCCCAAAATATTCTTTAACTACATAAATAGTAAGAGACTAAAAAATGATTGTGTTGGCCCCCTTAAAAATAGTCTGGGTGAAATGGTGGATGAAGATGAGGAAAAAGCCAAAATGCTAAATGACTTTTTTGCAACAGTATTTAACAAGAATATCCCATGACAGAAAACATGATCAGTGATAACAAAAACTCTCCATTAAATGTAACCTGCTTAACCCAACAGGAAGTATGGTACCATCTAAAAATCACTAAAATTGACAAATCCACAGGTCCGGATGGGATACACCCCATACTACAGCAGGAATTAATAGATAAACCATTCTTTTTAATCTTTAAAGATTCCATAATAACAGGGTCTGTCCACAGGACTGGCATATAGCAAATGTGGTGCCACTATTCAAAAAGGGGACAAAAACTGAACTTGGAAATTATAGGCCAGTAAGCTTAACCTCTATTGTGGGTAAAATCCTAGAGGGTTTTCTAAGAGATGCTATACTGGAGTATCTTAATAAAAATAACCTCATGACACAATATCAACATGGGTTTACGAGTAGAGATGAGCGATGTTCGATTTGAAATGTTCGCCAATCTCAAATTCGAGCTGTTTTGGGTGGTGTTCAAGTCATTGACGAATGCAAACAATTAGCTTCAAATTCTGCAATTCAAGGTTATGTTCGATAACAGTTTGTTCACCAAAAGAACCCTATAAAGTGGTCTGGGGCAGAGGAAAAGGCTGAAATGGGGGCATGATTGTTTAACAGCCGGGGGTAAAAAGACGCCAGCCTTTAAACAATCATTCAGCCCCATCCTCTGCCTCCCGCAGCCTCCCATCCTGATCCTCCGCTCCCCCCGCCACCTCCCATCCTGATCCTGAGTTGGGACCGACTGGGGAGTGCAGCACCAGGGAGCGGGCAGCAAAGGACCAGGGCGGGGAAGCCGGCTTTCCTGCTCTGTGCTGCGCTCCCTGCTCCCTGGATCTGCTCTTCCCGCCCCGTCCTAACTTAAGATCAGGTGGAGAGGCGGCTGAGGGAGCGATGAGGGGGCATCAGGGAGCGGGGAGCACAGCACAGAGCAGGAAAGCCGGCGGTAAAGTCTCACCGCTGGCTTTCCTGCCAGTTATTTCAAATGATCAGCTGATGTAGATCAGCTGTTCCTTTGAAGAAGCTGTGGTGCTGTCAGGGAAAGGTTCATGTGAGTTTATGCAGCATGAACTCATATGAACTTTCCCACACCCGGGTGCTGCACAGCTCAGCTACATCTCGGGTAGAAGTTCTCTACCAGAGATGTAGCTGAGCTAAAGAAGAAAACCTGATTGGACTACGTCGGACAGAAGAAAATTCTTTTAATAAAGATGGAGTCTAAATGTTGTTTTGTTATTTTT
The DNA here is from genome assembly GCA_033576535.1 of Allobates femoralis. NCBI lineage: Eukaryota > Metazoa > Chordata > Amphibia > Anura > Aromobatidae > Allobates > Allobates femoralis. Next base: position 139,868,821 of record JARQOC010000003.1, read on the forward strand.
TCTAATAAAGAAAGTTTTCTATGTGTTGTGTTTTTTAAAAAAAAAAAAGCTTTACTAGAAATTCATGGCTGTCATGTCTACTATTGGCGTGACCCCAAGAATTTTGGGCTTAGAGCCAGCTGATAATACAAAGCTGGCCCTAACCCCTTTAATACCCAGTGAGCTACTGTACCAGGGCCCTGGATGAGCTGGGTTCAGTGCCAGAGGATGGCGTTTCCTGAACGCGCCATTTTCTGGGGTGGGTGTGGACTGCAATTCACAACGGGGGGTGCCCAGAATGCTTGGGCCTCCCTGTGCTGCGGATTCCAGCCCCCAGCTGCCTAGTTGTACCTGGGTAGACATGGAAATAATGCAAAGCCCCACATATTTTTTTTAATTATTTCATGAAATTCATGAAATAATAAAAAAAGGGCTTCCTTCTATTTCAGTTTCCAGGCAGGTACAAATAGGCACCTGGGGGTTGGAGGCAACCTGTTCCTGCCTGCTGTACCTGGCTGGACATAAAAATACAGCGAAGCCCATGTCAAATTTTTTGGGAAAAATTAATTAAAAAAATACATTTAGGGACTGCATCTTTATTAACCCCTTGAGGCCGGAGCGCTGCTGCATTGTTAGGGGGGTCAACCGAGGATAGCTCAGGTCATGCCACCTGAGCTGTAAAAAGGAGCGAACCCTGGCACACACAAAAAATTTGTACACGTAGTCAATTGCAGTGATCCTTTATTTCAATCATCTCAACATTCCCGACGATCATTTCAAACAATAGTTTCTCATTAAAGGATGGATCTGTAACAGTCATATATAAACATGACAGTCAATGTACAGTTGTGGCCAAAAGTATTGACACCCCTGCAATTCTGTCAGATAATACTCAGTTTCTTCCTGAAAATGATTGCAATTACAAATTCTTTGGTATTATTATCTTCATTTAATTTGTTGCAAACCCATCGCAATCCCCCTACGCTGAACAAAGAAGCAGTCGCCAAGCATAAAAAAGTTTTCTTCCAAAACTATCTGTAATGTATCAAGGCAGAAAATTTTCTGATTGTTCGTGATATTTTCATGTTTGTCGAGGAACCATGAGACAGCATTTAAACCTTGTTCGGGATTGATGCTTGTGTAAAGGCTGTTGACATCCATGGTGGCAAGGACGCAACAGCCTGGAGGTAAAGACAATGATTTGAGTAGGGACAAGAAGTCATTCATATCCTTAAAAAAGGATGGGATGGAAGGGACTAACGGGCTTAAAATCCGGTCTAAGCTGATCGCCAGGGGTGACAAAACCGACTCTGTGCTGGCCACAATGGGACGCCCAGGTGGTGTCCTCAGGTTCTTATGTACCTTTGGTAAGGTATAGAATACAGGAATAATAGGATTCTTTTTAATGAGATAGTCCGCTAGCTTATTGTCAATGGAGCCTAGTTGGAGGTGCTTATCAATGAGTGATTTAATACGGTTCTGGACCTTTAAGATAGGGTCACATGTGATGGCTATATACATGGAACTATCAGACAACTGGGATTGAATTTCGTTAATGTAATAGGTTTTGTCAAGAATCACAATGGCACCACCTTTATCGGCAGGTTTTATTATGATATTAGGATTAGTTTGGAGAGACCTAATGGCCTGTGATTCCACTTTACTAAGGTTGTGCTTTAATGGAAAATCCCCTCTATGTATGGAGGACACTAGTTGAGTTATGTCCTTCGAGACCAACTCAACATACGTCACCACAGGATGATAGTGACGTGGTGGGGTATATGTGCTTGGTATCAATAGAATCTGCTAAGCTCCTGTTCAAGGTTAAATGAGCTGAAGGAGGGCGTGGGGCAGAATGATAGGCCCTTCTGGAAAAGATCATGTTCTGTTGGTGATAAGGTGTGTGTAGAGACATTGTATAAAAGGTTGGGTCTACCTGTGCGCGTGTTCTGACCCATCTGGTTTGAGTCTGCCGCCTGATTGGACTACGTCGGACAGAAGAAAATTCTTTTAATAAAGATGGAGTCTAAATGTTGTTTTGTTATTTTTTCTAATAAAGAAAGTTTTCTATGTGTTGTGTTTTTTAAAAAAAAAAACTTTACTAGAAATTTATGGCTGTCATGTCTACTATTGGCATGACCCCATGAATTTCGGGCTTAGGGCAAGGTGATAATACAAAGCTGGCCCTAGCCCCTTTATTACCCAGTGAGCCACTGCACCAGGGCCCTGGTTGAGCTGGGTACAGTGCCAGAGGGTGGCACTTCCTGAATGCGCCATTTTCTGGGGTGGCTGTGGACTGGAATTCACAATTCGGGGGGTGGCCAGAAAGCTTGGGCCTCCCTGCACTGCGAATTCCAGCCCCCAGCTGCCTAGTTGTACCTGGCTGGACATGGAAATAGCACAACGCCCCACATTTTTTTTTTTCATTATTTCATGAAATTCATGAAATACCGTATATACTCGTGTATAAGCCGACTTTTTCAGCCCAAAAATTGAGCTGAAAAGTCCCCCCTCGGCTTATACACGAGTCATATACTTTTCTGTGAAATGGGGGCTGTGTCCGGGAGCAGGAGGAGGCAGGAGGAGGCGGGAGGAGGTGGGGGGAAGGCTGCAATATGAGCGGCTCGTGACGTGGAGCCGCTCATAACTTATTCATGATATGCACTGCATCCTCCGCCCATCTGCGGGGGGAGCAGTGCATATCGCCTTACAGCCCCCCAGCACGGGGTATACAGCCCCCCCCATCCCTCACAGTATGGCGCCCCCCCCTCCATGCTGCCGCTGCTTAGTGTACAATAAATAGTGTTATTATCTCTCACCGGCCCGGTCTCAGTGCATTCTCCCTCCTCCCTGCGTGTCATGTGACCGGGGCTCACAGCGATGACGTCACCGGCCGGTCACATGACACGCAGCCTCACAGGGAGGAGGGAGGATGCACTGAGACCGGGCCGGTGAGATAATAACACTATTTATTGTACACTGAGCAGCGGCAGCATGGAGGGGGGCGCCATACCCTGAGCCCCCTGTGCCTCCTGTATACCCTGAGCCCCCTGTGCCTCCTGTATACCCTGAGCCCCCTGTGCCTCCTGTATACCCTGAGCCCCCTGTGCCTCCTGTATACCCTGAGCTCCCTGTGCCTCCTGTATACCCTGAGCCCCCTGTGCCTCCTGTATACCCTGAGCCCCCTGTGCCTCCTGTATACCCTGAGCCCCCTGTGCCTCCTGTATACCCTGAGCCCCCTGTGCCTCCTGTATACCCTGAGCCCCCTGTGCCTCCTGTATACCCTGAGCCCCTGTGCCTTCTGTATACCCTGAGCCCCCTGTGCCTCCTGTATACCCTGTGCACCCTGTGCACCCTGAGCCCCCTGTGCACCCTGAGCCCCCTGTGCACCCTGTATACCCTGAGCCCCCTGTGCACCCTGCATACCCTGAGCCCCCTGTGCACCCTGTATACCCTGAGCCCCCTGTGCACCCTGTATACCCTGAGCCCCCTGTGCACCCTGTATACCCTGAGCCCCCTGGGCCCCCTGTGCACCCTGTGCACCCTGTATACCCTGAGCCCCCTGTGCACCCTGTATACCCTGAGCCCCCTGTGCACCCTGTATACCCTGTGCACCCTGTATACCCTGTGCACCCTGTATACCCTGAGCCCCCTGTGCACCCTGTGCACCCTGTATACCCTGTGTACCCTGTGCACCCTGTATACCCTGTGCACCCTGTGCACCCTGTATACCCTGTGCACCCTGTATACCCTGTGCACCCTGTGCACCCTGTATACCCTGTGCACCCTGTGCACCCTGTATACCCTGTGCTGGAGTCCACCCTCGACTTATACGCGAGTCAATAAGTTTTCCCAGTTTTTGGGGGCAAAAGTAGGGGGGTCGGCTTATACACGGGTCGGCTTATACACGAGTATATACGGTACTTAAAAAAAAAAAAAAAAGCGCTTCCTTCTATTTCTGTTTCCAGGCAGGTAAAAATAGGCACCTGGTGGTTGGAGGCAACCCGTTCCTGCCTGCTGTACCTGGCTGGACACAAAAACACAGCGAAGCCCATGTCAAATTTTTTGGGAAAAATTCAATAAAAAAATACATTTAGGGACTGCATATTTATTAACCCTTCGAGGCCGGCGCGCTGCGGCATTGTAAGAGGGGTTAACTAAGGTCACGCGAGGATAGCTCAGGTCATGATCGAATTCGAACACCGGGGTGTTGGCTCACCTCTATTTACGAGGGACCGTTCCTGTCAAACTAATCTGATAAGCTTCTATGATGAGGTAAGTTCTGGACTGGACCAAAGGAATGCAGTGGACGTGGTATATATGGACTTTTCAAAAGTTTTTGATACGATGCCACACAAAAGGTTCATACATAAAATGAGAGCACTGAGGATAGGGGAAAATATGTGTAAGTGGGTTTAGAACTGGCTCAGTGATAGGAAACAAAGGGTGGATATTAATGGAACACTCTCAGAATGGGTCACAGTTAACAGTGGTGTACCACAGGGGCCAGTATTGGGCCCGCTTTTTTTTTAGCATATTTATTAATGACCTTATAGGGGGCATACAGAGTAGAATCTCAATATTTGCAGATGACACTAAACTCTGCAGAGTTATCAATACAGAGGAGGACAATTTTATATTACAGGAGGATTTATGTAAACTAGAAGCTTGGGTTGATAAATGGCAAATGATCTTTAATGGGGATAAATGTAAAGTCATGCACTTGGGCAGAGGAAATAAAATGTATGCTTTTGTTCTTAATTGTAAAACACTGGGCAAAACTACCATTGAAAAAGATTGGTGTATGGGTAGATGATAAACTCACATTTAGTGCCCAGTGCCAGACAGCTGCTGCAAAGGCAAATAAAATAATGGGATGCATTAAAAGATGCATAGATGCTCATGGGGAGAACATAATTTTACCTCTATTCAGGTCACTAGTATGACCACACTTAGAATACTGTGTACAATTCTGGTCTCCAGTGTATGAGAAAGACATAGCTGAATTAGAGCGGGTGCAGAGAAGAGCGACCAAGATTATTAGAGGACTCAGGGGTATGCAATACCAAGACAGGTTATTAAACTTGGGGTTATTTAGTTTGGAAAAACGAAGGCTTAGGGGTCATCTTATAATAATGTATAAATATTTGAGGGGACAGTACAGAGACCTTTTTAATTTTTCTTTTACTCTTTACTCTCATCTCAGGCCTAAGAGTCTTAGGCCTGAGATGGGGACAAGGGGGCATCCTTTACATCTCGAGGAAAGAAGGTTTAATCATAATCACAGACGTGGATTCTTTACTGTAAGAACAGTGAGACTATGGAACTCTCTGCCACATGATACTGTAATGAGTGAGTCACTACTAACATTTAATAGTGGCCTGAATGCCTTTCTTGAAAAATATAATATTACCGGTTATATATACTAGATTCTTTGATAGGGAGTTGATCCAGGGAACTAGTTTGATTGCCGTATGTGTAGTCAGGAAGGAATTTATTCCCCAATGTGAAGCTTAGTGTTGCCACATGGTTTTTTTTGCCTTCCTCTGGATCAACATGTTAGGCTATGGGTTGAATTAGATAGACTAAAGGACTTCCTTCATTCTTAAATACCATGTTACTATGGCTAGGGTCACGTTTTGACCCTAGCCTACAACAATCCGGTTTTAACTTAGAACTTTTTCCAGCACCGCATAGCGTTACCGCTATGCGGTGCTGGAAAACGCAGTCCCTATTTACCCTATGTTTACCTTAACAACCTGTCACACAGGCAGCTGCTTGGAGTGCCCTTTACAGCGCCACACAGGAGACGTTGCAGACAGCGTTTCCTATGCGGCGCTGTAAAGTGCACTCCAAGCAGCTGCCTGTGTGACAGGTAGTTAGGGTATACATAGGGTAAATAGGGACTGCGTTTTCCAGCACCGCATAGCGGTAACACTATACGGTGCTGGAAAAAGTTCTAAGTTAAAACCGGATTGTTGTAGGCTAGGGTCAAAACGGAAATGTGACCCTAGCCTGTTAGATGTGTGGTGAAAACCTTGAACTATCAGGTGCTTCACAAACTTTAAAATGTTGAACTGTGAAAATGAAAAAAGTAATTTTTACAAAAATGTTGCTTTAACCTATTTTTTTTTTCACAAAGGTAATAGAAGACGTAGACAATAGATTTTGCTTTTTAATTTCTCCTGGGTGCATTGTATAAAAATAAACTACTATTTGGGCACACGGCAAAGCTCAGAAGGGAACCATTTGTCCGATATAAATTGTAGATGCCATGTCATATTTGAAAAGCCCTTGACATGCCAAAACAGCAGAAACCTTCAACAAGTGAAGGTATTCTGAAAAATACTTATACTTTCCAAGGAATTTTACTAAGGAAGTAGTGAGCAATTTTAACTCTCAGGTGGTTCACAACATTGTATTATATTGGGCTGTAAAATTAAAAATGTAATTTTTTTCCACTAAAATGTTGCTTTGTTCCCAAAGTTTAAATTTTTAGAATGGCTAAAAGGAGAAAATGGATGATACATTATGTTACACAATTTCATCTAAGATCTCTTCAATACACTATATATGTTCAAAAACTACTTTTGAGGTACAGTGCAAAGATCAGAAGGGAAGGAGGGTCATATTGGAGTTCAACCTTACTTGGAATGGCTTGGGGGGCAATGTCACATTGGAAGAGCCACTGACATGCCAGAAAAGCCCCCCATATGTTACTCCATTTTACAAACTATACCACTCAATTAATTAGTCTAGGGATGCAGTGAGCATATTGACAGCACAGGTATGTCACAAAATGTTATGTTATTGAGTGATGAAGGAAAAAAAATATATATCTTTACTACCAAAATGATTTTTAACCCCATATTTTTAATATTCACAAGAGTAATAGCTAGTGATGAGCGAGCACTAAAATGCTCGGGTGCTCGATGCTCGGGTCGAGCGCCGAGCCCAATGCAAGTCAATGAGTGATAGGTTCCGCCGACAGACATCCGGCTATAAACCGAGTGTTTCTGGGAAAGGGCGGGAGGGTGGGCTTTTTCAAATCCTCACAGCATACACAGCATACAACACTTTGCTGTGCCCCCCAGAGGGACCCTAAGGGTACCTTTACACGCCACAACTTTTGACAGCGATAGGAGGCAATCTAACATGTGCACATTTTTCATGGATGCTTCAGATCGCCGAAGGCGCTTTTACACACCGCAATTTTGCCCTCAACCTAAGGCGATGTGTCGCCCCGGAAGTTGCCACACTTACAGCGGGAAACATCCGGGAGACTCCCGTCGCCTCTTCACACGCCACAATCTCCAAAGGAATGTGGGCGTACCTGTTCAGTGATGCGAAAACATAGGCGTGCCAAATTGTTTTACACCGCGCCCCAAACACACTCATTGGACAACGCAATAGCATCCTGATTGGCCAGCCTACACTGGAAGGCTGGCTAATATGTGAAGCCATGGTCGCGGAGTTTGGAAGGAATATACGCTCGTGTCGTGACAAGTGGCTGCTGCGAGACACTTTCGAGCCGCTCAAGTGTCACACAGGAGCGGTTTTGAGCAGGACAGTGGCTTACACTACACAATGGTTTGCTATATGTGCATCTGTAGCTGATGGTGGAACATGCACACAATACTATACCCATATGTGACTACATTGGTCCATGCCATGGCACAGCTGCCATGGCACAACTGAACTATGTGTGTGTACACATGTTTGTGTGTGTAATGGACTGTACCCACATCCCCCAAACACCATTGCTTGCTCAATGTCTGTGGATACGTGCCCCTGTGGGCCACAGCACATCATAATGGATATGTACACACAGTTGCGCCATACACTGTGGCCCAAAGGGCTGACCATGTGTACTGCATATTCCCACACCATGTGTCACAGAACCATCAATACTATTTAACCAATCACATACCTCTGTGCGCAGCATAAAGCTATGTGCAACTGCCCTGTATCCCAAAATAACGACACACACAGCTTGTTGTTTGGATCCAATTTTTTTAAGTTCATATTTTTATGCACAAAAAATAACAATACAACAACACACAAAAAATAATAAAAACCAGAAGTGTTGACAGCACACAAACAAATGCAACATAATGAGAAATATTGTCAAAACAAAAACATGTCACAGTGAAAAAATACTCACTAACTAACTAACTAACTAACTAACTAAAGAATGCGCACACACAAGTAGAAAACCCAAATACTCATGGTGCAGCCACCCTGGTGACTCCACCCTCCTCATCATGTTGCTGCCTCACAGCACCAGCCACCCTACACCTGCTAGTGCTGCCAGGCCACTGCCCCAGGGCCATTAAAGTTGGAGCAGTATGCGTCTCTACTGTTCCTGGCATCCTGCTGAGTCCGACCCTGGCTCAGCGGCTGGAGTGGCGCCACCCCATGGTCGGTAGAATGCCAATCCCAGGACGGACCTCCCCTGTTGTGGGGTCCACTGAATCCGCATAACTTGCCGACTTGTATGATGACTGATCCCTACGACGCAGGAAGTTATGCAGCATACAGCAGGCCAGCACCACATCAATAGATTCTAGTTTCATATGCAGACGTGTATGAAAAACCCGTAATGTATTGGCCATGATCCCGAATGCATTTTCAACCACACGGCGGGCCCGGGATAGCTGGTAATTGAAAATGCGCTGCTCAGAAGTAAGGGTCTTCTGGGGATATGGCCGTAGTAGGTGTGCCTGAGGTGGGAAGGCTTCATCCCCCACAAACGCAAAGTTGAGATGATGGTTTGTCTCTTCATTTGAGGGCAAGTTCAGCCCACCTGTCCTTATGTCTTGGGCCAAGGAGCAGTGTGTGAACACACCCCCATCTGAGATATACCCGTTCATTCCAACATCCACGTAGAGGAACTCATAGTTTGCATCCACCAGGGCCATGAGGACCACACTAAAATATCCTTTGTGATTGTAATACAAAGACCCAAAGTTTGGGGGTTTAGTGATCCTCACATGCTTACCATCCAATGCACCACCGCAGTTTGGAAATTGCCAGCGGTCCGCAAACCCTCTGGCAACATCCATCCATTCAGTGGGTGTTGTGGGAAACTGCATATAGGATGGCAGCAGACTACTCAAGATGGCCTCACACGTCTCAGGGATCAGGCGGCTCAGCAGTGACAGTGATACACATGAAGTGTATTGCAGGTCGGTCCTCGACCGACCTGTAGCCAGGAACCACAAAGTTACAGCCAAACGCTCCACAGGTGGCACAGCTCGACGCATCACAGTGTCCTGATGGGCTATCAATGGCCTTGTGCGTTTCAACAGGAATGTGAAAGAGTCCTCGGACATACGGAGGTAGTTTCTGAAATCCTGTGGACTACGATCCTCCAGCTCACGCACCAGCTGCATGTGGCTTCGGGTGTCCTGGTGGCAAAACCAATCCTGAGCCCACACATGCCGTGGTCTTCAAGCCTCTCATATCTATCCTCTAGCCACAATTGCTCTTCCACCAAGGCAAGAGCCACGATAGCATCTCCATCAGGGTCGAATATCATCTCACGTACCAACACCTGCAAAAATGAGAAATACAAACATCAGTACAAGAACGCTTCATCACACATGATCTACACACACCAACTCCTTCCCTATACATCTCCTTCCCACTTTACCACAGTATACCCAACTGCGAACACCAGCCCACCCACATATATATCCCCATTCAAGGGCCAAACACAACATTGCACTGGCTGACAACCAAACCTGGTCACTCTACACCCCTGCCCCTCCTGTACAATACATGTCCCTTGTCAAATGCAACAGATCTTGTGTCTAAGCCCATATACGTGGCCCTAATGTTCACTTGTGACCACAGGGCATGGCCAAAGACATAGGTCCCATTAATAAAATAATGTTGTAGAACACATCTATACAATAACATTACACACGTACCCCAGCCTTTGTGTCTCATGATCAAAATCTCACGCCACGAAGCAGACTATTGAATACTCATCATGTCCAAGACACTTCCCTGATGTGTTGTGAATGCAGGATGTTCAGAGCCAGACATTCACTGAAGCCACATGCCCCACTCCACATCTGAGTTTGGCCTTTAATGTCCCATTGTTTGTGGTCCATGACAGTACTGTGTCCTCAATTCTGATGCTCCCCGCAACTGAAGACACACGCATCCTTCAAACATGATCCTGTATGGCAAAGGCAAAATGGCTTTTCAAAGAGGATAGGGTTTCGGATGTGAAAACACTATGCATCCATTTGCCAGTACACAAAAGAAAATAGTGATTTTAACTTCACGAGTAAATACATACCCCACCACTTGGGCGCTACCTACAGTACACAATAGCGACCCTAATGGTAGGTGCAGTAAATGCAAAACAGTCATATCACAGTTGATGATTGCACATCAGTACTTACTTAATGACTCTGGGCAGCAAGCGTGACGACCTCAGTGTTGTGCATTTTTTATATGTTAACCAACTATCAGAACACAGTGACGGCTTGTAATCGACGTAGCCGCCTGGGCGTACGCAAGTGCGACCAATGATTAAGCACCATTGCGCTTGTTTGATTGGTCAGGTTGTGTTTAAATAAGCACGTGCTGGGGCGCCACCCTGCTTCAGACTGGAAAGTGCATTGTGCTAGTAGTGTCTCTTCACAAGTTCTCTGTTGGACAGACGTAAGTGGGGGCACACGCTATTGGGCACTCCTGGACGTTATTTTCTGTGTGCTGCAGACCCATATGTTAGCTGATGTTTGTGCGCCTTATGTATAGCTTCATGTAGCGTCCTGTAGAAGTGTATTTTGCGACGTGTAAGCATCGTAACTACACTCCGTGTCCTGTAGCACACATAATTTCTGGGAGATCCTTGCCAGGACAATGTGTATTTACTGCACTATGTGGATTCCTAAATATGTGTGGATCAGATGAGGGTGTGTTTTAATGTAGTTACTAAGGCCATGTGTGCCATTTGCAATGACAGACCTTCACATATTTCCCTGCAATGGCCCTAAATACATAATGACCAGGCATGTCCTGTCTGCCCCATGTATGGACACATGTTAAGGCCAATAAGGATTTGCCGTATCCAAGCAGAGTACCAGAACACATTTAATTAGTATTGCTGAACATGGCCATTGACACACAGAGTAGGGTGTCACCTGTGATGGCCATTCTTTGTTTGCATGACACATTTTTTTTTAATTTTCACAGATGGCGAGTATCACGATTTTGTAACACAGCTCCTTACCATGTACCAGGAACACAAATGCCTGTGGCGGGTGTGTCATGACGAGGCAGCGAGGGCTGCGGCCTACATGCCGCTGGTGGAGCTGTCAAACGGCTCCAACCACAATAAGATCTAGACAGCGGCGCTGGTTGTGGATAAGATCAAAAGCCTGTTCAACAAGACCCAAAAAAGTGGATGGAGGTCTGTAGTCCAACTCTCTGGTACTATGACCTCCTCACCTTCACCCTGGCAGAGACCTCGTGGAACCGGTGAGCGGCCGCCCACACCAGACCTGGTCAGCAGCCCAAAACACCTGCACGTGTGGATCGATCACCCAGCATGTTGTTCACTGATGTGGGTTTGCACCTGTTATCACCATTGATGTTTTTCCACTTCATGTGGTTTGGCACTGTTAGTCACCAAATTGGTTGTGTTTATTTCACTGTTTTTCTATCAATGTGGTCTCAGGTGTATACTGACTTGTCTTTGTTATTTTGGCACTTAACTCTACTCCTGTGGCTTTTGGTGTTAGCCTTGGTGAGCTTGGCTTTATGTGTCTTGGTAGTTTGGTTGTGGTATTAGCTTCAATTACATTGCAACATGTGGCAGATGTTTTTTTTTGTTTGTTTGTTTTTCTGGCCCCTTGGGCGCCTGGCTCCAGTGATGAGGAGCCAGCAGCTGGCGAGGCTCTCCCCTCAACATCTGCGGGAGAGCCAGTGCCCGAGACCAGTGGTGGGGGGCCGGGCCCAGGTCCCAGCTCTGGAATCCAACTAGTAGACCACCTACCCCACCCAACATGGAGCTGGGTACCTGGGCAAAACGGGCCCTCCTGGATCGCAAGAGGACCCCCAGCTCTTGGATCGGGTACTTCGCCAGCGGATGCTGGCTCGCATGGAGCTAGAGCAGCGTAACCTCCACGGGCCATCTTTCGTGTCCTGGTCTCCTGCGATGGTGGGCGTTGTGGACACTCCCCCGGAAGACAACTCCAGGACCCACTGCGCCCACAAGACGCATGGTGAGGAGGTGGCAAAATTGTGATACTCCACCTCCCCCCCAGGAGACAGCCAACAGAGCATCAACATCACAAGGCCGCTGGGTGTATGAGGAGGGGGAGGTCCCATTGTCTGATCCAGCAGAGGAAGAGGAAGAACAAGAGAACTACTAGCCAATGCACAAGCTTGGCAAGAGCAAACTTTTTTTGTTATTGGCCAGGTGTGCCCCTTTTAATTTGGTTAAAATATATTTGAAAAAAATAAATAAATAATAAAGCTTAATTTCACCACCACTCTGTCCATATCTGTGTCATGTACTCCAGTATGTGTGTGTGTGTGTGTTGGGCACTGTGGGTGTCATAAAGTAGACACTGATGTCATATTGGGGGCATGGCGTTGTAATGGCCCAGTATGGTGACATGTTTGCCATGTGACACCATATACGTCTCGATAAACCATGGCCCAGTGTGATTGGTGAAGTGTAACCTCACAAACGTTACCCTGTGTGTGTTGCAACAATGGATGACACAGGATGTAGCTGGGCATAATTTTATTAAACAACAACCTTTTTTAAAAACATTGCCAACACAATCTAAAAGCCTTGATCAGGTTAGGATAGCCAATACACACTACCCACTTTCCCAATGTGGGACACTATAAGAAAAGAGGCTAATCGTGGCCTAAAAAACTAAGGTGCCAACATGGCAACCAAGAAAAAACAAGGGTCAAACATGAACAACAATTAGTAGGGGAGTCTGGTCCCATTATTGGGTGGGGTGTGATGGATTAGGGGCCCTGCCGGACTGGGCTGTCTGGAGGGCGTGGATCATGGCACCCAAGCGGGCAAAGTGTTGCTGCCCTTCTTGGTGTGCCCTCTCCATGTGCTGCTGTGCCTCCTGGTGAGCCAGCAGCAGCTCCTCAATGGTTGGTAACACCTGTATGGGAATGAAGGACATTAGTGAGTTACCTGTGTATGGGTGGGTGGGTGTTTGATGGAATTGTTAGTGATTATACGTACGCAGCACAGCACCATCCCAGGTCACATCTGTTGGAGATGGGGATGGGCTGACTGCCCAGCCTGCAGCACGGGCTCGTTCACCTTCATCAAAAAAATACCACAAAAATCAGTACTCACATACGTGTGTGTGGAACACACAACAATAACTACATTAGCAAGCTGGTAAGACTTAGCAGACACTTACCACCATACACTGCAGCAGCAGGCTCAAGGTGAGGTTGTGTTGCCACCAACTCACCAGGGCTCGGGTGGGAGCTTGAGATGCTGGGGTGGGGTGGTGCACCCAGGGCTGGCTTCAGCCATGTCTTGTGGGCCTGCTGAAGAGAGAGTGGCTGGGCCCTCCGGTACTGGAGCTGCTGGAGTCCCTGCTGGGGAGGGAGTGGCTGCGCCCTCTGGGGCCGGTGGACTCCCTGCTGGGGAGGGAAACGCTGGGCCCTTAGGGGTCGGGGCTGGTGGAGTTCCGGGTAGAGAGGGACTGGCTGGGCCCTCCGGGGCTGGGGCTGGTGGAGTCCCGGGTCGGGAGGGACTGCCTGGGTCTTCCAGGGCAGGTGGTGAGGGTGTCCCGTGTGCCGTTGGGGACTGTGGAGCGTCCCCAAACACAGAGTCCTTGTCATCTGTAATATCAAACATGATAATAGAGCAATTTTAGAAAAGGCACACAACATAGGGAAAACACCTTGTGTGTGAATGAATTTCATGACGGTGTGAAGGATAAGGTCAAAGGCTATGGTTGGCGCATACCCTCTGGTGAGGGCCCACTCTGGTTTGGGACATGAGTCCAACACCAGTGCCCACATATTTTGAATGCTACATAACCCTTGGCTTAGCATGGTAGGTATTTGAATCTTGAACACAACAGCAGCAAGTAAGCATCATGTGTTTGCAGCGTGGAGGCCAAGACATAGCTTTGAGATTGTATTCAGTGTTCTGTATTGTGATCATTGTGTTTAAAAATTGTATGTGTCACAGGTCACACATATGTGCTGCAAGGTGTCATGTGGGTGTGGAACATTGCATTAATATGTTGGTGTCACCTTTGCAGTCAGGACACAAGTATTTTTGCCACCACACAGGTCAAAGACCACTATAGCCGTCACCATTTGTATGAAAAATGAGTGTTTCATACACCATCATGTTGCAGTGTAACCAACATGCAGATGCACATTGGTGACAGCTCCACGTGGTGGCTTAGGCCACATTATGTGACATGGCACAATACCACATGATGTTTGTGTAGTGTTTGGAGTATCTAGCTTGCCATGTGCGTGTTTGGCATTGCCACACACTCATCACGCAGCCTGGCAATCCTGGCACGAAGATCCACAATGCGCCCTGGGGACTTATGCTTCAGGTCCGCGATTTTTTTCTGGATCTGCTTGCAGGTCCTCTTAACCCCCAGTTTGTGGAGCAGGGCCAGCTGGATCCTCCGGAGTATGCTGCGTTTGCGCAGCCGTGGGTGCCGGTGACGCTGGTCACACCAATAATCATGGCGATCACATAGGTCTATGAGGAGCATTAGCTCCGCCAGACCCCATGTGGCAGCGCGCTGTGCAGCGGCTATGACTCTTCTCCTATGTGCAGGGGAAGGGCAGGCACCTGGCAGGCAGGGAGTAACCAAAATAAACGTCATGACGTCATCACGCACACTAGCGCCGCCAAACAACATTGAGAACGCTAACAAGGTAGTTGTCCGCGGAGCGGGAGTAGCGTAATATAGCCACCAGCATCACCAAATTCACATACGATTGCAATGTGTTTCCCATGGCACCCATGTGCGATGTGTAGACCAACATCTGCACTGACATGTGTGGCAGTATAGTGGACATAGTGAAACTGCCAATACACGCGCCCAGCATAGCTTGCGCTATTGAATGCGCGCGTAATTGGACTGATATAGTGGATGGTTGTGTAGGTGAAGATGTGTGTGGTGCTGAAGTGACAGCTCTTCAAATATGGCGCCCTGTGAAGGGACAGCCAATGGAAACACAGTAGCCACCACCAATTATCGCTGATGGTTTGCAGTCTCCAGCACGCTGTGGCACGCTTCAGGGAAATCAATAGGCGACGCAGATTCCATTCCTATCGCCCGTTCACACGCCAAAAGCCAGGAATGTGGCATTCATGATAGCCTCTGATTTTCGAGCAGTGCTGTGAAATCAGAACCAGGCGCAATTTTTTTATCGCCGCCAAATTCCCCAATTACACGCCGCAATTGCGAGGCAATTTCACGGCGATGGTGCCGGGGCAATAGATTGCCTGTCAGATTTCTTGCCGTGGTTGCGGCATGTAAAGGTACCTTAACAATCAATCTACTCTCTGTGAGGTACCAGCTTACTTTGTACACTGAAGGGAGCTGTATACTTGTGTCACATCGATAATGATTAGTGATGAGTCCAAGCATCTCGGCGTTACTTGGTGCTCACACGAGTATCCCGGTACTCAGGATTCTCGGCGAGCATGCTCACTCATCACTAGTTATAGCTAAAAAAGGACCCATACTGTGTTGCCTAATTTCTCCTGGATGTGGGAAAACCTCACATGTGATTGCACAACACTGTTAGCCAGGACTTGAAAATGAAGAAGCGCCATTTGACAGATGGAGCACCAATTTTCCTAGAGTAGCTTGTGGACTCCATTTGCAGAGCCCTAAGTGCCAGAATATCAGATAATCTCTTAAGTTACCACATTTTGGAAATTAAACTGCTCCACGGGTGTCATGCCGATTTTGTCTCTGGAAAATACTGATGGAGTAAAATGCACTGAGTGATGCAGAATTCAAAATTGTACATCCCTTCTAGTGCCCAGCTTGTGATTTTGGAGATACATATCCCTTACATTCAGTGGGCTCTTCTTTCAAACAACATTATAAACATGTGACCGTTAACTGTGGTTTAGACACATCATGGTGCTCTGATTGATTTTGGAGTGCAGGCTTTGCTGTATTTCTTTTATGGGGCTAACCATTGCACTTTTTCATATCCTTTATGCTATCAGTAACATGGAATCCCACTATATTTCTATAAATAGATGTCATGAAGGGGATAAAAAATAGCCCTGGAGGCAGATCCTCATGCAGATCAGTGATCAGCTCATATCCTGAAACAGCTCATTTATATATAAGAAACATGCGAATTTATCTGAAGAAAGAAATCATGTCACAGATATGTTATTTAGCTTCCCATAACCTACATGCTCATATAGAGGGGCTGGGGGAATTATTATTATTATTCATTTATTTATATAGCACCATTAATATCCATGGTGCTTTACACATGGAAAGGGCAGACTATATGTACAGGTATAAGAGGGGAGATGATCCTGTCTGCGAGAGCTCACAGTTTATGAGGGATGGGTGGGGATACAGTGGGAGGGGGTAATGCCAGTCGTGAGACAGTGCGGTGGACCAGGTCTCATTGTAAGTTGTAGGCTTGTCAGAAAAGGTTAGTTTTCAGGTTCCTTTTGAAGGTTCCCAGGGTAGGCGAGTGTCTGGCATGTTGGGGGAGAGAGTTGCAGTGTATAGCAAAATTTTGAATGTGGTTGTGAGAGGAGGAAATAAGAGGGGAGTAAAGAAGGAGCTCTTGGGATGATCACAGTTTGCGTGAGGGTAGGTATCAGGAGAGCATGTCAGAGATGTATTTAAGAGACAGGTTGTGGATTGCTTTGTATATCATGGTCAGGGTTTTGAATCGGGATCTCTGAGAAGTGGGGAGCCAGTGAAGGGTTTGGCAGAGGGGAGAGACAGGTCGATTAATCGGGCAGTGGAGTTGAGGATAGATTGGAGAGGTACGAGGGAGGTATCGGGGAGGCTGGTGAGCAGGAGGTTGCAGTAGTCAAGGCGAGAGATGATGAGAGCATGAACGAGTGTTTTAGCAGTGCCGTGGTCAAGGAAAGCGCGGATCCGGGAAATGATTTTGAGCTGGAGTCGGCAGGCGGTGGCGAGATCTTGGATGTGAAGTTTGAAGGAGAGGGAAGATTCGACTATTACGAGACACTTGGTGTGAGGGACTAGGGAGAGTGAGCAGTTTTTGATAGCAGTGAGAATTCTGGATAGCAGGGAGGTGATGTCAGGCCCAGACAGATAGATCTGGGTGTCATTGGCATAGAGATGAAGCTGAAGGACATGGAATTCAATGAGTTGTCCTAGTCCAAAGGTGTAGATGGAGAAGAGTAGGGTTCCCAGAACTGAGCCTTGGGGGACAACGACGGATAGGGGGTAAGGCAAAGAGGAGGTGTGGGAGTGGGTGATGCTGAAATTCTGGTCTGTTAGATATGAGAAGATCCAGGAGAGGACTAGGTCAGTGATGCCAAGAGATTCCAGAATCTGTAGTAGTAGGGAATGGTTTATGATGTTGAAGGCGGCAGATAGGTCAAGGAGGAGGAGGACAGAGTAGTGTAGCTTGCTCTTGGTGGTCAGTAGGTCATTGGTGACTTTGATTAAGGCTGTTTCGGTGCAGTGATGGGATCTGAAGTCGGATTGTAGGCGGTCAAAGGGGGAGTAGGAGGAGAGGTGGGAGGACATTTTGGAATGGACCTGTTGTTCAAGTAGTTTTGAGGCGAAGGGGAGAAGAGATATGGGGTGATAGAGGCAGGTGCTGGGTCAAGGGAGGGTTTTTTGAGGATGAGTGTGATCAAGGCATGTTTGAAGGATGAGGGGAAGATGCCTGTAGTGAGCGATAGGTTGAAGAGATGGGTTATGGCAGGGATAAGGACTGTGGTGAGGTTTGGCATAAGGTAGGAGGGGAGTGGGCCGAGGACACAGGTGGTGAGGTGAGATCATGACTGAAGGGAAAAGAGTTGATCTTCTGTCATGGTGGAAAAGTTTCCTGTGGACAAGGAGGCCTGAGCGGCTATGGGGGAAGGCCGAGGGGACAGTGGGTCAAAGCGTTCTCTGATTTTGTTGATTTTCCACTTGAAGAAAGAGGCAAAGTTATCAGCAGAGATGAGGGGAGAGGGAGGAGGTGCAGGGGGATGGAGAAAGAGAGTTGAAAGTTTTAAATAGTTGTTTGGGGTTGTGGTAGTCCATGAAGATCTTTCAGTTGGATCCCAAAGGCTGCATGAATGCCCAGATAGGGAAAGCACAAACAGCGTAAAATGTTAGAAGAACTTTAACAAAGACTCATGCCTTGGTCAAGAACTACAAAAAAACAAGTCCCAAAATTCATTCTTTGGCCAAAATTCCAAGTAAGGGACAGATCACTGTCTTACAGATCTACCAACATGCCTTTTGTAAGTTCCATTGATATTGCCTCTCACCATTTTTGTCAATGCCCTGTATTGTTGTCGCAGTTTCTCTTTCGTGCTGTTGGACAATCTTCGGGTCTTGCGGGGGCAACTCCTCTAGACGCATTTTCTGCCACCACCTTCCCCCAGCACACTCCATCATTCCCACCATTGGAAAGGATGATGGAGGATCTAGTGGATGACCATGCCCTCTAAGACAGACAGGACCAGGGCCATCTTTGGAAATATCGACATGCCCTGTGAGTTTGGGTGCATTTAGCAGGCCACCCAAGAGACACTTTGGCCACATCTGAAGCCAAATATTCTCCAGGTTGGCCTCCTCCTACCACTACTAAAATTGGGCAGCGGTGCTAACCTGACATAAGCCAACTGCAAACTACGTCTTCATGCCCCGCACCTTCATGAATGTGACCTCATCCTGAAAATAGATGGTACATAGTCATTGTGGAAGATCGTCACGTTGCAGGGCGGTGTGGTTGAAATAATACTTATGTTTTGTGCCATGTTCACTATGAACTCAAACCCCTTATTATGTTTGAATATCACCACCTTACCTTTTGTGCATTGGTCGAGGAAGTCATTAGCCTTAGGTCAATGCAGCCATTCCTGCGTGATGGCATTTGCAAGTTCAATCTCCTTAAAAATGACATAGGAGAATGGGATGGTTGATGACTTCTTGAATAGCTGCTTGGAGGGAGTAGGGGTCACCACATAGCATTGCCACAGTTGAATACCTCCATAGGTGGTGAGGGTGATGCACACAACTGGAAAACAATGCCTTCTATGTGCTCCTCTTCCTCAGGCTCCTCATAAAAGTCCTGGTCCTGCTGGATTTGGGGAATGAGGTCCAGTAGCTGTGAATGTGACACCAGCTGCAGCTGGAATCTAGCAAGACATACTGAAGCCAGATCATTTGCTGTTTGACCTCTGGTGCTCCCGGTCCTGGATGGCATAGGGTCAAAGTCACCTGACTGCTGGGACTCGCCGCTCAGGATGGCGGCTTGCATCGGAAACCATGATTGGATCCACATCTCATTACAGATGATGTCCAAATAAGTGCGCTGAAGCTCCAACTGACATAGGTCTCTCTCTCCATTCTCTCTGCATTATGCTACACTGGGTCTAGTTCTGCCAACCCACCTAACCATTGGTGGTTAGGTAGATTATTATCTTTTGTGTCCAGGTCATCCATGCTTTGAAAAGGATCCATGAGCAAACGACTGCAAATACCGTATATACTCGTGTATAAGCCGACTTTTTCAGCCCAAAAATTGGGCTGAAAAGTCCCCCTCGGCTTATACACGAGTATATACATGTGTGTGACGGGAACGGGGGCTCTGACTGGGGGCAGGAGGAGGCAGGAGGGGGCTACAGTGACACCGCGCGGTCACGTGGGCCCGGCTCATTAATATGCACGCATCCCCCTGTCCATCCCCGGCAAGGGGATGCAGTGCATATTGCCCCACACAGCCCCTGGCGGCCCCCGGCAGTGGTATACAGCCCCCCCCGCCTAGTACCGGGCCCCCATGCTGCGGATACAGTAGTTCATACATTACCATCTCTCCCTGCAGCGCGCGGCTCCTCCAGTCCCAGCCGGCATCTTCCTGTAGTGTCATGTGACTGGCGCGTCACATGACACTACAGCAACAAGCCGGGCGGGAGATGGAGGAGCCGCGCGCTGCAGGAGATGGTAATGTATGAACTACTGTATGCTGTGCCGCAGCATGGGGGCCCGGTACTAGGCGGGGGGGCTGTATACCACTGCCGGGGGCGCTGTATAAACCCCCGGGGGCCTGCTGTATAAACCCCCGGGGGCCTGCTGTATAAACCCCCGGGGGCCTGCTGTATAAACCCCCGGGGGCCTGCTGTATAAACTCCCGGGGGCCTGCTGTATAAACCCCCGGGGGCCTGCTGATACCCCCGGGGGCCTGCTGATACCCCCGGGGGCCTGCTGATACCCCTGGGGCCTGCTGAATACCCCTGGGGGCCTGCTGTATACCCCTGGGGGCCTGCTGATACCCCTGGGGGCCTGCTGTATACCCATGGGGGCCTGCTGTATACCCCTGGGGGCCTGTTGATACCCCCTGGGGGCCTGTTGATACCCCTGGGGCCTGCTGATACCCCTGGGGCCTGCTGAATACCCCTGGGGGCCTGCTGTATACCCCTGGGGGCCTGATGATACCCCTGGGGGCCTGCTGTATACCCATGGGGGCCTGCTGTATACCCCTGGGGGCCTGTTGATACCCCCTGGGGGCCTGTTGATACCCCTGGGGCCTGCTGATACCCCTGGGGCCTGCTGAATACCCCTGGGGCCTGCTGTATACCCCTGGGGGCCTGCTGATACCCCTGGGGGCCTGCTGTATACCCATGGGGGCCTGCTGTATACCCCTGGGGGCCTGTTGATACCCCTGGGGGCCTGTTGATACCCCTGGGGCCTGCTGATACCCCTGGGGCCTGCTGAATACCCCTGGGGGCCTGCTTATACCCCTGGGGGCCTGCTGTATACCCCTGGGGGCCTGCTGATACCCATGGGGCCTGCTGTATACCCATGGGGGTCTGCTGTATACCCCTGGGGCCTGCTGAATACCCCTGGGGGCCTGCTTATACGCCTGGGGGCCTGCTGATACCCCTGGGGGCCTGCTGATACCCCCGGGGGCCTGCTGTATACCCCTGGGGGCCTGCTGATACCCCTGGGGGCCTGCTGATACCCCTGGGGGCCTGCTGATACCCATGGGGCCTGCTGTATACCCCTGGGGGCCTGTTGATACCCCTGGGGCCTGCTGATACCCCTGGGGCCTGCTGAATACCCCTGGGGGCCTGCTTATACCCCTGGGGGCCTGCTTATATGCCTGGGGGCCTGCTGTATACCACTGGGGGGGCCTGTATACCTTACTGCTGGGGTTGTATACCTGTGCTGGAGTCCACCCTCGGCTTATACGCGAGTCAATAAGTTTTCCCAGTTTTTGGGGCAAAAGTAGGGGGGTCGGCTTATACATGGGTCGGCTTATACACGAGTATATACGGTAACTGCAATACAGAATGCAGTGTATCTACATGTGTGCTACTGGGAAGATGGTGGGAGACGCAGAGTGAATACCGCAGCTTTGGGTGTGTTTGTTTGCATTTCCTAAAGGGCCTGCCTCTTGTATTGAGTGCATAATTTAGACCCAATCAATCAGTACTGGAATTGAATGTTTGCACACTATTTGCAAAAAGTCAATAGTAGCCAGCTTACTCAGATCGAGTTTCCCCTTGGTCCAATCATCTGCCCGGGATCCGCATAAAAATGAGGGAGACACCCTCCTGCAATCGCTTGGAACCAAACAAATAAAGTCCAGCAGAGGAAACCTTATTTCGGCATTTATTCTTAAAATCTTTTTATTCTTCAAACATCGTTAAAAAAGCATAATATTTTTTCGAACCAGGTATGTACATATAGTGTGCACTTTATGAAAAAAACGATCATACTGCCCAAGTAATATCAAAAGTGCAAAAACTTTATTTCAGATGTGCATAACAATAATTGCAGTTTATAAAATCAGTATATGGTGAGTGATAGTTTTTTCAGTCCATAGACCAAGCATTAGTTATAAAAATTATCACAACACACATTGTGTACAACTGCATACCGGACTGCGTACTGATCTTCACAAAACTGAATCAACTGTGCACAATCTACTGTATAAGATATATGTACCGTATGTGTACAAGTTATATCGCCAGGAGTGTAAATAGAGGTAAACTACTGTTTTGTTAATTCAGTTAATACATACTCTAAGTACACAGAGTTCACTATGATTATATTAGAGGCAAACTAAATATATCCCACCACAGGGTTACTAAAGAATGGGATTCATAAGGTGCCTAAGCAGTAGTGTAGTTAATCAGTAACATTCATTGATCAGTGTAATGGTTAATATTCCCTATTTAACTATGTGATATGTATACAGGATAAACCACACATGTATATGAACACCGGGAATCATTGAAGGACAAATATACTGATTGTATTAGGTCAAAGAAAGACCTTACTTATTGGCAACTAGTGCCAGTAGGCTTAGCACCTTGGGGTTAATTGATCCTATACAAATCAGATGTTAAACATGAGGTATCAACATTAGCACCGATCGGTACATATAAGTATAATACATAGGATAGCACATAGAGAGCACTAGTACCGGTGCATAGTGGGAGTGCATAGGACAAAGGACCATTTACCTCTAAAGTATCAGCAGTCCAGTAGAGGTAGGAGCGATCTTTGGGAGCTGGGAACTAATAACATGTGCCGAGGCGCATTTCAAACATCGTCTTCGTCAGGGTGCGTGACGTGAAAGGGGAAGGGGCGGTTTAAAAAGAAGTGCACACCAATCAGCTCGCACGCTGGTTGCATAGCGACGGGCGCTTCACTACATTCTTGCGTCCACGCCGACGGTCAGCGTCATGGGGAGGAGACGCTCCGGGTCATTTGACCCGCCGCGTCCATGACCATATAGACGCATCACGCCGACGCACGGACACAGAGCAAGTGATCGCTCGTTCAACAACTCAGCGTGAAATCTATGAAATTTCATAAATAACTTGATATTTTGATATTACTTGGGCAGTATGATCGTTTTTTCCTTCCTTGTTTTTATATTTAATTGACGATTTGCTCTCTATTTAAGTCCAACACTTACACCATGACAGGTATACATAAGTTATATCAAAAATGATGTCTAGGTGTAGTATTTTTGTGTATATGTCTCCAGTGTGCACTTTATGGCAGTATAGAAGACGATGGTTTTTTAATGATGTTTGAAGAATAAAAATATTTTAATAAAAAATGCCGAAATAAGGGTTCCTCCGCTGGACTTTGGTTTCAAGCATTTGTACACTATTGTTGCCTAATGTCTAGCTGCTAATTAATCTCTGTATGTCAAGCCACAATGTATATAAACTTGGTTGTAGTTACTTATTTGCAGTCATTATTGAAGTGCGACATTTTTGTAGGTAACATATTGATTAAAATAAATATGTTTATTCAGGTCACCATTCACTACCAATTCATCTGGAATGCTGAATAAGACTAGTGGGCACTGGGCACTGCAGGATTGCCACAAGGACAACTGTAATATGCATTATACATGAAATGTAAGCCGCAATGGGGACAGTGTTGCAAATGTATGTAAAGCGCTACGGAATTAATAGCACTATATACATAAATACATATTATTAGTATTATGATTATGACATTAAATGATTATGACATTAAATAGTGATTGCACATTTTTAAGAAGCAATAGCCCTACTATGGGGTTTCATCAGTTTGAACAGACCTATAAAATCATGGATGTGAAGCATATCATGGCCATATGCTATTCTTTTATATATTGCTTTTACATAAGTATAGAACAGCCTCGCAGGCTGTTGACCCTCTGCAATTATAAAGGTTTGCTCTCCAAAAAAAGTACATAATAATAATAATATTATTATTACACTATATGGAGAGTATTGAGGCTGCATTATACTATATGGAGAGGCTATGAGGCTGCATTATACTATATGGAGAGGCTATGAGGTTGCATTATACTAGGTGGAGAGGCTATGAGGCTGCATTATACTATATGGAGAGGCTATAAGGCTGCATTATACTATATGGAGAGGCTATGAGGCTGCATTACACTATATGGAGAGGCTATGAGGCTGCATTATACTATATGGAGAGGTTATGAGGATATACTTTGCTATAAGGAGGGCTATGAGGTTGCATTATGATATATGGAGGGATGTGAGGTTGCATTATATTATATGGAGGATAATGGGGGCTCATTATAATGATTGAATGACTATGGGGCCTACCTTATGAATGGAGGACTGTGGGATGCATTATAATACATAGAGGACTATGGGCGTACATTGTAATATATGGAGAAATATGGGGTGGCATTATAATAATTGGAAGGCTATGGTGACGGCAGGAGGCAGACCATATAAACCAGGATGGGGGACATATATATCACGATAAGGACCATAATCCAGGAGGAGGACCATATATAGCAGGATGAGGGACATTAATACATAATGAAGGGGGCAGGGGTCAATTTGTGAATCTTTAAAGGATTTAGAAGGTTACATGACGCCCATATATTTCATCAACATGCATGGGAGGGGGGTTTCCTGGTCTAATTTTCAGACTCTGGTTATGCCACTGTACCCCAGCATCAGCCTCCATATACCCCAGCAGCAGCCCCCATATACCCCAGCACAGCCTCCATACACTCCAGCACAGCCTCCATATACCCCAGCATAGCCTCCATTTAGTCCAGCACAGCCTCCATATGCACCCTTAATAGCCTCAATATGCACCCTGCACAGCCTCCATATACACCAGCAGCAGCCCCCATATACACCAGCACAACCTCTATACAGTCCAGCACAGCCTACATATATGCCCAGCACAGCCTCAATACAGTCCAGCATAGCCTCCATATGCACCCTGCACAGCCTTCATATACCCCAGCAGCAGCCTCTATATGCTCTAGCACAGCCTCCATATACACTAGCATAGCCTCCATATATATCCCATCAGCAGACTCCATATAAACAAGCAGAAGCCTCCATATACACCAGCAGCATCCTCAATATACCCCAGCACAGCCTCCATACATTCCAGCACAGCATCCATATGCTCCCTGCACAGCCTCCATATACCCCAGCAGCAGCCTCCATATACACCAGCACAGCCTCCACATGCCCCAGCAGCTGCCTTCATATACACCAGCACAGTGTTTATTTAGTCCAGCACAGCTTCCATATACCCCAGCATAGCCTCCATACACCCCAGCAGAAGCCTCTATACACAGCAGCACAGCCTCCATATACACCAGCACCGCCTCCATTTAGTCCAGCACAGCCTCCATATAAGCCAGCACAGCCTCCATATACCCCAGCACAGCCTCCATTTAATACAGCACAGCCTTCATATATCACATCAAGCACAGCCTCCATATACCTCAGCACTGCCTCCATTTAGTCCAGCACAACCTCCATTTACCCCAGCAGCAGCCTCCATATACCCCAGCAGCAGCCTCCATATACACCAGCAGCAGCCTCCATATACACCAGCACAGCCTCCATTTAGTCCAGCACAGCCTCCATATACCCCAGCACAGCCTCCATTTAATACAGCACAACCTTCATATATCACATCAAGCACAGCCTCCATATACCTCAGCACTGCCTCCATTTAGTCCAGCACAGCCTCCATTTACCCCAGCAGCAGCCTCCATATACCCCAGCAGGAGCCTCCATATACACCAGCAGCAGCCTCCATATACACCAGCACAGCCTCCATTTAGTCCAGCACAGCCGCTATTTACCCAAGCACAGCCCCTATATACCCAAGCAGCAGCCTCCTCAGATGCTGTCCCCATCCTTCCAGCATGCTCCCTGGGCTGTGGAGCTTCCTCCTCCTTCCTTCATGGCTGCACCAGTGATGACTCATTATTGCTGCAGTCAACAAAGGAGCAAGCTCCACAGTCCTGTGAGCCTGCACATGGCTAATTTGCATCGCATGCCAATTAGCAATGTGGGCTGAGAGCTCTGCAGCGCTGAATGTACTGTGATGGTCCCCTCACTGTCAGGGCTGCCTGTCCCGGATGGGCCCCTCACTGTCAAGCCTGACTGTCCCTGAGGACGTGTGGGCCCTCCCAGCTGTCGAGGGTCCCGACACTTGCCCGGGTACCTCTATGGCCAGCGCACATTGAAACTCTGGTGTGCTGGCCATAGGATTGATGTTTAAGGCTTCAGCACCATGGATAGCGGCGGGTACAGTACGCAATTTGCGTAAGCAGCAGGGTCAGCTCCTTATTGAGGATGCTGCCCTGCAATGTGCTTACGCACATAACGTATTGATAATCCTCCTTACAGCGAAGAGCCGCCGGTTTTCATTGAGAAGTTTATAGAGCCGACAATGGAGGCGATAATGTAATAATAGACATTAACCATTGACATGCCACAGTTTTTAGATAACATGTCTCTAGGGAGGATGGACACTCCCTGGAGACATGTTGTCCACATATATTTAACAGATTAACCATTTGTTCATCCCCGCAGCAGCAGGGATGAACATAGCATCCGGCAACCGCAGGCATTCACATGTGCCTTGCGGTAGCCGGATGGGATCCCATAGGCGCCCATTATAGCAGCCCCGCTGCGGTTTTGAAACCGCTTCGAAAAACGTTGCCTGCATGATTTTTCACGCAGGCAGCGAAACCGGAATGCGGTAAACAGATTGCATTAAGTGCAATCCGGTTTTATAATGGGCACTTATGGGCAGCGGATCTTGATACGGGTTTGATATGCAATCCCGACTGCAAATGTGACCTTAGCCATATTTATGACTTATCCTGAGGAAAGTTAACTAGCAATACCCACAATTTACAAGAAATATAGGTTTCTGTTCTGGAGAGAAGAGTTA
This sequence comes from Allobates femoralis, assembly GCA_033576535.1. NCBI lineage: Eukaryota > Metazoa > Chordata > Amphibia > Anura > Aromobatidae > Allobates > Allobates femoralis. Next base: position 139,895,739 of record JARQOC010000003.1, read on the forward strand.
TGTATTGTTTCCTCTTACTCGTTATATTTTTATTTTATATTTTTCCTTCATATGTGTTATATGACTCTACATTTATGTCATTGGTTTCCAATTGACCTTGAAATTTTAAATAATAACATAAAAGGTTTAACATAAGTGTTTCAAGAAAGCATTTAAACACTCTAATGAATCTTTAGTCTATTAAATTATTAAATATCCTACTGTGCTGCGGCCCACTGCGTAAGTAAACTGCTTTAATTCAGAGGGGCTGGCAGACAACTTTCATGCTCTTTGTTGTTAAATGGCAATGGCCAGTAGATTGACAAGTAGCATGAGGACATTTCAGAAGTAATTCCTTAGGATAGTGAGCGCATGAACCTCTATCACTTCTAAAACTGTCAAAAACAAATACTTCAAAACAAAGACAGCCTTTGATTAACTTTTTGAGTGTGAAGATCTTTAGTTTGTATCCGTGTTTGATTCTAACACCAAGAAATATATGAAAATTCATTATTCAAGGGTATTGTTTGTAATTCACTAAAGTCAAGTGACTTTTTCTTTAAATAAAGAATATGTATCCTTTATTTAAGAACGCCAGACTTTTAAATCTTCCTACATTGAAGATAAAAGTGAGTGTAAACTATCACTTTTGGTTCAAAGGAATGGTTTGATGGCATACGATTTATGCTTTCTTTAAGCACACTATAAAACATAATCCATCAGTATTACAAGTATAAAACATATTAACTCATTAAAGACCAAGTCAGGCGTAATACATAATGGCTAGAGATATTTTTTTAAATCTTTTAAGTCCTATTTTGGGGTTTGGTAATGAATTGTGTAGTTTCATTTATTTTTTGACTAAGCTTGGTTAAAAAACACACATATGCTCATTATATTTTGGGATTGTTCCTCTTGTGTACACCATGCCGTACAAACTAAATGATATCCTCCATAGGTGTTACAATTGTGACAAGCCAAAATTGATATAGTGCTCTTGTAAATTTTTTTCATTTTATGCAAAAAACTATTTTTCTTTAAATCTCTCTCCCCTTGTGTTTATGTATGTTTCAGTGTGAAACATAAATGTTTGGAGCTCTTCCCCGATCCATATTGACTATGGTTGGACAGCATGAATCACTTCACTGGGTTCTCTTTAAATGGAATCTGTCAGCAGGTTTTTGCTAACTCATCTGACAGCAACATAACATATACAAAGAAACCCTGAATCCAATGATGTATCACATAGATTAGTGGTTCAAGATGTTCTAACACTTGAAGCATTTAGTTTCAGGAACACAGCAGAGCTGAGATAGCTGACCCCGCCCACCTCTGACTCTCAGTCGCTGTAAATCTCTGCAGGGGGCACGTGACTATGCAGTCATGCAATGGTAATCCCTTTATTTTACCTAAACAATTTTACAGAGAGAAACATCATTGCTTTTGTTTTTTTCATCCCTTGAAGCATGTGTTCCTCATCCTACATAGCACAAACCTGCTGACAGATTCAATTTAATCATTTACCATATATACTCGTGTATAAGCCGAGTTTTTCAGCCCAAAAATTGGGCTGAAAAGTACCCCCTCGGCTTATACACGAGTCACTCGGTATGCTGTGGGGGGGGCTGCACCGGTGGCTGGAGGAGGCAGAAGGGGGCTGCGGTGACCGCAGGCGGTCACGTGGGGCCGCCTCATTAGTGCAATGAATATGCACGGCATCCCCCCGTCCATCAGCGGCGGGGGGATGCCGTGCACATTGCACTACACAGGCCCCCACCAGTAACACACAGCCCTCCCTCCTTAGTATGTCATCCCCCAGGCTGCGGCACCTGTTAAAATAACAAACTTTAATACATCACCTTCCGGCACAGCTCCTCCGCTCCTGCGGTCCCGGCTTCTTCTTCTTGCTTCCGGTGTCAAGTGACCGGGCGCAGGAGATGACGTAATTTCCTGCGTGCGGTCACAGAAGCCGGCACAAGAAGGAAGAAGAAGCCAGGAGCGGAGGAGCGGAGGAGCTGCGCCGGAAGGTGATGTATTAAAGTTTGTTATTTTAACAGGTGCCGCAGCCTGGGGGGGGGACATACTAAGGAGGGGGGCTGTGTGTTACTGGTGGGGGTCAGTATACCACCACTGGGGGGCCTGTATACTACCACTGGGGCTGTATATACCTCTGGGCTGCTGTATACTACCACTGGGGCTGTATATACCTCTGAGGCTGCTGTATACTACCACTGGGGCTGTATATACCACTGGGGCTTCTGTATACTACCACTGGGGCTGTATATACCTCTGGGGCTGCTGTATACTACCACTGGGGCTGTATATACCTCTGGGCTACTGTATACTACCACTGGGGCTGTATATACCTCTGGGGCTACTGTATACTACCACTGGGGCTGTATATACCTCTGGGGCTGCTGTATACTACCACTGAGGCTGTATATACCTCTGGGGCTGCTGGATACTACCACTGGGGCTGTATATACCTTTGGGGCTGCTGTATACTACCACTGGGGCTGTATATACCTCGGGGGCTGCTGGATACTACCACTGGGGCTGTATATACCTCTGGGGCTGCTGTATACTACTACTGGGGCTGTATATACCTCTGGGGCTGCTGGATACTACCACTGGGGCAGTATATACCTCTGGGGCTGCTGTATACTACCATTGGGGCTGTATATACCTCTGGGGCTGCTGGATACTACCACTGGGGCTGTATATACCTCTGGGGCTGCTGTATACTACCACTGGGGCTGTATATACCTCTGGGGCTGCTGTATACTACCACTGGGGCTGTATACTACCTCTGGGGCTGCTGTATACTACCTCTGGGGCTGCTGTATACTACCTCTGGGGCTGCTGTATACTACCACTGGGGCTGCTGTATATACCTTTGGGGCTGCTGTATACTACCTCTGGGGCTGTATATACCTCTGGGGCTGCTGTATACTACCACTGGGGCTGTATATACCTCTGGGGCTGCTGGATACTACCACTGGGGCTGTATATACCTCTGGGGCTGCTGTATAGTACCACTGGGGCTGTATATACCTCTGGGGCTGCTGTATAATACCACTGGGGCTGTATACTACCTCTGGGGCTGCTGTATACTACCTCTGGGGCTGCTGTATACTACCACTGGGGCTGCTGTATATACCTTTGGGGCTGCTGTATACTACCTCTGGGGCTGCTGTATATACCTCTGGGGCTGCTGTATACTAACTACTGGAGCTGCTGCTGTATATACCACTGGGGCTGCTGCTGTATACTACCACTGGGGCTGCTGTATATACCTCTGGGGCTGCTGTGTACCACACTGCTGGGGGCTGTATACCTGTGCTGGGGTCCACCCTCGGCTTATACACGAGTCAATAGGTTTTCCCAGGTTTTGGGGGCAAAAGTAGGGGGGTCGGCTTATACACGGGTCGGCTTATACACGAGTATATACGGTAATCACCTAATGATTCATATACAGTAATATACTGCATATACTTTGGTACTCCAGTATATCAAGTCTGTTATTATAAAGGTGGAAGACAATCCATTATGTACTGCCCACAGATACTTACACAAGATAGGCCTGGAGGTCATTGCTAGGTCCTTGTCCTGTCATTAAGGGGAAGGTGCCAAAAAAAATTTTCAGCAACTGGGAAAATGTAAAGTTAATTAAAGAAAATTATATATTTCTTAATACAGTAAAATATTAAAAGTAATTAAAAAATCTTTGATATGAGCATTTTTCTACCACATGACACCAATGTGGTGAAATATGTTGGGAGGTTTTTGAATAGTCTAGTGCATTGACAGATTGTGAATACATTTATGGCAATATCTTAGGGACGTTCCTGAGAACAATTCTTTATCTGGCTGCACTTTCAGCTTGTTTGGATAAATGTTGATAGGCTGTCTGGCTACCTTTTTTGACTACATGCTACTGCACTAAGTGTTTATTTTTCCCTCAAGACCCTTCTTATTTAGATGGCATTGCATATTGTAATAATGCCCCCCAAATGTGTCTTTTATAAATGATGGTTCTCTATGTGGCCCCCATATTGCCATAAATTCTCATTATTTGGGACACCATAAATTCCCTCAATTCTAGCCCCATAAATTCCCCCAATTATTGCTCGAATATTACAATAATTTCTTTAAATTCTGGTTCCCTTCTGGCACTCAATAGATATGCTTACCTATATGGGCCCCATATTGTCATTATGTCCCCAAATCTAGCCCCTATTCATTTATATTGGCCCGAAATTGGTCTCCATTGAGTTTACAGTTTTGTACTATTAAAAAATGACCACCCAATCTCGTAACTATCAGTGTTTCAATGCTGAGGCTCATTTGTCCTCTTCCTCTATTAAAGGCTGACAACTGCAAGGCACATCAGTATCACATCACATAATAGGACGTAATGGTGTCATTCCAGAGTCTTGTCAGTGCTCCCACAGATGAGGCCTATGAATAGCCTACTGCTGTATAAGAAGCATGGGGCAGGAAGACAGCGGTTTTCCGCTACTCAAACGTTTACAACAAGAGGTGCATCCAAGGACTGACCTCCAGTTCGAAACAGCAATAACCTCAATGTGCCCTCCCCACCCATGGATCTGGTCTTGGTCACACACTGTGTGACTGAGTAGCTATCCCTCTATCTGCACCCATAAAGTATACAATGTGTGTGTTTGTTTATAATTGATTGTTTCATATCATATTTTGGGTTGTAATGATTTCTTTTTCAAAATTAGTTCTCCACTGGATCATATCACTATATCAATGTAAGTGTTGGCCACATAGGTGTTGTTTTATTATATAACTTTGGCAATATCCTTAGGCGTCATGAATGGGGACTTATTTCATCGAGCATTTTGGCTTATGTATAAATGTAGTTGGAAAGCCACAACTGTACATTTGAACCTATAATATCAAAGAAAAAAAGCTTGTTTTATTAATTACATTTTATTATGTATTTACGAGAAAAGCGTAGGTATTGCCTTTTATGGCCTGCCTATTCCTAACAAACAAATATTAGGTAATTTTGAAAAGACAATTCTTATATATACTCCCTACGGAGTAACAACCAATCTGGCAAAGACTGAAAGAGGTAATGAGAAGTGTAATTACCTGATATAAATGAGCTCAGCAGTGCTTGCTTTCCAGTTTAAAAATACCACCTGTTTCTATTAGTGTCTACAAAACTAATTTCTGGATGCTTGCTCCTTTCACCAGCTAGCCGACTAACAACTACATTTTGTATTAAACTACATAAGTGGTTTACATAAAAGTAAGGAAAATATTTTAATTATTATGCAATACAAAACCAGCAGAATGGCTGCATACACTATGTTAAGTATCAAAAGACTATTGTGCACAACATAATATAAATGAATATACAAATGGCAAAAGTGATCAATTACTTCTAAAAAATGTACCAAAGAGGATGAGAGATGGAAGTAATACATCATGTGATTACAGATAAAATATTGTAACTGAACTTGTGAGAATGGTAATAATTACATAGTGGATTAAGGTGATAATATATAGAATAACTATTATATTATTTTATATATAAAGAAGTAAATATGTGCAATATGAGAGAGGTACTTCAGAGTCTCTTGTAATTCACACTTATTAAGGATAATAAAAATCTCAAGCAGATACAAATACCTAAACCTAGAGTGTGGTCTAATTAGCTTTTAAACTTATTATTACATTGTATTAGCCACAAAAAGTGTATTGATTATTTAAGGATTATAGTTTTGATTAGTTTCATACACAAAGAATTGTTTCTAAGGGTGCCTCCACACTGCGGCTTGATCTGGTCCGGGGCTGTCAGGGATGAACCTGACAGCCGCGGACTGGATCAGCACACAGGACTGGAGGGCTAATATGCCCTCCGGTCCGGTGTGCAGCCGCACGCAGCTGCAGCCGCTGACAGGTCAGTACTGCGGTGCCGCGGTCCTAACTTATCAGCAGCAGTAACTGCGTGCGGCTGCACACCGGACCGGAGGGCATATTAGCACTCCAGTCTTGTGTGCTGATCCAGTCCGCGGCTGTCAGGGTCATCCCGGACAGTCCCGGACCGGATCAAGCCGCAGTGTGAAGGTACCCTAACAGTATTAAAGTTTGTTTTATTTTTAATTTGCTTTTTAAAAAAGAAATAAGTTTTTAAGGAAGTGGACTTGTTCACACCCCCCTGAAGACATAAATCTATTTGTGATGACATAGGATGTATATTGTGAAGTGTAATGTGAATTGTGATTGGGTTGTGTAATTTTTACTTCCATAAAGTAATGCACTGTGAGGAACTGTGTTTTTCCCAGTGAGTATAGTAAGAAACAGTTAAGAATTGGGACAATCCCATAGGGAGGTGTTAGTGCATAGGGAAACAGACTGGTTCTTTCTAGACATTTAGATAGGGCAGACACATATCACAAGTCTGAATACTTAGTAGAGCGGCATGACATGGGTGTTTCTCTAGAGAGGGATACCGTACAGAGCATAGTGTGACTGAAAATACAGAACAACTGAGGAAGTGAAGGAGGAGACCGTGACGCAGAAGGATCTAGTGTAGCCAGGTCAGCGCACTGACCAAAGGAGCAAATTAAGTTTTAATATTCTATACCTACCCTTGCTAGTATCTAAAAAAAATAGCCCATATTCAAATGCTATTTTGTACCTTGCCATGTCTGGGTATTACAGAACTTTTTTCTTTTCTTTATTTATTTTCTCACTTACCCATACATGGCACAAAAATACATTACCCTGTTGCAGGTGCTGCCTTTTGGGATGAGTACGCATATAGATATTTTTTAATTGTCCGATTGTTCTATACCAATACAGTGGGCTTTCGCTACATTTTGTGTTCCGAGCATTTACACTCATAGCTGAAATTGTTAGCACCCTTGAAATTTTCTAGGAAATAAAGTATTTCTCCCAGAAACCTAGTGCAACTACACCTGTTTTGTCATACACATTTATTTTCTTTGTGTATAATGGAAAAAAAAATAGAAAGAATTCAAATTAGACATCATTTCACACAAAATGGGCCGGACCAAATTGTTGCCACATTTCCAAAATTGTAGATAAACAACTACCGTATATACTCGAGTATAAGCCAACACGAGTATAAGCGGGGCTCCTAATTTTACCCTCCAAAACTAGGGAAACTTATTGACTCGAGTATAAGCCTACGGGAGGAAATGAAGCAGACTCTCATCACGGTATACAGCCCCTCAAATCATGATAAATGGCCTTCCATTACTGGTATATAATCCCCCATCAGTGGTATATAGGACCTCCATCAAAGGTTACAGTCCCCATCAGTGGAATACAGCCCCAATCAGTGGTATATACAGGCCCCCCTCAGTGGTATATACAGGCCACCCATCAGTGGTATATACAGGCCCTCCATCAGTGGTATATACAGGCCCCTCCATCAGTGGTATATCCAGGCCCCTCCATCAGTGGTATATACAGGCCGCTCTATCAGTGGTATAGAGGCCCCCCTTGCTGCCGCACACCTGTAAAATAATAAATAATTCATACTTATCCCCATTGCTCTCTCACCGCACGTCCTCCGGTCTTCTTCCTGCTTGTACCCGGCTTCTATTCCTGTGGCTGGGCGCAGCAGCGATGATGTCATTGCTTCTGCGCCAGTCACATGAAGCCGAGTACAAGCAGCAAGAAGACCGGAGGACACATGGTGACAGAGCGACTGGAATAAGTATGAATGATTTATTATTTTACAGGTGTGCGGCAGCAAGGGGGGCCTGTATACCACTGATGGGGAGGCGTTTACATAATGCAGTGTAAAATGCACTGCATATTGCATTGCACTAATGAGCGGGGGCACGTGACCGGCCACTCCTACTGCAGCCTCCCCGACTCCTCCAGCTCCTGATTACCCCCCCCACTGAGCCTTCAGACTGTGACTCGGGTATAAGTCGAGGGGGGCACTTTTCAGTACAATTTTTGTGCTGAAAAACTCGGCTTATTCTCGAGTATATACGGTATGTTACAAGCATTGGTGCTTGGGCATACTCATCTGTGGCAAGAAACAGATGTGGGCAATATGAAAATCACACCTGAAACCACATAAAAAGAGAGGTAGCATTGTGTATCTGTGTGTTTCACATTAAGCTGGGAAAACAGAAGGTGGAAAAGAGAACTGCCTGAGGACTTGAACAACAAAATTGTTTAAAAATATCAACAATCTTAAGGTTATACGTACATTTCCAGAAAATCTTGATGTTCCTTTGTCTATGTTGTTTAACATAATCAAGAAGTTTACAACCTATGGAACAGTAGCTAATCTTCCCTGGATCCTGGATGTGGATGGCAGAGGAAGATTGATGAAAGATTGGAATGCAGGATAGTCCTGATGGTGGATAAGCAGCTCAACTCAAGTTCTAGGGAAATTTAATCTGTACTGCAGGCCCAGGATACATCAGTGTCAGCGCAAACTATCCATCAACATTTGAATGAAATTAATTGCTAGGCCAGAAACCCCAGATAACTCCACTGCTGACATCAAGACATAAAGAATTAGACTGCAGTTTACCAAAATGTGTGTAAGGCAACACTTTCTGGGCAGTTCTTGTTGACAGATAAAACCAGGGATAAAAAATAGAATAAAAAAGAACACAGTACCTACAGTCAAATAAGGTGGAGGAGACATTTGCTGCCTCTCTCTGACTGCGTGTCTTGACTGTGTTCAAGACATCATGAAATAAGATTACCAAAAAAATTGGGTCATAAAGTAGGGCTCAGTGTCAGAAATATATTTTGGAAACTGAGACTCCTCAGTGGTTGATACCTTTTAATGGCTAACTGAAAAGATGGTAAGAAACAGCAAAGCAAGCTTTTGAGACAGCTCAGGTATCTTCTTCAGGCTTAATAATGATGCATTCTTAGCAAACACACATATATATACATATACAGGGTTGATTAAGTAAGGCATAGTGGTCTGTCTTAGGAGGGGGTAGAGGAAAAGCATCTGGGCAATAAATAACAGAGTTCAGAGATAACACGTGTTTGAGCTAAAACTTACCTCTCTACAACATCACTGGTGTTCATTCCATTTCCTTAGAAGAAGAACCCAGAAATGAATAGAAACCAAGCTATGGAGAGTTCTGAAGAGGCAGCAATGAGTCTGGGTCTAAATCCCATTGAACACCTTTGGAGAGATCCTAAAATTGCTTTTGGGAGGAGGCACCCTGCAAATTTGAGGGACCTGGTGCAGTTTGCAAAAGAAGAGTGGTCCTAAAGTGGTCCGACACCGAATAGGTGAGGTCGTCGCGGGAGATTGAAACAGCGATCAGCTGTTTCTTATCTCCTGCACCGATATCACCCTATTCGGTGTCAGTGCGGGAGATTTAAACAGCTGTCAGATCAGCTGTTTCTTCAAATCTCCCGCGCTGACACCGGCGGGGGATCAGCTGTGGCCGGGAGGAGGAGATCTCCACCACTGATCTCCTCCTCCCGGTCACCCCCGAGATAGCTGATTGGCTGGCCGGGGTGCATACTAATGTGAACGCATGCGGAGATTCTCCGCTGTGTTCACATCAGTATGGGCAGCGTTTGCACTGCATTTGTGTCTGCATGCCATACGCATACAGACACAAACGCAAGTGTGAAGGCACCCTTATCAGGGTGGGCTGTTGCATCCTGCAAGTGCTTTAGTTTATGGGACATGGGCAGGTCCCAAATACTGTTGCCCTTTTTATACTATGTTAATATTTAAAATTTTATGAGAAAGTTCAATTCCTATTTTTGTGAACATTGCTTTTAATTTTGGTATAGGGACTTGCAAGACAATCAGGCACAGACGCCGGGCTGCAGCCCAGAGACCTGGGCTGCAGGCACAGACGCCGGGCTGCAGCCCAGAGACCCGGGCTGCAGGCACAGACGCCGGGCTGCAGCCACAGAGATCGGAACTGTAGAGTGGGGAACCGGCTCCAGGCACAGAGCCCACAGACAGGGTGAGCAGCACACTCTTGCAGCAGTCCCTCCCGCACTGTTACACTGTACCGAATCTCCTTCACAGCTGACGATTCGGTACAGTGTGTGAGTGCAGTGGGGACAATGGGAGTGGGTGGTGACATTAGGGGCTGGGGGTGGCTGGACATAGTGAGAGTGGGGAGGGGGCGGGCCTGTAACGTCCTGGGGTGGCTGGCCATACTGGGAATAGGGGAGGGGGTGTGATTGTAAGTGGCTGGGAGGAAATTACCAGTTCCCATTTACATGCACAATCACGCCCCCTGGTCATTCTCTTGCAGCTGCAAATATGTGATATCTAGGTAACCCTGCAAAATGTTGACAGCAAGTATATTGCAAAATGTCAACATTTTGCAGCCTAGATACACATATTAATTATTGCAAAAGCCCGGACAACCCCTTTAAGCTTCTTTATTAGCGGGCACACATGTTCGCTCCAGCCACCAGTTTACTGAAGCAGCAATCCTGCTTCTGCCTCCTGTTACCCACTCCACTACTGCTGCAACCACTCCTGCAGTGAGCCAGCCAACTATTAAAAGCCCCCTCGCTTTCCCCTATATTTGGTGGGAAAAGGTGTATCTTATAGTACTAAAAAATACATTATTACTTGTATACTGTATATATATATATATATATATATATATATATATATATATATATATTTGCAATTCATATTTCTTTTTTTGCAGGATTTAGTCAAGCCCATCTATGTTGGCCTTTGTAAAACTAGATTGTTTATCATAGTGAAGTGAGGTGCAATTAGAGACTTCTGGATTGCCCGCCTATTATAATAATATGAGAGTCACTAATAGGCTGTAAGCCAGGCAGTGTACCCCACAAATGTGATCAGTGCTCAAAATAAGCCTTATCCATGTGCAATTCTAATACTAATACCTTACTGAATTGTTAGGTTTTGAGTGGCTGTCTCATCTGTATTTTTCACCTGTGTTGCATCTGTCTTGATCAGGGTATACCTCAGCATCCTGCAAGTGCTTTAGTTTCTGTGATCTGGGCAGAAATAATTTAAATTTTTATTTATTTTTTTTATATTTTTTTAAAGAAAGAAACAAAATCCTACATGATGGTAGGGGCATCTGCATTGGAAACACCCTTTATGAGTGCAAATAATGAGGTGGGAATAAGATGGAGGGAAGGAAAGAGCTCAGGCAATTATCCACACAGAGGAATGAGTTTACCATGTCAGGGACAATGATGATGATAATTGTATGGTGGAAAAGACCTGGCAGTGTCGAGCCCCAGGCCCTGGGGTATTCGGGTATCAGGCTCCAAGGGGGTTAACGGGGATGTCACGGGTGGCAGCGCCTGATCCCGTGGCCTGGGTGACACTTCAAAAAGGGTGTATTTACAGGGGATTAAGAGTTTTTGTCATTTGACGCCACCTGTAGTACCTGGTGATGGGTCACCAGCGCCGCCACAGTCCGCCGGAGGTAGATGGTAGTGTGGCTGAGTTGGCAAAGCTCCCTACAGGTGGAGCAATTCCTCCGGAGCAGCGTTCCTGCAAGGGGTACAGGTTGATGTAGGAAAACACATGTAGGCAAAGTCACTTTCTCCCGGGTACTTTACTGTCAACTTGTAGCAGCATCAAACAAAGTTCACAGTCCAGCATCAGATGGTATAATAACAGGTAGCTCTATGGGTGGCTGCAAGTGGATCCCAGGTGGTATGGTGGAACCCGTGGTGTATCTTCGTTGACAAACCCGTGTCCCTTCTTCCCCGCCTAGGATGGGCCTATACCCAATAGCTCCATGTAGGTAGTACCGGGGGGTCCTCTCCCTCGTGGTGAGGAAGCAGGCAGACCGCTCCATCTGGCAGGGTGCTGTGGCGATATATAGACCACAGCAGCCAGTTGCCGACTGCAAAGATGAACTCTGGCCGGATCCTCAGGACCGACGTTCCCGTGGTGGACTGGTGAATGCCCTGGAGTATTGTCGCTCCACTCTGAGGATCTCCCTTTCTCTCAAGGGCCCAGACTTCTCGCGTCGGGCACCCTCTTTCAGGATCTCCTCAAGATCCCTTCTTCTTCCCTCTAGATCGGCCTGAAATCGACCCGGTGAACCTTCCGCCTCATTCCAATTAGCCAAAGACCTCCTTGATCCCCCTAGATGTGAATATATTTCCCCTCCCGAGTAACCTCCCATCGCTCAACTAAGTGGGAGTGCTGGGAATGGGTCCCACCCACCAACCTAGGGTCCACTTGCAGCTGGGGCAACTACACCTCTTTTACGGGTGCAATACCCCTCTGTAACGCCTGACCATGCGGGGCGCCACAGGAGCCAAATAGGTGTGCATATGATACACAGTGGCAGTGATGTACAGCTCAAAGATTTTCCGGAATAAATTCTGCTTGTTCTGCAATGTGCTCTGGAGGAGGGGATGTTGGTAAAGAAAGCTCAATATCACTTGAAAGCTCAGATGATGATGTCTTTGGCTGCCTTTAGGCCTGCAGATGGAAAATATGTCATGGACATCCAGCCTTAAAGTAGAAACCTGCTTATTTGAGAAAAGAAAGCCGGCTTTTACCTTTTCTCATCATGCTCATCTTTCTTTCAGTTAAGTAGCATCTTATTACTAATTGGTTGTGTTATTATGCCAACTATTGTCACCCACCAATAATGTTTGTACAGGCTTACAGGCTTACATTCCCAGTGATCCAATGGTTTGACAACTAAACTCTCTATTGCTTAACTTGCTGGTGGTGCAGTCATTGACATTCATCCTATTAGAGTAAGCTGGGTTTCAAGAAAAGAGAGCATGAACTCTGCTTTGCTAGAATATACCCAGATTCCATTATTTCTCACAGAAAGGGGGAACATATAATTTTGTCATACATAAAGACAGTGCAACAGCACACTATGGTTAATAAATATATGAAATATTGCTATAAACTTTAAAAACATAACGTACTTAGAGATTTTTGATCGAAGTATGCGAAAGCCATCCAACAACAAGTTTTACCTTTTAATATGGAGGGTCCTTAACCAATATTGGTTTAACCCCTACATGTGCAGAAACTGCACTATGTGAACAGGGACTAATAGGTGAACCAGGCATTGCTCGTATATAAAACCTTATGTGTGTTGGATTTAGTAAAAGTGCTGAATTCGGCAGGGGGCCACACCTCCAATATGTACTACCACAAAGAAAAATATAGGACCTGCACACCCTTTGAATAGTAATGGGCAAACTCAAACTATAGTGAGTGGCCCATATCCTGAGGTGTCTGTGTTACTGTTTGGGTTCGTCCACCTGGATAAAGAACTGTAAAAAAAAGCTGTGACTTCAGGTGAACTCACTGACATCACTGCTCTCTCTGTGCTTTCAGTGTGTGCCAAAACCTTGTAAGGAGCTCAGCATGAGCTCTGGATGTAAAAGAGGGTGTCTGTGTATTTTTCTTTTTTTAAATAAAGGATTTTTCTTTGTGTCTATCTTTTTTAGCTATTTACTTACAGGATTGGTAATGTAGGGATCTCATAAAGTCAATAAAGTCATAAAGCTGTCAATTCACAGCTGTCATTAACCCCTTATATTACCTAGATTTCCACCACACCAAGGCAATCAGGAAGAGCCAGGTAAAGCACCAGAAATGGCACCTATAACTGATGTGCCATTTATGTGGTGTTTGCTGGCTGCTATTCTTAGTCTGGGGGTGCAATAAAAATGGCTTCCCTAGGGATAAAATACAAACCCCCGGCAGTATGCTTTATGTTGGCTGAGTTTAAAACTTGGGGGATCCCTTCCCAATGTTTTTTAACCTGTTAACGACAGCCGTACGTCTCTAGACGTCGGCTGTCATTACCCCCGTGTTTGCAGTGAGCTCCGGCGTGGAGCTCACTTCAAACCTCCGACATCTCAGCTGTTCTCACTAGCTGAGATGTCGGTCTAACAGCACCGATCGGTCCCGCCGTCCGATCGGTGCTATTAACCCCTTAGATCCTGCGATAGTATGCATGCGTTTTTGCATGGTACTAAATGGTACTAATGGCACTTTAGGCATGCGTTTTTGCTTTTTAAGGCATGTGTTTTTGCTATTAGGGCATGCATTTTTTTCATGGGGGCCTATGGGTTCGTTTTTACATGCGTTTTTAAAAACGCAGGTCTCCAAAAAAGCATGTAAAACCTGAAAGTGTGACCCTAGCCTATAACAGGTTTTCCTCCAGGATTTTCCAGTATTTACCTCTATTCATCTTCAAATTAATTCTGATAAGCTTGCCCATTAATGAGGAAGAAAAAAAATCCCCACACCATTATGCTACCCTCAACATGTTTGACATTGGGGATGGTATTTTCAGGCTGATAAGCAGTGTTAGTTTTCTTGCATACAGTGTCTTTCTTTTAGCACAAAAAGTTCTACTTTAGGCTAGGGTCACACTTGCGTTTTTTTCATGCTTTTTTGGAGACCTGCGTTTTAAAAAAAGCATGTAAAAACGCACCCATAGGCCCCCATGTTAAAAAATGCGTGCCCTAATAGCAAATACGCATGTCTTAATAGCAAAAACGCATGTCTAAAGTGCCATGCATTTTTATGTGAGCAGCTACCTTCAAAAACGCATGCAAAAACGCATGGTACATTAGTACCATTTAGTACCACCCAAAAACGCATGTGTTTTCCATAGGGGTCTATGTTAAAAAATGCATGCGTTTTTAAAACAGCACCAAAAAATAGTTCATGAACTTTTATTGGATGCTGATTAAAAACGCATGGAAAAGCGCAGGGTGCCATCAGACACCTTAAAAAATGCATGCTGAAATGAAAAAAGCATGCAGAAACGCATGCTTTTTTTAAGGCACTAAAAAAACTCATGCCAAGTGTGACCTTAGCCTTAGTCTCATATGACCAGAGCACCTTGATCTTTTTGCTACCTGTTTTCTACACGTGTTTGCAAACTGCAAATGGGATTTCTTATGGTTTGCATTCAAAAATGGCTTTCTTCTTACCACTCTTCTATAAAGATCAGATATGTGGAGTATATTACTACTTATCTTGTGGACTGATTCTCTCACCTGAGCTGTGGATCTCTGCAACTCCTACAAAGTGAGGATGGGCATATTAGCTCGTCTCTATTTAATGCACAGTTTAGGTAGATGGCAATGTCTTGGTTGGTTTGCAGTTGTCCCACAATTCTTCCATTCTTGAATGATGGATTGATCAGAGCTCTATGAGATGTTTAGAGCTTTGGCTATTTGTTTTATAACCTAAGGCTGTGGTCACAGTTGCCATGCGTTTTTTTTTGTGATTTAACAAAACTCATGCTTTTTTTCATGTCAGCATGAGTTTTGTAAGGTGTGTGATGGCTCCCTGCGTTTTTGGCTGCGTTTTTGAATCTGCACCTAAAAATAGTGCTTGTAGTATTTTTTTGTGCGTTTTGAAAAACGCATGCATTTTTGTGGAAAACGCATGCGTTTTTATAACATGGGTTCCTATGGGAAACACATGCAAAAACGCATGTACAATTAGTACCTTTTAGTGCCATTCAAAAACGCATGCGTTTCCCATAGGAGCCCATGTTATAAAAACGCATGCGTTTCCGGAAACGCATGCGTTTTTTTAACATGGGCTCCTATGGGAAACGCATGCGTTTTTGAATGGCACTAATTGTACATGCGTTTTTGCATGCGTTTTCCATAAGGCCCCTTATTAAAAAACGCATGCGTTTTTGGATATGCTCCAAAAACGCATGGGACAGTCACACATGCTTTTTGGCTATTAGAGCATGCGTTTTTTAACATGGGGGCCTGTGGGTGCGTTTTTTACATGCGTTTTTGAAAACGCAGGTCTCCAAAAACGCATGTGAAAAATGCTACTGTGACCCCAGCCTTACACTGCTTTTCTCTTTTTCCCAATTTTATCCTTGACCTGTCTAATGTGCTCTGTTTCCATGATGCTTTTGGATCCTTAATGCTCTCAAAAAAAAACCTCCTGGAATTTCACAGATCAGCTGTAGCTATACTAACAATTAGGGATGGGCCAACCCGAACTGTAAAGTTTGGGACCCGTACTGAACACAAGGTCCTGAACATGAGTTTCCATGGGAAACCCATGTTACAGTTTGGGCTATTTCCCCAGCTGCCTAGTTGTACCTGGCTGGACCCAAAAATAGGGCAAAGCCCACGTCGTTTTTTTTTAAATAATTTCATGAAATTCATGAAATGATTAAAAAAAGGGCTTCCCTATATTTTTGTTTCCAGCCAGGTACTAATAGGGAGCTTGTGGTTTGGGGGCAGCCCATACCTGCCTGCTGTACCTGGCTGGCATACAAAAATATGGCAAAGCCCACGTCAAATTATTTTTTTTAATAGTTCATTAAAAAATTTAAAAAAACAGAAATACATTTAGAGACTGCATCTTTATTAATCTCTTGACCCTCATCTCTGTGGTGAACAATCTCGGCTGTGCTTCATCAGAGACCAAGGTGACGAACAAAGCTTCTTTCCCCTTGGTACCTGAAGGAGAGCTCGGAGCGCTGCGACATCGTAAGGGGGGAAGTAACTCAGATCATGCCACCTGAGCTGTCCTAGGATGACCCCAGTGTCTCCCTGGTTGCAATACTGCAGATCGTGCTCCTTATGCTAAGTACGTTCTGAGCTGTGAGAAGATTGCACCAAAAAGCATGAAAATTGCACCAAAATGCATTAAATCTGCGGCAAAACCGTCAGAAATGGGTATAGGTCTAGATGAAGATGAACACCTTGGACACAATGCATGCAGTTTCATGCCTAAATTGCACCGAAAAGCATTAAATCTGTGGCAAAAACCATGATGTTGCATGGATTTTTGGTACAATTTAGGCCTTAAACTGCATGCATAGTGTCCAAGGTCTTCATCTGCATCACAAAGTTTTTCCCATGGTTTTGCCATAGATTTCATGCATTTTGGTGCAATTTTCATGCTTTTTGGTGCAATCTTCTGAAAGCTCAGTGCGTAATTGGCATAAGGAGTGTGATCTGCGGCATTGTAACTGGGAAGACACTGGGGTCACCTAAGAACAGCTCAGGTGGCATGACGGGAGATGTCCTCGGTTGACCCGAGTTGCCTCCACTTACGATGCTGCAGCACTCCGGGCTCTCCTTCAGGGACCAAAGGGATAGAATGTTTGTTCATCCCCTTTGTCTCTGATGAAGCAGAGCCGAGAGTGTTCAGCACAGACATGAGGGTCGAGGGGTTAATAAAGACATAGTCCCTAAATATATTTGTGTTATTTTTTTTTTATTTTTTAATTAACTATTAAAAAAATTTGACTAGAGCTTCGCCATAATTTTGTTGTTAAATATATCTTTATTAAAGTTTTAAGTTTTAACATTCTTATATCATGTTTATAACATGTAGACACAATCACAGTCTAGAAATTCAAGTATATGAGCTGGATTAAAGAATAGGTGCCTGGGAATATTCCGATACCGGGGTAGCTACCACTGTTCTACAGTTAGATATGTAACCTTGAACGGCATTATATAGTAACACCCCTGGCGAATAAATCACCAATCAGGGGGTAGTTTGCACAATCTCCATACAAACAGCATTTTATAAACTGGAGGAAACATGGAGTATATTGCAGTAAAAGTTTTTTTCTTTATTAGATCATGTGTAAAAAGTGTGAAAAAAAAGTGACAAAACAGAGGTTCTGAGATGCAACTCAAACCGACATGTTAAGACCAAAGTGTAGAGCAGCTGTACTTGACTGCAGTAAAAATGGGTTTTACAATGTTCATGCAGAAGGTATTACAATAGTACAAATACTATGGAGAACCACATAATAAATAAATAAAGTGCACCAATCTGGTAGAGAATTCCACCTTAAATGGTTCTCAGAACAAGTATAGGACTGATTTGTACATACATAGTTATACCCAAGTAAAGATAACAGCACCATCAGACATAGTAACAGCTGAACATAGTAAAACATACAAGGATCATACCTATATGGTCAAAACTGCGGGAGAGCAACCAGAAAGAGAGAGGGAGTGGGTCCCTGTTCTACAGTGTAGGACTCCTACTCCTTACAAATCCTACTTTGCAAATAAGAAATAATAAGAAAAAAAAAAAAATTAAATCTTCCCTCCGATCCATTTTCTAGAGAGGGGAGCCCTGTGGCCCAGGGTGCCCAGGGCTATTTAGGATATAAAACAGATAAAATCACTTGTCTGCTGGAAAAATCCCGTACCGTCCAAGGGGGAAGAGAAAGAAGAGTAAAGGGCTGGGAATCTGGGGAAGAAGAAGCAGAAGAGGGAGAGGAGTAGAAAGTTGGTGACCTTAAAGGCGGAGACGAAGTATCATGGAGCGAACCAGACCACATCTCAAACAAGAGAGAACGGGCCTGCTCTACATCCTCAGGTGAATAGGTCCCTAAAGTTGGGGGCATCATGAAAAAGAAACTACTCAGACCATGTAATGACATACTCTTGTTGAGTCTGAGAAAGTTCCGCAGAGATCTCCTCAAGCCTGCGTAGCGTCTCCATTTTGGAGTACCATTCCAAAATGGTAGGGTCCGTCTGTTCTTTCCAGTGACGTGGGATCACAGTACGGGCCGCTCCAAGGCAGAATCGGAGGATGTCTCTTTTCAGGTTCTTCCAGGACCCGGGAGCAAAGAGAGCAGGGCCATCTCGGGGGTACCTACAAGGCACTTGCCTGTGATTAGATTATAGTTACGGAACCCTCTCGACCAAAACTCTCCAGTCAGGGGACAGCTCCACCAGATATGAAGCATAGTGCCTATCTCGGCACCGCATCTCCAACAAAGAGGAGAGGAGGAGGGGGAAGCACTTTTCGAGAGCGTCGCAAGACCCAGAAGATCTACGAGCCAGAAGGAAACACTTCTCCCAGTCTATGTCGGAAATTGGCCTGCCTAGTTCCGTCTCTCATGCCCTCCGGTAACCGTGGGAGTCTGAATTTAGGAAGGACCGCAGTTGGAGGTACTCCCACCATTTCAATCTAACATCTGGAGCATCCTGTTGCAGAAAGCAGAAGGAATGGAGTTCGCCCGCACTCAACACATGATTTACTCGGGTGTCATCTTCCGCTGACCAAATCAAAAGCTTCTGTTTGGTCATTCTTGGAGTAAAAGATGGATTGAAAAATAACGGGTCAGTGAGCTTGCTGACGGCGCCTCTCTCAACTCCCCCCACACCGAACGCCAGGCCCGCAATGTCTCAGAGGTCAAGAAGGAGAGTCTGTCCAGAGAAGACAAGTCATTCGGGTAAGCCACTGTAGGTACCGAAGTGGGGCCACTATCCCCTCCTGCTCAATCCGAACCCACTGTTTGGTCTCACCCTTGAAGTGCCAGTCAAGTAGCCTCACCAGGATGGCAGCTAGGCAGTAATGTCTCAGGTCTGGTAATCCCACTCCACCTGCGTCTCTGGGCATAGTCAGGATCTGCATATTAACTCTGGGTTTCAAGCTGTTCCAAATGAAGCGAGAAATCAACGTGCATAGAGTGACAAAGAACTGTCTCTCAGGCCAGACTGGGACTGCCTGAAAAACATTTAGAAGTCTCGGTAAATCTCCATAGCTACCACGTGGATTCTCCCCAACCAAGACAACCTCAGAGGTTTGTAGGACTCCAGTAAGGACCCCACCCTGTCAAGGATGGCTTGGTGGTTCAATTTAAGGATATCAGCCGGTTCAGTGGGCAGGTTGATTCCTAAGTATGTTATATGACCAACCTTCCATCGGAAGGGGAACCTTCCAGTCGAAGAGGACACCTCTGCGGTAGGCAGGGAGACGTTCAACGCCTCAGTCTTTGCGTAGTTGACGTTGAAGTTACTAAGGTCACCGAACGTCTCAAACTCGCTCAGTAAGGCGGGGAAGGTCTCGGATGGGCAAGTGACGTACAAGAGAACGTCATCGGCGAACAGAGCAGCCTTGTGGTGGGTATCTCCCACCACAATCCCATGTACGTCACTGTTGTTCCGTATGGCCTGTGCCAGGTGCTCCATAAAAATAACATAGAGCAAAGGGGAAAGAGGGCACCCCTGTCTCGCCCATTCCCAACAAGAAACGGCCCGGACAGGCCCCCATTGATGCGCACCTTGGCGGAAGGGCAGGAATACAGTGAGGAGATCCCATTCAGGAATCTATCGCCTAAGCCAACATGAGCCAGTGCCTCCCTCAAGAATCCCCAATGGACCCTGTCAAAGGCCTTCTCTGCATCGATGGATAGCAGACATAGAGTGGGCTTCCACTTCTTAGCTTTCTCAACATGGAGACATGATCTAAGTATGTTGTCCCGCGCCTCTCGGCCCTTAACAAAGCCCACCTGGTCAAGATGGATTATGGACGTGAGCCTCAGTGATAGTCTCTCTGCGAGTATTTTGGCGAACAACTTGACGTCCACATTTATCCAAGAAATGGGATGGTAACTTGCCGTGCTCAGGGGATCCTTATTTGGCTTGGAAGAACACAGATGTGTGCCTCCAAGGCCTGCGGGGGGAATCAATCACCACCCAGGATAGCCTGAAAAGAGGAAAGCAAATGAGGCAGCAAGTCACCGAGCAAGATCTTATAAAATATGGGCGTGAAGCCGTCTGGCCCCGAGCTCTTGGATGTAGGTGTCGCCTTAATTGCCTCAGTCAATTCCCCTGTCGTCAAGTCTCCCTCTAATGACAACACGTCTTCCTCCATCAGGGACGGGATCCCTACCTTTGAGATATTCGTTCTAATCTTAGATAACAGAGCAGAAGGCTCCATGTCGTGGAAGTTCCCTCGCAGTCTATATAGGTCGGCATAGAATTTTTGAAACACCCCCGATATGTCCTCTGTGCTATAAACCATCTTGCCTGCAGGGTTCTTAAAGGCTGGGATATAAGTGGGGCCCGTCCGCAGGTGTAGTAATCTCGCTAAGGGTCACCCACATTTGTTAGCTTTTTTGTAGAAGAACCCTTTCGCACGCTCCTTATGTCTCTCAAATCTATCGTCCAAAAAGATTTTTAGTTCTAACCTCACGGTTGTCAGTTCAATCAGCGCCCTAGGCTGCCAGAGGACTTATGTTCAGCCTCAAGGAGTCCTATCTGCGAGAGCAGGTCACTAATCTTTTCAGATCGAGGCCTTTTCAGCCTAGCCCCATTCTTGATCAGCGTCACCATAAGGATACATTTAAGGGCCTCCCATTTAAAAACGGAGATGTGGGATCACAAGCATGCGTCTGAGAGAAGGTCTCGATGTCAGACTTCAATTCCCTTAGACAGATGGTATCAGTGAAGAGGTGACCGTTCAATCTCCAAGACCATGCCTTCTTAACTAAGCCAGGGATCTCCAAGGATGTGAAAACAGGACTGTGGTCCGATAAGACTATATTGCCAATAGAGGCCTCAGGTTTCCAAGAGAGGATCCCATGGCTCACCAGGAACAGATCGATTCTGCTATAAGAGCCATGGACCTTGGAGAAAAATGAATAGTCTCTGCTCGTGGGGTTGAGGATCCTCCAAACGTCTACCAGTTGCAACCTGCACAGGAGCTTTCGGAGTGCTTGCAGATGCCGTCTCGGAGCTGTCCCCCGACTGGAAGAGGAGTCCAGGCCTGGATCCAGAACAAAATTAAAGTCACCCCTGATTATGACCTGCCCTTCCACAAAGTCCGCCAATCTCAAAAGAAGAGATCTGCAGACCCTCGTTTGCTCCTGTTGGAAGATACCAATTTACTAAAGTTATAGGGGTGCCCACCACCTTTAGCTTGAGGAAGATATAGCGCCCTACCGGATCTACCACCGAGTCCAGCAATGTATAAAATGAGCTCTTATGTAGGGCTATGGAGACCCCTTTAGACCTGGACTCCGATTTCGTGCTATGAATCCATTTCAAGAGTGCCTCCCTCCAACAGTGGGGACGTGGCCTTCCTTAAAGTGCATCTCCTGCAGGAACAGCACCCGAATACCTATCAGAGATAATATGGCTCCTTTTTTGGGGAGTAATAAAACCTCGGGCATTCAGAGACCCGATCCTCAGGGGTTGCATGGTCTGCATGGTCCAAGAGATCGCACCTCCCAGGTGGACCCCAAATCTCCACCAACTACACCTCAGGAGAAAAAAGAAAGGAAGAGAGAGATAGTATAGAAGGAAGGGAGAGGAAAGAGAGAAAGAAATGGAAAAAGAAGAAAAGAAAGGGGGGGGGGGGTGTGGAGAAGGAAAAAAGATCCCTGGACGGAACAGTTACCCAAACGTGGACAATTGGGGTAAGTTCTTAAGCAGAATTACCACACACAAAAAGAATGTGCAGTATCCCCAAGAGGGAAGTACTTTCCTAGTGGAGGAAGACTATTGTTAGTAATACCACATCAAGTAAATGATACCTAAAATTGGGAAGAAGAAAAAAATTCAAGAATAACAATTCACACAACCAGTGAAGAAAAGTCCCCCGGCCAAAAACCTGAATATAAAGTATAACACAGTAACACTTTACCAACCCAGCTTCAAATAGTAGAAGCTTATATGGACCACCCACAGCCAATCAAACAAACGAGGAATAATTAAAAAAAAAAAAAAAGGAGGGGGGAAAAGGTGGGACTGTAAAGGGAAGAAAGGGAGAATAGGAGGGAAAGAGGGGAATTCTAGGAAGGGAAGAGGGAGGGGGAGAGAGAAGGGGTGGGAAAAGGGGGGGAAAATCTAGAGGTGAGTGAGCAACCCCGCTGTTTGATCGCTTATTGGGGGAGAAAAATAAAATAAAAAAAAAATAAAAAAAATATGAAACAGTAGCTTGTTTGGTTTATGGCGAGTTTATGGCGAACAACATCCATCACAATGCGGGTCCTCAAAAAGGGGGCTGTGTCTATCGCTGAGATGTCTCAGAAAAGGGCAGGGCACATATGTGAATAAGGCATAGCTTCAGCCTTCCTCTTCCCGATCCGCCTCATCAAACCTCCTATTTCTACCATTGCCCCTCCTACGGGGGACCCGTTGTGCACGAGGGATCAATGGGAACATGTTCTCAGGCGGGGGGGATGGCCAATCCGGAAACAGCAGGCCCCGGTCCGGATATCCAGAGCGTGTAAGAACCCCTGCAGCTCTCTGGGGTGGGACATTGACACCAACTGATTCCCTCGCCATGTTTGTAAACGGAAAGGGTAGCTCCATGAGTAGGCGAGGTGGTTTTGCCTCAAGAGATCAAGGAGGGGCCTTAGTGCTCTCCGCTTTTGCAGGGTTCTATTAGACAAATCAGCCATTAGTTGAATATTGCAGCCTAGAAAACAAATCTCTCCACAAACTCTTGCTCTGTTAAGAATTACATCCTTGACACGATACCTATGGAGTCTACATATGATGTCCCTGGGAAGCGCTCCGTCAGAGGGAGGAGGGCCAAGGGACCTGTGAGCTCTGTCAAATTCTATAACTGTTTCGGCAGGCGCATTTCTGATGGAGTTGAATAGACCCTGTAGTGTGATCCCCAGCTCATCAGGGATGACCGACTCTGGGAGGCCATGCACCCTTATGTTTTGGCGCCGCTCTCTATTTTCGAGATCTTCCATGGAATCTAGGAAAATTTCCTGCTGGGATCTTTGGGACACTACAATTTCCTCCAACTTTTGAATTCGCTTAGTCAGATTCTCAACATTAGTGTCTGTCTGGGATACCTTGTGGGAGATTTCCCTGACCTCCCCACGAATGGCAGCAGTTTCAGATCTAAAGGAGGACTCCAATGTAGAGATAAAGACTGCCATCTCTTCTCTTGTGGGAATGCTGAGCATGCGGGTTATGAAGGATTCCCACATGTCCTGCTGGGCACAGGAGTGCTGCTGGGCAGGTCTGACCGGGCCCTGAGAGTGTCTGGGGCATTAAGGGTTAGTCCATTTCCTGGGGTCTGGTGTGGGGACCCTTCCCGAGGGGAAAAGATCTGTGCCCCTGTAGGATTAATGTCCATTTCTGGAACCAGTGGGGGTTGAGACCAGGACAGTGTCCCCCCTTGAGATGGCTGCCTCTGGGACTGCATATCACATAATTGAAATGGGAGGTATATTGTGCAGGTAGGAGCTGTGTGCACATTATGAGGCTGCTGGCCCTGCTTTGAAATATTTACAGACCTTCTTACCCCGTCCTCCGGTGTCAGGAACCTTCGCTGCCTGCCGCCACTCACAGCTCCCTCCTCTTCATCCTTCTCCCCTGCCAGATTGCAGTGTCTCCGGGAGAATCCTGTGAGAAGCCACCACCTGGGCCCCCCGCCGGCTCCTGTGTCTCCTCTTGTGTCCAGGACAACTCGGGGCCGTCTCCGGTGTCAAGATCCCGGTGAGTGAGAGCCACACTGTTTAGAGAAGGCGGGGAGAGGGCGGTCTCCTCCACACATGTGGAGCACAGCTTCTTCTCCCAGGGAAGCAGGCTCCGCCATCTTAGAAACGACCGCAGCCCCTGGGGGCCTGCTGGAGCTCTGGAGGAAGCGTGTAATACCCCCCGGTTTTGGTATTAGGGGGCCTGGGGTCGCAGCAGGGCGTCCACTCCGCTTCTTTGCGGACATAAGGCAAAATTCAGCTGGGTTGGGAGGAAGTTATCAGGCATTAAAGCGGCCAGGGAGACAGAGCTCAAGGATCAGTGACCGTCTCCCTCCATGGCAAGCCCTTCCCTCTTCGCCATATTTTTCTATGCCAGCCAGGTACAGCAGGCAGGTACAGGCTGCCTCCAACCCCAAGGTGCCTATTTGTACCAGGCTGGAAACAAAAATACAGAGAAACTCTTTTTTTAATTATTTCATGAATTTCATGAAATAATTGAGAAAAAAAATTATGTTGTCTTCGCCCTATTTTTGGTTCCGGCCAGGTACAACTAGGCAGCTGGAGGCTGGAATCCGCAGCGCAGGGTGGCCCAACACAGAGAAAAAAGACTCCATCTTCATTAAACTAAAATCTCCAGTCTGACGTAGTCCAAATGGATAGAGCAAGGTTAGCACTGCTACATCACTCTGGTTAGACAAGTGTCTATGCAGAGCAGGAAGCAGGCAGATATTGACAGTGGCCGTCAGAGTTCACCGGAGTTCAAGGCTTGGGCCATGACCACGGTGAACCCTGATGTCACCGCCCCGAACACTGCCCACCCGAAATTGCCGAGTGCCGAGCAGTGCAGTGAATAACCCGGAAGTTAATGAGTGGCCCTGGAAGTAGATGCGGCCGGGAGACAACGAGAAAGGAGGACGCGTCGCTGGAGCAGTAAGTATAATTCTAATGTTTATTAATAATTATATGCTTTGTTTTACATGACAACTTCGCCCCATCCCATTCTGTAAAGTCCAAATTTCACATCAAATTTCACATCATCTCTAGCCCCGAACTTGGACTTTACCAGAAATCCCGGGCGAACCCACCAATGCCGAACATCAGGGGTTCGCACATCCCTACTAACAATAAATTAAAACCAAGTGAACTCTTACTAATTATGTGACTTCTGGAGGTAATTGGTCATGTAGGATTATAGTTAGGTGTATCAGACTACGGACAGCTGAATATAAATGCAAATCAAAATTTTTAGATTTAGATTTTTAAGTATTTAGAAAACAGTGTATCATTTCCTTTAAACTTTACAATTACTTGCTACTTAGGTTAGGTATTGCACAAAAAATCCCAAACACAAATCTAAAACACATTTAAAGGGAATCTGTCAGCTTGCTCTACTCTAATAAGCTACCTGTCCCTGCACCTTGTGAGCTGATCCCTAACCATCCCTGTCTGATCTAAACGTGCACTGCGCATGCGTCGGAGCCAGGCCATACGCGTGATCAGCCCCCACAATGCACCAGACCAGATATGACGTTTTGGCGGGCGCATCAGACTACGACAAGAGGCGGGAATTTCAAAAGGAGGAGGATGGGTAGAAGGAATGATGACTCCCAATGGTGCATGCTAAGAGCCACGAGGGGGCACAATGGAGCCCTGGAGCCCACCTTTCCAGTCTCCGGTTGAAGACTGCATGTCATTTTATAAAGCATTTTTCTGAAACTTTATATGGCACTTTTAGGTCAGAGAGGGATGGTTAGGGATCAGCACACAAGGTGCAGGAACAGGTAGTGGTAACATAGTGGGGTAGAACGAGCTGACAGGTTCCCTTTAAGTGTGCGGGTGTAATGTGAAATAAAAGTTCAAGGAGTATGAATGCTTTTTGAAGGCATTAAATCTTAAAACCCCCATACACATAAAGGTACCTTTACACGCGGCAACTTTTCTAGGAATTTCACTGGCAATTTGCTGGTTGCAGTGAAATCATGGACACATTGTTCTATTTTGTTGCTGTGTACAAATGGAACAATGTCTCCATGATTTCACTGCAACCAGTAAGTTGCCAGTGAAATTCCTAGAAAAGTTGCCACGTGTAAAGGTACCCTTAGATGGTATATCCTTCAATTCATCCAGAAACAACATTTTTGGCTATGCTAAATGCTTTTTTGTTTTCTAAAGGAGAGACACTCTTGGCTGATCTCATTGACTATAAAAGGGCTGGCCATTAGAAATCTAACAGTCCATATTCATTACTCCATGGAGATCATCTGTTGGAGGAGTATTGGGGGGCTCACGTATAAAATATTTAATTGGCTGATATTCCAACTTTTTGATAAATGTGAGCCTTTAGGGATGGACTGCCATTTGTGGGCCAGTACTGTATTCTTGGTCCCCAGGCAAAAAATTGTCTACCAGTCTCTGAGTATGAGAAATATTATATTTCATGCTTTCTTACTATATTATAATGCAGCAGCATATTTAAAAGTAATTTCCTTGTGCCCCCATCTAATATTTTTTTCCACGGGAAGATTTTACATTTTTTAGCAACCTATACATTCATTATACATTTCGCAGTACATTAAATTATAGTAGTTTTTTACTTTACACATCAAATTTAGTAATGTCTGTTACGATCAAGCCTCCTCAAGAGAGAACATACTTTCACAAAGGTGGATTAATCAGGCGCTAAGTCATCTATCCAAGAGCACCTGTGATTTGTCAGTAACTTAATGAAAGACTTCATTGTTAATGTAGGGGGTCTGATAGCTAAAGTTAAAAAACGCTGTCAAAAGATTCAGTGAGGGTTTAAAGTTAATTTGTTTTCACTCAATGCTCTATTTCAGCTGCATAATAAGGCAGAAACAAAGTGTCTGTGTTTAGTTTAAATGCTTATTATAGGACTTTCCTGAGTAACCACAATATCTAAAAAAAATAATAGTTAACCATAATTACAGGTGACTCTCAATGAATTAGAATATCATCAAGAAGCTTTATTTTTCAGAACTTCAATGCATAACGTGAAACACATACAGTATATTATTTAGAGTCAATACACTCAGAGTGATCTTTTTCAAGTGTTTATTTCTGTTAATATTGATGATTGTGTCTTACAGTCAAAGATAACTCATAGGTCATTATCTCAGAAAATTAAAGTTAGGAGGATAAAGGGTAAAAAACTACGCTGCTGTATTCTATGAGACATCGAAGGGTGAATACAATATTGATTTATTAGTCAATGCGATTCAGGACTCCCCAGGGGTGTACCTAGCCTCTCAACTTCCTGAAGCGAACTGCAAAACGACGCCTTTCCCCCCGGCTAGTAATTTTTTTTTAATCAGTAAAAATAAATTTGGTTCATACAGATTTATATTTATCCTGTAAAAATGAGCAAAATAGTGGACATTTTAGTTTACAGTTAAAAAAATGTCCACACAAGGATGTCAGCGCCATCACATACACATACAAGAACCAAACAGAAGAATCCAGAACAAGGATTATTACTGGCAATGGCAGCTTGGCACAAGAATATGGACACATAATGATAACTGGCAGAGCTGTGGTCCTGTAGGCAGACACAGTCCTGCATCCTTATTGCACAGGAGGCAGCACTGATTGCCAACCTCTGGCACACGTCTACAAAACTCTGGACCGCTGACTGGCAATAACTAGTCAGACATGTCCACGATGCAGCACCGTCCACACACCACAGGTAATGACCTGCAGTCTGAGCATCAACAAGCCGCCACTGCACTAAGCTGGTAAAATACCACTTCTCCTCCAACAGACCAGGCTTCCGAATTGCTTAGCCAATCACAAGCTCCGCACACAGGGCTGTCTGGAATTAATAACAGGATCCTTCCTATTGGGTTGAGCAAAGGATATGGGAGTGGAAGAAGGAAGAGCATTACCGACCAACCGCTGCTCAGGAGAAACATGGTTGGATGCCTGTATGTACCGAGGGACGGCAGTGGACGTGGTGTGTAAGTTATGGCCAATCAGTTCTGCAGCAGACAGACAATGCATCCTTCATCATAGAAGTCATGGAGCCCAGAGCAGAAGTTCTAAATGGGCACCCCCCAAAAAAAAGAATATTTAGCTGGTTCACATAGGTATATCTCTCACAACATTTCAGCATAAAAGTATAAAGACTCCCTTGTAGCCCTCCAAGTATTATAATGCCTCCCACAGAGCCCTCTAAATATTATAATGGCTTCAATGTAATATAATTGGCTCCATATAATATAATGCACCCCCATAGTATTCCACATAGTATATTGCACCCCCAAATCCTTCCATATATTCTTCACCCCCATAGTCCTTCATATAATATAATGCACCTCATAGTCCTCCATATAGAATAAGGCACCCCACAGTCCTCTCTACAGTATATTCCAACCCATAGTCCTCCAAATAGCATATTGCACCCCCACAGACCTCCATAAAGAATAATACATCCCCACAGTCCTCCATATAGAATAATGCACCCACAGTCCTCCATATAGTATAATGCACCCCACAGTCCTCCATTTAGAATAATGCACCCCCACAGTCCTCCATATAGTATATTGCACCCCATAGTCCTACAAATAGCATATTGCACCCACAGCCCTCCATATAGTATAATGCATTCCACAGACCTCCATACAGAATAATGCACCCCCTCAGTCGTCCATATAGTATCATGCACCCCCACAGTCCTCCATATAGAATAATGCACCCCACAGTCCTCTACATAGTATATTGCACCCCCATAGTCATCCATATAGTATAATGCAACCCCACAGTCCTCCATATAGTATAATGCACCCCCATAGTCCTCCATATACTATAATGCATCCCCTATAGCCTTCCTTATAGTATAATGCACCACCATAATCCTCCATCTATTATATAATTGCCGTAACTGACTTCCGTCGGAGCGGCGCAACTTCCGGTGGCTTGGTTAGCGAGTCCGAGGTGCTTCAACTGGACTCTGTCCGTGGCCGCTACGCGGCCACGGCGACTCGCGAAACAATGCCCGCAAAGCGGGCATTGCGAGTCGTTGCAGCCTCGCGAAGCAATGCCCGCGAAGCGGGCATTGCGAGTCGCTGACACCCACCACTAACCAAGCCACAGAAGCCCATACTACTGTAGTGTACACCGCTATAGTATACTACAGTCCCATGCCCATAAGCGCCATGGGACTGTAGTATACCATGCGCTGTACACTACAGCCCCCTGCCGCTCTAAGCCACTACGTGCTGTACACTACAGCCCCCTGCCCCCGCACCCCAACACGCTAAGCCCCGACCACCTAACCCCCGACCCGCAGCATCCTAAGCCACCGCCGATACCCCCTAAGCCCCGCCGTCTACCCCCTAAGCCACCGCCGCCCCTAAGCCCTAAGCCCCGCAGCAGCCCCGACCACCTAACCCCCGACCTGCAGCATCCTAAGCCCCCGCCGCTACCCCCTAAGCCTCGCCGTCTACCCCCTAAGCCACCGCCGCCCCTAAGCCCCTACCCCCTAAGCCCCGCAGCAGCCCCTAAGCCCCTACCCCCTAAGTCCGCCGCCCCTAAGCCCCTACCCCCTAAGCCGCTAAGCCCCGACCACCTAACCCCCGACCCGCAGCATCCTA
The DNA here is from genome assembly GCA_033576535.1 of Allobates femoralis. Lineage (NCBI taxonomy): Eukaryota > Metazoa > Chordata > Amphibia > Anura > Aromobatidae > Allobates > Allobates femoralis. The sequence goes on from JARQOC010000003.1 coordinate 139,925,533, forward strand.
AGCCCCCGCCGATACCCCCTAAGCCCCGCCGTCTACCCCCTAAGCCACCGCCGCCCCTAAGCCCCTACCCCCTAAGCCCCGCAGCAGCCCCTAAGCCCCTACCCCTTAAGTCTGCCGCCCCTAAGCCCCTACCCCCTAAGCCCCGTAGCATCCTAGGCCCCCGCCGATACCCCCTAAGCTATGCCGCCTACCCCCTAAGGCACCGCCGCCCCTAAGCCCCTACCCCCTAAGCCCCGTAGCATCCTAGGCCCCCGCCGATAACCCCTAAGTCCGCCGCACCCCTACACGCTAAGCCCCGACCACCTAACCCCCGACCCGCAGCATCCTAAGCCCCCGCCGATACCCCCTAAGCCCCACCGTCTACCCTCTAAGCCACCGCCGCCCCTAAGCCCCTACCCCCTAAGCCCCGCAGCAGCCCCGACCACCTAACCCCCGACCCGCAGCATCCAAAGCCGCCGCCGATACCCCCTAAGCCCCGCCGTCTACCCCCTAAGCCATCGCCGCCCCTAAGCCCCTACCCCCTAGGCCCCCGCCAATACCCCCTAAGCCATGCCGCCTACCCCCTAAGGCACCGCCGCCCCTAAGCCCCTACCCCCTAAGCCCCGTAGCATCCTAGGCCCCCGCCGATACCCCCTAAGCCCCGCCGCCTATCCCCTAAGGCACCGCCGCCCCTAAGCCCCTACCCCCTAGGCCCCCGCCGATACCCCCTAAGCCATGCCGCCTACCCCCTAAGGCACCGCCGCCCCTAAGCCCCTACCCCCTAAGCCCCGTAGCATCCTAGGCCCCCGCCGATACCCCTAAGCCCCGCCGCCTATCCCCTAAGGCACCGCCGCCCCTAAGCTCCCGCCGCTGTCCCCTGCCCCTCTCGCTAAAGCCCTACACCCTAACCCCCCGCCGTCCCCTAACCTAACACCGCTGTCACCTAAGGCCCTACACCCGAAGCCCCCGCCGTCCCCTAACCTAACGTCCCCGTCGATCACTTACATGCCTTCAAGTCATCTGATCGTCCGTCCGATCCACAAGTCCTCCGTCCGGCCAGGCGTCCTCTTCCTCCGGCCCCGGGGTCTTCTCTCTTCTTTCCGCCATCTCCGCCTCTTCGTCCGGCCCCGGGGATCTTCTGTCTTCTTTTCGCAAACTTCCACCTCCGACGTCCTCTTCCTTCTCATTAAGATAGAATGGACGAAAAATCCCCCATTCTATCTGAATGAGATCTGAGGCCCTCTTCTGATTGGTCGCTGTATACTGCCCTCAGCCAATCAGAAGAGCCCCTCATTCAGTTCTCATTCAGGTCCGCCTTTTTTTCCCCATTGACATACATTACCGGTGTGTCGGCGATTTTATGGCCGCCCACCTGGTTCTATTTGTCGGCCCTAAAATCGCGGACACACCGCTAATGCATGTCTATGGGCAGTCAGCTCGAATTCTGATTGGTTGGCGTTCAATCCGAAATCGGGCTGACTGCCCATAGAGATGCATTAGCGGTGTGTCCGCGATTTTAGGGCCGACAAATAGAACCAGGTGGGCGGCCATAAAATCGCCGACACACCGGTAATGTATGTCAATGGAGAAAAAAAAAGGCGGACCTGAATGAGAACTGCGTCTCAGTCAGACTTAAAAAAATAAATAAATTTAATAATAAAAAAATAATTTAAAAATAATTAAAAAATAATACAAAAATAAATAAAAAATATTAAATAATTAAATAAAAATAATAATAAAAAAAAAAAAAAAATGCGGACCTGAATGAGAACTGTGTCTCACTCTCACTTAAAAAATAAATAAATTAAATAATAAAAAAAATAATTTAAAAATAATTTAAAAATAATAAAAAAATAAATTAAAAATAATAAATAATTAAATAAAAATAATAATAAAAAAAAAAAAAAATGCGGACCTGAATGAGAACTGTGTCTCACTCTCACTTAAAAAAATAAATAAATTAAATAATAAAAAAAATAATTTAAAAATAATTAAAAAATAATAAAAAAATAAATAAAAAATATTAAATAATTAAATAAAAATAATAAAAAAAAAAAAAAAAAATGCGGACCTGAATGAGAACTGTGTCTCACTCTCACTTAAAAAAATAAATAAATTAAATAATAAAAAAATAATTTAAAAATAATTAAAATATAATAAAAAAATAAATAAAAAATAATAAATAATTAAATAAAAAATAATAATTAAAAAAAAAATGCTAATAATAATGATATTACTGCTAATAATAATGCTATTAATGCTAATAATTATGCTATTAATGCTAATAATAATGTTATTAATGCTATTATTAATGCTAATAATGCTATTATTAATGCTATTAATGCTAATAATAATGCTATTAATGCTATTAATTATGCTATTAATGCTATTAATGCTAATGTTTATCCTATTCATGGTATTATTAATGCTATTAATGCTAATAATAATGCTATTAATGCTATTAATGCTAATAATAATGCTATTAATGCTAATAATAATGTTATTAATGCTATTATTAATGCTAATAATGCTATTATTAATGCTATTAATGCTAATAATAATGCGATTAATGCTATTAATAATGCTATTAATGCTATTACTTATGCTATTAATGCTATTAATGCTAATATTTATCCTATTAATGCTATTAATGATAATAATAATGCTATTAATGCTATTAATTATGCTATTAATGCTATTAATAATGCTATTAATGCTATTAATGCTAATATTTATCCTATTCATGGTATTATTAATGCTATTAATGCTAATAATAATTCTATTAATGCTATTAATAATGTTAATAATGCTATTATTAATGCTAATAATGCTATTATTAATGCTATTAATGCTAATAATAATGCGATTAATGCTATTAATAATGCTATTAATGCTAATATTTATCCTATTAATGCTATTAATGATAATAATAATGCTATTAATGCTATTAATTATGCTATTAATGCTATTAATAATGCTATTAATGCTATTAATGCTAATATTTATCCTATTAATGCTATTAATGCTATTAATAATGCTATTAATGCTATTAATTATGCTATTATTGCTATTAATGCTAATATTTATCCTATTAATGGCATTATTAATGCTATTAATGCTAATAATAATGCTATTAATGCTAATAATAATGCTATTAATGCTATTAATAATGTTATTAATGCTATTATTAATGCTAATAATGCCATTATTAATGCTATTAATGCTAATAATAATGCTATTAATGCTATTAATAATGCTATTAATGCTATTAATTATGCTATTAATGCTAATATTTATCCTATTAATGCTATTAATACTATTAATAATGCTATTAATGCTAATATTTATCCTATTAATGCTATTAATGCTATTAATAATGTTATTAATGCTATTATTAATGCTAATAATGCTATTATTAATGCTATTAATGCTAATAATAATGCGATTAATGCTATTAATAATGCTATTAATGGTATTAATTATGCTATTAATGCTATTAATGCTAATATTTATCCTATTAATGCTATTAATGCTAATAATAATGCTATTAATAATGCTATTAATGCTATTAATTATGCTATTAATGCTATTAATGGTAATATTTATCCTATTAATGGCATTATTAATGCTATTAATGCTAATAATAATGCTATTAATAATGTTATTAATGCTATTATTAATGCTAATAATGCTATTATTAATGCTATTAATGCTAATAATAATGCTATTAATGCTATTGATAATGCTATTAATGCTATTAATTATGCTATTAATGCTAATATTTATCCTATTAATGCTATTAATACTATTAATAATGCTATTAATGCTAATATTTATCCTATTAATGCTATTAATGCTATTAATAATGCTATTAATGCTATTAATTATGCTATTATTGCTATTAATGCTAATATTTATCCTATTCATGGTATTATTAATGCTATTAATGCTAATAATAATGCTATTAATGCTATTAATAATGTTATTAATGCTATTATTAATGCTAATAATGCTATTATTAATGTTATTAATGCTAATAAAAATGTTATTAATGCTATTAATAATGCTATTAATGCTATTAATTATGCTATTAATGCTAATATTTATCCTATTAATGCTATTAATGCTAATAGTAATGCTATTAATGCTATTAATTATGCTATTAATGCTATTAATGCTAATATTTATCCTATTAATGGCATTATTAATGCTATTAATGCTAATAATAATGCTATTAATGCTAATAATAATGCTAATAATGCTATTAATAATGTTATTAATGCTATTATTAATGCTAATAATGCCATTATTAATGCTATTAATGCTAATAATAATGCTATTAATGCTATTAATAATGCTATTAATGCTATTAATTATGCTATTAATGCTATTAATGCTAATATGTTTCCTATTAATGCTATTAATAATGCTATCAATGCTAATAATAATGCTATTAATGCTATTAATAATGTTATTAATGCTATTATTAATGCTAATAATGCTATTATTAATGCTATTAATGCTAATAATAATGCTATTAATGCTATTCATAATGTTATTAATGCTATTATTAATGCTAATAATGCTATTATTAATGCTATTAATGCTAATAATAATGCTATTAATGCTATTAATAATGTTATGAATGCTATTATTAATGCTAATAATGCTATTAATAATGCTATTAATGCTAATAATAATGCTATTAATGCTATTAATACTGTTATTAATGCTCATAATACTGCTAATAATGCTATTAATACTGCTATTACTGCTAATAATAATGCTATGGCTTATATTATTGCTATTGATGATGCGATTATTATTTAAAAATCTTTAAAAAAACAATAAACATATTTTAGATACCCGATGCATTTGCATCAGGCTAACAGCTATAACTACTATAATCAAATTAATGCACATTCTAGAATCCGATGCATTTGCATCGGGCTCACAGCTAGTATAGTATAATGGGCCACCATTGTCCTCCTATATTATATTGCACATTACATATCTCCCATCAGTGTACTCACTGATTAAAAAAGAAAAAGTAAATACTGACCTGTCTTCTCGCTGCTCCAGTCTCCTCAGTATCTGCTTTGCCGCTCTGCACATCTCCACACAGTGGAGCTCAGTGATGACATTATCGTGCCCCGCCGTACTGAGCTGCAAAGGGCAGACAGCGGCGTCCAGGACTCGGGATTAGAATGCTGCTGGCAGAGGTGGCCGGGACTATAGGAGTGGGAGCGGCATCCGAAGGAAGCCACCACTGGTACACACACCTTGTACGCACATGGCTCCGCTCCACACACCTAGTACACTCTCAGGTCTGTTCTGTACACCTCATATGCATGGCTCCACTCCATACACCTCGTACACACTTGGCTCTGCTCTGTACACTTTGTACACTCTCAGGTCTGCTCCATACTCCCCGTACACACGCTGCTCCACTCTGTACACCTCATATACATTCTGCTCTGCCTCATGCACATGCGGCTCCGCTCCCTACACCATGTACACACTTGGCTCTGCTCTGTACACCTCATACACACTCTGCTCTGCTTCGTACATCTTGTACACATGCGGCTCTGCTCCGTACACTCCGTACATACTTGGCTCTGCTCAGTACACCTCATACACACTCAGCTCTGCGCTTACCCCATACACCTCAACTGTCATACACCTAGTCACTCTCAGTTCTGCTCCGTACACCTCTTACACACTCGGCTCCGCTCCGTACATCTAGTGCACACTCTGGTCTGCTCCGTACACAATCTGTTCTGCTCGTACACCTCGTATACACTTAGCTGTGCTCCATACACCTAGTACACTATTGTCTCTGATCCATACGACTGTACACGCTCGGCTCCTCTCTATACACCGCGTACACACTCGGCTCTGCTCCGTACACCTCGTACACACTCTGCTCTGCTCCATCCGCCGCATACACACTCAGCTCTCCTCCATTCACCTAGTACACTCTCAGCTCTGCTCCACACGATCCGTAACACGCGGCTCTCCTCCATACACCTCATACACACTCAGCTCCACTCCGTACACCTCGTACGCACTCTGCTCTGCTTCGTGCACCTCGTACACACTTTGCTTCACTCCATACACCTCATACAACTCGGCTTTGTACCTTATGCCCCGTACACACACAGCTCTGCTCCATACACCTCGTACACACCCGGCTCCACTCCGTACACCTCGTTCACCTCAGGCTCTGCCCTGTACACCTCATACACACTCAGCTCAGCGCTTGCGCCCCGTACACACTCAGCTCCACTCCATACACCTAGTACACACTCTTCTCCACATGACCCATACACATGCGGCTCCGCTCCATACACCTAGTATACACACGTCTCCGATCTGTACACCTAGTACACAGGCTGCTCCGCTCCATACACCTAGTACACAGGCGGCTCCACTCCGTACACCTCGTACACTCTCGGCTCTGCTGCATCCACACTGTGAATCCCTCCCGACCCCACACATAAACTTCACCTCATCCAGGACTGAGGAGCAGATCATGTGATCCCCCCCTCCATTGACATAATCACAGGTCCTGTCAGCATAGAGCAGTGTGCGGCTCTGTGGAGAATAAAGCCGGCTCACCCTGTGGGGGGAGGGGGTGCAATATGCGGCCAGTAGGGAGAGACCATGGGCACTGCAGCAGGAGGCCCAACGGCGCCCCCCTCCTGCTGTGCCCAGGGCAGATGCTCTACAAGCCCCCCAGATACGTCACTGACCTGGTAGCAGCGGCGGTGGTCATACCTATAGGAGCGGGAGTGGCATCTGCAGGGCGCTGCGCTAACACCAGGCAACCCTGCGGATGCCGCCCCATGTCTACTAACAGGGGTTGCCGCCAGAGGCAGATACTTCATGTCGCCTCATGGATGCTGATGCCCCTGGGACTCCCTGAAATACCCTTAAACATGACAACATGATATTGATTTGTCCTAGAAAGGGGACAGGGAGCCCTGAAACGCATCTAATAATAAAGTTGAATGTGAGTATGTGTGTATGTGTGTATGTATATCTGGGATTGGCATCTACACCGTTGCAACTACAGCCACAAAATTTTGCAGTCACACGTCTGGACCCCGACAGCATCATAGGCTAAGTTGTGAGGTGAAATTTTAACCCTGCGCATTACATTTCACCAAATAATTTTGCCCCTATCTACATAATGGGGACAAAGTGAAATTAAAAGTGTTGGAGGCAAATTGACAGCTGCCAGATGTGGACAAGGGGACTTAAAGAATGATGGCGCCAAAGAGTATATACCGTACAGTTGCTAAGGTGGGGTCCCGACATAGGATACTCACCACACACTGGGATATGAACACACAAACAAAATACGCCACACAATACCACGTGCTAACACATATACCACCCTCAGCACACATTTCACCACATATACACTAACCTCACACATAATCACCCTAAAACACACACAAGTCTGGTATTATCCTTCAAAAATATAAATCTGATTAATAAGCAGCAAAACTACAAAAAAAAACAAATGTACCTTATCTAATATATAAAGCTAAATGTGTGTATGTGTGTGTGTAGGTCCAGGATTGGTATCTACACAGTCGCAACTACAGCCACAAAAGTTTGCACAGTCACACGTCTGGACCCTGAGAGTGTCATAGGCTATGTTGTGAGGCAAAATTTTAACCCTGCACGTTCAAATTCACTAAACAATTTTGGCCCTATCTACATAATGGGGAGAAAGTGACAGTTACCAGTTGACAGTTGTGAATGAGAGGGGCTTAATGACAGCGCCAAAGACTAACAGCATATGCCAGCATATAGTCACTCAGGTGGGGCCCTGACATGGGTTATTCACCACGCACGGGGACATGTATACACACCACACGCACACAAAGAGTAACAGCAAGTGTAAAGTCGCTAAGGTGCAGCCCCAACATTGGATACTCGCCACGCACCCAAAACACACACACACCACAAAGAGACACACACAACACAGAGACACACACACACACCGACCCCACCACAGGGACACCACACATACACACCCTATAGGACACATGCACTAACCCCACAGGCACACACACACACACCACAGGGACACACACAGGGACACACACACACCCACAGGAACACACACACAACCCCACAGGGAGATGGGATGACACACACCACAGGGACATCCCTCCCCCTCAAGGACACACACCACAGGGACCCCCTTCCCCCAAAAGAAGACACACCACAGGGACACACACGCACACACCCCAGGGACAAACACGCCCCAGGGTACACACACACAGGCATACACAGATGTGCACAAATCGCCTCACACAACTCGCCTCATATGTGTGCTATCTTTAATTTCCAAAAATAAACATCTGATTAAAAACAGCAAAGGTGCAACACATGTGCCATATAGGGAATTAAAGCAGATGTCAGTCACATGAGCTGTCTATTATGTGTATGTGTGAAGCAATATATACTGCCAGGCAGGGGGGGTAGGGGGTTTACTGTTGGCTGGAGATTTATCAGGCTGCTATAGCAACCAATCACAGCTCAGCATCTATTTTCCTACAGGTCATTAATATGACATATTCAAATTCTAATTTGTTATAGCTAAAATCAGTTATTTATTAACCCGGGCGTAGCCGGGTACATACAGCTAGTTGATTAATAATTCAATATTACACTCACACTTTGATGCTTGTGGGATATGGCAGCGTGCTTTTTAACCCTTCATCCTCCTTACTCTATATGCACCATGCTGGAGACTGCAGCAGCTGTGATATGCTTTTATAGTGGTTGTGACTCTCACAAACACACAAGGGGAAACCTCTGATACTATTTAGGTAATATTTAATCTCTCAGACCCTTCATCCTCCTTACTATAATTTTCTGAGATAATTTGGTTTTCATGGCTGTAAGCCATAGTCATCAACATTAACAGAAATAAGCACTTGAAATAGATCAGTCTGCTTGTAATGACCCTATATAATATATGTGTTTCACTTTATTTATTGAATTACTCAAAAAGAATTAAACATTTTTGATGATATTCTAATTCGTGGAGATGCACCATTAGCTACCTCAGTTAGCTGTATTATGCCTTTTAGACATCACTTTAGTATTTTTCAAATTCTAGGCAGATGCGGTGAACCCCTTCTTTTATCTGCCCCTGTGTCCCATAAACATTAGAAATAGGGGCGGGAGCAGGTATTTTATACAAGGATTTGTCTAGGAGGGATAATGTGCATTTTGGTTTACTTTTTTTCAAGATTTCAAGGACAATTGTCTTTTGGCACTTTCTCGGTGCGTGCTATCGAAAAAAAAACGCGGCTGACCGCAAAACCGCAAAACCGCACTTGCCGCATCTGCCGCAAGTCCCCCTATACTTTGTATGGGAAAAACCGCAACTGCGCCGCAAGTGGAACGGTTATGCGGCAAACGCGGCAGATGCGGTTTTTTCACCGCATCTGCCGCGAATTACGAAAAACGCTGATGTGAAAGGGCCCTTATGCTATTTAGACATGTACCACTTTAGTATTTTTCTATTCTAAGAGCATTAGAGGGTGCGGCTGCCCTCTTTCTTTGTACTTCTGCTCCCCTGATGAGTCCACCAATAAAACATGTAGGAAATAGGGAGGGCCGGGAGCACATTCTGATACACAGGATTTGTCTATATTGAGAGGAGTAATGTGTCACTTTCTGGTTTACTTTCCTTTTCTCAACAGACTTTCAAGACTAATTGTCTATATTCAGAGCATCTACTTCTCGGTGAGACTGTTCCTATTGTTTTTCCAGTGGCTCTATTAAACTCCATATAGGAGACACTAGATTTGCTGTTTGATCCCTCTTTTGTTGAGTATATTTAGATGTCTATTTGATTAGGATACCCCAAGGTTACACTTACAGTGTTGGCCAAAAGTATTGACACCCCTGAGATTCTGTCAGATAATACTCAGTTTCTTCCTGAAAATGATTGCAATCACAAATTCTTTGGTATTATTATCTTCATTTAATTTGTCTTCAATGAAAAAAACACAAAAAGAATTGTCCTAAAGCCAAATTGGATATATTCCACACCAAACATAAAAAAGGGGGTGGACAAAAGTATTGGCACTTTAGAAATCATGTGATGCTTCTCTAATTTGTGTAATTAACAGCACCTGTAACTTACCTGTGGCACCTAACATGTGTTGGCAATAACTAAATCACACTTGCAAACCAGCTTGACATGGATTAAAGTTGACTCAACCTCTGTCCTGTGTCCTTGTGTGTACCACATTGAGCATGGAGCAAAGAAAGAAGACCAAAGAACTGTCTGAGGACATGAGAAACCAAATTGTGAGAAAGCATGAGCAATCTCAAGGCTACAAGTCCATCTCCAAAGACCTGAATGTTTCTGTGTCTACGGTGCGCAGTGTCATCAAGAAGTTTAAAGCCCATGGCACTGTGGGCTAATCTCCCTAGATGTGGACGGAAAAGAAAAATTGACAAGAGATTTCAACGCAAGATTGTGCGGATGATGGGTAAAGAACCTTTACTAACATCCAAACAAGTTTAAGCTGCCCTGCAGTCCAAGGGTACAACAGTGTCAACCCGTACTATTCATCGGTGTCTGAATGAAAAGGACTGAATGGTAGGAGACCCAGGAAGACCCCACTTCTTACCCCGAGACATAAAAAAGCCAGGCTGGAGTTTGCAAAACTTACCTGAGAAAGCCTACAACGTTTTGGAAGAATGTTCTCTCTTTTTGGGCAAAGGCATCAACATAGAGTTTACAGGAGAAAAAAAGAGGCATTCAAAGAAAAGAACATGGTCTCTACAGTCAAACTTGGCAGAGGTTCCCTGATGTTTTGGGGTTGCTTTGCTGCCTCTGGCACTGGACTGCTTGACCGTGTGCATGGCATTATGATGTCTGAAGATACCAACAAATTTTGCAGCATAATGTAGGGCCCAGTGTGAGAAAGCTGGGTCTCCCTCAGAGGTCATGGGTCTTCCACAAGACAATGACAAACACCAAAAAGCACTAGAAAATTGTTTGAGAGAAAGCACTGGAAACTTCTAAGGTGGTCAACAATGAGTCCAGACCTGAATCCCATAGAATGCCTGTGGACAGATCTAAAAATGGCAGTTTTTTTAGAAGGCACCTTCAAATATCAGGGACCTGGAGCAGTTTGCCAAAGAAGAATGTTCTAAAATTCCAGCAGAGCATTGTAAGAAACTCATTGATGGTTACCGGAAGCGGTTGATCGCAGTTATTTTGGCTAAAGGTTGTGCAACCAAGTATTAGGCTGAGGGTGCCAATACTTTTGTCCGACCCATTTTTGGAGTTTTGTGTGAAATGATCAATGTTTTGCTTTTTTGCTTCATTCTCTTTTGTGTTTTTTCATTGAAGACAAATTAAATGAAGATAATAATACCAAAGAATTTGTGATTGCAATCATTTTCAGGAAGAAACTGAGTATTATCTGACAGAATTGCAGGGGTGTCAATACTTTTGGCCAACACTGTAAGCCTTTATTAGGATAGGGTCAGACTTGCATCTGCCCCTAGCCTACAGGATCCGTCAGAAACTTAGTTTCTGGCAGGCTAAGAGCATAGCGTTACCAGCATGTAACGCTATGCGCCACCAGGCTATGGATCTCTATTGCAACCGGAAGCTTACTACAGCCGCCGGCTCCACAGACGATCCCTGGATATATTCTTTTGATGAGCGTACAAGAAAATGCTGCAAACAGCGTTTCCTGTGCACTCTGCAGAATCGCATATCCTGGGATTGTCTGTGGAGCCAGCGACTGTGGTAAGCTTCCGGTTGCAATAGCGATCCATAGCCTGGTGGCGCATAGCGTTACATGCTGGTAACGCTATGCCCTAAGCGTGCCAGAAACTAAGTTTCTGACGGATCCTGAGGATGCTGTACTGTAAAATGCTCAGGCAAAGTGCCTATCATAGTCCTGATGCTGCAGTCGGTGGCTTGTAATAGAAAGAATAGAAGAAAGCCGACAATTGCGGCTCAGGGGTTAACAGCTAAGTTAACCCCTGGCATGCCGTCCTGAGTGGACAGCATGTCTCTAGGGGGTTGGACACCCCCTACAGACATGCTGTCCACATGCATTCCCATTATTTAACCCTTTGTTCATCTCTGCAGCAGGAGGGATTAACAAAGGGTTTACATGTTTATTAATGGATGTGACAACATGTCTCTAGGGGTGCCCACCCCCCCTAGAGACATACCACCCACTCAGGTGGGCATATAATGATTTAATTCCTGATGTACAGTAGCCGGCTCCTGTTGGCTCCTGTACATTTTTATGTATGAAGCCGCCGGCTCCTCTGTGCACAGCGCTCATACTATACCTAATGTATGCATAATATGTGCACTATCCAGGGTCCTGCAGGCTTATACAGTAGATCTATGGGCTGCGCAGCCCATAGATCTACTGTATAAGTCTGCTGGACTTCAGACAGCGCACATACTATACGTACATTAGGTATAGTATGAGCGCTGTGCACAGGGGAGCCGGCGGCTTCTTTCATAAAAAATGTACAGGAGCCGGCTACTGTACATCAGGAATTAAATCATTATATGCCCACCTGAGTAGGTGGTATGTCTCTAGGGGGGGTGGGCACCCCCTAGAGACATTATAGCCACATTTATTAATAAAATATAATATTTTAAACACCACTGATAACAGTTTGCTCATCTCTGCAGTTTTTATAATAGGCTCCTATGAGGAGCGTTTCCTGCTCCGGTTTTGAGCTTTTTAAAAGCTCAAAACCGGATCAGGTTTAAAAAAAAAACGGATGTGTGACCCTAGCCATAACAATGTTTTTTTTATATAACAATAAATGTACTGTACGTGGAAGTGAGAAATCACAGTTAGGCTTAGTACTCTCAGTAAAATAACACCATACACTTTTAACCAGATACACTACACTTAAAAGTGCTGGCACCCTTTGTCGTACATGTTTATTTCCTTTAGGTGTATTGGAACAACAAAAATAGAAACAAAAGGCAAATTGACATAAATATTGATAAGATATTTAGATTGTGAGCCCCAATGCGGACAGTGTTGCAAATGTATGTAAAGCACTGTGGAATTAAATATATAAATGAATAAATATTATTATTATTATTATTATTATTAATATTATTTCACACAACTCCAAAAATGGCCCAGGCAAAATTGTGGGTACCCTCAACTGGATGTTTGGTTGCACACCCTTTGGAATAGATAACTTCAATAAAGCACTTTCTATAACCATCAAGAAGCTTCACACATCTCTGGAATTTTGGACCGCTCTTCTTTTACAAACTTCTCCATGTCTTTTACATTTGAAAGGTGCCTTCTTCTAACAGCAGTTTTAAGATTTTTCCATAGATTTTCGTCAGATTTACATCCATACTCATTATTGGTCGATTTAGAACTGTCCAGCATTTTGTTTCTATCTATTTCTTCAAGCTTCTTAAAGCATGTGTTTGGTTATATTCCTATTGGAAAACCCATGACCTACAAGGCAAACCCAAATTTCTGAAACTGCGCACTACATTGCAACCCAAAATGTTTTGCTAATCTTCAGATTTTATGAAACCACCTTCAAAACAGTCAGGGCACCCAGTACCAGAGGCAGCAAAACAGCCCCAAAACACCTTTGAACTTCCACTATATTTGATTCTAGGTGCTGTGTTTTTTTATTTTGTAGATATCATTCCATTTTTTGTAAACAAAAGAATAATTTGCTTTACCAATAAACTCTATCTTGGTCTTATCTGTCTATAAGACGCTGTCCCTGAAGAAGTTTGGCTATTTCACATACATATTGGCAAACTGCAGTCTAAATCTTTTATGTGTCTGTGTCAGCAGTGGGGTCCTTCTGGGTCTACTGCCATAATGTTTTATTTTGTTCAAATGTTAACTAATAGTTTGCTCTGACACTGATGCACCCTGAGCCTGCAGGACAGCTTGAATTTATTTGTAACTTGATTGGTACTGCTTATACACCATCCAAACTACCTGCATAGCAACCTTTCATCAATTTTTCTCTGCTGTCCACGACCAGGGAGATTAGGTACAGTTCCATGGGTTGTAAATTTTTTAATTATGCTGAATACTCGGGACAAAGAAAAATCAAGATCTTTATAGATGGACTTGTAACCTTGAGAATGTTGATATTTTTTAACAACTTTGGTTCTCAAATCTTCAGACAGGTCTCTTCTCCATTTTCTTTTTTCTATACTGTGTGGCACACGGAGACTGACAATGCAAATGTTTAAAGAAAAATTATGGGAGTGATGGTGTGCCACGGTCCGCGCTGCTCAGGAATCAGAAAAACTCACCAAAGAGCCAATCAACTTTCCATCCTCTTTATTAAATATTAATAAAGAGGATGGAAAGTTGATTGGTTCTTTGGTGAGTTTTTCTGAACCCTGAGCAGCGCGGACCGTGGCACACCATCACTCCCATCATTTTTCTTGGAACATACCACTATCCAGTGGTAGGTGGAGGTCCTGCAGCAGCTTGGAACATTGATTCCGAAACGCCTTCAAACCAGTTGTGGGGATCACAACTGGACCAGGTGAGCGGCTCCATAGCACCACCACACTACAACTAGTGTCACTAGTGATAGGGCACTATTGCGCCTCTTGTCCCCCCCCTTTTTATATTTTACAATGCAAATGTTTAGTCATCTTATCTTTTTATTTGATTTAATGTGTGGTTTTCATATTGCCCACACCTTTACTTGCCACAAGTGAGTTTGAACGGGCATCACATGCTTGAATCAAAGTAGTTAAACAACAATTTTGGAAAGATTGGGATTTTGTTTCAATTCCTGTCCAATTTGCCTCGAGTTTTTTTGTGTTTTTCCAATAAACACAAAGGAAATAAATTTGTGTATGACAAAATATGTATAATTTACATCATTTTTTGAGAGACACTTAATTCTCTGTAACAACTGTTGGCTGTATTTACCTGATGTGACATTTTATAATATTCTTGGCTAGTATACAAAATTTGATTTGCTCTTAAGAGGTTAATATCATAGTTTATTCAGTTAATCAGATTTAAATTAATTTTATTTTGTTGATTTTTAAAGAATTTAATTTTAGAGACATAATTACATGTCATTATTCCCTTCTACAGAGGTAATTTACTGCAATTAGTTTTATTTTTTTATATTTGATAAAATTAGGTTTAAATATAAGCCAATAAATAACTACTACTTAGTATATATTTATCCCTTGAAAATTGTATTTTTTTGCTGTACATTTTATTGAATATTTGAATTTATCCTATAATTGCTTCTTTAACTTTAGAATCATAAAAACTAAACTTTTACTGCATCTCATTAAAAAAACAAGCAGACCTATATATGTACGAGGAGAAAGTTATATAAAGTGATGGGTATTTAAACTCCCTCTTTACTTTCGAAGTTTAAAAAACATCATCTATCACCCAACTCTGAAGTATTCAATTACAAGAAATGTTAATTGCATTCATTCATTAACAATTCATTTAGGATCTTCATTAAAACCAGCAGGACTTTAACTAGCCAGGTGATTTGGAAGGCAGGAATCCATGTTCAAAAGCTGCTTTGATTTTGTTTCTGGGCCATTGGAGTGTGATCATCCTGGAGGTGACACTTCCAATCTCTGCAGGAAAGTTACAGTCTGAATATCGCTTTTAACTCAAGTGCAAAAACCTTGGCGTCAATTTATAAATTTGTTCATATTTCTTTTTTTTGCCTCTGTTGGAAACCTTTGCCTATAAGCTATTGGATTGAGTATTTACTATGTTACTATTTTTTTATGCATTGCTTGTAAGTAAAACATCTAGAGAATTCCATGAGGTGCATAGAATTGATTCTTCTCTACTTAATGACATGTTTCTGTTAATAAAGTACGTTTTATGTTGCAATATAAAACTCAAGACCTAATGTGTTTGCCTCCAACTTAATGTATATTATTCTAATCTTCACAAAAAACAAATCTATCATTTGCAAATGTTTTCTTGGTCAAAATACTTAGATAAGGCCGGTTTCACACAAGCGTTTGCATGCGTTGCATTGGCAGGCGTCCCAGTGTTTGCCGCCTATAGATCCGCACTGCGTCCCTATGTTTAACACGGGGACGCATGGTGGATGCGTTGGCATCCGGACGCATGCATTAGGGTCGGGTTGTTTTTTCTCTGCAGTTCAAATTGCTGTGAATTTTGTCTGTTTGAGGCTGCGTGATTTATGCCTATGCATCCTGAAGCAGACACATTTTAAATGGAGTTCAGTGGTGACGCATTGAAATCTGGGTGGCAGCGATAGTTATCGGATGGGTCAATATAGTAAAATCTCGCTCTCGCTCTCTATCTATCAATCTCTGTCATCCCAGCCAATGATTTCATTGGTTTCTATGATGATTTTGTAGCCTCCAGATCTGTATTAAATGTGCAGTGCTGACATGCGTCGGGATCGGTTCGGTCATCCGTCTGCCTCTTTACACGAATACTGATGTGTCCCAAACACTAGTGTGAAACCAGCCTTACTGCCCCAAATTGTCACATTATCAGTTTTTTTTTTTTTTTTGGCTTTGGTTTATTCTGTCTGGAGTCCATAGTAGGTTCTTTTTCAAATTATTAAAGTCTAAATGATGTGTTGATTTGGTTGGTAAAACAACTAATTGCTGAAAACATAAATACCCCTTTGGGATCTAGACATGGGAATAGCAATAGAAATAAAATCAGAGGTACAATAGATTCATAGAATGTTCCATAATATATAAGAGAAGAAAAAAAGCTGGCGCTCACCGGTCAGTGCAGAATTCTTTAATGGTGCAAGTTACGGGTACATAAACGCAAGGAGGGAGTGATGGATTCACAGACTACAGTGCCATTTTGGGCAGTGAGTGCTCACTGCGCGAAACAGCACCGTAGTCCGTGAATCCATCACCCCCTCCCTGCGTTTATGTACCCGTAACTTGCACCATTAAAGAATTCTGCACTGACCGGTGAGCGCCAGCTTTTAGTCTTCTCTTATGTATTATCGATCATTTGCTGCAGTCTGGATCTTAGAGCTTGCACCCCGTTCCAGCGCATACAGCCTTTTGCTGCAGGAGTTATGTGCAGACCGTCATATGAGTACAGCGATTACTGCTCGGTCTATACTTTTTCTATGTTTTTAGAGTCATAGAATGTGAGAGTTGGAATGGACCATCAGAGTTAATGTGTCCAATGCCTTGATTAATGTAGGATTCAGTAAATCATCCCAGACAGATGTCTGTCGAGCCTCTGTTTGATGACTTCCATTGAAGGGGAATGCACCACTTCTCATGGCAGCCTGTTCCACACATTCATCACTCTCAAGTCAGTGCAACATAACAAAGAAGAAGAACAAAAGTTCATCTAGTTCACTCTATTCTCCTGTAATGAGAAAGTAAGATACTAAATTTGGCTGAAAGTCTTTTTTGCACCCTCGAAAAAAATTCCTTCCTGACATCAAATCTCTGGATCAACAACCCATATTCTATAACCTAGTTAAAATGGAATATAATATTGAACTTCAGAGACATCTCTGTCCATTTTATACTGTCTTTATGGATTCACGATGAAAATGTCTTCGGTCACAGGATATAATATACTCACTGCTGTTACAATAAAGAATATAGTATTACTGCAATTTGTTCACCAATCCTGCTTTCCTCTAGAAGTGTTGGATATCTCCTTGTTATTGCTATAGTATAAAAACAATGTAAAAAAACATAAAGAGAGCCAGCACTACCTGAAGATAGCATGCAGTGTAAAGCGTGCATCTGCACTTATTCATTCCAAACTGTATTATAGTGGGCCTGTTGTGCACTAATTCACATGTGCCTGTATAGCATTATGGAAGAGGTTCTGAAAAGCTCCAGGTGAGTACTGCTTTATACTGTTTTACTTTTTTCTATGTGGAGGCCATATGGCACAATTTAAATGAAACAACAAAATAGTGTAGGATCATCCTGATGAGATTTGCTGTGACATGGCAGGGTGGCTCAAAAAAATTGTACAAAACTGTACAATTATTTGCCTAATATCTCAATTTTATAACAATAGTACAGTTTGCAATGAATAAATGCAGATCCAAGCTTTACACTGCATAGTATGCTCAGGTAGTGCTGGCGCTCTTTGTGTTTTTTTATAAAAACAATGTGCATAAAAAATGCATCACTATAAATATAGTATAACAACACAAAATTGCATTAAAGGTAGGATAAACTCGAAAGCTGACCTTGTCAAAGAAGATAGGTAAAATCTGTTTGTAGTGCCATTAGAAAAAGGTGAGAAAGTTAGGCTGTCTTCACACTGTTAAATTTCTGATCTGTGTCTAACTTTTAAAATGAATAGCCACTAATCAGTTTTGCCCTCCCATGTATCCCTGTGGGCACTGATTAGTCCTAAGGGGCCATCCGTGTGTGTCAGTTTTGGCACAGATCCGTTGGTGTCAGTTTTTTCATGCACCCAGAATTGGTGTCTGCTCTGATTTTGGGCTGCCTTGAAAAACACTGACACCAACGGACAGACACAGATCCTTATTAGTGATGAGCGAGCACTAAAATGCTCGGGTGCTCGGTGCTCTGGCCGAGCATCTCAAGATACTCGTGTACTCGGCCAGAGCACCGAGCCCAATGTAAGTCAATGAGTTTTCAGGCTCCGCCCACAGACTTCCGGTTATAAAACAAGTATTTCTGGGAAAGGGCGGGAGGGGGGCTTTTTTAAATCGCTGCAACATATAACACCTTGCTGTGGCCCCCAGAGGGATCCTAACAATGAATCTGCTCTCTGTGAGGTGCCAGCTTACTGTGTGCACTGAAGGGAGCTGTGTATGTGTGTCAGATTGCTAATTATTAGCGAGCAGTCCGAGCATCTCGACGGTACTTGGTGCTCGCCGAGCATCCCGAGTACAGGGACACTTGTGCGAGTAACGAGTAGCGCAGAGCATACTCGCTCATCCCTAATCCTTATCTGTCTCCACATCAAGTAACATGAAGCTCCATTGAGGGCAGATCCGTACGTATCAATAAAAAAAATAGATCCATGAAACAGATCCATTGTGCTGTACTGAGCATGCTCAGAAGCAAGGTACAGCTCCTCCACCCTTATCTCTGCTAACTGATCCGTTAAAAAATGGTCCTTGGACATCAGTTGGAACAGATCCGTGCCTGTCCGTGTGGTCCTTAATGTATCTAAACTGCAATAAAATTAATATTGCTATAAAAATGAATAAATATTACTATATTATTTATATATAGACTGTGCTTTAGCAACACAAGTCATCAGCTTAATAATTTATGTCATGAGCTGGTGATATATAAAATATTTTTTTAAATTTGTTTGAGCTTCTCAAATTTTCATATAAAAAACATAAATTGTCGCCTACAATGTTTGACACTTTAAAGGTACACGCCGCAATATCGCCTGGAAATCATAAAGGCGATATGTCGCCCCAGAGCAATCGCTGTGAAATTGCCTCACGGTTGCGGCGTGTGATTTGGGAATTTCACGGCGATTAATTGTCCCTCGGCCGTCGCCTGATTCCTGAACAATGCTCAGTAATCAGCCGCAATCCTTAAAGCGATATTTCCGTGTTCTGGCGTGTGACAGGGCGATAATGATGGAAAGAGCGTTGCCAATGATTTTCCGTAGGCGTGCCTCCAGTGTTCTGTAGTCCGCGCCCTGTCTGCAATGATTGGTGTGTTGGCTACTATGTTCCCATTGGCTGACAGTTCACAAGGCGCCATATTTGAAGAGCTGTCCATTCAGCACCACACACATCTTCAGCTACACAACAGTCCGCAAACTCAGTGCAATTAGAAGAGCCATTGAATAGCGCAAGCTATGTTGTCCGCGTGTATTAAGTTGTGTGTCAAGTATACTGCCTCACATGACAGCTCAGATGTTGGCCTACACATCGTAGATGGGTGCCATGGGCCACGCACTGCAATCACCCTATGTGTGTGAATTTGGTGATGCTGCTGGGTACATTATACAGCCCCTCACTATTGTTTGGTGGCGACAGTGTGGGTGGTGACGTCATCACGTTTCTGTTCCTTCCTTCCTGCCTCCCAGGCGCATGCTCCTCCCCTGCACATAGCAGAAGAGTCATGGTGGCTGCACAGCGCACTGCCACATAGGGTTGGCAGAACTTATGATCCTCATAGACCTGTGTGACCCCCATGACTACTGGTGCGACCAGCATCACCGGCACCCATGCTTGCGTAAGCAGACCATACTCAAGAGAATCCAGCGGGCCCTGCTCCAGAAAGTGGGTGTGGAGCGGTCCCGCAAACAGATAAAAAAAAACTTGCGGATCTGAAACACAAGTCCCCAGGGCGGATTGTAGATATTGGTGCCCGGCTTGCCAGGCTGCGTGGTGAGTATGTGGCAATGCCAAACACACACATGCCAATCATCCTACTCCTAACACTACACAAAAATCATGTGCTATTGTGCCATGGCACATAGTGTGACATAAACCACCATGTGGATCTGTCACCAATGTGCATTTGCATTTTGGTCACACTGAAACATGAAGCTGCAGAATACACTCATATGTTTTGGTAACGCTGATGCCTATAGTGGTCCTTGATCTGTGTCTGGCCGAATATAGGTGTGTAATGCCAGTAAAGTGGTCCTCAACATACTAATGCTAATTTGAAGGGCCACATCACACCTGACAGCACATATGTGCGCACTCTGACACATAGCATTTCACCACACATTGATCACAACTGGACAAGTCACTACAAGCTGACTGTTTAGCTGGTGTTTGGCACCACCAGATGCTGTTTGCTCTTGTGTTTTGTTTAAAAATCCATCTTCTGCTAATCCAAGGGTGTTTTACATCCCAAATATGTGCTCACTTGTGTTGTGGTCTTGTTCAAAAACAGACTGACCCTTAACCATAGTGTCGCTCAAGACCAAAACATTTCAGGCAAGCCTGCACGCCCTAATGACATTGATACACAGTACGTGTCTGCCCTATGTTGTGTTCCTTTTCTAAACTCTGTGTCTTGTCAATTTTGAAATTACAGATGAGGATAATTCCCCATCAGAGGAGGCGCGACCACCCGGGACCCCCCTCACCTGCCATCGAGGGACAAGGAAATCCTGCACCCCCTGGGACCACCTCCTCACCTGCCATGGAGGGAAAAGGAAGACCGCCCCCCCGGGGTCCCAACCATCACCTGCCATGGGGGGCCCAGGAAGTCTGGCACCCTGGGACCCCACCATCACCTCCCATGGAGGGCCCAGGAAGTCTGCCATCTCCCCCGGACACCACCATCACCTGCTGTGGAGGGCCCAGCAACTCCGGACCCCCCGGGACCATACAGTCACCTTACCTGGAGGGAGCAGGAAGCCCGGTCGTCTGGCTCCAGAACCCCCCCCAGGGACACCACCATCACCTGCCATGGAGGGCCAAGCAACACCGGCCCCCCCGAGACCATACAGTCTCCTTACCTGGAGGGAGCAGGAATAGTGATGGGCGAATCCTAAATTACTCGGAATCGCTTGACTCTAGCGAGTCCGAGCACAGGACTCGCTACTCGTTGCGAGTCTAGCGAGTCCAATGTTAATGAATGGGGAAGCGAGTAATAGCGAGTAGTGTGAGATTTACAAATCGCAGATGTGTCTCGGAAGCTTCAGCCTGAAGCAATCCTAGTTTTGTCATTTATTTGCATTGGACTCGTTTACTTTGCAACTGTAATCGCTGGGAAACTCGCACAGATAAGAGTCCTGTCTGCTCAGTGTGCTGGCTGCCACAGCTCCAGGGTCCTAGAGCCCGCCTGCTGCCTGATGTAGCAGAGCTGAGATTGGTCTCAGTCTGCTCATTCCCTGTGCATAGACATCTATATCTATGCACAGGGATGAGCAGAGAGGACATCGCGTTTTTGGACTGCGTCGGACGGAAGAGGATTTTTTTAAATTAAAGATGGAGTCTCTAATGGCTTTTTTTTTTATTTCTAATAAAAAATGTTCTCTGTGTTGTTTTTTTTAAAACAATTTAATAGAAATTCATGGCGGTCATGTCTAATATTGGCGTGACCGCCATAAATTTCGGGCTTAGGGCCAGCTGATAATACAAAGCTGGCCCTAACCTCTTTATTACCCAGCGTGCCACCGCCACCAGGGCCGCTGGAAGAGCGGGGTTCAGCGCCAGAGGATGGCGTTTCAATGAACGCGCCATCTTCTGGGGCGGCTGCTGGCTGCAATTTGCAGAGGGGGGTGCCCAGAAAGCTTGGGCATCCCTGCGCTGTGGATTCCAGCCCCCAGCTGCTTAGCTGTACCTGGCTAGAAATAGAAATTGCGCGGAGCCCCACGCATTTTTTTTTAAATTATTTCATGAAACTCTGAGACTCTGACTCTGAGACTCTGACTCTAAGACTCTGACTCTGAGACTCTGACTCTGAGACTCTGAATCTGAGATTCTGACTCTGAGACTCTGACTCTGAGACTCTGACTCTGAGACTCTGACTCTGTCTGAGACTCTGACTCTGAGACTCTGACTCTGAGACTCTGACTCTGAGACTCTGACTCTGACTCTGAGACTCTGACTCTGAGACTCTGACTCTGAGACTTTGATTCTGAGACTCTGACTCTGAGACTCTAACTCTGAGACTCTGAGACTCTGACTTTGAGACTCTGACTCTGAGACTTTGACTCTGAGACTCTGAGTCTGACTCTGAGACTCTGACTCTGAGACTCTGGGACTCTGACTCTGAGACTCTGACTCTGAGACTCTGACTCTGACTCTGAGACTCTGACTCTGAGACTCTGACTCTGACTCTGAGACTCTGACTCTGAGACTCTGACTCTGACTCTGAAACTCTGACTCTGAGACTCAGACTCTGACTCTGAGACTCAGACTCTGACTCTGACTCTGACTCTGAGACTCTGACTCTGACTCTGAGACTCTGACTCTGACTCTGAGACTCTGACTCTGACTCTGAGACTCTGACTCTGAGACTCTGACTCTGAGACTCTGACTCTGACTCTGAGACTCTGACTCTGAGACTCTGACTCTGAGACTCTGACTCTGAGACTCTGACTCTGACTCTGAGACTCTGACTCTGAGACTCTGACTCTGAGACTTTGATTCTGAGACTCTGACTCTGAGACTCTAACTCTGAGACTCTGAGACTCTGACTTTGAGACTCTGACTCTGAGACTTTGACTCTGAGACTCTGAGTCTGACTCTGAGACTCTGACTCTGAGACTCTGAGACTCCGACTCTGAGACTCTGACTCTGAGACTCTGACTCTGACTCTGAGACTCTGACTCTGAGACTCGGACTCTGACTCTGAGACTCTGACTCTGAGACTCTGACTCTGACTCTGAAACTCTGACTCTGAGACTCAGACTCTGACTCTGAGACTCAGACTGACTCTGATCTGACTTGAGACTCTGACTCTGTTGATCTGACTGACTCGAGAGATCGACTCTGACTCTCTGAGACTTTGACTCTGCTCAGACTTGACTGAGACTCTGACTGAGATGACAGGACTCGCCTGGAACTCTGACTTGATGACTCTGAGACTCTACTCTGAGACTTGCCTGAGATCTGCTCTGACTGACTTGACTCTGGACCGACCTGAGACTCTGATCTGAGACTCTGAGACTGACTCTGACTCGAGACTGCTCTAGACTCTGACTCTGGACTCTGACTTGACTCGATCTGACTCATCTGATCTGAGACTCTGACTCTGACCTTGACTCTATGAGACTCATTGACTTGTCACGACTTGCTTGACTCTGACTCTGACCGACTCTGAGACTGACTTGCTTGAGACTTGACTGACTGGACTCTGACTGAGACTGCTCTGACTCTGACTCTGCCGACTCTAATTGATTGAGGATTGACTCGGACTCGACTCGAGACACTTGAGACTCTGACTCTAGACTCGATCTGAGACTCTGATACTTGACTCTGAGACTTGATCTGAGACTCTGAGAATCACTCTGCCTGAGACTTTGACTCGATCTCTCTGAGACTCGATGCTCTGAGACTCTGACTCTGACTCTGACTCTGACCTGAGACTCTGACTCTGAGACTCTGACTCTGATCTGACTCTGAGCTCAGACCTGACCGAGACTCTGACTCTGAGACTTGACTCTGACTTGACTTGACTCTGACTCTGACTCGAGACTCTGACTTGGTCTGTGACTCTGAACTCTGACTTCTCTGAGACTCTGCTTGAACTTGACTGGACTTGACTCTGAACTCTGACTCTGACTCTGAGACTCGACTTGAGGACTCTGACTTTCTGACTCTGAGATACTCTGACTCTGAGACTCTGACTCTGAGACTGCTTGAGACTCTGACTCTGGCTGAGACTCGAGACTCTGACTTGACTCTAGACTCTGACTCTGAGACTCTGACTCTAATCGTCTGCCACTCTGACTCTGAACTCTGACTCTGAGACTCTGACTCGGGACTCTGAGACTCTAGACTCTGACTCTGAGACCTCTGACTCTGGACTTGACTCTGGACTCTGGACTCTGACTCTGAGACTCTGACTCTGAGACTTGACTCTGACTCTGAGACTCTGACTCTGACTCTGACTCGCTCGATTGCTCGGACTTTGACTGAGACTCTGCCGACTCTGACTCGCTCTGACTCTGTTATCACTCTGGCTCGACTCGACTCACCTGACTCTGAGACCGATCTGACTTGACTTGAGACTCTGACTCGACCTGACTCTGAGACTCTGATGACGACTCTGACTCTGAGCTCTGATCTGAGACTCTGACTCTGACTCTGAGACTCTGACTCTGAGACTCTGACTCTGAGACTTGACTCTGAGACTTGACTCTGACTCTGAGACTCTGAATCTTGAGACTCTGACTCTGACTGACTCTGACTCTGAGACTCTGACTCTGACTCTGAGACTCTGACTCTGAGACTTGACTCTGAACTCTGACTCTGAGACTCTGACTCTGACTCTGAGACTCTGACTCTGAGATCTGACTCTGGACTCTGACTCTGAGACTCTGACTGCTGAGACTCTGAGACTCTTGAGCTACTCTGAGACTCTGACTCTGAGACTCTGGACTCTGAATCTGACTCTGAGACTGCTGACTCTGAGACTCTGACTCTGAGATCTACCTGAGACTCTGACTCTGACTTGACTCTGACTCTGAGACTCTGACTCTGAGACTCTGACTCTGAGACTCTGACTCTGAGACTCTGACTCTGAGACTCTGACTCTGAGACTCTGACTCTGAGACTCTGACTCTGATGACTCTGACTCTGAGACTCTGACTTGGACTCTGACTCTGAGACTCTGACTCTGAGACTCTCTGACTCTGACTCTGAGACTCTGATCTGAGACTCTGACTCTGACTCTGAGACTCTGACTCTGAGACTCTGACTCTGAGACTTGACTCTGAGACTCGACTCTGACTCTGACTCTGACTTGACTCTGACTCTGAGACTTGACTCTGAGACTCTGAGACTCTGACTCTGAGACTCTGACTTGAGACTCTGACTCTGACTCTGAGACTCTGACTCTGAACTCGACTCTGACTCTGAGACTCTGACTCTGAGACTCTGACTTGAACTGATCTGAGACTCGACTGATGACTCTGACTCTGACTCTGAGACTCTGACTCTGAGACTCTGACACTCGACTCTGACTCGATGGACTCTCGAGACTCTGGAGACTTGACTCTGAGACTCTGACTCTGAGGACTCTGACTCTGACTCTGACTTGACTCTGACTCTGACTCTGAGACGTCTGATACTCTTGAGACTCTGACTCTGACTCTGAGACTCTGACTCTGAGACTCTGATCTGAGACTTGACTCTGAATTCGATGAGCTCTGAGACTCTGACTCTGAACTCTGACTTCTGAGACTCTGATCTGAGACTCTGAGACTCTGACTCTGAGACTCTGACTCTGAGACTCTGACTCTGAGACTCTGACTCTGAGACTCTGACTCTGACTCTGAGACTCTGACTCTGAGACTCTGACTCTGAGACTCTGACTCTGGACTCTGAGCTGACTCGAGACTCTGACTCTGAACTCTGATCTGAGACTCTGACTCTGACTCTGACGAACTCTGACTCTGAGACTCTGACTCTGACTCTGAACTCTGACTCTGAGACTCTGATGACTCTGAGACTCTGACTCTGAGACCTCTGACTCTGACTACCTGATGGACTCTGACTCGACTCTGAGACTCTGATCTGACTGACTCTGAGACTCTGACTCTGAGACTCTGACTCTGACTCTGAGACTCTGACTCTGAGACTCTGACTCTGAGATGACTCTGAGACTCTGACTCTGAGACTCTGACTCTGAGACTTGACTCTGAGACTCTGACTCTGACTCTGAGACTCTGACTAACTGACGGACTCTGACTCTGAGATTGACTCGACTCTGAACTCTGACTCTGAGACTCTGACTCTGAGACTCTGAGACTCTGACTCTGATCTGACTCTGACTCTGAGACTCTGACTCTGAGACTCTGACTCTGACTCTGACTCTGAGACTCTGACTTGAGACTCTGACTCTGACTCTGAGACTCTGACTCTGACTCTGACTCTGACTCTGAGACTCTGACTCTGACTCTGACTCGACTGACTCGACTTGACTCTGACTCTGAGACGACTCTGAACTCTGACTCTGAGACTCTGATCTGCTCTACTCTGAGACTCTGACTCTGAGACTCTGACTCTGAACTTGACTCTGACTCTGACTCTGAGACTCTGACTCTGAGACTCTGACTCTGGCTCTGAGGGTGAGACTCTGACTCTGAGACTCTGACTCTGATTCTGAGACTCTGACTCTGAGACTCTGACTCTGACTCTGAGACTCTGACTCTGAGACTCTGACTCTGAGACTCTGACTCTGAGACTCTGACTCTGACTCTGAGACTCTGACTCTGAGACTCTGACTCTGAGACTCTGACTCTGAGACTCTGACTCTGGCTCTGAGGGTGAGACACTGACTCTGAGACTCTGACTCTGACTCTGAGACTCTGACTCTGAGACTCTGACTCTGACTCTGAGACTCTGACTCTGAGACTCTGACTCTGACTCTCTGACTCTGAGACTCTGACTCTGAGACTCTGACTCTGAAATTCATGAAATAATAAAAAAAAATGCGTGGGGCTCCGCGCAATTTCTATGTCTAGCCAGGTACATCTAAGCAGCTGGGGGCTGGAATCCGCAGCGCAGGGATGCCCAAGCTTTCTGGGCACCCCCCACTGCAAATTGCAGCCCGCAGCCGCCCCAGAAGATGGCGCGTTCATTGAAGCTCTGGCGCTGAACCCCGCTCTTCCAGCGGCCCTGGTGGCGGTGGCACGCTGGGTAATAAAGGGGTAAATACCAGCTTTGTTATACAAGCTGGTATTAAGCCCGAGATTCTTAATGTCAGGCCACGTTTAACCCAGCCACTAAAAATCTCCAATAAAGGGTTAAAAAAACACAACACAGAGAAAATTTTTTATTTGAAATAAAAAAAAAAGCCATTAGAGACTCCATCTTTAATTAAAAAAAAAATCCTCTTCCGTCCGACGCAGTCCAAAATGCGATGTCCTCTCTGCTCATCCCTGTGCATAGATATAGATGTCTATGCACAGGGAATGAGCAGACTGAGAGCAATCTCAGCACTGCTACATCATCTCTGTGAGCAGGCGGGCTCTAGGACCCTGGAGCTGCACAGAGAAGACAGCTGGACTCGGCTCGCAATGTAACAGCAGTTATTTGCGAGTTTCCCTGCTATCACTGGCACAGTAGCCGAGTCTAAGGGTATGTGCACACAGGGAGGTTTAGGGCCGTTTTAGCAGCGGAAACCGCCGGTCGGTTTCCATTAGGTTTATGCAAATTTATGTTAATCCAAAAGCGGCTTTTGGGTTAACATATAAACCTATGGAAACCGACCCCCGGTGTGCACACACCGGCGGTTTCCACATGCTCATCTGTTGCTAACCCGCTGGGTTCCCAGCGGGTTAGCAAAGAATGAGCATGTTCTATAATCCGGCCGGTTCTGCAGCGGCTGCAAGCAGAATCATGTGCTGCTTCCAGCCGCTGCAGAACCGACGCGGCTAACCCGCTGTGCACCCGCCGCACACCCGCCCGTCTCCCGCAGCACGGACCCGACAGGAAGCCGGTGGACGGCTCCGGAGCTTCCTGTCGGGTCCACCCAGCCGCCGCCGCCACTAACCCGCCCCCCGTGTGCACATAGCCTAATGCAAACAATGGCAATCCTAGTTTTGTCAGCGTTTGCAATTGATTTGCATTGGACTCGTGCGAGTAATCACTGGGAAACTCGCAGAGTACCGAGTCCTGCGAGTCCCTTACTACTCGCCGAGTAACGAGTCCTAGCGAGTAGATTCGCCCATCCCTAAGCAGGAAGCCCGGTCGCCTGGCTCCAGAACCCAACCCCCAGCTCAACCCCCCCAACATCTCCAGCTCCTGTGAGCCACTCCGTGACATTGAGCCTTGTCAATGGCCTCCAAGCTTTGTAATATACATGTTGGTGTGTGTCCCTGACATCAATATGTGAGTAATGATGTTTGTTTTTTTTCCTTTCTTTGTCAAGGTGCAAGAGCTCGCGCTGCAGGATAGGATGTCAGTGCTCTGCAGCGTAAGTGAAAACCTGACCAATGACGTCACCCACCCACACCTACACATGTCACTGACTAATGGTTGTTTTTTCCTATACTGGTGTACCAACTCTTGCAGAAATGCTGCAGGCACACACGGAGGCCCAGCATCACCTGGACCGGTTGCGGGCAATGATTATGTCTTTCCAGGCAGACCAGTCCACCATTGCCCCTACTCCACCACATCCCCCCTAATAATGTTGGCAAAAGCCTTTATTTGGTTGTCCATGTTGGACCCTTTTTGTGTGAGTTTTGCCATGTTGACACCCTTGTTTGTTAGGCCATGTTGGCCTCTTTTCTTATATACATTGGGAAAGTGGGTACTATGGTTTGCCTACTACTAATCTGAAAAAACATCTTTTACAAAAAAAACAACAAAAAATAAATGTGCTTGAACACCAAAATACTGTGTGATCCCTTGTCACAACACACACAGGGACATGTTTGGGAGTGTAAATTTAAAAAAACAACACATGTCTAAGGAATTTGCATAGGTATGCAGTGTGACATGAGAAAGATCAGACCATACTGTACCATTTCAACAGGGATGCAGCCCTATATTACATCAATGTCTACTGTATCACACCACATTAACAAACACACACACACAAACATACTCGCCTCTGTGACACATGTCACCTATTGGATCGGCTCCTGTCTGCTACAATGACAGAACTATGTTATTGTGGACATGAGGCCTCTCCTTCTGCCACAAAAACATCACCATTACACCCATAACACACTACAAACACAACCATATTGCTGAAGCATGTGGACGTAGGGATGGAAAATTACAGTCAGGTTTATTATCACAAAATAAACATAACAACACATTTGGTTTTTGCAAACAAAAATCAAAATCAGTCCAGGTCGCAATGTAGTGCATTGCCTATTAGCGTCTTTCTTCTACGTACTCTGCTGGCTCAGACAATGGCTCCTCCCCCTCATCCCCATAGTCCCACCCATTGGTGGCCCTTCTGTAGTGAAGTCTTCATGGGGGACGTGGAGGATCCTGATTTTGGCGACCTCTAGCCATGTGTTTTTGGGCGCAGGAGGCAAGGAGGTTGTTTTCTTGGGGATGGCAAGGTAACCACCCATCTCAGTGGTGGTCTGGTAGTTTGCTTGTGTATGCAGAAGCATTAATCGACTGTATATGTGTACACAGATCGGACATGCTGCACATGACACGGGGCATATGTGGTTTGGACCTGGCCAGGGCAAGTTTCAAAGCGGGATAATGTAGAAATGGCACATATGGAGTAGCACTCAAAATGTACACACAAGAATAACCTCAACACATATTTATGTAACAATGTAGTGCTGTAGGACACATTCTCATGTCATTGGTGGCAAGGATCATCATGTGTGAAACAGGACACGGAGGCGGTTAATGATGCGTACCCTTCGCAACCCACACATCTACATGACGCTACATGAAGCTGTACATAAGCTGCCCATACATATCGAAATATTTGACTCTGAAGCCGAAACGTATATACCATATATGAGAAGCACAATAGCCACAATTGACAACACGAGCTAATATGACACAAAATTTGAACAAAAAAATCAGGTTTACAAAAAAGTCTCCAAAAGGATCTGGAGTACAGTAAATTGACTTACATTTGTGCAGCTTTTAAGGGTATGTGCTCATGATCCAGAGACCCTGTGTCTTGGATGCAATGCCTTCAGACCTGGGGGAACCCAGGGGTGTACACAGGTGGACCACAGTCTCCCTGTACTTACAATATGCGGTGGGAGCAGTGCGGCTTCTCCCTGCGTTCACTCAATGGTGGTCACTTTCGACTCCGTAGCATGAAATGAACATGCTGTGGAGATGCCAAAGTCCAGAAACCCGCACCACAGCAGAAAACATGCTACAATTGGAGAAGCACAATGAGCTTGGGATTTCTTGAAATCCAATTCACTATGCTGGTACTGTATAATGCGGCAATTTGGAGGCAGCGTCAATCCGCTGCATCCAAAATGCTGCAATTCCTGACCATGAGCGCACACCCTAAAAGGACACAATTGATGAGTATGCCAAACCCATGTAGAAATTCCAAATCCCACCCACATTAGCAAGCATGTGGACACATTGCAAAAATCATCTAATTACCCAGAAAAGTCAAATGTCATCATAACTGGGAGCACATTAAAAAGACCTTGAGTTTGTTATCTGTGTTATGTATTCTTACATAGAAGAATAAACAATTTCATAAAGTTTTTGTATAATTGCCAAATGTAGAAAAAACTCTGTAAATTAAGTTTAAGTTACTGATGACCTTCAAAGCTGGACCATTGTAGAATCCAGATAGTTTTAATGAAACACATTGTATTCCGAAAATAAAGCTTTTTTTTTATTTATTCACATACAGTTTTGAATTGGAGAATTATGAAAAACAATTGTAAAAGGTTTTTGGTATGCAGTAGACATTATTATTAAAAATATTTCAATGCAAATTCCCATCAGCATTGCATTCAATTTCCAAGTGCTCTGTGGAGTAAACTATTAACAGTCTATGGTAGAATTTATGCTTGATTGACACTGAAGTATATTTTGTTGTTTTTGTATAATTGAATACAAGTCAGATTTCATTTCAAATAACAACATTCCCTTAGGTTTACAAAGTTTGTAGTGTTTTTTTTACTTATTTTCTGTAGTTTCATGTGGTAAGTATACAATAGGGAAATAGCAACATACATAATGAACCATGGTGAATTAAATGGTACGCAAACACGTATTACTAACTAAACAACTAATGGTGAAGTAGCTTCTACAGAGAGCAGCTACGGTCCATATGGAATAGTGTTATTACAGTTAAAATGAATGGGTAAGAAAAATCAGTCACAGTAAGTTCAAATGGAATGACAGGATGGCAGTGCTGCAAATGTTAGTTGTGGATTGCTGTGATTTGCAATGACAGGAAAGTGAATTGCACATTTTTATCCACATCCTGTGGACTTTTCTATGGGAAAATTCGTATTCAAAGCAGATTTTGTAATCCATAGCATATCAATTTCTAACATTGAATTTTGATCTTTCATTCACATCTTTAAATTGTCAAATTTGGGACATATAACTCATACCAATATTATGGGCAGGCTAGTGTTGCTTTAGATGCTTTGGCCATCAGATAAGCCTAACCTTGCATTTCTGGTTGTTTCCCCATGAATCCTGGGGTGGCTATGTGAGTTAAAAAAGATGTCGGTCTCGCATCACTCGCACAGTGTCCGACGTCTCGTGCCTGGGCAATGGAATCACTGGCTGTTCAAAGGGCAGGTGAGGTGTGCCACTGCACAGGGGCAAGACTCGGGATTTGCAATGACGTTATCCATGTGCACACAATCAGGAGAGGTGATGTTTGCATGGAGTAGGTCGGCGCTGACCATAATCTCCAGACACCCATGTGGCTGAACCATGTAATTAGCATTAATGAGACAGAATGAAACTCGTTTTCTGAAGTTTGCAGGATGATGTCTGCGGATAAAAAAGGGTTACAAGGGCACCAATTGTATGATGTTAAAGGTGGTGGACAGGGTTTAAAACCCCCCAAAACTAGTGACAGGTTCCCTTTTAACATTGTTCTTGTGTCCAAAATGTCTGTCAAAGGAAAACTAGTTATTGACCTGGTAGCATGATTTAAAAAAAAAAACAACTTATCATTAAATTAATATAGGAGCAGATAGCAACACTACTCACACTGCTGGCAGTAACCTGAACCAAATGCAGGTTGCACTCAGTTTGCTTGGTCTCTGGCAAATTTATGAGTGGGGAAGAATCTGAGCATCATCTGCATATATGAGAAAATCAAGCTAGAGGCCCATCAGAGTAAGCCGGCTTCACATAGCGGGTCTCATTTGATCCGAGGCTGTCCGTGTAAACTGGACAGCCCTGGACCAGATTTTGGCCCCATAGTATACTATGGAGCCAGACAGAAGCTGGATGGCAGCTCACTACCATCCGATTTATATCTGTCCAGGAGAATCCGGAGAATATCTCCTCTGATTGCCTACTCCCGGATTGCCCCGGATTCTCCCGGATCCTCCCGGATCCGGGGCAATCCGGCACTCCCTGAGATGGGAGCCTATGGGGCTGGATTGCCCCGGTCCGGGAGGATCAGGGAACCGGACACCTGTGGCTGCACGCCGCTGTTGTTTCAGGACCACGGCTAGCTCCCAGTGAGCCGCGGTCCTGATTCATCAGTGGCGGCAGCTGCATGCGGCAGCACACCGCACGGAGGGCATATTGGCCCTCCGGTTCTGTGTGCTGATCCGATCTGAGACTGTCAGGTTCACCCTGACAGCCACGAATCGGATCTGACCCGCAATGTGAAGCCAGCCTAAGCCAAAAAATTGTCTTCGACAATATTCTTACAATGCTCATCCTTCTGTGAGCAAAGCAACATCTAATATTACCTGGTTGGTTTCATCATCATCATCATCATCATCATTATTATTATCCGCCACTACTGCTTGTCATACTCAGAGTACGCATCCTTTTCTTTCACAATGACAAATATCCATACCTGCTGGTTTGCCACGTATATTCTTCTTTGGTCAGGATGCTGTTGTGCATTTTCTGCATACCTGTTCGTGGAACTGGCTTCCTTTTGAGAATGAAGGTATCAGTTTAGCCTTACTTGAACATAATTTCTTGTTAAAAGGAAAAAAGGAGAGCTTGAGAATGCTGGCCATTCTCTCAGTTGGTACTTTGAGCACCAAAGTGTACTTTATCTTAAACACCTGGAACAGCAATTAAGGGTAGGGAAAACTACGTATTTTTTTCGTCAATTGTGTGAATGTTTTAAGCAGCAGTGATGATCTTCTGCAATTGGGACAGGTGGTGATGCTTTTGAAATTGGAAGCTGTCTCCACCATTATGCGGTAGTTATCTGTGTCTTCTGAACCACCTTACAGATGCTGCTCAACACACATGACGCTATCCGAAAGAGCCACAGAGAACAATGTTTATTTTCACCCACTGAACTTATAATCCTCACTTATGCGAAGTAAAGAGCCGTCAATGATGTGAAGGTATGGGAAATAAAAGCCATACAGCAGATAAGGTATTGCTGTGCATTGAATGGAAAATCTCACGTTATTGTTGTTGCACAATTTCTGGCTTGTCATTGCTTTTTATAGAGCAATACTGTGCTGCAGTTGACGGTGCTGTTTTTTCCTTGCTCTATACTTCCAGATATTTTCTTGTCTGGTACGTCATATTTGTATGCCATATGTGTTTTGGTGGTGCCACTGACACAGATAGCGCTTGTGCTTATCCATTTATCTTTATAGCTTACTGTTCCGCTGCTGGGAAGTGTATTTTCTTTAGGGTACCTAAAGATGAAACAGCTCATAAAAAAGAGGTGATATTTTCCATGACTTGTTCAAATGCTATTGCATTGAAAAACAGCTAAATCTTTAATGATCCTTTAAAAAGGGATATCTTTTTGTACATTTTGATTAAAAATCCTTTTTAACTGTTTAATCATTTTGGGCATAGAAGAAATGCTGTGGATTTTAAAAAAGGCCATGTCCAATTCAATTGAAAGGCCATTTAATTTGTCATTTTCAAAACATTATACCTGTTTTTGCTCAAAAATAAATGGAGTAGGAATGATATGTGCTCTTGATTTGAAGAAGCTGCACCTTCTATTTGTTGTGATTGTGTATAAACACAAGAAAGGCATTAGCCCATAAAGGCATAATTTTTAACTCTTATTTCAATTTAAATAGTCCACAAAGTCTGAAATTGCAGTTTATTGTCAAAGAAGCTGTTTACCATTCTTAGGTTGGCTTCACACCACGGCTTTTGCCATTCTGTTCTGTTCATTTTTAAAAGAACAGAACAGGATCATTTTTAGCCTCTATATCCCTATGGTGCCGGATTGGTCATAAATGGCCATCTGGTTTTGTGAATTCAGTTGTTTCTGTCGTGTTTTTTCCGGTACCAAGAATCGGATACTTCTCAGGTGCAAAAATCGGACCAAACCGGACAGAAACGAATCTAGGGCGATCTCGGCACCATTAACATGGGAGTCTATGGGCGCCGGATCCGGTAAAAAATCTGATTGTTTCCCGTATCCAATTTTTTACACAGCCATGCTCTGAAATCCTGCCATTCACAGTTACAGAACCATGGACAGTAGTACTTCCTGTACATTCTGTGAATTCAACAGACTTCAGGACCATGGACAGTGGCAGAAAAACGAATCTGATAAAAAACAGGATCGGAGACCATATTTGGCCACACTTTTCTGCACATCCTGTCCTGTCTGTTTCTGTCTGGGTACTGCTACAAAAAACAGAAACCATCCGGACAGGCTAAAACCGTGGTGTGAAGCCAGTCTTACTATGCACATTTCCCTAGTCAAATATGTTGAGGTCACTTTGACATGTTTTATACAGTCCTAGGAGACCTTTGAATGTTATGCATATACTTTCCGGCAATCGAAGGATTTGCAGTATTGAGATTTGTGATTATTTTTTACACTGCAAAAGATTTTTTTTGTTAAGCAAAATTCATCAGAGCAGACCATTGTGAACTTCAAGGATCCAGTCATCTCTAATGGAAATATTTTCTAAAGTTAAAAGTTCTTTTCATGTTACTGTAAATTACATAAAACAGGATATATAACATTTTCATCTTATCTTATCAGATCTTGAAAAGTCTTTCTGAAAGTTGGAAAGGTTCTAAAATAAAGGAATGACAATGTCAAATGACAAGATATTATGAAGGAATGCTGGAAGAAGCGTGTAACTCAATGTCTACCTATACAATGTCAATGGCTTTCGTAGCATTAAAGAGTAATTCTCTTGTTTTGAAGTTGTTATAGATGGGTAGAGACAGTAAAAATAAGAAAATTTTATTTTATTAGATGTATCTAAATTTCTTCTGATAACATCTCATGAGCATGTATTTTGCAGCATGCACAGTAGCTCCTTATGTTCCTGCTTTCTAGCAGCTCATACATTGTCACTCTAATTTCGTCTGTTAATTGAACATTCTAGGCTGCTCATCTGCCCACCACTATCTCCTCTCCTTTAGCTGAGAAAGGAGAGATGTGGTAGACTTATATGCTGCTTACATTTTTCATGTCATGAGAAGCTCATAGGATGCACACAACTGCTTGCCTCCTCTCTTGTGAGTAGCTATTCTATAGCTAACCCCTTACCCCATTCAATACCCAAAGAAGCCACCTACTGGAGTAGCCAAAAACCACAAAGAGTCATTTAACAAAGTTGATTTTATTGGAAAAAATATTAAAATAATAAATAGATGAACATACTGTAATGGTCTAATGAGGAGAAAAAACACATTTACAGGAGCAAATTCAATAGCCCATATTATCTCAGTTTGACGACAAATCACATCCAATTTCTGTAATTGTCAAATCAGGAAAATTTATTTGGTCAACTAGATAAAATCCATATGTATAATACAAAGGATGCATAAATTACTGTTCAGTACATTGCTTACACATGGTATCTCAAGGATAATGAACTCTCCACGCTGCCACACACCCCACTTAGTAGTACAGAGAGTGCAAGTAATTGTCATCAGCTCTGCTCTTCTTCACTCTGCTCTCTTTCACATTTCATTACAGACCCAATCAGCGCCAGACTGGGGTGTCTGGGACCCAGCAGAGAAATTGACTCCAGGGGCCCACCCTTCAGCTACAGTATATGACAAATACCTGTTAGCCATTATACCCATTATAGTGGCAGCTCCTTTACATCACTGTGCGCTCACCATAACTGCGATGTACAATTACGTAGTTTACATTAAATGGATTATTTGGTGAAAACTATTTATCAGTGATCACTGGTTCGGTAGGTGATGACTTATTTATTGGTGGAATTTACCAGTGAAAACCGCACCTTCAGAAGAATATGGAGCTTTTATCCCCATTGTAAAATGCAGCAGCCGGTAATGATGTGACCACAGCTCCATTCATCATCATTGGGGCACCCAGAAACAGCTACACACAATGCTCACAGCCAATGAGGGAATGAGCTGATCAGTGGTCTAGCTGTACATGAGCTCCAGTCTAATGGGAGAAAACAAACCTATGAGAGTACCGTATTTAAGGACGGTGTTTTTAATAAGTGATGTTTTAATGTTTTTTCTAATAAAATTATTTTTTAAGAATCTATGTCTCAGGACTCTATGCTGGATATTTTTCTATTTTTTGGACACGTTATGGGGATAAAAGTTGCACATTCAGCAGTCAGACCCTCACCCATAAATAACTTATCACTTTTACTTAGGCGCTATGCAGACAACGAATATTTGGTGAGATTTTTGTTTCAGTATTTGTAAAAGAAACCAGGAGTGGAACAATCAGAGGGCATGTTTTCTGCATTTCCCACCCACTCCTGGTTTTGCCTTACAAATACTGAGGTAAAAATCTCACCAAATACTCAACATGTGCACAAGGCCTTAGGAGAGATAATTACTTGCTTTCACTGGATAAACTCTGTAAGTGCATCTCTTCTGCTGCTATGTAATAGTCACAGGACAGGGAGGGTTTAAACATCCAAGTATTTAATATCTATTAGAAATAAAGATTTTTTTCCCTTACTGTTATCAGATAAAACAAATTACAGACCAAGATCCACTATAACAAGTCTAATAATACCACAAAGAAGGGAGAAATACCACCACACCGTGACCAGATCACATATTACCACCACATAGTGACCGAATAATACCACATACAAGGCACAAATACCGCCACACCATGACCAAAGCACATAATACCACTACATAGTGATCAAATACTACCACGGAAAAGGTATAAATACTGACACACTATGACAAGACCACATATTACCACTACATAGTTACCAAATAATACCACATACAAGGGACAAATACGGCCACGTCATGAACAAAGCACATAATACCATTATACACAAGAGGTCTGTATATAGTGTCAGTGCACAGGTAATACAGTGATTACCGGTGACATTATACACAGGACCTCGGTATATACTGTACAGTGTGCATGTATAGGTAATACACATACTCACCAGTGATGTCTCTAGGTGAAATCCTTCATCTTCAATTTTCTTCATTTGGAGACAGATATCACATCTTCTACCCAGGACTCATCTCTGCAGAAAATAACACAGTTATCTATAAAGCTAGGGTCACACATAAGCCCTGGATCCATTATTAGCATCAATTTTTTAACTTTAGTTTTTTAAGTCCAAAAACTGATGCTAAAAATGGATCCTGGGATCAAGTGTGACTGCATTGTTAAAAACCGCTATTTAAATCTCTGGTATATGTCCCCCATGCCCCATCCTGGCCCCTGGTGTATGTTGCCCATCCTGGGCCCATATATGTCTCCATCCTGGGCCCCTGGTATATATCCCCATCCTGTGCCCCTATAAGTCCACATCCTGGGCGACTATATGTCCCATCCTGGGCCCCTATATCTCCCCAGAATGGGCCCCTATATGTCCCCATCATGGGCCCTGTACAAAAAAAAAAATACTCTACTTACCTCACCAATGATCCTTGAGTGTCCAGCACTTGGGAATCACAGAGCTGCTGAGTCCCGGAGTAATAACGTCATCACCCAGAGACTCAGAGCTCCTGCGCACATGCCTGCAGCGTCTGCTTTGCTGCCATGCGCGTAATAGGCAGGGGTACAGCGGGGAGATTGCTCCCCGCTGTGCCACACAGGGACAGAGTAAAAAAATCCCTGGTCTGTGGAGCGCTAGGGCTAGAGATAAATGGCACTAGGGTTATTTTAGTAAAGGTTTCTTTATTAACCTCTTACAGGCCACTACGCGTTTCTGCAGCAGAGCGCTGCCTTCATCAGGTGATGCAAGAGGGTATTGCCAGAAAGTGACTTAATATATAAAAAAACACATCAACATATCATTGGTTGAACAATAAAACAATTAAAACAATTAATGATTACAACATTAACCCTACAGATACCAAGTTAAAACAAAGAACCCATATAAAAAATCTAAAATGACATACACTATCAATTATGCATAACAAGCATAATATTATACAGAATAATAATATTAAATATTAAAAGAGCATTATAAAATAACTTTACTACACATAATCGCACTGTATGCAATACAATGAGCGGCATCGGAAGTGAGAGGAGCACACAGGGACAGAGAGGTTAATCGTATCGGCATGCTATGAACACTGATACGATTAGCGGTAGCTCTAGGGGGACCCGAGAGTCGGGACCCTCTCTGTGCAGGACAGGGGTAGTAGGGGGGCAGGGGGAGGGGGAGGAGCCACCAGAACCTGGGGCCCACCGGAAGATCTCCCGATCTCCCAGTGGGCCAGTCTTACCCTTGA
The DNA here is from genome assembly GCA_033576535.1 of Allobates femoralis. Taxonomy (NCBI): domain Eukaryota; kingdom Metazoa; phylum Chordata; class Amphibia; order Anura; family Aromobatidae; genus Allobates; species Allobates femoralis. The sequence continues at coordinate 139,964,500 of JARQOC010000003.1, forward strand.
CCCAATGTAAAGATGTGATTGTTCTCTCTCTCCTCTCTCCAATTACTTGGTGGTCCAAGGAACATAGGGGCATGAAAAGTGTAATTTGAGAGCTAATTAATGTAATTTTTTATCCTGGGTTAGAGGGAGAATACAGTGAAGATCATGGTAACCATGTTTACCACTTGTGGTTACCATGACATCAGTGCTGTTTTGGATGCTGAGAAAGCAGACAAAATTGATAGGTCAGTATTGGGAGCTTGCATGCTCAGTTCAGCAGTTGGGTGATCCTGCTGACTAGAACTTGATGTAAAAGATGAGCACCTTCCTCCTGTCAAACATAATGTTTGAGAGCCTGAGGTAAAGTATGTTCACTAATAGATATGACTGATCCTTTCAAGGTTTGGTTTAGTTTATCAAACTTCCCAGCATTGAGCAAACTTGTTCGGGTTCAAAGTTTGGGTGCTTTACGTTTACAAAGCACTGGAGTGAGCATTTCTGTGGTCAGTGATAGCTGGTGCTTGGCCCAGTGTAAGCCGCCTTCAGCGTTTGATCAACTCGCATTGGGCTTAAAAGCACATTTTTTGGGTTCAGTGTGTGACCAAAATTAATTAAAAAAAACGCCCTCCCACTCCTGGAAGTGTTTTACTTATTGTTGACTATATGTGGATGCAAAGCTGAACTAACAATGAATGACTTCCATTGAGGTTCAGAGTCACAAACAGTGCACCATAAAGTTTGGCTGCACCGCTCTAACGCAGACTGCAAAAAGTTTGCTAATCTCTATTCCTTCACAATGAAATTGATATCAAACCTTTAAGTTTTCAAAGTACATTTTCTCTATTGTGATATATTTCTTGTGTGTTACTTTATGAAAAGCTACATCTGTGCATAACAAAAAACTACAAAATGTGGGGAATGACATAAAAATATCATTACACCATGAAATTCTTGCATTCAATTACCGTATATACTCGTGTATAAGCCGACCCGTGTATAAGCCGACCCCCTACTTTTGCCCCAAAAATCTGGAAAAACCTATTGACTCATGTATAAGCCGAGGGTGGACCCCAGCACAGGTATACAGCCCCCAGCAGTGTGGTATACAGGCCCCCCCCAGTGGTATACAGGCCTCCCCAGTGGTAGTATACAGCAGCCCCAGTGGTAGTATACAGCAGCCCCAGTGGTAGTATATAGCATCCCCAGCAGCCCCAGTGGTAGTATATAGCATCCCCAGCAGCCCCAGTGGTAGTATACAGCAGCCCCAGCAGCCCCAGTGGTAGTATATAGGAGCCCCAGCAGCCCCAGTGGTAGTATATAGGAGCCCCAGCAGCCCCAGTGGTAGTATACAGCAGCCCCAGTGGTACTATATAGGAGCCCCAGCAGCCCCAGTGGTAGTATATAGGAGCCCCAGCAGCCCCAGTGGTAGTATACAGCAGCCCCGGCAGCCCCAGCAGTAGTATACAGGAGCCCCAGTAATCCAGGGCCCCCCAGCCTTGCTCCTGTAACCTGTAAAGTAAAATATACTTATCACTGTCCTGCTGCCGTCCGCGCCCGCATCTGCCGACATGCGATCCTCCATCTTCATGCGTCTTCTTCCAACTTCCTGTGTTCGGCGCCGGCAATGAAGTCATTGCCTGCGACGAACAGAGAAAACCAGAAGAAGACGCATGAAGATGGAGGATCTCATGTCGGCAGATGCGGGCGCGGACGGCAGCGGGACAGTGATAAGTATATTTTACTTTACAGGTTACCGGAGCAAGGCTGGGGGGGCCCTGGATTACTGAGGCTGCTGAGGCTGCTGGGGCTGCCGTATTGACTCGCGTATAAGCCGAGGGGGGTACTTTTCAGCCCAATTTTTGGGCTGAAAAACTCGGCTTATACGCGAGTATATACGGTAAAATGTTGGAAATGCATAATTTTGTTACAGTTTGATATTCCACACTAGCTATAGGCAGATGTATACCTTGAGTAGTGAAATCATTGGAATCTGGCTTATTAAAAAGCTGTAGTGAGGCACTGGTGAGACTTCGGCCATTTTAAATTACAAATATATTCATTGTCATTGAACTGTGAATATCAGTTTAGTGTGTCTATAAGATTTTACTTCAACGCTACACAAACTCTTAACAGGTTAATATTCTCTTCAACAGACTCCATAAAATTTTTTCAGGTAAAATAATTTTTACCACTACTTCAGCACAATAAAAATTCTAAATTTTATTGACTGTGTTTAATATAGACATTTAAGTGAACTGTTCATGGACCATTTGAATATCAAATTTAAAACTGCATTAAAAATAACCAGTTTTAATTAAATACTGTCACAACCACAATTGCTACTATAATTTAAAGACTTTTACAAATTTGGCCGATGTTGTATTGTTGTATTATAAACTTTTTTAAGAGAAAAAAAGCAAAGTATAAGATTATGACAATTAGAAAGTCAACCAATTCTTCTGCAACTACGTATGAGAATCAAGCATCTAAAAGAATACAATAAACAACATACATCATGCATAGCAGTGGCGTAACTTCAGGCCCAGGAGCCCCGATGCAAAAGCTCCAACGGGGCCCCCAATTATTGCAAATATTTAATAGTATTAGTCTTTTTCTATAGGCCAAAGGGACTTTTGGGGCCCCCCTAGGCTGCAGGGCCCAGGTGCGATCGCAACCCCTGCACCTATTGTAGTTACGCCCCTGATGCATAGAGTCCAGATGTGCAAATTAGTAATGAGCGAATGTGATAAATGTGGATTTGTCAGTTTGCTCCATTTTAGCCAGAGACTTTGATTTGCATCTCATTTATTATATATGTATCATATGTACAGTTTATTATTCTCTGAGATCCACCCAGACCCTGAAGCATAATAAACAAATGGAAAGAATTATAAGATTATACTCACCTGGTCTTCTCTTGTCCTGCTGCCACTGCGGGAAAGATGGGGCCGGATGAGTATTAAATATTTTAATTACTTTCAGGCCATGCCAAATAAAGCAAAATAGAAGATCACCATTTTGTTGAATTAAGAATAAATTGAATGCAAAACGTTGGGCAATTCCAATTTTTTTGTAGCATTTGAGGAAAAAGTAATGATCATTTTTTTGTGTATATGTAAATAGACATTAGTAATAATAAAAATAAGAATTGCAAGTTCTATTTAATACCACCATACTCCTAAAAGTCTAAGGGTGGAAACACACTTATGCGATATGCATGCAAGTATCTTGCATGCATCTCACATAGTGTGTTTTCTCCCTAAGGCCAGGGGTCACATTGGCGCTGGCATTTTGTCCAGGAGTGTCCATCAAAAAGATAGATTTTGGCAGCATTAACGCAGTATAACCATAGTGTAACGCTGCCTTATCGCTGCCAATAGAATCCTATGGGGGACGGACTCCTGAGCGCATTCAAACGCCGGCATGTAAGTGCCCGAGTTTTAAATTTCGTGGACCACATGACACAGAATCCCCTAGGATTGTATTGGCAGCATTAAGGCAGTATTCCATTATGGTTACACTGCGTTAATGCTGCCAGAATCTATTTTTTTGACGGACTCCGCTGGACGGAATGCCAGCACCAGTGTGACCCTGGCCTTAGGCTGAGTTCACATGTCCAGTAATCATCCAAAAAGAGCAAATCCTGCAGAAATCCATTGACCAAAACTAGTGTAAACACAACCTTTTAGTCCATTGTTATACAATTGATTTCTGCATAATCCGCTTATTTTAAATTGAGTTCTATGGAGAAAGGATCCATTAACGAATTGCAGTTTATCTGACATATGAAATGGTTCCTGAGAGCAAAAAATGGATCCTTTACAAATGAAAGACAAACAGATGACTAAATAACAATCTGTTAAAGGATCCGTTCTCCATAGACTCCAAATAAAAAAAATAGATCCTGCAGAAATCAGGTATTCAACAACTTTTCTGCGGGTGGATCTCTACAGGATCCATTCTAGCAGATTATTACTTGCAATGTGAACTGAACCAAGGCCAGAGACACACTGAGCAAGATGCATGAGAGATACTTGCCACATATTTCGCATGACTTACCCGGAACGGCTATCGTTTCTCTGGACAGGAGCGCATCAGATACATTTTTCTATGCAGCTGACTCGCCTCTGTGCAGGGAGGCAGGGGCCGTTCCAAGTCAGTCATGCGAAACTCGTGCCAGTATCTTGCATGCATCACGCATAGTGTGTCTCTGGCCTAAGAAAGAGTTCTGCTTCCCCATATTAGCTTTCACTTCCCGTTTTATATAAGATATATGTTGGCCCAATTCTAATGCATCGGGTATTCTAGAATATGTATGTAGTTTATTTAAGAAGATGTAAGGATAATGCTATGAATACACAGGATTTTCCTGGTAAAATATATACATTATCATTAAATGTTATTGCTCGCACTGTGAGTGGGGTTTAAATTCTGCGCCAATATCGCGATGGCAAAACTGTGCAGCCGCGACCAATCAGCAACGTGGCTTCGTTCAATATATCTGCACATGTGACTCCTCACCAGCGATCAGTAAGGTACTGTCACACTTGGCGACGCTCCAGCGATACCTACAGGTCATATCATTGTCAGGATCTTTGGAGCGTCGTCAATTGCGACTGAGCGGCCGTGAGATGACAGTCATCTCTCGGCTGGGTGACCGCTGACCTCTGATGTGAGCGGCAGGTGGGCGATAGTGAGCCCCTCAGTCATGCCTGAGCCCCGGCATTTTGGCGGTTACGCCGGGTGCTGCTCCACAGCTCCGCCATTTTCCGCCACCAAGCTGCCAGGAAGTAGTGGGCGGGGCCATCTGCGGCTAATTCTGTCTGTTTCTCTTATTGGTCGTGGCCGGCCGGGCGCGACCAATCAGTGACGTGGGATTTTATTTACAGACAGACAGACATGATAAGGCGATTATATAGTAGGATTTGGCACTAGTTCTTATCACTTATGACGTTAGAGATCAATCTAACCAGGAATAGGTCCTCTTTCTGTTCAGGACCCCTCTATATTGATGCATGAACTACATTTATGAAATGCACACTCTTGATAATATCATTAAAAAGACATGGAAAAGGAAGAATACAGAGTAGCACACTATTTTGGACGATAGTAAGCAAGGTGAACAATAACACCAATTATATAAATTAAATATTTTAGGCCCATTTTGTGCTTATTTTACATTCACTGTGTTCTGAGAGCTACGACTACTCAATCTAGTCTTTTTGGATAAATATAATGTGTTAAAATATTTAATTTTTTTAATATTAAAGATACAAAAAAAACTATATTTGTTCTTTCATATCACAATAACTTATGTAAATTAGAGATTTTTATTTAAACTCCTGAAATAGTGGGAAAATATTTACTAAATTAAATATTAGACTAAAGTAAATATTACATTAAATTATATATTAAATTTAACTAAACATTATAAATATTTATTATTAAAAATACTTATTTTTCCTACAAAAAAGAAAGACGAACACAGTCATGGCAGAACAGATGCAAGTGTCAATAACAAAACTGAAACACTGCAATGTAAAATCTAAACTAAAATGCTATTTAACCCCTTCATGACCTGGGAATTTTTCGTTTTTCATTTTCGTTTTTTGCTCTCCTGCTTCCAAGAGCCATAACTTTTTTATTTTTCCGTCAATATAGACATATGATGGCTTGTTTTTTGTGGGACGAATTGTACTATCATATGCAATAATTTATTTTACCATATAGTGTACAGGGAAATTGCAAAAAATTCTAAATGCAGTGAAATTGCAAAAAAAAGTGCAATGACACGTTTGTTTTTTGGGTATGTTAGTCGCCATGTTCACTATATGGTAAAACCGACATGACGGGGTGATGCTCGCTTCGGTACGAGTTCGTTGACACCCAACATGTATACCTTTACTGGTATCTAGGTGGTGAAAAAAATTCAGAAGTTTGAAAAAAAAACAAAACTGACTTTTTGCGCAATGTTCTGCGACCCGTAGCGTTCTCATTTTTCGGGATCTGGGACTGGGTGATGGCTTATTTTTTGCGTCATGAGCTAATGTTCTAATGATACCATTTTTGGGGGGATCCGCAGTTTTGATATCCCGTTATTGCATTTCATAGCAATAACGCGGCGACCAAAAAAACGGAATTTTGGCGTTTGGACCATTTTTTCCATTACAGAGTTTACGACTCTCATTAACGGATTTAATATGATGATAGATCGGGCGATTTTGAACGTGGTGATGCCAAACATGTGTATTTTTTTTTATATATACTTTTATTGGGGGTAAAGGGGGGTGATTTGAACTTTTATATTTTTTTTTTAGAGGTGTTTAAAAACTTTATTTTTTCATTCATTCTTATTTTTACACTGCCTCTTTAAGAGGCACCTTGCTGCACAGTCCGATCACTTCTGGGAGCTGCAGCTCATCTGTATCTCTCAGAATCGCCGACCTGTTGTGGAGCGCCTGCCAACCACAACAGGAAACTGCGTTGTGACAGCATCCGGGGTCTAGCCAGGACCCAGTGTCATGTGAGCGCCTTCAATCCCGCAATACTATCGCGGGATGTCCGGAGCACGCGGGGAACAGCGCGTTCCCCGCCGCAGCCGCCTTCGATCCCGCTTTCAGTGATTGACAGCGGGATCCAAGGGGTTAACAGCGCCGATCGGATCCCGGATGTTACCCCGACATCTCAGCTGATGAGATCAGCTGAGATGTCGGGGCTTTGATGTGAGCTCCGCGCCGGAGAGAATGCAGCACCAGCAGCAGACCACAGAGCACTAACAGTGTTCTAACACCAAACACAACTGAAACAATCAGCAACAACCACAGCATATGGCAGGTTTAAAACTGCCTCCCAGCAGTCATGTGACTCACTTTAAGGAATGCCCAGTTCCCACCCTCTGCCCACAGAACCACAGGAGGAGAGGAGAAGAAGGAAGTGAAGGGAATTTCCCATCATTGGACTGTCTCATCAGCTACATCATCCCATATCTATTGGTAACAGATACCACCAGGGAACCTGGCATCCTGGTGCCTCTGAGTGACACCATCCTTGGGAGAAGAGGTGTCCTGCCTCCTGATAACACCCAGAGTAAATCTTTTTGTTCAACATATCTGGTTAGAGCTGGCATCCACACAAGCTCCATCTCCCAAAGAAGATGCCCACAGGGAAGTAGCGGGAAAACAGGTGGAAGAGTCGGGCAGCAGAATTAAGGATGGTTTGGAGAGGTGCGAGGGAGGTAACAGGGAGGCTGGTGAGCAGGAGGTGAGCAGGAATCACCCCAAGGAAGGCCTCACAGAACTGAACTTGCGAGTGATGGTTTCCCACCCACAAGCCAAGAAGAGGAACACTTTATTTGTCAGTACATAATAGAGAAGACACAGGAATGTGTCTGCAGCAGTGTACTAAATGTGGATCAGTAGTTGAGTCACACACAACTAACCCAGGTGAGAAGATAATAGTCTCATACATGCCACTAATTTAACCAGTTAAAACCCTATTGCGCTTTCTTCTGCCTTAGTTTTCTTCCAAGCAGCAGATGAAAAGAGTCACCAGGTCAAGTGTCTAAAATATAAAAGGCAACTTGGGGTGTAGTTAGTTCCAGAACCTTTAACAGGAAGATTATGTGAGCAGCAATGTGGGCTTAAAACCAACATTGCAAGAGGCGTTCATGCTGTGTTCAGATCCTGGAGAAAACTCCTATGATACCAGATCCTGGAGAAGACCCCCATGATACGAGATCCTGGAGAAGACACTGAGTGAGGTGAGCTATTGCTCCTTGTACAGACTTATACTAGATGGTAACTGAGAGCCATGCATCAGGAAATGAAGGTGGTCAGTGTATCGAGTGTGTGAAGTTTCTACCAATTTGGACATGCATCCTAGCGGGTAATGTTTTAGATACCTGTTAGGGCCTGTATGCAGTTTCCTGTTAATTAGTTGGTTGATCATAGTGACTAGGACGAGGTGACACTGATATTTATTGGGGTGGGGAATTTGGACATATATTGTTAACGAAGACTATTTTTTAGAGATAGGAAAAGATTAATAAAGTGTAAATAATATTGTGAACATATCTTATATACCATATATACTCGAGTATAAGTCGAGTTTTTCAGCACAAAAATTGTGCTGAAAAGTGTCCCCCTCAGCTTATATTCGAGTCAATGTACTGGCTGAGTGGGGGGGGCGGTGATCGGGCACTGTAGGAGGCGGGTAAGGCTGCAGAAGGAGCGGGCGGTCACGTGGCACCACTCATTAGTGTAATGAATATGCACTGCATCCCCCCTTTCCATCAGCAACAGAGGGAGCGGTGCATATTGCACTACACTAAGTCATCTCGCCCCCCCCCCTGCTGGCACACTGCCCTCCATCAGGATACAGAGCCACCCTGCCGCCGCACTGATCTCACCCTCCAACATCCTGCAGGCAACGGGTGTCCTCCGTCCGCTCTTCTTATCTGTATGCCAGCTTCTAATCATGTGACTGGCGCAGTGATGACATCATCGCTGCTGCGCCACTCACAGCAATAGAAGCCGGCATACAGACAAGAACAGTGGACGGAGGACGCTCGCTGCCTGCAGGACGTCGGAGGGTGAGATCAGTGCGGCAGCAGGGTGGCTCTGTATACTGATGGGGAGTGGTGTGCCTGCAGGGGGAGCTCTATACACGGATGGGGCCTGTATACCAATCATGAAGGGCCTATATACTACTGATGGGGCCTGTATACCACTGCTGGGGGCTGTATACCACTGCTGGGGGCTGTAAACCAGTGATGGCGACTGTATACCAGTGATGGCGGCGACTCTATACTAATTATGGGCACTATATACCAGTGATGGCCGCTATATACTGGGATGGTGGGGTATATGCCAGTCATGGGGAGCTTTATAACATTATGGCGGTCTGCTGCATTTCTTACCCTAGGCTTATACTTGAGTCAATAAGTTTCCCTAGTTTTGGAGGGTAACATTAGGGGCTTCGGCTTATACTCGGGTCGGCTTATACTCGAGTATATACGGGTAACCATACTGTTATAGTCCTCATAGCACAGTCTGCTTTATGTCCACCAACTCTGTCATTTTCTGATTCTGTGTCTAAGTCACCTTTCTCTTCACTGTGATGAGCGAATTAAGTTGTTGGTTTAACCACCACTGCTACCTCATTGTCTGCACTGTTGCATTCTTGCACCTGTTTACAACAGCATGACTTTAGTGTCTGTCTAAATTTACAGTTTGCAGTAAGAGACAGGTTACCTTCAAAATTACTTGTTCCAGTTTTCTATGATAGATATATTTTTCTAACTTCTAGAAAGTCAGTTTATTTTCTAGATCTTTATTGCTTTTTACAGGTTTTCTTTTTTCTATATATATGGTACTTGCTATCTTACATATGACTCATGTGCAATGTTATTAAATCAAGAAAGCAAGAACATATTGTAGATATAGGCAAGTATAAAAAAACGATAAAAACTGAAATACATTTTGAAATGCATTATTTTTCCTTTGTTGTATATACTACACTAGTAAAGCATGAACGTATCCAAGCTGCTTGGTTTGCTGGACTATGACAAACAATGTCACCTGCACATTTATTTGATACATTTCATTTAAAGTGCTTTGGGATTATAATATGAAATCAATATTTAAAAATGGTTCGGCTTGTTTCTAATCAGCGTATTAGGTATGCCAAACTGTCAACAGTTCCTGAGCAATGTGAGCGCTCTAATACTTCACACCTCTTTCATTTCATATCAATCACTGAAAATGCGATTGCAAAAAAAATTGTAAGCTGTTGCTGTGAATTTGAATAGTGAATCAGAAAATAGAACCTATTCAGTTCTTTCATTTGATGTATCAAAACCCATGAATTTTCTAACGAACTGAAAATGCTCATGAAGAATTCTTCTTAACAAATATATACATTTCATATTGCAAACTTAGATTGGAAAGATGAATTCTGGGTGTATTGATGACTTTAACAATAGTTTTAGTAATGTACTGTACCCTATGCTCTACATGATAACTTGGTGTGGTTATATATAGAAATGAGCGATGTTCGACTCGAATAGTTCGCCAATCTCAAATTCGAGTTGATTTTGGCCGTATTCGAGTCATTCGCCGAATTCGAACAATTTGGTTCAAATTTGGCCAATTTCGAACATGTTCGATTTTGGTTCGAAAATGCGGCAGATGCGGTCAGAAAACCGCATCTGCCACATTTTGAGCCAAAATAAACATTACCTAAATGAAAGAAAGTTTTAAAAATAAAAAAATAATCTATGCTCACCTGTCCGCGGTCCACCGAAGACTCCGGCAAGGTCCTGTGGCTTCTAGGACCTGTGGTGACGTCATGTTCTCGCGGGAACTCCGGTCACATGACCGGAGTTCTGCGAGAACATGATGTCACCACAGGTCCTAGAAGCACAGGACCTTGCCAGAAAGCTTAAAATAGATATTTTTATGATTAGGACACTTTCTTTAAGTAAAAGAAAGTGTCCGAATCATAAAAATATCTATTTTACGCTTTCTGTCAAGGTCCTATTGATAATAGGACTAGTGATGAGCAAGTACTAAAATGCTCGGGTGCTCGAAGCTCGGGCCGAGCATCCCGAGATACTCGTGTACTTGGCCCGAGTACCGAGCCCAATGTTATCCTATGGGAGACACGAGTATTTTTATGAAATGACTGCCGGGAGCATGGAAAAACCCTAAAAATGTCACAAAAGTCTCAGAAGAGTGCTGAAATGACATGGCAACACCATGGGGAAGACCCCTGGAGGCTTTTCTCACTCAAAAGTCACAGCTGTGAACAATCTTGTCCGAGTTTCACTCCAATTTTACGGAGTTACCAGAAAACCTTCCAAAATGATACCAAAATGAATATTTAGGGTGGAAATGTTAAGGGCACATACCCAATAGTGAGATACAGCTGGTGTATGTTACTTTTTGTGATTACATGAAACATTTTACGTGAAAACATTGTGCGGCACTCCGATGTCCCTGAGAAGAGACGTACATGAAGCCCTGTCTTGCAATAATGTGCCCATTTTGAGGAACTGGGTCTATTGTAGTATTTTCCTTTGCCAGGGAAGTCCAAAATTTGGAGGTTCACCAATGCCCCTGGATAGAGACGTGCATGAGGGCCTGTAAACCTGAAGTGGGTGTATAGTAGTATAGCCCTTTGGCCAGGGTAGCCAAAAATTGGGAGGTTGAACAATGACCCTGGATACAGACATGCAGGAGGGCCTGTAAACCTGAAGTGGGTGTATAGTAGTATAGCCCTTTGGCCAGGGCAGCCAAAAATTGGGAGGTTCAACAATGACCCATGCATACAGACATGTAGTAGGGCCTGTAACCCTCAAGTGGGTGTATTGTAGTATAGGCATTTGGCAGGGCAGCCAAAAATTGGGAGGTTCAACAATGCCCCTGGATACAGACATGCAGGAGGGCCTGTAAACCTCAAGTGGGTGTATTGTAGTATTGCCCTTTGGCAGGGCAGCCAAAAATTGGGAGGCTCCACATTGTCCCAGGATAGAGACGTGCAGGAGGGCCTGTAACCCTCAAGTGGGTGTATTGTAGTATAGGCCTTTGGCAGGGCAGCCAAAAATAGGGAGGTTCAACAATGCCCCTGGATACAGACATGCAGGAGGGCCTGTAAACCTCAAGTGGGTGTATTCTAGTATAGCCCTTTGGCAGGGCATCCAAAAATTGGGAGGTTCAACAATGACCCTGGATACAGACATGCAGGAGGGCCTGTAAACCTCAAGTGGGTGTATTGTAGTATTGCCCTTTGGCAGGGCAGCCAAAAATTGGGAGGTTCAACAATGACCCTGGATACAGACATGCAGGAGGGCCTGTAAACCTGAAGTGGGTGTATAGTAGTATAGCCCTTTGGCCAGGGCAGACAAAAATTGGGAGGTTCAACAATGCCCCTGGATACAGACATGCAGGAGGGCGTTTAAACCTCAAGTGGGTGTATAGTAGTATAGCCCTTTGGCCAGGGCAGCCAAAAATTGGGAGGTTCAACAATGACCCATGCATATAGACATGTAGTAGGGCCTGTAACCCTCAAGTGGGTGTATTGTAGTATACGCCTTTGGCAGGGCAGCCAAAAATTGGGAGGTTCAACAATGCCCCTGGATACAGACATGCAGGAGGGCCTGTAAACCTGAAGTGGGTGTATAGTAGTATAGCCCTTTGGCCAGGGCAGCCAAAAATTGGGAGGTTCAACAATGACCCATGCATACAGACATGTAGTAGGGCCTGTAACCCTCAAGTGGGTGTATTGTAGTATAGGCATTTGGCAGGGCAGCCAAAAATTGGGAGGTTCAACAATGCCCCTGGATACAGACATGCAGGAGGGCCTGTAAACCTGAAGTGGGTGTATAGTAGTATAGCCCTTTGGCCAGGGCAGCCAAAAATTGGGAGGTTCAACAATGACCCATGCATACAGACATGTAGTAGGGCCTGTAACCCTCAAGTGGGTGTATTGTAGTATAGGCATTTGGCAGGGCAGCCAAAAATTGGGAGGTTCAACAATGCCCCTGGATACAGACATGCAGGAGGGCCTGTAAACCTCAAGTGGGTGTATTGTAGTATTGCCCTTTGGCAGAGCAGCCAAAAATTGGGAGGTTCAACAATGACCCTGGATACAGACATGCAGGAGGGCCTGTAAACCTCAAGTGGGTGTATTGTAGTATTGCCCTTTGGCAGGGCAGCCAAAAATTGGGAGGCTCCACATTGTCCCAGGATAGAGACGTGCAGGAGGGCCTGTAACCCTCAAGTGGGTGTATTATAGTATAGGCCTTTGGCAGGGCATCCAAAAATTGGGAGGTTCAACAATGACCCTGGATACAGACATGCAGGAGGGCCTGTAAACCTCAAGTGGGTGTATTCTAGTATAGCCCTTTGGCAGGGCATCCAAAAATTGGGAGGTTCAACAATGACCCTGGATACAGACATGCAGGAGGGCCTGTAAACCTCAAGTGGGTGTATTGTAGTATTGCCCTTTGGCAGGGCAGCCAAAAATTGGGAGGTTCAACAATGACCCTGGATACAGACATGCAGGAGGGCCTGTAAACCTCAAGTGGGTGTATTGTAGTATTGCCCTTTGGCAGGGCAGCCAAAAATTGGGAGGTTCAACAATGACCCTGGATACAGACATGCAGGAGGGCCTGTAAACCTCAAGTGGGTGTATTCTAGTATAGCCCTTTGGCAGGGCAGCCAAAAATTGGGAGGTTCAACAATGACCCATGCATACAGACATGTAGTAGGGCCTGTAACCCTCAAGTGGGTGTATTGTAGTATAGGCCTTTGGCAGGGCAGCCAAAAAATTGGGAGGTTCAACAATGCCCCTGGATACAGACATGCAGGAGGGCCTGTAAACCTCAAGTGGGTGTATTGTAGTATTGCCCTTTGGCAGGGCAGCCAAAAATTAGGAGGTTCAACAATGACCCTGGATACAGACATGCAGGAGGGCCTGTAAACCTCAAGTGGGTGTATTGTAGTATTGCCCTTTGGCAGGGCAGCCAAAAATTGGGAGGTTCAACAATGCCCCTGGATACAGACATGCAGGAGGGCCTGTAAACCTCAAGTGGGTGTATTCTAGTATAGCCCTTTGGCAGGGCAGCCAAAAATTGGGAGGTTCAACAATGACCCTGGATACAGACATGCAGGAGGGCCTGTAAACCTGAAGTGGGTGTATAGTAGTATAGCCCTTTGGCAAGGGCAGCCAAAAATTGGGAGGTTCAACAATGACCCATGCATACAGACATGTAGTAGGGCCTGTAACCCTCAAGTGGGTGTATTGTAGTATAGGCCTTTGGCAGGGCAGCCAAAAATTGGGAGGTTCAACAATGACCCTGGATACAGACATGCAGGAGGGCCTGTAAACCTCAAGTGGGTGTATTATAGTATTGCCCTTTGGCAGGGCAGCCAAAAATTGGGAGGCTCCACATTGTCCCTGGATAGAGACGTGGAGGAGGGCCTCAAAACATTTTTCTCATTGAAAAGGAGCGGGTCTCCTGTCGTTGTAATGCCCATTCTAAAAGAATGGGTGAAAAAATTTACCACTGCGGGTATACCTCAAACAACAGCCTAACTATTGTAACGGTCATCATGGTGGCACATGAGGAGAAGGAGGAGCAGTCCAGCGATTAGCCAAAGTCCTGAAGTGTGTACCCATGGGTGAGTGGAGGTACATGGCAAATTCACATAACAAAATTTAAATTCAGTTGTCATTTGTTGGTGGTGTGGGGAAGTCTGGCCCAATCCAACCCTTGTTCATCTTGATCTCAGTCAGCCTGTCAGCATTTTCAGTTGACAGGTGGTTGAGTTTATCAGTAATGATTCCACCTGCGGCACTGAAAACACGCTGTGACAAAATGCTAGCGGCAGTTCAGGCCAGGACTTCCAAGGCGTAGAGAGCCAATTCATGCCACGTGTCCAGCTTGGAGACCCAATAATTGAAAGGCACAGAGGAATCTCGCAGTACAGTTGTTCGATCTGCAAGGTACTCCTTCAATATCTGCCAAACTTAGCATTTCTGGTGGCACTACCCCGCACCTCAGGGGCTGTGGTACGTGAGGGGCTGAGAAAACTGTCCCACATCGTAAAGACAGTTCCCCTACCTCTGGCGGATTGGACTTGTGCCCCTCTCCGCCATACGCCTTGGTTGTCCACCGAATCCTGACCTATGCCGCTAGCGTTTTGTGAGGGGAATGATTTGCCTACTTCCGTGACTATGGCCCTGTGGAACTGCTGCATTTTGGCTGACCTCTCCGCCTCAGGAATGAGAGACATAAAGTTCTCCTTGTAGCGTGGGTCTAACAGTGTTGCCAACCAGTACTGATTGTCGGCCAAGATGTTCTGAACGCGAGGGTCACGAGCCAGGCAGCTTACCATAAAGTCAGCCATGTGCGCCAGACTCTTAACAGCCATCACTTCAGTATCCAGACCAACACGATGACTGAACATGCTGTCCTCCTCCTCCTCCTCCTCCTCATCTCCCCTGTCCTCTGGCCACCCACGCTGAATCGAGGGTATGACTGGTGTGCATGTCATATCCTCAATTTGGCCAGAGAGTTGCTCCATGTCTTCATCCTCCTCCTCCTCGTCATAGTCCTCCACTGCACATTATGATGAGATGAGCCTGGGCTGTGTGTTTTCACCCACACCCACTACTGTTTCTTGCTCCAAGTCATCGCGCTCGGCCTGCAATGCATCCTCTTTGATTTTCAGCAGAGACCGTTTTAGAAGGCAGAGTAGTGGTATGGTGACGCTAATAATGGCGTCATCGCCGCTCATCATCTTGGTGGAGTCCTCAAAGTTTTGGAGGACGGTACATAGGTCCGACATCCATCTCCACTCCTCAGGTGTTATGTGTGGAGTTTGACCCATTTCCCGACGGCTTAGGTGATGCAGGTAGTCCACAACTGCCCTCTTCTGCTCACATATCCTGACCAACATGTGCAGAGTTGAATTCCAACGCGTGGGGACATCACACACCAGTCTGTGGGCCGGAAGACGCAAATGGCGCTGAAAGCCGGCAAGGCCGGCTGAAGCAGCAGGTGACTTGCGAAAATGTGCAGACAGACGGCGAACTTTTACCAGCAGGTCAGACACCTCTGGGTATGACTTTACAAACCTCTGAACCACCAGGTTGAGCACATAGGCCACGCATGGAACATGCGTCAGCTGGCCTCGCCTCAAAGCTGCCACCAGGTTCCGGCCATTGTCACACACGACTTTTCCTGGCTGTAGGTTCAGAGATGTGAGCCAGTGATCTGCCTGCTGTTTCAGAGCTGTCCACACCTCTTCTGCATTGTGGGGTTTGTCACCTATGCAGACTAGCTTCAGCACAGCCTGTTGCCGCTTTGCAGAGGCAGTGCTGCAGTGCTTCCAGCTTGGGACTGGTGTGGAGGGTACAGTGGATGAGGATGCGCAGGAGGAGGAGGCTGAGGAGCATGACATTCTGGAGCTGTAGAGTGTCGGTGAAACCCTGACAGAGGTAGGACCTGCTATCCTTGGTGTGGGAAGGACGTGCTCCGTCCCTCGCTCAGACTGGGTCCCGGCCTCCACAATATTAATCCAGTGTGCCGTGAAGGAGATGTATCGGCCTTGCCCACAAGCACTTGTCCACGTGTCTGTTGTTAGGTGGACTTTGGCTGAAACAGCGTTATTCAGGGCATGTGTGATGCTCTTGGACACGTGGTTATGCAATGCGGGGACGGCACATCTGGAGAAATAGTGGCGGCTGGGGACCGAGTAACGTGGGACAGCAGCCGCCATCAGGTCGCGGAATGCGTCCGTCTCCACCAGCCGGAAAGGCAACATTTCTAGTGCTATGAGTCGTGAAATGTGATCATTCAGGACTGTGGCATGTGGGGCGTTGGCAGCGTATTTGCGCCTGCGTTCAAATGTTTGCTGAATGGATAATTGAACGCTGCGCTGGGACAAGGACATGCTTGATGGTGGTGTAATTTGTGCGTGGGCAACTTCAGGTGCAGGGCCGGAGGCTTGTTCGCGGCCAGCATGGACAGGGGATTGGCTCGCACACAACAGGTGAAGACGTAGCAGTGACATCAGCAAGCACCACTCCTCGACTCTGTTGTACTTCCCACAAAGTCGGGTGCTTGGCTGACATGTGCCTGATCATGCTGGTGGTGGTCAGGCTGCTAGTTTTCGTACCCCTGCTGATACTGGCATGGCAGGTGTGGCAAATGGCCTTTTTAGAGTCTTCTGGAGCCAACTTAAAAAACTCCCAGACTCGGGAAAACTGAACATTTGCACAGGCACCTTGAGTCGTGTTGTTGTTCCGGGGAACAGTTGCCTGCCTTCTGCCTGTGGACGCGACCCTGCTTCGTACTGCCTGTTGGGATGCTACACCCCCCCCCCTGTGCACTGCTGTCCTCGCTCTGCATATCCTCCTGCCATGTTGGGTCAGCTACTGGATCATCCACCACGTCGTCTTCCTCTTCCGCACCCTGATCCTCCTCCTAACTTCCTGGCAATTGTGTCTCATCATCGTCCACCCCTTGTTGAGACACTTTGCCAACGTTCCGTTCGTGAGAACGTGGCTGCTCAAATATTTGGGCATCTGTACATACCATCTCCTCATCACCCACTTCAAGAGGAGGTGGCGACAGGCCAGATTCTGCAAATGGATACGTGAACAGCTCTTCCGAGTGTCCTAGTGTGGGATCAGTAATGTCCGTGGACGTGTACTTGGCCTGGTGGTAGGAAGGAGGATTAGGTTGGGAAATGTGCGGTGCAGTATCACGGCTACTGACACTTGACCGTGTGGAAGGCAGGGTGTTTGTGGAGGTGCCCATCTGACTTGAAGCATTATCTGCTATCCAAGTAACAACCTGTTGACACTGGTCTTGGTTCAACAGCGGTGTACTGCTGCGGGCCCCAAGAATTTGGGACAGGACGTGCGAGTGAGGAGATGTGCCACTTTGTTGTTGCGAAATTAGTGCTTGCACACGACCTCGGCCTCTGCCTGCACCACCATCACGTCCACTTCCTTGTTCCTTGCCAACGCCCTTGCCAACGCCCTTGCGCATTTTTCCTGTATAGAGCGACAACTGTCTGGTGACTGTAGAGGTCACAGGAGATTGAGATTTTAGTCCCTAACCTGTATCAAGGTATGACGTACACCAGTCTGGTGACTGTTCAGATCACAGGAGATTAGGATTTTAGGCACTAACCTGTATCAAGGTATTAAGTACACCAGTTTGGTGAATGCAATGGTCACAGGAGATTAGGATTTTAGGCCCTAACCTGTATCAAGGTACTAAGTACACCAGTCTGATGAATGCAATGGTCACAGGAGAGTAGGATTTTAGTCCCTAACCTGTATCAAGGTATGACGTACACCAGTCTGGTGAATGCAATGGTCACAGGAGAGTAGGATTTTAGACCCTAACCTGTATCAAGGTATGACGTACACCAGTCTGGTGAATGCAATGGTCACAGGAGAGTAGGATTTTAGACCCTAACCTGTATCAAGGTATGATGTACACCAGTCTGGTGACTGTTCAGATCACAGGTGATTAGGATTTTAGTCCCTAACCTGTATCAAGGTATTAGGTACACCAGTCTGGTGACTGCTCAGATCACAGGAGATTCGGATTTTAGTCCCTAACCTGTATCAAGGTATTAAGTACACCAGTCTGGTGACTGTTCAGATCACAGGAGATTAGGATTTTAGGCCCTAACCATTATCAAGGTATGACGTACACCAGTCTGGTGACTCTAATGGTCACAGATTAGGATTTTAGGCCCTAACCTGTATCAAGGTATGACGTACACCAGTCTGGTGACTGCTCAGATCACAGGAGATTCGGATTTTAGTCCCTAACCTGTATCAAGGTATGACGTACACCAGTCTGGTGACTGTTCAGATCACAGGAGATTAGGATTTTAGGCCCTAACCTGTATCAAGGTATGACGTACACCAGTCTGGTGACTGCTCAGATCACAGGAGATTCGGATTTTAGTCCCTAACCTGTATCAAGGTATGACGTACACCAGTCTGGTGACTGTTCAGATCACAGGAGATTAGGATTTTAGGCCCTAACCTGTATCAAGGTATGACGTACACCAGTCTGGTGACTGTTCAGATCACAGGAGATTAGGATTTTAGTCCCTAACCTGTATCAAGGTATTAAGTACACCAGTCTGGTGACTGTTCAGATCACAGGAGATTAGGATTTTAGTCCCTAACCTGTATCAAGGTATTAAGTACACCAGTCTGGTGAATGCAATGGTCACAGGAGAGTAGGATTTTAGTCCCTAACCTGTATCAAGGTATTAAGTACACCAGTCTGGTGAATGCAATGGTCACAGGAGAGTAGGATTTTAGTCCCTAACCTGTATCAAGGTATTAAATACACCAGTCTGGTGAATGCAATGGTCACAGGAGAGTAGGATTTTAGTCCCTAACCTGTATCAAGGTATTAAGTACACCAGTCTGGTGAATGCAATGGTCACAGGAGAGTAGGATTTTAGTCCCTAACCTGTATCAAGGTATGACGTACACCAGTCTGGTGAATGCAATGGTCACAGGAGAGTAGGATTTTAGTCCCTAACCTGTATCAGGGTATGACGTACACCAGTCTGGTGACTGTTCAGATCAAAGGAGATTAGGATTTTAGTCCCTAACCTGTATCAAGGTATTAAGTACACCAGTCTGGTGAATGCAATGGTCACAGGAAAGTAGGATTTTAGTCCCTAACCTGTTTCAAGGTATTAAGTACACCAGTCTGGTGAATGCAATGATCACAGGAGAGTAGGATTTTAGTCCCTAATCTGTATCAAGGTATTAAGTACACCAGTCTGGTGAATGCAATGGTCACAGGAGAGTAGGATTTTAGTCCCTAACCTGTATCAAGGTATGACGTACACCAGTCTGGTGACTGCTCAGATCACAGGAGATTCGGATTTTAGTCCCTAACCTGTATCAAAGTATGACGTACACCAGTCTGGTGACTGTTCAGATCACAGGTGAATAGGATTTTAGGCCCTAACCTGTATCAAGGTATGACGTACACCAGTCTGGTGACTGCTCAGATCACAGGAGATTCGGATTTTAGTCCCTAACCTGTATCAAGGTATGACGTACACCAGTCTGGTGGCTGTTCAGATCACAGGAGATTTGGATTTTAGTCCCTAACCTGTATCAAGGTAGTACGTACACCAGTCTGGTGACTCTAATGGTCACAGGAGATGAGGATTTTAGTCCCTAACCTGTATCAAGGTATGACGTATACCAGTCTGGTGACTGCTCAGATCACAGGAGATTCGGATTTTAGTCCCTAACCTGTATCAAGGTATGACATACACCAGTCTGGTGACTGTTCAGATCACAGGAGATTCGGATTTTAGTCCCTAACCTGTATCAAGGTAGTACGTACACCAGTCTGGTGACTCTAATGGTCACAGGAGATGAGGATTTTAGTCCCTAACCTGTATCAAGGTATGACGTACACCAGTCTGGTGACTGCTCAGATCAGAGGAGATTCGGATTTTAGTCCCTAACCTGTATCAAGGTATGACGTACACCAGTCTGGTGACTGTTCAGATCACAGGAGATTGGGATTTTAGTCCCTAACCTGTATCAAGGTAGTATGTACACCAGTCTGGTGACTCTAATGGTCACAGGAGATGAGGATTTTAGTCCCTAACCTGGATCAAGGTAGTACGTACACCAGTCTGGTGATTCTAATGGTCACAGATTAGGATTTTAGTCCCTAACCTGTATCAAGGTAGTACGTACACCAGTCTGGTGACTCTAATGGTCACAGGAGATGAGAATTTTAGTCCCTATGTCCTAACCTGGATGAAGCTAGTAAGTACAACAGTCTGGTGACTGTAATGGTCACAGAAAAGCTTGGACTCCGATCTGGATCACCCTGCCTATATCCTCCGAGATTAGTCCTGAGAAGGACTGTTATGGTCAGCTCAGCAGCAGTTTGCAGCCCTGCTCCGGATCTACCTATGAGGGACGCAAATCTGTCCCTAAGCAGCAGCAGACACTGTCCCTACACTCACTGTCTGGATGCCTGTGTGCAGAGCACAGCGCGGCCGGGTCTTATAAAGGCTCGGTCACGCTGTGCAGGCCGGCCAATCACTGCAATGCCACAACTAACAGGGCTGTGGCATTGCAGTGGTCTGCCAGCCAATCCCTGCACGTGGGCTGGCTCTCAAAAGAGCGCCAACATGCAGAGATGACGACCACGAGCACAGCACGAGTATCGCGAGAATACTCGGTGCTCGCCGAGTAGCCCGAGTACAGTAATACTCGTGCGAGTACCGAGTAGTGGCGCGCATGCTCGCTCATCACTAAATAGGACCTGTGGTGACGTCATGTTCTCGCGGGAACTCCGGTCACGTGACCGGAGTTCCCGCGAGAACATGACGTCACCACAGGTCCTAGAAGCACAGGACCTTGCCGGGAAGCGTAAAATAGATCTTTTTATGATTCGGACACTTTCTTTTACTTAAAGAAAGGGTCCGAATCATAAAAATATCTATTTTAAGCTTTCCGGCAAGGTCCTGTGCTTCTAGGACCTGTGGTGACGTCATGTTCTCGCGGAACTCTGGTCATGTGACCGGAGTTCCCGCGAGAACATGACGTCACCACAGGTCCTAGAAGCCACAGGACCTTGCCGGAGGCTTCGGTGGACCGCGGACAGGTGAGCATCGATTATTTTTTTATTTTTAACACTTTCTTTCACTTTTTTTCACTTCCTCAATGTATGTATATACATTGTGGAAGTGAAAAAGCCCCACAAGCCCGGTTTGTTCGTTTTCCGGGTGTTCGACGGTGTTCGTCGAGCATTCGATGAACATTCGTCGAACACCCCGTCGATTCGACGAATCGAATCGAATTCGAACACCGGGGTGGTGGCTCATCTCTAGTTATATACTGAGATCTCACTAGTTCTTTTCTCTCTATTGGTAATTGACCAGTGGCTCAACTGTCGGATTGATATCTTTGTCCTTTGCTGCTTTTATTCTTATTTCTTGCATAGTGCAGTCCTACTCCTAACCATACAGAATAAGATACCGTAGTTGAATGCATTATCTAAGTTTTTTGCTGACTAGAACATTATGTGTAATAAGTTAGTCTTATGTACTTTTCTATAAGTAATGTGGAACCTTGGATTTCAAGTAACTTGATCTGAGACAAGCTAAAATTTTAATTAATTGTAACTTGGTATACAAGCAATATTTGCCACTATCGTGACCCTTCCCCACCCTCTGCAGTACTGTACCTCCCTCCCTGCGCACACACAGTATAGTACTAATAAAACTCACCACTTCTAGCGCATGCACATAAACCCTCAATCGTTATCTTTTCTTCACTTTTGGGTTCCGGCTCTTGCGTGTTCATCGTGCTCTAAAACAACTTTAGATCCTGTAACGGATTAACTTCCTCCACATATGTAGACTGTATATACCATAGAAGTACAATTAATTGCAGGACTGTAATAATTTTATATGAATACAGTAAATATTTTTGGGTTGGGGAACAAATCATCTGCATTTCAATTATTTCTTATGGGGTAATTTGCTTTGATATACGAGTGACTTGGATTACAAGCACATTCCCGGAACGAATTATGCTCGTAATCCAAGGTTCCACTGTACTAATATACTGGTTATCTAACTCCTGGAGGAAATGAATAATAGTATATTGAAGTGGAAGGATCTGAGATTGCAGAAGGACACTTTGCCATGAACTCTACTTTATCAGATACATTGACAAAATCTTCTGTTTAGGTTGAAATGTTACATGATTTTTTCTTTATAATGATACAGGAATAAAGTTTTCCTTTCTTTTAACGATACATTGAGATACTGCCACATATTTAAAGAGGACCTGTCACCCCCCTGCTGCATTGCAAACTAAATGCAGCACTGAATGCAGAATGTCTGCTGCATTCAGGGAAGGGGTCCTCCATGTGTCTGTGTGCTGTGTACTCCGAGATATAGCCTTAGAAAAACTTACAGTTAGAAGCCATGGAGGTAGTCCCTGTTGCTGGAGTTAGCTCGATTGACTGGGGGCCATTCCCTCCCCCTCTGCCTCTCTGTGCTTCTTCTGCTGTGCAGGCTCTGCCATCCTCTTCTCCTCCTCTACTCAGATCGGATGCAAATCATTTGTCCTGATGTCAGCTCCAGATTCCTGTCCTGGTGTCTGAACAAAGCATAAACAGCATAGCAGGAGGTGGCACAGACAGGCAGAGGGGGAGGGAATGACTCCCAGTCAATCGAGCTCACTCCAGCCACAGGGACTGCCTCCATGGCTTCTAACTGTTTTTCTAAGCCTATATCTCAGGATACACAGCACACAGACACATGGCGGACACCTTACAGGAATGCAGCAGACATGCTGCATTCAGTGCTAAATTTAGATTGCCATGCAGCAGGGGGTGACAGGTCCTCTTTCATTTTTTACTAATATGTTCTAAAGGGAATCTTTCAGCAGGTTTTTGCTTTGTAATTTGAGAGCACCATGAGTTAGCGACAGATATCCTGATTCTAGCTACCGTATATATCACTTACTTTTCTGAGTAACACCAAAGTAAAAACATTATTGCATGAATCTATGGTACTGGACTCACCTCTTTGATTTTAACGTCTGCCCTCTTTGGTAGAAATTAATATTGATGATATTTTAGACAATTTATTGAGTGGCTTGATAGATTCATTCATACTTGTAATATAATGAACACTATACCTAATTTTTTGTTTTATTGCTATGCTTACTTTACTGAGTGCAGCAATTACAATACAGTCATATGAAAAAGTTTGGGCACCCCTCTTAATCTTACTCTTTTTTTCTGTTTAAAATAGTTTTTTTTGCAACAGCTATTTCAGTGTGGTATTTGTAATAATTGATGGACACAGTAATATTTCAGGTTTTAAATGAGGTTTATTTTATTATCCAAAATGTGAAATATGCATTATTTCAAAATTTGACAGGTGCAAAAGTATGGGCACCCTTCTGATTTTCATGATTTGAATACTCCTAACTACTTTTTACTGACTTACTGAAGCACTAAATTGGTTTGGTAACCTTAATGAGCTTTTTACTTCATAGCCCGGTGTATCCACTCATGAGAAAAGCTATTTCAGGTGTCCACTTGCAAGTTGTACTCCTAGTTGCATCTTCTCTGAGGAGCGGCATCATGGGCTCCTCAAAATAGCTCTCAAATGATCTGAAAAAGAAAGATTGTTCAACATAGTTGTTCAGGGGAAGGATACAAAAATTGTCTCAGGGATTTAATCTGTCAGTTTCCACTGTGAGGAACATAGTAAGGAAATGGAAGACCACAGGGACAGTTCTTGTAAAGGTTAGAAGTGGCAGGCCAACAAAAATATCAGAAAGGCAGAGAAGAAGAATGGTGAGAACAGTCAAGAACAATCCACAGACCACCTCCAAAGACCTGCAGCATCATCTTGCTGCAGATGGTGTCACTGTGCATCGGTCAACAATACAGCGCACACTGCACAAGGAGAAGCTGTATGGGAGAGTAATGCGAAAGGAGCCGTTTCTGCATGCACGCCACAAACAGAGTCACCTGAGGTATGCAAAAGCACATTTGGACAAGCCAGTTTCATTATGGAAGAAGGTCCTGTGGACTGATGAAACAAAGATTGAGTTGTTTGGTCATACAACAAGGCGTTATGCATGGCGCCACAAAAACACAGCATTCCAAGAAAAACACTTGCTACCCAGTGTCAAATTTGGGGGAGGGTCCATCATGCTTTGGGGCTGTATGGCCAATGACAGCACCGGGAATCTTGTTAAAGTTGAGGGTCACATGGATTCCACTCAGTATCAGCAGATTATTTAGAATAATGTTCAAGAATCAGTGTCAAAGTTGAAGTTACGCCGGCGATGGATCTTTCAGCAAGACAATGATCCAAAACACCGCTCCAAATCTACTCAGGCATTCATGCAGAGGAACAATTACAATGTTCTGGAATGGCCATCCCAGTCCCCAGACCTGAATATCATTGAACATCTGTGGGATGTTTTGAAGCGGGCTGTCCATGCTCGGCGACCATCAAACTTAACTGAACTGTAATTGTTTTGTAAAGAGGAATGGTCAAAAATACCTTCATCCAGGATCCAGGAACTCATTAACAGCTACAGGAAGCAACTAGAGGCTGTTATTTTTGCAAAAGGTGGATCTACTAAATATTAATGTCTCTTTTTTGTTGAGGTGCCTATACTTTTGCACCTGTCAATTTTTGAAATAATGCATATTTCACATTTTCGGTTAGTACAATAAACCTCTTTTCAATCCTGAAATATTACTGTGTCCTTCAGTTATTACATATATCACACTGAAATAGCTGTTGCAAAAAAAACAATTTTAAACAAAAAAAAAAGAGTAAGATTAAGAGGGGTGCCCAAACTTTTTCATATCACTGTAGTGCCACCGTTTTCTTTTACAGATCTATCAGAGCTTTGTTGTTGATCTTTATATACCCTTGCCCAAACCACAGCTTTCTGTATTAACAATGACATTGACAGCAGCGCAGAGATTGCCACTATTTCCTTCTATCCTGATATCGATAGACCCTTGGGCCATGGATTCTGCAGCAGTTGTCCTAATATACTAAACATCTTTTGTGTTGTGGTTACCAAAGGCAAACAAGGTGAGCAAGTTTTCCCAGAATATCATTTACATGTTTTTTGAATTTTTTAATCACTTAGAGACTGAGTTTACATTGCATACTGACTAGTGACAGAGAGATGTGACTCAGTTCTGGAGGCTTGGATGGACTAGTATGTACGAAGCCATTTGTCCTCTATTTATAATCTCCTGCTGATAAAATACTGATTGTAACAGCAAAACCCTGCCCAGTAAGTGAAACTTCCCTGTAATTAGAGACTCTGCTCCTAAATTATAGTGCTCTCAGATTATTTAGAAGAAGCCTGGTGACAGACTCCCTTGAAGTGGTTTCCATTTTTGTGTCTTTGCATTACATTTTCTAAATTAGTATGGGCTAGATTTCAAACATAACACCCAGACATCGAGCCTGTTGCCTAGACGTTATCATGGTGCCATACACCAAGAGGGATATGTCAAATTTAGGGAGATTAGTGGAGGGCAGGATCATAAGAAGTTCAGTTTGGAAAGGTTGAGTTTCAGATATAGAGTGCAGACTGTGGGGTTATCTGGGCAAACCACAAAAGAAGAACACGTAACCACAAATTTGCTGGTGAAAAAACGTGATCTCTTTATTGCCACACAGTATCAGTACACGGTCCAATGTTTTGGCCGTCCACGGCCTTTTTCAAGGTTTGTTTAAATACTGGGGACAGGTCTCAATGAGGTCTGTGTAAAAGGGGTACAAGGTCCTGTGAGAGACAAAGAGTCTCTATTGCACAGATATCCACGGGAGATATCTGTTCAGTAACAAAGTGTCAAAGGCGAGAGAGAGATCAAGAAGAATAAGCAGAGAGTGTTCACTATTATGTTTTGCCGTCTGAAGGTCATTGGTCACTTTGATGAGGGCAGTTTCTGTAGAATGTAGGGGGCAGAAACCAGACTGTAATAGGTCTAGAAGAGAGTGAGTGAAGAGGTAATGGGTGAGGCAGGTGTAGACCACGCTCTCCAAGAGTTTAGAGATGAAAGGGAGATTGGAGACTGCTCTGCATTTATTTGTGCAGGATGGGTCAAGAGACGTTTTCTTTAATAAAGGAGTAAAGGTAGAATTTTTGAAGGAGTAGGTGAAGATGCCAGAAGAGAGGGAGAGATTGAAGATTTTAGATAGCTGAGCGGTGACCACTGGATAGACTGGATTAGGTGTGAGGGGATGGGGTAAGTGGTGAATATAGTGGGACGACTTCTTCTGTGACTGGTACAAATGTGCAGAGTGAGCCAGAGGAGATGTGAGGACGGATGGGAGTAACAGCACTTTGAGGTTGAGAGTTGATTTCTTGACGGATGTTTTCGATCTTCTTAGTGAAGTAAGAGGACAGATCATCAGCACAGAGGTCAGTAATCGGGGCTTGCACTTTAGGATTGAGGAGAGAGTGAAAGGAGTAAAAGAGTTTTTTTGGATTGTTAGATAGGAGATCAGGTTGGTGAAATGGGTCTGTTTGGTGAGGTGATGGGCAGAGTTGTAAGTTCTAAACTACGGCAAATTGTGGGGTATTGGTTTGTCTTTTGGTCCAAAACACGTAAGCTTGTGAGCCCCTACACGGCTCCCCACACATCACAAGTCCTATCCACTAAATTCTCATCTAAAGTGAGCAAAGGACACAAATAGAAAATAAATTTCTTACCCAGCAGATTCAGGTCAGACGACCATTACACTCAGTGCTGTGTGCAGCTTTGCCCAGGTTATAACTGAGGCATTATGAATGCAAGACACCAGCCCCAATCACTAACAACCTCCTTTCTCAAAGAGGGAGTGACCACTAGTTGTCCTGCAAACACAATGGGTTCCACATAGGGCGCAGTTCACTAGACTAGAGTCCTGAATCCAGGTTTCTGTGAGGGCCAGCAGATTAGGAGAGTTAGTGAGAAAGTAGTTGTGGATGAAGGGAAGCTTGTTGCATACAGACCGAGGATTCTAGAGAGTGCCGTTAAAAAAAGGGAGATAAAGATGTGCAAGTAATGTTTATGAGGTTAGTAGAATTTCTATGTGACGTGGGTGAGGGGTTAAAGTAGGTAGAGGGTGGACTAGGGTTGGGAGAGATATCACTTGACAGGAGCAGCAATAAAAAGAGAAAGAGCAAATAGTTTTTGGATTTAGGGTATTGTTTCTGATCAAATATGCTGGAATATGATAGTCTGAGATTATTCAGTATGGTGAAGAGACTATGAGAGCTGAAGATAGTAGAGGGGAAGAGAGAGGGGCTGATGTGGATGAGGGGTAATTGAGGGAGGATGGGGCGGTGAAAGTAAATGGAAAAAGCACATAGGAAAATAGATATGGAAATAAAGGTCATAATTTAAAGGGAGAGTGAAAGAGAGTGGGTTACCTGACTCCTGGTCTGGCTAAATACTATACACAATCAAACTGGTGAGAGTTGATTATGGTGCACAGATGACTCAGAGTTGACATCAATTGCAGATATTGTACCATGAGAGGGGTTGAAATAGGATGTGAGTTCATTAGGAGGATATAGCAAACAGAAATATAGTTCCTTCCACTTCCAGCAAATTCCAGTCGAATTCAGTCAAATTCATTTCTATGCACTTATGTGAGGCATTTGAGTGAGTCACATGGCAGACACGTCCTGGCAGATGTGAGAATAGTACATTTATAATAATACAACTGGATTCAAATGAGAGTGGAGTGGATGTGAGGGGGCTAGAGTTCAATAGGCTAATTTAAAGTCAGAAGTGAAAGCAAATGGTGGAGGACAGGCACATTTAAACAAAGGATCATAAACTTAGGTATGTAGCATGAGCAATGGGATGAGAAGTTACAAGCATAAACCAATGAAATATTTCAGCGATAAAAAATGAAGATAACACACTATACTGTACATATAGAAATGTAGCAGGAAAAGAAATCAGACACTATTCAGCAGAATTTCAGCGATGAAAAATGAACATTTGCAGAAAGTAGCGGCACACGGATTGGATCCAAAAATTTCCGACTTAGGGATCCCAGACACCGCCGTTTTCCGCAAAGAATCTGCAGCAGGTTAGTGCTCGGTTCACTTCTCCTAAAAAATGAACATTCCACACTATCAACATCATCATCAACATTAACATAAATAAACACTTGAAATAGATCACTCTGTGTGAAATGACTCTATATAGTACATGCATTTCCTTCTTTGTATTGAATTACTGAAATAAATTAACTTTTTGATGATATTCTAATTCATTGAGATGCACTTGTAGATTTTTTGAACAAATACAGAATTTATATTATTGGGATTAACACTAATTTATTTGCCACAAATTAAAATTTCGTTAGGAAATTCCTCAAATCTACCAAATTTGAATTTCAAAAGATCGCCTCGTCTTTAGCATAGGCAATCACTTTTTCCTGCAGAGCAGATTTGAGCTGTGGATAAAGTCTTTTCACTCTATCTATTTTTTCCATTGTACCATAAATAATCAATGAGGCAATGTATAGTATGCCAGAAGGTGATATGCACCTAAATATGGCTAAAGCAGCTCAATACAAAAACTGTATATACAAACAGGAGACCAAAAATTGAGGAGCCATATTGCTTACAAATTTGATTTACATTTATTAGTTACAAAAATTGAGACAAATAATAACACACACAAAGTAGTGAGTGCAAGATATAATTGTGACCTACAGGTGTGGAAAGAAACAGTCAAGGCAAAAAAAGGGTTGTCAATAAAAATAACATGTCTTTAGCACAACATCAAGAGACCATAAATAGTATGCATTTATAAAGTATACAAGTACAGTAAAGAATATATCATGAAATAATAGCCGTACAAAAAGATCATATATGAATAATAAATACAATACTCAATAGGCCATAGCCAATCAATAAATAAACATGGCATATGTCAGTAGATTACTTAGGTCAATAACAGTTTATATGGTACATCTGCACATTCAAAAATAGATAGTCATAAAGAGACCATATATCGTGGATTCACTTAGATACAACCATGGGGCAAGGAAAATCAAGAGGCTGAATGGCTCATTAACATAGGTGCAAAGTAGCATGAAAGATATACAGAGGTATTATCTCATCTCATAAACCATGCAAAATAGTCTAAACCAATGGCCACATGTAAATTCTATAAAAAACAAAAAGTACGGAGTAGATGATAAATTCGCTCAACCTTTCAAATTACCCTGAGAGCCTCATGCAAGCGGGTCAACCAGGATTAGACCCCCAGAGACCGGAACCCCCAATGAAAACATTTCACATCTTAAAAAGATGGTTTTATCTTAGGAAATGCCCATACGTGCAGTAACAGGACCTTTCATAGTGTCATGTGACGGATCACATGTCCCTGAGAGGCCAATGAATGGGCACTAGGCGGAGCATGTGTACATTCCAAGGCCAACCGCACCTCCCCACCAGCATCATCAGAACCTGCTGCGTAACCAGGTAACCGAGCAAACACTGGGATCAGAGATGCCGCGGGGAAGGAGAGGAAGACGGCAAAGGTGCCCGCATGCGCATAGGCCCCCAGTGTCCACTCAAGTCTCAAAATAGAATGAATAGTGGGTAAAGGCACCAGTTAGCTTAACACCAATTCACACCGATAAATATACTGTAGAATTAATATAATTATTCAGTTCTCTTTAGTGTTTGCAAACAATGAGACGATGAAGTGGTCTATACAATAATGTCAATTCTTTATTCATTATGAATGGTTGGCACAGAGGTACACTGTTAGCATAGCCATAAATTAAAAGTTTTGTAGTTGCCCACTTTTTCCTACACAGCACATCCATGTCCCTCTCTCCTAATGAAAACAAAACAGCTGGTGTAGAAAGTGGAAACAATGAGAAAAACAATGAGCTTCATGGAGAGAAAGACTCCGAGAATATGTTTATTTGTGGGAATTTTCCTCTAAAGAAATATGCTTGGAATTCATGCATCTGTTAATAGAAAGCATTATAATACTTAATTAGGAAATAGGTCATTAGAGAGATGTGTTTATTACAGCAATATAATCACCCAAGAGATGTTACTATGCACCAGATGTAGTAATATGACTCGAAGCAGCCAGTGGTGTAGTTAGCATGATAATCACACCTGCTGCTGAATTAATATGGTGTTTGCCATAAACTACTTTTCTTTTATGTTTGGTGAATGTATTATTAAAGTATACTGCACTGACCATGGGGATGTTTCCCATTTTTTTCCTATCTGAGACTTATATTGTAACAACTTTAATAAGAAACACCATAAAAATCTTTATTGTAATCTGCAAGTTTTCACATTGTCATTTCTTGGTGTTTAGCCATACCCAACAAATGAATAGACTATCATTGTTCCCAGACATAGGATCTTTATGTGCCGTTACTGCAATATTCTATATTCAAAAAAATGCAAGTATTGTTTAATGCTTTAGGTAACCAGGATGATATTTTCACTTGTGTACCACTATTTACATGCAAAAAAATGTACATGATTAATTATGTATATGTTAATAAAATGTGTATTCCTAAAAAATTCCTCCTGTTAGTAACCCTATCCATGTATTCAAAAGAATGAAGACCTGGATGAAGCACTTGGCAGCATGAAATGGCTGTCGCTCTTTTCTCCGCCTGTTTGTATGCCCCTCCCGGTATGCAATAAAGGAATAACTTTTTATCCATGAGATGAGTGCCACAGTTTTTTCTTTGCCTTTTATCACAATTGCCTGTTTTCTTTTGAGCATCACAGTGGACTATGATATAACTTGACTCAGGACTTAAGTAAAGATACCATCTTCATATACTACTCCTTGTTGTAGCATTAACAGGGTCTTGTCGCTGCGCTGAGACATGCAGGTCGCACTGTGAGAGAGCTCCGTCTGCAGCGACCGAATACTCGGTGACTAACGGCTCCTAACGACTCATCTTGCTCTACAAACGGCAGGAGACTGTCTCCTAAGTGATTGGGCATGCCGCGATCCAACACTCGCAGCCGCAGCACCGCACAGAAGCTCACAGACTTCTTCACTACCGATCGCGCCCAGGAACCCAAGATGGTGTCTCCCGCCTCTCCTTCCCCAAGCTCCTCTCAGCGTGCAAGCTCCTCTCAGCGTGCGCGCTACCAGCCCCGCGACTCGCGGGAAGGCAGCCAACCTCACGACCGGAACGGCGGAGACGAGGAGCATGTCCCGCTCACCCGTCATTCCATAAGGGGCCTTCTAGATGAGCTGCGCAGAGCCATTGAAGACGACACTCGCCGCATAGTAGGTGATATACGTGCAGACGTCTCGGCCCTGGGGGAGCGCACAGACCATATAGAGGGGAAGGTGGAGAGCTGGCGGTGGCACATAATGAACTGGCAGACTTGTATCACGACGTGAATGTGGAACTAAGAGCTGTGAAAGCCACCTCCTACGACCTAGAGGACAGACTCAGAAGAGGAAACATCAAAATAAGGGGCATAGCTGAAGTAGAGGGAGAAGAGGACTTGCTTCAGACTGTGCAGCCTTTTTTGTCTCTGTTGCTCCCAGAGGCGAAGACGGATGACCTGGCTATAGAAAGAATATTTCGTCTCCCCAGGTCACCTCGCATTGGACGCGAGGTACCGAGAGACGTTATGGTACACCTGAGGTCCCCTAGAATGAGAGACCCTTTGATGCAATCACTACGTAACCACCCGCTCACAGTCAGCCCATACGACGTATGGTCCCTATTTCCGGACCTTTGCCCGGGAACCTTGGCAAGACGCAGGGAATTTGCCCCATATTGTGCCATTTTACGGGACCGCGCCATACAGTATGCCTGGGGTTCGCCGGTGAGCGTGACCTTCAGGTACAAAGGCACACGTCACTACTTCTCCTCTCCTTCCAAGCTCCGTGCGACTCTGAGAGACTGGCGCATGATGCCCACCGCCGCTTCTGGCTCCAATTCAACAGCTACTAGCCCCAAGGACCGCAGAGATCGTAAGAGCCCATCAGATGGTGCAAGGAACAAGTGATGACGGAGTCACCGGAGTGATTGGTTCCTGCCTGATGGACCTTTGCTCGTCCCGAATAGGGATAATCTGATTCCGTCCCCCCCCCCCTCCCTGAGTTTGACTCTAATGGGGGGCGCCGGATGATAACCTGGAGGGAGTAACCTGGCTCCCCCGTGGGTGGTGGTAGCCCAGAGGGATTCATTCTGAGGAGTTAAAGGAGTTCCAGTCTGTGGTCCTCCCTTCTCCTCTCTCCAGTCTCTTCCCCCACGCTCAGGACTTTGTGAGCATATACAGTTGTATTGTTTTCTTTTCTCTCGCTTCTAGTTATCTTTTGTAGACCTAAGTTTCTTTGTTTCCCTGTCCACCCCCTGCTCACCTATACTCTTTCTACCCCTCCCTAGCCCTCTCCCCTCCCCCCCTACTCACCCCCCCCCCTGCAATACAGCCCACTGCCTTGCTCTCAACCCCTCCTTTTCCACCCAGAATCACCCCAGTTTATTACCTCTGTGCACACTCCTCACTGTCCTCTCCCCCCCCCCCCTCCCCCACTAACCCCCTGATATCCAAGAGGCTCCGGGATATTCTCCCTTTCCACTGACCCTTTGTTTGTTTTCCTTGGAGAGGTAGGTTTGATACTTATTCGGTAAAGATGAGTTTGAAAATCGTGTCCATGAACGTACGGGGCCTCAACTCCCCGGCCAAGAGGTCGTTCCTGTGGAGAGAGGTCCAGCGGAATAAGGCGGATTTGGTCTGTGTGCAGGAGTCCCATTTACTTGAGAGAGATAATATCCGGCTGAAACACCCCAGGTACCCACACACCTTCTTCTCCAACTGTGACCGTAAAACAGCAGGAGTCTGCATATTGGTGAGTGCCTCCGTTCAATTTGTGTGTAGAAAGGTTGTTTCGGATGAGATGGGCAGACACTTGATCTTGATCTGTGAGGTCTCCGGGGTCGTTTTTACACTGGTTAACGTTTATGCCCCGAATGTAGGACAGAGAGGTTTCTTAAGGGCTCTCCTCACAAAACTGAAATCAGAGGCTGAGGGCCACTTAATAATCTGTGGCGACTTCAATGCGGTCATGGAACCTCGTTTGGATTCCTCAGCCCCTTCTGCTGTGTCGCGATGTGGCCTTCTCCCTCTAGCCCGGGAGTTCCGCCTCCACGACATATGGCGCTACTTTCATGCTGACGAGAGGGACTACACCTTCCACTCCGGCCCTCATGGATCCTACTCCAGGATAGATTTCTTCCTGGTAGATGATGGGGCCATGGAATGGTGCCGGAGGTCTGAAGTGGGTGTGATCACCTGGTCAGACCATGCGCCGGTGTCGTTGGAGGTGGACCTGGGGGGAGGGAGGGACCGACCTCGCCGTTGGCGTTTGGGCCCTGACCTCCTCTTGGATCATTCTGTGAGGGAGGACATGAACACTAATATTGCATCATTTTTTGAGCTCAATGACACCGGAGACACCACGGATGAGACCTTGTGGGCTTCACACAAGGCAGTGATGAGGGGGCTACTCCTGCAGAAAGCTTCACAATGGAAAAGGACTAGAGATAGCCAGAGGAGGGAGTGGGAAGAACAGATACATTCCCTTGAAACTTTAAACAAAACTAACCCCGACCGAAGACTGGAGGCTCAGATCACGACTCTACGTACCCAACTGCGTGCTCTTTTATTGCGACAGTACGAGACGGGTCTCCGCAAATTAAAAACACGACATTATGAACAGGGAGATAGAGCAAGTAGATTACTAGCTAGAAGACTGATAAAGCGAGCAGGGCAGTCTGCAATAACGGCACTACAAGATCAGGCTGGGAACCTGGTGAGAGACCCCCGTCAGATTGTGGAAGCCTTCTCAGCGTACTATGCGCGACTATATAATCTAAGACTAGACCATGAGACTGTACAACCTACAGAAGCCAATATTGACGAATTCCTAGACAAGGTACAGCTGCCCACATTGTCACGGGTAGATCTGGATGCCCTTAATGCGCCATTTACAAGGGAGGAGGTGCTCAAGGTCATCGGCACTTTGAAATCAGGCTCTGCCCCAGGTCCCGATAGTTTCATTAACGAGTACTATAAGGCATTTGGCCTCATCTTGGCCCCTTTTCTGCTCAGATTGTTCGATAGCTGGAGGTCATCTGGTGCCATCCCAAAGGAGGCATTAGAAGCAACTATTATCACCATCCCCAAGCCTGGGAAAAGCCCCGAACTTCCTGGGAGCTATAGGCCAATCTCGCTACTAAACACTGATCTTAAGATCTACTCAAAACTTCTTGCGATGAGGTTGGCTGAGATGATTCCAAAGTTGGTAAGTCCGGATCAGGTGGGGTTTGTGGCTCGTCGTCAGGCTAGGGACGGCACGAGGAGAATGCTGTCTCTCATTGAGCTTGCTGAGAGAGGTAAGGCCCCCAGTGCATTCCTGTCATTAGATGCGGAGAAGGCGTTTGACAGGGTGCACTGGGGATACCTTGACAAAACCTTACGTAAGTTTGGGCTAACGGGCCCATTTCTGACGGCCATCTTGAGCTTATATTCAAACCCCTCGGCAAGAGTCTTCTCCTCGGGCTACCTGTCAGATCCGTTTGATATAACTAATGGGACGAGACAGGGTTGCCCGCTGTCTCCATTGATCTATGTCCTGGCGATCGAGCCTCTGGCCGCAACTGTCCGGGCCGACAGTGTTATAAAGGGGATACAGGTGGGGGACAGGCAACACACTGTGGGCCTGTACGCGGACGATGTTATTGTCTCGTGTACCTCACCGGAAGTATCCCTCCCGAGAGTTCTCTCTTTATTGGAATCATATGGGACTATTTCGTACTATAAACTGAATGCTTCTAAATCACTGGTGTACCCGGTTCATATATCTCCAGAGATGGTGGCGGACCTGTCGGCCTCTCTTCCCTTTCAGTGGTCGCCCAGGGGTATCCCATACCTTGGCATTACATTGTGCCCGACCGAAGAGGTGGTAAAAAGAAACATAGATAATATCCTGAAGACATTGACAGGGGCATCAAACCCCCGGTCTCTGCAGTCCCTATCGTGGGTAGCCAGGATCCAGGCTTTCCGGATGTCTTGGCTGCCCCGTTTTCTATACATATTCAGATGTGTACCACTGGTCTTTCCCGCACGACTTCTGACGCGTATTCAGCGGGCAGTAGACGGATACATATGGGCAGGCAAGAGACCGAGGATTCAACGCAAAGTGATGTTCAAGAAATGGAGGGGTGGAGGCATGGGAGTCCCAGACATGACAGCTTATTATAGGGCGGCCCTTCTGGAACCGTTGGGAGCGTGGTGGGCGGATAGAGCTGACCTCGGATGGGTTCAGATTGAAGCAACACAGGTACCAGGAGGCTCCTTGAGGAGTTTTTTGACGGCAGATGCGTTAAAACCCATCAGACTTCGTTGCCCCCTAGCGACGATAGACGCCACCCTGAGGGCTTGGAGACGCACGCCAAGTGAATGGAGGACATTCTCTCCAGCAGAGGTTATGCTTGGAGCCCTTCAAGTCCATATCCCGTCTTTACGGCTGACTCAGTGGACTAAGTGTGGATTAACCTCTCTGGCGGACCTCATGGGGCCCTCAGGAGTCGTCTCCATTGAAGACTTTTCACGACAACATCCAACTTTAGGAGGCGCATACTTTCAATTGTGCCAGGTGTCTCACTTCCTGACAACAGGTGGGATCAGGAGGTGTTGGTCCTCCCGGTTTCCGTCTCCTATGGGAGCCGTCCTGGGTCTGGCCCCTGGAATGACGAAGGGTTTGGCAACCCTTTATGCGGGATTACTAGATGCCGACGAACACTTTACGTTCCCATATAGGTCCAGATGGGAAAGAGAACTGAATTTCACAGCCGAAGTAGAGGATTGGGAGGGAGCAGTGAGATGTGTGACAAACGCAACGAAGTGCATTAACCACCTTGAACAACTTAAAAAATTGCACTTGCGTTGGTACCTGACTCCTGACAGGGTGGCCCTGTTCGGAGGAGAGGCTTCGGCTCTATGTTGGAGAGGTTGTGGACAGAGAGGTACGATGGCCCATGTGTGGTGGTCGTGCCCCAGAATCTCGCAGTTCTGGTCCACAGTCGAGAGTCTGATGAGATCCATAGTAGATACGTTTGTACCTCTCACTCCCCAGATGGCATTGCTGCACATGGATGTAGAGGCTTTACCTCCGATCCCCCGCTTCATGACCACTTTTGTCCTCATAGCGGCGAGACAATGCGTCTCAGCGTGCTGGAAATCTCCCTCCTCTCCCACGTTGCGCAACCTAGCGGACAGACTGAACACGATTTTCACGTATGAATATTTCCTAGCCCAGGAGGCAGGACATAAGCGATATGTTGGAGAGGCATGGAATGCTGGCTCAGCACTCCTTGGCGATCCCTCTCCCCTCGTAGGAACGACGGATCATTTAAAGCCTACTTAATACCCAAACCTCTCCGGAACCTTCCCCGATGTAGTCTTCCCCCCCCCCTCCCTTCATACCGTAATTTCCCCCCCACCCTTCCCCCCTCCCCCTCACTTCCCCCCCCCTTCCCCCCCCTTCCTGGGGTGGAGCTCTCCCCCTCTCCCCCCCCCCTTCCCTGTCACTAGCCCCTTTCCCCCCCCCCACTCTCCTTACTACTGTACACATTTCTTCTATGTTTTCTTTCTCTTTCCATTCCACCTGTTAGGATAATGGTATACTACTACAGTCCAAATAACCCGAAATTCTGTTAGATGACACACGAGACATATGTAACGTTCTATGCACATGTGGACAATTGTCTACGTCTATACCATTGTCCTTATTATCTGTTATTTGTTATTTGTATTATAAAATATGTTCAATAAACATCATTTATGACAAAAACAGGGTCTTGTCAATGCATTTACAGAGTTTCTGTACATGTAGCATGCTCGTCTCCTCAGGAAAATGGTAATTCTGCATAAAGCCAAAGACATACTGAGTGAGATGCATGTGAGATACTCACATGAGTCTCGCATGACTCACTCGGAATGGCCGTTGTCCCTCAGGACACATGTATCTGATGCGCTCCTGTCAGCAGAGTCAGCGCCCTTTACGGATAAGTCATGTGAGTATCTCTCATGCATCTTGCTCAGTGTGTCTCCAGCCTAATATTGGATGTTGACTATTTAGTGAAACCACAATCAATGAGAAGAAAGCAATGGGATACGTTTATCATAAATTAAAACTATCTACAAGAATTATTCCCAAAATTGGAAGATACCACCCCTCTAACATATACTTAATAACGTTCTGTACAGTGGGCTTTCAACCACATAGATCCCAACTGATCCAAAAAATTGAGCTTGAAAATGACCCATTGCTCCATTTGTTCTCTATGGGAATACTGATGGAGGCAGAGTTTTTTATTATCTTCAGCAGTCCTATAGACACTGAATTGAGCAATGGCTCTCTACACAAAAAGGCCATTTAAGGCTATGTGCACACTAAGCATTTGTGATCTGTTTTTTGTGCTGCGTTATTGCACAAAAAACAGATCAATTTTTGTCAGGCCAGAAAAGTCTATGAGACTTCTAAAAAGCTGTGCTGACTGCTGCGTTTTTTTCCCTGATCAGGTTTTGCTGCAAAAACCTGATCAGGAAAAGAATTAGCATGTCAATTAATTGATCTGTATTTGCAGCAAAAACACAGCAATGCTCACCCTCCCTGGTGATCCCACAATGAGCACTGGTGATTTCTTCCTACCGGGCACCAGTAAGAGCAGCTCAAAGGGACTACAGGACCTGTGCCCCATGTGATTCAGGCTGTCACATGGTGTGCAGAATCTGGAAGTACCGAACCCAGAAGTAAGGCTAGCTTCACACCATGGTTCTTCACTGTCAGGTTCTGTTCGGTGTTTTGCAGGATGCACCAGACAGAACCTGACAGCCCTGGACAAACAAAACCGGAGGGCAAATATGCCCTCCAATCCTGTTTTGTGCTGGAGTCAGCGGTTGCCACTGTCCAGTGCTAAAATTTCAGCACCGTGGCTGCAGGGGAGCTGGCTGCGGTGCTGAAATTGCAGCCGGGGAGCTCTCCAGGTGCTGAAATTCAGAGATGCCTGCTTTTAACAGTCGCCACAGTTTCAGCACCCGGAGTCAGGGAACCGGTCCAATTATATGTCTGATCCGGTGCGATCCAGCGCCTATAGACTCCAATGCTATGGGCGCCGGGTCTGGGAGGATTTGGTTTTGTGTGATTTTTGCCC
The DNA here is from genome assembly GCA_033576535.1 of Allobates femoralis. Classification (NCBI taxonomy): domain Eukaryota; kingdom Metazoa; phylum Chordata; class Amphibia; order Anura; family Aromobatidae; genus Allobates; species Allobates femoralis. The sequence goes on from JARQOC010000003.1 coordinate 140,002,815, forward strand.
CGAACACAAATGCTGCAAGCTCCAATTTTATGTCCGAAGGCAAAGAAACGAAAATTTCCAGATCCTCCCGGACAGACACAAAAACCAGATGGTGAATAACTGCCATCCGGCCCCATCCGGCACCATAGGGATACGATAGGGGGGAAAATTGGTTCGGGCTATCCGGTTCACACCAAATAAATTGCCAAAGAAATCACCGGTCACCCCAGGATCACCAGGGAGGATGAGAAAGTGTCTGTGTGAGCGTGTTTATCTGTCTCTGTATGTCTGTGTCTGTCTGTGTGTCTGTCTCTTTGTCCCCTTATGTGTGCTGCATTTGTATGTACACACGCTCAGCACAAATGCAGCTGCAAAAGTGATACTTTTGTGCTGCTATTTTTTCAAAACCTGATAAAGTTTACATGCAGAATTTTCCTGAGCACAAATGGATCACTTTGTTGTGTGTGCCCATATCCTTACATTCCTGTTCTTGAGATTGGTTCGGGATACAGTGGTTATATGCCCACCGATAAGAAGTTATCACCTTTCAAGTGGATTTGTGTTTTACTCAGACTTTATCACTTTATTATGTTGGACTACAGCCCATAACTAATCTAATTAAATGCGAAAATAGAGGAAATTATTAAAAAATCATCAAACTAATGTCTCTACTAAAGCTGTCTAAAACTGAATTTTAAGAAACGACCCAAAAAAGTATTTGCGTAAAGTATCCGAGTTAACTTCCCTCTGGCGATATGCTTGAGAGTTAAGAAAATATGTTATATTGCATATAGTTAGCACAAAACTTTGACATTTCACAATGTAAAACTATAAAATGCAGATTGTTCACTTAAGGGGCTTTTATTTAGCCATTAAATTTGCATTACCGCAATTTCACTGATTTGGTACTAAGCCCAGCAATTTCACAGTAAACACAAACTGCAAATATATCCATATGAAAGATGTAAGAGGAAAATAGGTGTCTTACGGATGCAAATGTTTTGATTATCTAGTATCTAACTTGTGAGCATATGAATAAATGTTTTATTTATGTGATTCTTGTTGATTCTTTTCGACAACTAATAAACATATTCAGAGATGTAAACTGAGATGGCATAATTTATATGCAGTCAGCATTATGTAGCCTTCTGCTTGAATGAATGCTCGCAGTTAACTTTTCATTTTTTGCAAAAAAAAAATATGTTGGTTTTATATGTTTATAGGTGCAGCAATCAAGGGCAGTATGCGTAGAACAATAGTTTACGGTACGAAACACATTTACGGTAAGCTAAAGGTCCATTGCGTTTTCTCTCATCATATAAATGATATAGTTAAGTTACATGTTTCCAAAGTGATTGATATTTAGAGAGGTTTTTTCTTGTTTGCTTTTTGAATAAAAGGTTGAAGTTATATTGTATAATCTCGTGAAGAATAAATTACTTTTACTTACCGTAGTAGTAGGTAATGAAATACAATCAAAATACTCCACAAAGGTCACACATGAGTCGATTATCCCTGGAGGGAGGAAAACCATTCGAGCTTGTTCTCACTTCTTTCCTATTAGATGGTGAGAACCTGTACACCTGTTCTCCTTTCAATGGAAAACATGAAAGAGTTGCATTCTTTTATGGGGCTAGGCGAAGTGACAATTCAACAAACTGAACCATACACCTCACCTTTCCCTCTGACTTCCATGAGACTTTAATACTTTTCTTTTCCCATGATGTGTAGGTAACAAAGTTCTCCAACTACTGAGCCTTAAAGTATAGTAATGCTTAAAAAGAGTGAGGTCTGGGGAGCTAGCTATCTGCCTTATGGAGAGGAGTTTCCTTGCAGACATAAGGAGACAGATAAGTTGATAAGGAGACTTAAAGCCGCAATGCTCCTCTGGGAAATATGCAAATTGTCACTTCAATGAAGAAGTGGATGAACTCTAGCGCCATCTTTAGGTAGCAAACCTCAAAGCCATAGTCGACTCTTTAGCAAGCCTTTTAATATGACCAAGGATTTGTGCCACATCAGAACTCCAAACTACAGACGCTGCATTTCGGGGTAACTGCTCCAGTCAGTGATTCAAACCAGTTTTAACTGCTTTGAACAGGTGTGAGTGTACAACCTTGAGTAACAAAATGTGGCTTGACTGGTTTTAGTCAGAAAATAACAGCTAGCTGACCCCTCAGCTTCAGTTGAGAGCTTGTTTCTGTGAGGAGTGGTTTAGTGGACTTTTTCTCTCAGTGTGATTCGTGCCTGTAAAAATGGATGTTACTCCACGGAAGAGGTCTAGAATTATTACTCTTAATGAACATACAAGGCTGACTGTAAGAGAAATCGCTTCCACTGTTGGTATTGGAAAATCTACCGTTTCAAGAATAATTCACACACACAATGAAACTGGATAATTTTCTCCAAAACTAAAGGGAAATGTGGAAGAAAAAGGAAAACGACACCAAGAACTGATATAACACTTATCAGCAATAATAAAACTAATGCAAGAAAAAGAAGTAAAGACTTGCTTTGTCCCAATTAATTTGCACAGCACTGTAGATGTACAGAGCAGAGCCGTGTGTGTACGAGTTGTACGGAGAGAAGCCGAGTGTGTACGAGGTGTACGGAGCAGAGCCGAGTGTGTACAAGGTGTACGGAGCAGAGCCGCAAGTATACAAGGTATACCGAGCAGAGCCGTGTATGTACAAGGTGTACAGAGCAGAGCCGCATGTGTACGAGGTGTACGGAGTGGAGCCGTGTATGTACGAGGTGTATAGAAAGGAGCCATATTTGTACGAAGTGTATGGAGCGGAGCCGTGTGTGTATGAGGTGTACGAAGCGAAGCGGCCTGTGAACGAGGTGCACGGAGCAGATCCACATGTGTACGGAGCAAAGCTGTGTGTTTACGAGGTGTATGGAGCAGAGCCGCATGTGTACGAAGAGTATGGAGTGGAGCTGGGTGTGTACAAGGCGTACGGAGCAGAGCCGCATGTACGAGGTGTAGGGAGTGGAGCCAAGTGTACTAGGTGTACGAAGCAGATCCAAGTGTGTACGAGTTGTACGGAGCGGAGCCGCGTGTGTACTAGGTGCACGGAGCGGAGCTACGTGTGTACGATGTGTATGGAGCAGAGCCGCAAGTGTACGAGGTGTATGGAGCAAAGTCGAGTGTGTACGGCATGTGCAGAACCGAGCTGCATGTGTACAATGTGTGTGTACAAGTGGTAGCCTTCCGTGGATGCTGCTCCATCTCCTATAGTCCTGGCCGCCTCTGCTGGCAGCATTCTTCTCCAGAGTCTCGGCCGCTGCTGTCTGCCATCTGCAGTTCAGCATGGCGGGGCACAATGATGTCATCACTGAGCACTGCTGTATTGAGATGTGCAGAGCAGCAGAGCAGATAGGTGAGTATTTACTTTTTTTTAATCAGTGAGTATACTTATGGGAAACTAATGTAATGGGCAATATAATACAGGAGGACTATGGGGGTGCAATATACTATATGGAGGATTATGGGGGTGTATTATACTACAAGGAAGGCTATGGGGGATGCATTATACTATATGTAGTACTATGGGGATACACTATATAATAATAATAATAATAATAATAATAATAATAATTTATATTGCGCCAACATATTCCGCAATGCTTTACTTTGTATACAAATGGTCATAGGTAACAATAAAAAATATACAATACAGTAAATAATTAAAGTAGAGAGTCAATCATACAAATTCAATACACTAAGCAGAGAATCAATGTAAAAAGTACAATACAATAATTAAAGCAGGAGGTGGAGGACTATGGGAGTGCATTATAATATATGGAGGGTTATGGCAGTGCATTATAATATATAAGGAAGTATGGATGATGAATTATAATATATGGAGAACTATATGGAGCCAATTATACTATATGGAAACCACTATACTATATGGAGGCCTCTATACTTTATGCAGGGTTATTTGAGGGCATACAGTGTGAAAAGGTTTAGGGGCCATTATACTGTATGTAGGTCCATTATATTGTATGGAGGGCTGTGTGGGGGTCACACTTGGAGATCATACTGTGTCAGGATAGTTGAGGGGCTATACTGTGTGCGTGGAGGAATTCACTGTAGGGCATCATACAGTGTTTGTGGGGAACTTCTGTTGGCATAATACTTTATGGGGGCAATGAAAGAGGAATCTAGGGGCTTCAATAGGAGAATTACTTTGTAAGGGCAGCAAAGTTGTGAGATATGTATGTATCTATGTGACCCAGCCAAATATTTTTATGGGGAAGAGCCCAATTAGAACTTCTGCAATGGGGTCTCATGATTTCTATGTGCGCCCCTGGTGCAGGATGTGTTGTCTCTTTGGCATGTGCCTCTGCTGCAGGACTGATTGGCCATAACTTACACACCACATCGAATGCATCCCCTTGGTACATACAGGCATCCAGCCATGTTTCTCCCGAGTGGTGGTTGGTCAGTGGCGCTCGTCCCCCTTCCTGCTCCCATATCTTTTGCTCAACCCAATTGGAAGGCCCCTGCTATTAGCTCCAGATAGCACTGTGTGCGGTGCTTTTGATTGGCTAAGCATTTTGGGAGAAGGAGGCGTTGTCTGTTGGGGAAGATGCACCATTTTACTAGCTTAGTGCATTGGCAGCTTGTTGATGCTCGGACTGATGGTCGTTGTATGGCATCTGTGGACGGTGCGGCATGGTGGACATATCTGACTAGTTAGTGCCAGGAAACCGCCACTTGGGAGCCGGCCAGAGTTTTGTAGGCATGTGTGATAGATAATAGGTTGGCAATCAGTGCTGTCTCCTGTGCTATAAGGATGCAGGACTTTGTCTGCCTAAAGACCAACATTCTGCCGCCATCATTGTATGTCTGTAGCTTGTGCCAAGTCTGTCATAGCCATTAATGATCCTTGTTCTGGAGTCTTCTGTGTGGTTCTTGTATGTGCATGTGATGGCACTGACATCCTTTTGTTTGGACAACTTTTTTCTATTTCTTTAAATTAAAATGTCCACTACTGTACTCATTTTACAGGATAGATATAAATCTGTATGCACCAGATTTATTTCTACAGATTTAAAAAAATTACTAGGGGGGTCACCATTTTGCAGCTCACCTCAGGCAGCACAGTGGTTAGGTTCACCCTTGGTTTCAATATCACTTCGATTTTTAAAAACCATCCTATTGCATCCTTATTCATATATGTTTGATCGATGGGTTTGGCTTTAAATGGGTGTGGTTTAAAAATGGGTGTGGCTTTAAAAGGGGCGTGGTTTTTCTATACCCAAACACACAACCTGTTGTTAAAAATTTGAATCCTACCCCTGTCCAAGACCCTATCCCAATATGTACAAGGGGTAATATTAATAATATTAGCAAATACCTCCAGTTAGAAATGTAGCATAGTTCTAATTAGCTGTGTTGCTTACTTCATATGCAGGGCATTGTTGCTTAGGTATTCATGATTACAACCACTCATGACAGTCAGTTAGTTTCTAATGGTCATTACCATTGTTTCCTAAGCTATGATGGCCTGCACATGATGTAAGCGACACAGCTAATCAGGAGAACTATATTACATTTCTAATTGGAGGTAGTGCTAATATTTTTATTATTACACCTACTATTATTGTGGTAGGATCTCGAAGATGGGAATACCCCTTCAAGCTTCAATAGAACTGATTCATTTATTTTTTTATTAAAAATGTAGCAAGAAAAAATGCATTCCAAGAGAGGAAGGTATACCTGTTTAAATGATAAGCAGGATAGACAGTATATAGAGAATTAAAAAGTAAGTTTTCCCTTATACATTATTCAGTGCATAAGCTTTGTAAACTTATGCAGTCTATGACTGGGTACATTTTGGAGGCAATGTTACTGGTTGGCCCTTACAACCCTAGCCTGACATGGTCTGCTGCAATAATAAAGGGAGTGTTTAATGTGGTAGCAGAAAATTGCCATCTCCTGCTTGGAAAGAATGTACTAAATGTGTGCACTGATTTATCAACATGTGAATGGATTTTGTTGACCTTAACCGCCCCGTCACACATTACGATGTCCCAGCGATCCCACCAATGATCGGGATGGCTGGGACATCCCTAACCGATGATGTTGCAACGATATCGATAACGATATCTTAATGTGTGATGTGTGACGGGGCCTTACGCCCAGCTCAAGTGATGCATTTGCTGCCAGTGTGAAGTATATGGGTGGGATATTTGCAGCACGCTCCCTTTTTGTTAAGTAATTACACAGGTCAACAAAAAAAAATTTTTTTTCTGGTGCCCAAATATTTTAATGAATTTGGGGTATTTTTGGGGTGCTGATTCTGAATATGCTATCAGTTTTGCCAGATTGGCTCAAGTTTTTGAGATTTTTGGTATCTTATTTATAGCACTTGTTGGTAAATGCGACGCATCATCTCATTAATTTCTTTGGATTAGTACTTGAACTGAGCAGTTCTCAATATAGTTTTGTGTTAATTAGTGTTCTAAAAGTTTGTTCATAGCTTGATTTTTTGCACTAACTTTATGTTGTTTTCTGTTTTCCAGTGAAAAGCATGAACTCATCAAGAAGAAGTTGTCTTAACGATCCAGACTCATTCTGTTACATTTGTGGTGAATATACACTGACAAAACATAGAAGAAACATAACAGACTTCGTTAAAAAAGTAGCAAAAAACGTCTTTTTTGTTACACATTTTACGAAAAATCTCAAAAACTTGAGCCAATCTGGCAAAACTGATGACATATTCAGAATCAGCACCCCAAAGTTACCCTAAATTCAATGAAATATCTTTGGCACCAAAAATGCTGTTGACCAGTGAGTGGCAAATGTTCTAGAACAGGGGTGGGGAACTCCAATCCTCGAGGGCCGCCAACAGTTCATATTTTTAGGATTTCCTTAGTATTGCACAGGTTATAATTGAATCACCTGCACTGGTGATGATTCCAATCCCTGTGCAATACTAAGGAAATCCTGAAAACATGATCTGTTGGTGGCCCTTGAGGCCTGGAGTTCCCCACCCCTGTTCTAGTGTGTGGATACCACTTGTGACCCATGTGTAAAGTTTGTACAGTTATCCTTTATCCAGCTACTATTACAGCTTAGCAAATCTTAGATATATAAATACATTCAATATATGTTTTCATTTTTTAGGCAAAAGTTACTAGTTTTAATTAACAAAATTAGCTGTAGGTGTAAGCAGTAAATTGTATCTAACGTACAGTAGCTACAGTGCTGTGACAATAGCATAATAATGAATAAGGTAGGAAAACCTTTCTTCTTGTCTTGTAAGCTAGATGTAAATTTTCATTTATTGTATTTAACTGCCTAAAATGTACATACTTTTCACATGGCATTGTGTTTAACTATGTAGAAACCAACTTATTGATATGTTTGTCTTTATTTGCAATCCAAAATTTAAGAAGAAACACGACACTCCCAGGATTAGAATAAAATCTTTTTTATTGCAGGATGCAGGTTACATACAATGCAGGGAGGAGGCTTGGAGCATCAGACAACAGTGAACCATTGTCTGATGCTCCAAGTCTCCCTTCCTGCACTGTATGTAACCTGTATTCTGCAAAAAAGATTCTATTCTACTCCCGATGAGTGCCGTCTTTCTTCTTATATGTTGGATTGCTATTTGCTTGCAGCACTTGGAGCGTGTAACCCAGGAGGAGGCATGCACCCTATGAACGCAGGAGCGGTTTGCAACTGCCAAGTGTAACCAGTGTTATAAGAAGTTCGAGTGGTGCCTGGCTGTATCTTTCTCTATGAACTTTGCATTTGTCTATATTTACATTCAAAACTTGTGCATTCATAATTTGCACCAAAGAAATTGAGCAGAGTACAATTTACTAGTCCACTGGAGATTTCAGTAGCCACCATGAAACAAGAAGGATCATATTTCTTGTTCTTCTACTTCTTCCTCACTAAGGCTAGGGTCACACATAGAAATCCGTTTTTGGAAGTGATTTCCATGACCAATCCGTTTTTTTTGGGGTACTTTTTTGAGCCTCCTGCACCCCTGAACATTTTTGGACTTAATCATTTTTGACCAAAATTCCAGAAAAATGGATCCGTTTTTTTAAGGCACCATAAAAAAACGGATCCGTTTTTCCATAGGGCCCATGTTAAATTTTTTTTTTTGAAAAACGGACCCCAAAAACGTTGCTAGCAACGTTTTTGGCTCAAAAACGGACATAGCAATGTTTTTTAGGTGCAGAAAAAAACAGACAGGGTGATTATTACATCCAATCCGTTTTTCTATCAGTTTTTGGACTTAGAAAAAAAAAATGCCAAAAATGAAGCCAAAAACGGACCAAGGGCTTATCTGTGATCCCAGCCTAACTCAGCATATCTTTTTGTTAACATTGGATTCATTATTCATGTTGACTTAATGTTGAGTACAGTTTTGTATACTTTTAACATATTGTCCCAAGTAATAAAGACTGTTACTATCAATGATGGGCATACAGGAATAAAACATGACTTAAAGGGAGATAAACATTAGTTCCCATTGATATTTGTACATTTTACAAAAAGGGGCTCAGGATAATTATGTGGTCCTGCTGATCAACCCCTGTGGCAGACTCAAACACAACATTTTATACAACCAGAAACCGAGTCTTTACTATGCTCAAACAGTATGAATATTTATTTATTTACAAATTTGCACTCAATTAAAAATGCAAGTTTGGCTGAAGATACAGGCAGTACATTGCACAGCATAATGTCACAGATAACTTTTAGGCATTGCATTTAGCATATTGCACATTGCCACAGTAGTATTGCACAGATCCCTATACAAAAGCATGGTCATGACATGGTATTTACAAGTAGCAGTATAATATAGTATATACAAAGTGATAACATAGTAAGGCCCAATCAGCCCCATATCATAACGCTTAAGGAGAACAGTGCACACTTTGGATCAAATAAATGCATAAGAGCATACCAATTAGTATCTGCACGCTGTGCAGGAAGGAACAGCCACCACCTAACCCTCCATCTCCTACGCCGTTTCGCTACCCGCTTTTTCAAGGAGAAGTCCTTCTTCTTTATTTGATCCAAAGTGTGCACTGTTCTCCTTAAGCGTTATGATATGGGGCTGATTGGGCCTTACTATGTTATCACTTTGTATATACTATATTATACTGCTACTTGTATATACCATGTCATGACCATGCTTTTGTATAGGGATCTGTGCAATACTACTGTGGCAATGTGCAATATGCTAAATGCAATGCCTAAAAGTTATCTGTGACATTATGCTGTGCAATGTACTGCCTGTATCTTCAGCCAAACTTGCATTTTTAATTGAGTGCAAATTTGTAAATAAATAAATATTCATACTGTTTGAGCATAGTAAAGACTCGGTTTCTGGTTGTATAAAATGACTTAAAGGGACTTTGTCAGGTCATTTTTAAGTATGGTACTAACATTACCCTTGAGTAGTGCCTGGACAGACCTTTTAAAAACATGTAAAATCATTATTGCATTATTGTACCCTGTGTAATTTTTTAGCTATAAGCATTTTCATACCCTGGAAGCAGCTGCTGCATTAGTCCTGCTCCATTACTTTCTCATTTGATTAGTCTGGCTGTATAAATGTTAACTAAATATCCACATCTATCCAAGCTGGTGTTCTGTCCCTCTTCTCTGTGCTCTGTGTCGGGAGGGTGGAGATGTTTAGTCCTGCACTGTGTGGTGTCTGTAAGAGATTTCTGTGTTTTTCTATAAACTTTTGTTTTCCTACATACATGCAATACGTTTATCTGTTGAGCAAATGATCAAATGCTCTTATAAACACATTGAAACATCTCCAACACACACTACACACATGTCTCAGATACTCAGATACACACAGTAACACAAAGATCTCAGAGCTGCAGCTAAGAGCAAAAGCCCAAACCTCCCCCCCTCCTTCTCCTCTGTCTGCAATGAGTCACATATCATAACAAATCTCAGGAGGGCAGGACAGTGTAATGATTCATGAATATTCATTCCTTGAGGCGTGGGCAGCAGAGAACTCATTGTGATTGACAGATGAAATTAATCATTTATTTTGCAGTTTACGGAGGATATAAGGGAAGAATAAATAATAGAAATACATAAATAGACAGAGCTTAGTGAAAGAAACTAGAAAATTATATCGGTTACAAATGGATTTTTGACCTGACAGATTCTCTTTAATTAATTGTCACACTGTAGTAACATCTCTTGCATAGGGAATACTGCTACTTTTAATATTGGGCAGTTTTTTTCATACCCAGTCAGGTCCTACTCTTTCCAAGCCACACCAATTTTAGCCCTGCTGCCCGAAACTGGAGCAAAAACTCCAAAAGTTGGTAAATTTTTGTGGAACTTTGTGTTCTCTAAATATTCTGCCACTTTTGAGTATTTTGTGTGGCTAAATTGTTGCATAGATGTCATTAGGCCTTTGTATTTGATAGAACGGAATGGTTTAGATGTAAATGTGTACTTTTCCTGCAAAGTATTCTAAAATAAGATTCTAAACGTTTAATCATTTTAGTATTTCAACTTCTTTAAAGCATTTCGATTTCTTGAAATATTGTGATTTAGTTTTCAAATGCTATTTCTAATTTACATAAAAACAACAGAAACCTTTTCTAAAATATCCTGCTGATACATTAATTGCATAGTACAAGAATACATATTTTTGTTTCCATAGTGTGACAGCAGGCGATATGTTGATGAAGACTTTTTAAGTATGTTCACAAAATGTGACGAAGGTGCCGGTGAGAATAATAAAAAAAGATTATTTTACACCGAAACTGCTTCATTCTGTAAGTAGAACTACTTTTAATAATTATTAAAATATATATTAAGATTTCTATCAAAATGAACAAAATTTTCACCAGAAATTCAATCCAATAATATTAGAGTCTAGCAATTATTAATAATTAGTGATGAGTGAGCACTAAAGTTCTTGAGTGCTCTTTACTTGAATTGAGCAAATCCAATATTCGGATGAGCTTGATTCGAGTAGCGAGTATAATGGAAGTCTTTGTTACTCTGGCAGACTCCTTAGAAAGATTGAGGAGGTGTAAAAATTGCTAAATTGATGGCAACTGCACTGAAATAGACTGAAAATAGCTAAAGGAAGAAGCCTGGATGCATTTCTGACTCCCAGGTTACTGCTGAGAAGTGAAAAATTAAATAATTTTAAAAAAGTGACTGTTCCTCCCATTTTTGATAACCAGCTAAGGTAATGGCAAATGCTGCGGGCTACAGCCCATAGCTATCTTATTTACTTTGGCTTGTTATCAAAATTAGAGGGGATCTCATGCCATTTTTTAAAATTATTTACTTATTAATAAATAAATAACAGTGATAAGCAAATATACTCATCACTCTTTGTTACTCATACATACAATACGGTATTTGAGATGCTTATTACTAGGACACGTATTTTGGTCATCACCAAAGCGTCCAGCATGTTTGGAGCCTTATTTTCAGCCATTAAACATGTTTGGATTACTTACCAATCCAGTAATGTTCGTAGCCATCTTTGTAGTGGTATTACTGTGATAGCATCATAGGGTCTATATAAAAGCCACCACCACCATCTTGTGCACATTCTATCTGGAAACAACGTATTGAAAGAGTAGGGAGATTGTTAGTACAATACACCAAGGTTACAGCTCTTTTTTCAGCTAAATCACAAGACCTCTGCTAGCTGTGGATAATGCAGATACATGTTTTAGAGCAGGAGAGAGAAATGCTCAATTTATCCACACATCCTTTTACAAAGAGGAATTCCGAATACTACCTCAATTCTGAATACTACCTTTGTTAGCTAACATTGTTAGTGCATGCAAAATGCTGCTTACCTATGGAGACATACATTGTTAGCAGTATTTTAACCGCCTTGCTATTTGCCACTGAAAAAGTGGCTGCTAGCTACAAAATCTTACCGACATATCTCTTTAAAAGGGAAATTCTGAATATTACCTGAATACTACCTCTGTTAGCTGACATTGTTAGCTCATGGAAAATACTGCTGAACTAGGTAGACCCGAGTGGTTAGCAGCATTTTAACTGGCCTATTATTGCCACCTGAAAAGCTATGTTGTGTACCCAAATCAAAATGTGGAAGTCTGGCACTAAGGGATGTTGAAGTGAATGTGGTGCTGACAGTGGTGCATGCCATTGCCTTGTGACAGGTAACACTATCCCTGCATCTCATTCTAGCTTCCTGTCCCAATCTAAAGGGGGGTGTAGGACAACATTGTTGAAGCCAGAACAGTGCGAGCAGTGGTGGGTTGAATGGCAGACAATACCTTAAATCAGTTTACAAACACCACCTGTCTTTCAAATGGTCCAGTCTTACTAGCCAAGAAGCTGGGCCACATAATTATCCACCTGATCCTCCTTTTTCCCACCATAATGAGTTATACAAGTCAAGTGTTACCTTTCATGCCTTCTGGCCTTTCACCATGCACCATTCTAGAGGGACATGAGAAGGTGGTGTCCGGTGATGCACAAATGTTTGAGCACCCGCGGTCAGAAGAAAGCTATGATGAGGAAAAGCAATTAATGTCTCAAGAGGTGGATAATGATGATAAGACACAGTTGCCATCAAGTCAGCCTAACATTGCAAGACAGGAATATGATCAGACTGAAGAATTGGAAGACAAGGTGGTGGATGATGAAACCACTAATGCATCTGACATGGTGGCATGAATAGCAAGCACAGCAGCGCAGATGGAGGACCCATTACACTGCAACAGGCAGGAAGAGGCAGTGAGTTAACCAGAGAAGAAGGCGGTAAGCTCTTCCCCAGAGCACGTCCACTTGGCCAGATCCAAGGCTAAGGGTGCGTTTTTCACCAGTATGGAATTTTTTTCAGAAAGTCCTTAAGACAAAAGGACAGTAATTTGTAGCATTTGCTATACTAAGCTGAGCAGAGGCAAGACCACTGCCGACCTGAGTGTCACCAGCATGCTCAAGCACATTGCAGCCAAAACCCCACTAGGTGGTCAGAACGCTTTGGTGCAAAACCTGTATCTGAGGGTGAAACCACTTCTGCTTCCCCTGTGCTACATACTTTCCAATCTGCTGTCCAGGAAGCAGGTGCTGATACATTAAGCTCAGAACCTTCAGTTGCACATACATAACAAATTAAACAGTTCAAGAAAAAAAGAGGGCACTCACCCATTTGGTGCTGTTAAGGAATTTATTTCTTATTCAATCAGGGTTCCATACAGTGCAAGGGAGGGGACGTGGAGGGATGCCAGACGACGGTCCATTTCGTGCCTTAAGTGGCACTTCAATAGCTTATGATGTATTTTCACTTTAATTATAAGGGGATTGAACCAATGCACGTCATGCTCTAGATATGTGACAAATTAATAGTGCTAAAACAATAAACAAATAATAACTGCAAAACCCACAATGCACGCAATCAATAACAGTTTTGATAATACAAAGAAGTGTTTTCAATAAAAGAGATGTTTTACTCGGGTCATTAAAATTCATTTGTGCAGCCCTTCATTATGTGCTGAAATGCCAAATCAGGTGGATTAATCAAAGCACACAAGCAAAAGAGTTTTGAAAAGCGGTGATTTTAAACCGCAATACAAACAAGTTACAAATACCATCATGTTTCTCATATCATGTCACAATTTTACATTGCCGCATATTTGCAAGGATAATATATTTTAAATTATAGTTTTTCTTTATATATATATATTTTATTATATATATCAATAATAATAAATTCTTAAACTTCATTCAAATCTCATATTTTAGTATTGTAGTAAAGTATTTAAAGGGCTGGTTTTATTAATAAGCTTCAAAGAAATGTTTTTTTATTCTTTTTCTCTTTTTTGTTTTGTACTCATTAATATTAAAGTTCAGTCCTGTATAACTTGCCCAATAGCAATGGGCTTTGACCTACTACATATGAGGCAAAAAGTCATAGTGATATAAAAGGGTTAACGATATAAATAAAGGGAAAATTATAAAGATTCCCCATATATTTTTCTGTTTATCCCTATATTTATTTTAATTGATTATTCTGATACAAAATTATTTTTAATCAAAAACTGTTTAATCATTATTTTTATATTTGATACTATAGCAAATATCTTATTAATCACCGCTTTTCAAACCTTTTTTGCTTGTCTGCTTTGATTAATCCACCTGATTTGGCATTTCAGCACATAATGAAGGGCTGCACAAATGAATTTTAATGACCCCAGTAAAACATCTCTTTTATTGAAAACACTTTTTTTGTATTATCGAAACTGTTATTGATTGTATGCATTGTGGATTTTGCATTTATTATTATTATTTATTTATTGTTTTAGCACTATTAATATGTCACATATCTAGTGCATGATGTTCATTGGGTCAACCCCCTTATAAATAAAGGGAAATGACGTCATAAGCTATTGGACCAGCAGAAGTGCCACTTAGGGCACGAAACGGGCCATCATCTGGCATCCCTTCATGTCCCCTCCCTTGCACTGTATGGAACCCTGATTGAATAAGGAATAAATTCCTTAACAACACCAGATGGGTGAGTGCCCTCTTTTTTCTTAGGCTACGTTCACACATTTGCGTATTTTGCTGCGCTTTTTTGCGCGCGCTTTTTGCCGCGTTTTTCGGCCACGCAAAAAAGCGCAGCAAAATACGCAGGGGCTTTCACACACTGCGCTTTCTTTCCCCCAGAAAGCGCAGTGATGTCACAGAGGGGAGGAAGAATCCTGCTTCCTCCTCCCCTCTGTGACATGTGTGACCGCCCCATTAGACTTCACAGTGTATTAATATACACTGTGAAATCTAAATTAAACAGAGGCAAATGTATGGAAAATAAAAAAGAATCAATACTTCACCTCTCCGACGCCTTCTCCCGGTGTGCGATCTCCGATTCCAAGTCAGATCTCTTCTGACAGGACCTGTGATGATGTCAGAGGGGGCGTTCCCGGGGCGGTCCCATCGCTGATTGGCTGCTCACGGTCATGTGATATCACATGACCACGAGTGCCCGGGAACGCCCCCCCTCTGACGTCACCACACCTCTTCCGTCCGACGTAGTCCAAAACACGATGTCCTCTCTGCTCATCCCTGCGCATAGATATAGATGTATATGCACAGGGATGAGCAGACTGAGAACAATCTCAGCTCTGCTACACACAGGAAGAGCAGGCGGGCTCAAGGACCCTGGAGCTGCGGCAGCCTGTACAGAGCAGACAACCTGACTCTTTACTGTGCAAGTTTCCCAGCGATTACTTGCACAGTAAACGAGTCCAATGCAAGTCAATGCCAATCCTAGTTTTGTCAGAGTCTCTGACAAAACTAGGATTGCTTCAGGCTGAAGCTTCCGAGACACATCTGCGATTTGTAAATCGCACACTACTCGCTATTACTCGCTTCCCCATTCATTAACATTGGACTCGCTAGACTCGCAACGAGTAGCGAGTCCCGGGCTCGGACTCGCTAGAGTCAAGCGATTCCGAGTAATTTAGGACTCGCCCATCACTACTAAAGACCTCTTCAAATTGCAGCCTTATACATATTGGAACACAGCATTGCCATAATAGGTTCTTCACCTGAACTCTGTACCAGGTGCTGCCACTGAAATAATACACACCACAATCCTATTCATATCGTAGCCTTACACAAATTGAGGCACAGACATTGCCATGCTGAGCTCTGGTGCCATCAATAGTATAATACACTGCATAGACATCTTCAGGACGCAGCCTTACACATATTAGAACAAGGGCATTGCCATGCTGGGTCCATTACCACAGCTTTGTAACAGTTGTCCTCACCTGTATCATATGCTCCAAAGATCTCTTCTTTCACTAATCCATATTATCTAATTGCTTCTATGTACAAAACTCTGTAAGGGAGATGTTCTGTCTGCTTGTGTAGTTGTCAGAAGAAATCCCTAGGACTGTGCTGAGTGCTCAATGAAACTTCTGTGCAATTTCTGGACTATTCATTTTATCTTAACAGACTGACAACAATACAGGCCCTAGCTTGCCATAACTGGATTTGAAATTTAGTTAAAATTGTTTGGGTGTCCACTTTCAGGACTTTGGTTTCAGCCCTGACAGACTCTCCACAAGGCAAATACATAAAGGTAATGTAGAATGTAACAAAGCTCATATGGATTGGCGAATACATCAGCTAAGAGTCTCCATTTTCAAATATTCCTAAGCAGGTTTGCTATGCAAAGTCTTATTACTACAGAAATGCCAAATACAGCGCCATTAAGTATGGTTTAGGCCCACTGTGGAGCTCAGAAAAGAAGGGGGCATTTGGATTTGGGAGCACAAAATTTGCTGGATTTTTTCTGGGGGAAGCCATTTTGCTTCTTGAAACCCTGTGTGTTACCAGTAAAGTGGAAGCCCCCTATATTTTTGTTAACTGATGACAGACATGAATGGGGAATTGTAATGAGAAGATTTTGCATAAAACGTGTATCATATTTATCCTGTTCTATATACTGAGCACTTACGTTGGTGTATCCCTATATGTTTCCAGTTGAAAGAATTTCTCAAGTGGGGTACCACAGGGCTTTGTGCTGGGCCCAGTGTTTTTCAACATCTTTATCAATGATTTAGATGAAGGAGTTGAGGGTGAACTGATTCAATTTGCTAGGAAGGATAGCAAATACTAGAGAATAGAGATGATTAAAAAAGATCTAAACAAACTAGAGTAGTAGGCAGCAACTAATAGAATGGTTTTTAACAGGGATAAATGTAAAGTCATACATCTTTGCAAGAAAAATGGAAAAATCATATACCGAATGGGAGGAATAGGGATATGCAACAGCACGTGTGAAGAAGACTTGGGTATACTAATAGGTTCCAGACTGTACATAAGTCAACAGTGTGATGCAGCAACAAAAAAAGTAAACACAATTCTGGAATGGATTAACAGAACCATACAGTCTAGATCATGTAAAGTCATTAGTCCCCTCTACTCTTCTTTGGTCAGACGTCATCTGGAATACTGTGTCCAGTTCTGGGCACCATATTTTTAAGTAAACATCAACAAACTGGAGCATGTTCGGAGAACTTGAATGGTGACTGGTCTGCAAACCATGTCTAAAGAGGAACGGTAACAGGATTTGGTAATGTTTAGCTGGCAAAAAAGAAGACAGACAGGGGACTTAGTAGCTGTCTACAAATATTTAAAGGGCTTTCATACTATACAGGAATCAGCTTTATTATTTTTTGCACAAGGAAAGACTGAAAGCATTGGGATGGAGCTGAATGGAAGAGACATATTTGAAAAAACCTTTTAACAGTGAGCGTGATCAATGAGTGGAACAAGCTGCCAAGAGAGGTGGTGAGTTCTCCTACACTAGAAGTCTTCAAACAGAGACTGGACAGACATTTCTCTGGGATGATTTAGTGAATCCTGCTTTGAGCATGGGGTTGGACCAGATGACCAAGGAGGCCTCTTCCAACTCTACCATTCTATGATTCTATTACATGATTGAGATGAAACCCCTGAGGCATAGATTTCCTACAATGAGGCAGTAGACATACTCTGGACTCTATGTAACCACTGTTCAGCAATATCCCTCTATTTATAGGTGCACAAAACTGTGGTCGACAGTGCTTTTATGCACGCCGAAAAGCACGAACATGGCCAGATAATAGAACAGACTCCATCTCCCTCATTATATGGATTCCATAGTGGAGGGTTGTCTCTCAACAGCATATTTAAAGATTTAAATTGAAACCCCAATGTAAATGTTCAGTGTGGAGGAAGGAATACCAAATCAACAGCAGTTCAAAATTTTCTTTTATTTAATATTTAGCCATTATTTGTGTAGTAGAAGTGACAAGACAGCTTTATTCTGCAGATCAGAACAATCAAAGCAATACAAGATTTATATAGTGTTTTTTTGTTTTGCTAATATTTATAGATTTTTTTAGAAAAAAAAGTTTTTGCCTTGCCATATTTAAAGAGCTATAATTTTTGTATATTTTTGCCGACATTGTGCTTAAAATGATAGCAGTTTGTTCAAACACGAGTTTAGTCCTATATCTTTAAAATAGTTTTCTATTTCCATGCATTGGGAACATTGTACACTGTTTTATAAATGAAAACATGAAGAGAAATATATATCATTTTAACTACTTTACAGAAAATAACAAAAAATGAACATTGGGCTGTTCAAAAAAATAGCAATGTCTGCATTTACATAGTAACATAGTAACATAGTTTTTAAGGTTGAAGGAAGACTTTAAGTCCATCTAGTTCAACCCATAGCCTAACATGTTGATCCAGAGGAAGGCAAAAAAAAAACCCATGTGGCAACACTAAGCTCCACATTGGGGGAAAAAATTCCTTCCTGACTCCAGATATGGCAATCAGACTAATTCCCTGGATCAACGCCCTATCAAAGAATCTAGTATGTATAACTGGTAATATTATAGTTTTCAAGAAAGGCATCCAGGCCCCTCTTAAATGTTAGTAGTGAGTCACTCATTACAACAGCATGTGGCAGAGAGTTCCATAGTCTCACTGCTCTTACAGTAAAGAATCCGCGTCTGTGATTATGATTAAACCTTCTTTCCTCCAGACGTAGAGGATGCCCCCTTGTCCCAGTCTCAGGCCTAAGAGTAAAGAGATCATTAGAAAGATCTCTGTACTGTCCCCTCATATATTTATACATTAATATAAGATCACCCCTAAGCCTTCGTTTTTCCAAGCTAAATAACCCCAAGTTTAATAACCTGTCTTCGTATTGCAGACCCCTTAGTCCTCTAATGACTTTTGTCGCTCTTCTCTGGACCCGCTCTAGTTCAGCTATGTCTTTCTTATACACCGGAGACCAGAATTGTACACAGTATTCTAAGTGTGGTCGCACTAGTGACTTGTATAGAGGTAAAATTATGTTCTCCTCATGAGCATGTATGCCTCTTTTAATGCATCCCATTATTTTATTTGCCTTTGCAGTAGCTGCCTGACACTGGCCACTAAATGTGAGTTTGTCATCTACCCATACACCCAGGTCTTTTTCAGTGACAGTTTTGCCCAGTGTTTTACAATTAAGCACATAATTATACCTTTTGTTTCCTCTGCCCAAGTGCATGACTTTACATTTATCCCCATTAAAGCGCATTTGCCATTTAGCAGCCCAAGCTTCTAGTTTACATAAATCCTTCTGTAATATAAAATTGTCCTCGTCTGTATTGATTACCCTGCAGAGTTTAGTGTCATCTGCAAATATTGAGATTCTACTCTGTATGCCCCCTACAAGGTCATTAATAAATATATTAAATAGAAGCGGGCCCAACACTGACCCCTGTGGTACCCCACTGTTAACTGTGACCCATTCTGAGTGTGTTCCATTAATAACCACCCTTTGTTTCCTATCACTAAGCCAGTTCTTAACCCACTTACACATATTTTCCCCTATCCCCATTGCCCTCATTTTATGTATCAACCTTTGTCTTTACAAACTCAAAATATATACTCTTTTTTAAGGATTTAGCATTCCTGTGAATCACTAACCCAATATTTAGTTGTATAACCCAGTTATGTAGAAGTTCCTCACATCTTTGTTGCATAGAATCAACCAACGTCTGGCACCTGTCAACTGTTAATCCAGCCCAGGATGCTTTGACTACATACAACAATGTATTTGCGTTTGTTGCCTTTGCCTCAGAAGTGACATTTTTTATGTTACCTGACAAGCGTTCTATTGGATTAAGGTCCAGGGATTGGACTGGCCACTAACCTCAATTTTGTTGGACTGGCAGCAAGATTTTGCTCATTTACTGGTGTGTTTAGGGTGGTTTTCTTGTCGAATCACCCATCTCAAAGGAATTTCCTATTTTGCATATGGCAATATGACCTATTCAAGTATTTTTAGATATGCAAACTGGTCCATGATCCTTGGTATGTTGTAAATAGGCCTAGCACCAAAGTAAGATAAACATGTCCATATCATGATGCTTGCACCACCATGCTTCATTGCTTCAGGGTGTACAGTGGCCCGACAAACCCACAAAAAAGCAGAAACATAAAAACACAGAGTCCCAGTTCCTAGATCTGTACCTCGCTGCAGATCAGACCCAAAGCTGGGTGCGCGGTTGAGATCCGCTCCTGCTCCTCTCTCAGCTGCCCAGTGGCAGTAAAACACTCTTCCCCTGGGGTTGGGAAGAAAATAATCTCCTCCAGAGCAGGCATGTCTTGAAATGGATTCATGTGCAGGCTGCAGGGACACAGTAGCACAGTGTTTCTCCTATGTATTGCAATTCAAAGTAGGCACTTTCCTCCATGGTGATTTGTCTTTCCTTTGACTCAGGTCCCACCTTTACCAGTGCCAGGACCCAATCACTCAGGGGATAGCATTATTTGCCCAATCTTGTAGCCTTAAAACGGATCAAAAAATGCACAGTCTGAATGTAGCCTTATAGTGTTTTATGAGTGTAAACAGACCTATAAGAACATGCATTTTAAGCATATAATAAACATAAGCTATTTTTATCTGAATTGCTAGCAGATACGTGTTGACCCTTTGCAATAGTAAAGGCTTTTTTCTCTATGAAAAAGGTTAAAGCTCTTTTAAAGGGATATTTAAAGGAGATTCTAAGGTTCCTCAAGCTCACAGCTACTGACACATCTGGCACTTTTTCAAAGAATCGCAGCCTTTAGGTGTCCTAAGGCTTGGGTCACACTGGGTTATGGACCCACATTTCCAGCCAGCGCTGAAACAGGACAGCGTGCAGCGTTTTCCTGTGCGCTCCTGAAAAGCAGCTGTAATGCAGCTATGTGTGTGGCTGCTACTAAGGTAAACAAAGGGTTTCTATGGACCTCCTTTGCCAGGCAGCGCATACCTTTAATGGTGTCGGGTTTCAGCGCTGTCTGGAAACGTGGGTTCATAAACCAAGTGTGACCCCAGCCTAACACCTGGAAACTTGAGGAAGCTTAAAAACTTTCTTTGAAAGCTCCATTAAATACACCAGGTTGAAAGCTTGTGGTAGACGCGATGGCTAGAATTTCTGGTAACTTATAGATTTCCGGAGGTCTCAGCCACTGGGTCTTCCTACAACTGTTTTGACCCCAAACCTTCAAGGAATATTATAGGGCCATTTAAGCCTCTGGACAGTTGCCACTTTTTAGCAAACTGTTCGTGTTTACGATCTCGAATCCGAATCAGCCAAGTTCATGTCAAATTTGAAATTGACGAACCTTGTTTGGAATAGTTTGCTCAACGCTAATCTCATATAGGTCTATCGTGAGATAATGTAAAAATAAATGGGAATCTTAGGAACTCTCACGGCAGTCCAATTTTTTTTACAAACATGATTTTTTTTAAAAACCATGTTATAATTGATGTAAAAAATACAGCTTGTAACATAAAAACAACTCTCAAATGGCTATGTTGATGGAAATAAAAGTGTAATGGCCACTTCACATGTCCCAACATTGTTTCAATATTGTATACAACGGCACTGGAGCACGCACTTTTTTGGCTGAAATCCAAGATCGCATAGGAGATGTCACACAGGGAGATATCGGCAGGCAACACAACTGCGATGTCTACGCCCCCTTGTACGCGCGAACCAGGAACGACCATTTAACATGGGAGTAAATAGGGGAAGTTGTGCTCCAAGTCGTTGTTGGGCTGTCACACAGCACGATCCTGCCAGATCGTCCATCCAATATCGGGCAGTTGGAGAGCCTGCACAATTCTTCCCTGATATCGTTTTGGCATCGTTCTTGCATCTAATTGCACATTTACACCCCACAACGATATCGACGCCAACGCACGAACCACGTGACATTTTGTCAAAGTTGGACGACAATATCAGGACGTGTAAAGTGGCCATAAGAGGTTTAAAGAAAATCTAAAGTTCAAAAAGGAAAATTAGAATAAAAAAAGGGGGTTAAAGAGAGATATTGTAATTATTCCCAAATCTGTTAATGCTTGCATACTACAGTAGCAAATTTCTGGTCTCATAAACAACACAAATAATGAAAGTCTTGAAATATAAGAAAAGTATTCTAGTTTCTAGGTAATTCGAAATATTCCCCCACATTTCCTCTCTTTAAACGAGTGCATTAATTGTACAGCAGAAGGCATATGAATTTGCAAACTTCTTAGTTTAAAGCGATGTCTCCCTTCATAAAAAGCAACAGAACTTTTGTGGTGATCTAATGCTAGTTGACAAGAATACTGATATCAGCAAGAACTACACTACTAATATCCACAGCCAAAGAATGGTATACTTCAAAAGTGAACTTATCTAAGAGGAATTTGCACTTGAGAAAAGGCACATGAAGGACTTCTGTCAATACAGAGAGACAATTGTATTCCAATCATATGTGTTTGATATTCTTCTGTAGAAAGTCAGACACATTGCTCATTTGCATAAAGCTATCCTAAAATGTCAGAAGTGAGATATCACAAAAAGTATTCACTTTGATTAGCATGTTCAAGATTTTTGTTCGTCCTTAAACAAAGACGCCAGCCAGAATTTCCTACTTCAAATATGCAAATGATCTCCTCCAACAAAGGAAAATGCATAAAGGATTACAGAGGCCTAGACTAATTATATACAAAAACAAAAGATGAAGCAAAATAAACTACCTTTAGTAAATCAGTATTACCATTTAAATAGACAGAATTAAAAAATTAATACACTAGATTATTTAAATGTTTAACGTTGGATGGACTGGATATATTTTAACACTTGTTTTGTTATTATTTAAACTAGAAAAAATGAATGCAGTTCTTAGGGCGTGAAATTTAGAGTGAATTCTTCATGAAAATGAATCATAAAAAGGGGAAAAACATGTACTGATGAGTTGTAGATAAGCATGAAATTGTAACAATTTTTCACAATGTTTAAATCATTCAACATAACTGTAGGGATATGAGAACATATAGGATTTATAATATCATATTTATTTTTTATCATATTTATCATATCATTTATTTATATTTTTATAATACTTTTTAATCTAAAATATTTTGGAAAAGACAAATTATTTATAAGTTGTCTTTGTTGACATCTCCAGCAATCACCTTCTATCTGTACAGAATTCAGCATTCATCCGAGTTCTCAATCAGGAGCACTCCGCCCTTCAGCCTCCAGGCTTCCGGTGTTGCCAGAGGTGGATGTATTCCTGACCGCAGCGCAGTTGGTGTCAACTGCATTTGTGCACTGCTATCAAAACACTGCTCTCTCCAATGTTACAAGAAGAGGAAGTAGTGACTCTGAATCATCAATGATGTGTGTATTATTGCTGAGACTGTCTGGATCCAGCTTCAAGAACGTACAAGGTCTGGAGACATTGGATTCAGTTACAGTATACAATAACATTTAAAATCCTTCCAATCTTGATAACAGATAGACATTTTAACAATATGTTAATTGCAAAGTTACTTGTTTTTACCAGCACTTTGCAACTTTATGATGATAAGATAACCCATTAGTTATGCCCTGCAGGTCTACCCTAAGGAATACAAGGTGCTCATTCACATAGTCTTTGTAACACCACACTCAGACATTAATGTTTTACATAAGTGTGCTATCTAATGGTGGGTTTACATGCTAGGATATCCTGAACGATATCCTTGAAACGTCACAGATATGTGATCGTTGAAAAGATATCGTTCGGGCGTCGTTGCGTGTAAACGAACGATATAGGATGAAAAGATCATTGGATCGTTCATCCTAGATTTGAGATCCTGACCTCAGATCTATCGTTCGTCTTCAGGAAGCAGCATTGTTCAGTGTGCCACCATGATGAACGATATCGTTCAAAAAGGTCTTATTCCTGCCGCTTTATTACATCATTCACTCCTTCCTCTCCTATTTAACAGTTGCGCTGCCGCATAGGATATCGTTAACAATATCCTTTTGTGTGACAGCGCACTAACGATGTCGGAACGATCACGGTCACTTCATCGTTCCAAGGATATCGCTAACGATATCCTAGTGTGTAAACCCACCATATGTTTTTCATGGATAGAACAAATACTATTCAGAAATTCTGTAAGAGGCTTTATTCAGACATCTATGCTCGCACACACTGAGCTTTTACAAAACAAATGTAGATGTCAATTTTCAAATTGATTTGTGTATCAAATTCTACCATGCAAGTCAATGAGTCAATGATAAACCGCAAACACTCTGATGCCATCTATATGTCACTTGACAGACATCCTTTTCTTGAATAGGAGAAGCTTGGAATTTTTTTCATACAAGAAAGCACAAAAAATGGATGTCATACTGGTAGTAAAAGCAACACATTAAAAATGATGAAAATTGTATCAATGACCATGATGAAACATGCATATCTAAATATGGATTAATGCACAGATATGCTAAAAAGTTTTCTTTCAAAAGATAACATACCCTAAAATGCAACTGATATTAATCATTAAAATATTTAAGAAATTGAAACTTAAATAAATAATATTTTCAAGGGGTTCACAAATATCTATGAAAGCAGAAAAGTAATCAGAATTAGAGATGAGCAAATAAAATTTAGTTGAATTGAATGCTGCTTAAATTTTACAAAAATCAGCATTTTCAAAAATGCATATTTTTGGTAGTTCACTTCCACGTGAATTCAGCCACTGGCCGCCATTTTTCTTAGCCATAATGTGCCATCAAATAGGTAAAAAATTACAAAAGTCATTACACTCACTTCACAGGTCAACTTCTTCCTCTACTCAATGACACCTGTCTATTTATTGCCACATCTTCTGGTTTTCATGGCTCCCAGGAGGTATTTGCACAGGCAAGTTGGTGGTCAATGGCACAATGTTCATCGTTGACCTCCTTCATGCTTGCAAAGGACCTTCTCAAGTGCCATGACACCTGGAAATATGGAGCAAAGCAAAGAGAACCAAATATGCCAACATGAGCAGCTGGGGATTAGAACATGTGGAAGAAGTGGAGCATGAGTATAATCCTTTTTAATATTCTTTAGATATTATATTTGTTATGATGAAGAGGAAAAAGGCAACTAACTGCACTGCAAGTCCGGAATAATAAAATTAAAAATGCTTTATTGGATCATGTTAAAAACCATAGAACCATGCTGAATAGAAAACTGACCGTTTCTGGTGCCAGGTATGACACCCTTAGTCATAGGGTACTAAGCTTTTAACATGATCCAATAAAGCTTTTTTCATTCTATTCTTCCAGACTTGCAATGCAATTAGTTACCTTTTTTCCTTTCCTCATGCATTCTGCCTTGTCTCCCAGCGGCACCTGCACTTGTCAGGATAATCGTGGTATCTGGCATTATCTTCAATGGAGTGATGAGCCTCTAATATTCTTTTTTGTATTTATCATGCTTTGGTGTCTTGTGAACCCTAAAATAATTAAAAAGGACCTTAAGTTTGTGGATAATAACTTCTCCGCAAATTAAATTTCCTGGGTGAAAAACGAACAAATAGGCAAATTCGAATTTTACCAATGCACTCATCTCTAATTAGAATGAATCAATTGTTCATTTTTCAATTATTGTTATTTGAAGGTATCATTTTGACTAAAATATAATTAAATATAAAAAATCTTACCATCCAGTTTCAATCAATAGCTTTGAAAGATTAATAGGGTTAAGAGAATAGCAAGGATTATTAGAAATATTTCAAAACTGGGGAAGCAATTAATAAATAAAAATACAACGTGTATCTAACCTTGTACTATAAATCCTCAGAAACTCTTATGTGCCTTATTCTATATGAAAAAATAAGGTTATCTATATCTACAAATAAAAAATATTCTGCAGTTTAGAATTAATTATTTCACATTTACGATTCTGTTATGATACCAGTTTCTTCTTTCTGTTCCCCTTCTAAGATGGTAATAGGGTGCATCTGTTATCCTACCATCCTCAGGGGAGACTTTCATGGCATGCCATTTCTTTGGAAAGATAATATTTCATCCAAAACCCTTTTGTTGCTTTGAAATATATAATTTACACACCCTCAGGAAGGTTTTCTTTTTCACACCTTGGTAAAGCTAGCTATTTCTAACATTATTGAAGTTTCTAACTTTACACATTAGAATTCTATAACTTGAGTATATAAAATAGTCACATTACTTAAGATAATTAATACATAATAAAATAGAAAAGGGAATTACTTTAACTGTATCACACATTTCTATCTTGTACTGTGACTCAAGTGTCACAAATAATATAAAAAGCAGAGGTTAATAGCATAATGTAATTGCAATCTGGGCACTGTTTTCTTTAGTGGAGTAGACTGAGTTTTATAAAAAAGAGTGAAATAATTAATTTGATAATTAAATTACAATGTATTTGAAGGTCTGACAAACTTTTCTTTAGGTGTAGTGATACTTGTACCACCATCTATAGACAAAAGTCACCCAGGCACTTTTCATTGTTCTTCCCACCATTGCTGACTCTTTTCTGCAGGTCCTTTATAAACTCATAGATATCGTGCGTATGGTTAGTAGAGGAGTATTAATTATACATTACACTATGTAACAAAAAAAATGATGTTCCTCGATTAAAAGGGTTATTTTCTGTTTAATTGTGCATTATTTATTTTGGAAAAAGTTGACATACCCCAGAAACTTTGCTTTTGTGCCTGTGAAAATGATATTGTGGTACTTACGTAGTCCAATAATAAACCCAATTAATGATGAGAGAGTAGCAAAATATTCGTAATCGCTATACTCATAACGAGTACTTTGTAATTCTTGAGAATTTGTATGAAAAAATACAAAATTAACATGTAGCTCCAAAGTAATCCATACAATCCAACGTTGTCCATAATGGAAACCTAAAAGACATAAAAGGAGAGAGCAAAAGATATAAATAAAATCAAGCGACTCACTCATTTACCAATTTATAAGAAATACTGAAAAACTTGAGTCAGAACAAACGTTTGAAAACCTGCTTATAGAGCATTGTCACACTGACCACCAAATAGACTGAAACAATAAGAAAAAAAGTATGCGCAGATTATGACCAAATTCCTTGCAATAGATAAAAACGAGTGCTGATAAAAACACAAGGTACTTGGTAAATACCTTTTTTGCAGAAAACGTATTGAGCCATCCCACTTAAGCAAGGTACTGCAAAAATATTGATCCCTGAGGAAGGTGCCAGGTGGGGCGCCGAAACGCGTAGGAGGAAGGAGGATTAAAAAGATAAAACCTACTGATGACTTTGTGACTCTTTGGGTGAGTTTTTACATTGGAGCAGTGCGGACCGTGTTACACCTGTACTCCCATTATCTTACTTAAGCAAGGTGACCCAGTTCGGGACAGTCCCTATTCTGACTGTATTATGACCTGCCACTGTGCCCACTGACCTTATTAGAAGCAGGTTGCAGAGTGTGACCAGGTCCCAAAATAGACTCACATAAATGTGATACAATATAACTGCTTTCGACTCAGTAAATGGAAGGGTGGGGCTCTCCCAACTTGTCAGGAGACAAGTATCTAAATGAAAATACAGAAAACCCCCTGAGAATCCCAGTCCCAAGCTGCCTGGGTTTTACGTTCGCTAGCGATCAAATACATGGTGAAGCCCATGCATTTTTTGTACATTTATTTAAATACTTAAAAGAAATCATGGGCTTCCCTGTATTTTTATTGCCAAAACAAGGTAAAGCCAGGCAGCTGGGTGTGGCAGCCGGTAGCTGTCCACTTTATCTGCGCTGAGAATCAAAAATACCAGAGTGCCATGCTAAACGTTTTTTAATTATATATTTATTTTTACAGTATGTGTGAGGGGCCCAACAACCAATCACAGACACTGTCATAGAGAATGGATTCCTGTGATTGGCTGCTGGAGTAACCTAAAACCTGCCCATATAGTCTACCATACTAGAATGTTTGGGCTGATTCCAGATTACTCCAACAGCCAATCACAGATGCTCATTCTGTGTGACAGCATCTATGATTGGCTGTTGGGCCCCTCTGCAGTTAATGAGTGGCCCCGGAAGTATAAGCGGCAGGGCAGCGGAATGGCGAGATGCCGGTAAGTATGATGACGATGTTTAACAAATATTTGCTTTATTTTACAGCCCTGAGCCCCTATCCCATGACTTTAAGGGTTCAGGTATTGTTTGGCCCCGAACCCAGAGTTTAAAAAAAAGTCTGGGCAAGTCCACTGAACCTGAACATATGCGAGTTCACCCATCAATACTCCTTAAGAATGCACTTAAATTCATTGGAAATATGAAAGGGGTTTAATATTTATGAAAGTGCAGTAGTCATTAAAAACTAGCGTCTTGTGCCAAATTTTAAGAACCCACTTTTTATATCACTTATTTTGAACTATTAATTTTTTGTTGTTCGTTTGGATTATTGCAAACGGTAGAAACATTTTGCAAACAAATCTAATTTGCATATGAGGTTGACCAATTTTTTTATTTTAAATGTATATACCGTATATACTCGTGTATAAGCCGACCCGTGTATAAGCCGACCCCCCTACTTTTGCCCCCAAAATCTGGGAAAACCTATTGACTCGTGTATAAGCCGAGGGTGGACCCCAGCACAGGTATACAGCCCCCAGCAGTATGGTATACAGGCCCCCGCAGTCGTGTACAGGCCTCCCCAGTGGTAGTATACAGCCCCCAGAAGTGTGGTATAAAGCAGCCTCCCCAGTGGTACATACAGGCCCCAGCAGTGTTACAGCAGCCTCCCCAGTGGTATATACAGCAGCAGCCCCAGAGATATATACAGCAGCCCCAGTGGTAGTATACAGCAGCCCCAGAGATATATACAGCAGCCCCAGTGGTAGTATACAGCAGCCCCAGAGGTATATACAGCAGCCCCAGTGGTAGTATACAGAAGCCCCAGAGGTAGTATACAGCAGCCCCAATAGTAGTATACAGCAGCCTCAGTGGTATATACAGCAGCAGCCCCAGTAGTAGTATACAGAAGCCCCAGTGGTAGTATACAGCAGCCCCAGTAGTAGTATACAGCAGCCCCAGTAGTAGTATACAGCAGCCCCAGTAGTAGTATACAGCAGCCCCAGTAGTAGTATACAGAAGCCCCAGTGGTAGTATACAGCAGCCCCAGTAGTAGTATACAGAAGCCCCAGTGGTAGTATACAGCAGCCCCAGGGGGTATATACACAGCAGCCCCAGTAGTAGTATACAGAAGCCCCAGTGGTAGTATACGGCAGCCCCAGTAGTAGTATACAGAAGCCCCAGTAGTAGTATACAGCAGCCCCAGGGGGTATATACAGCAGCAGCCCCAGGGGGTATATACAGCAGCAGCCCTAGGGGGTATATACAGCAGCAGCTCCAGAGGTATACAGACCCCCCCCATAGGTAGTATACAGGGGCCCCAGCTGTATACAGCAGCCCCAGCTGTATACAGCCCCCCCGTGGTATCCAGGGCCCCAGCTGTATACAGCCCCCCCGTGGTAACCAGGGCCCCCCTTGCTGCACCTGTAAAGGAAGAAGTCAGTATACTTATCGCTGCTGCCGCCGCCGCTCCGCTTCTCGGTCACCGCGCTGCTCCAGGTCTTCACGCTTCCTGTTCCTTCTCCGGCGCTCGAACAATGACGTCATTTCCTGAGCGCCGGAGAAGGAACAGGAAGCGTGAAGACCCGGAGCAGCGCGGTGACCGAGAAGCGGAGCGGCGGCGGCGGCGGCGGCAGCAGCAGCGATAAGTATACTGACTTCTTCCTTTACAGGTGCAGCAAGGGGGGCCCTGGTTACCACGGGGGGGCTGTATATACGGGGGGCCCTGGTTACCACGGGGGGGCTGTATATACGGGGGGCCCTGGATACCACGGGGGGGGCTGTATGGAAAGGGGGCGCCATACTGTGAGGGATGGGGGGGCTGTATACCCCGTGCTGGGGGGCTGTAAGGCGATATGCACTGCTCCCCCCGCGGATGGGCGGGGGATGCAGTGCATATCATGAATAAGTTATGAGCGGCTCCACGTCATGAGCCGCTCGTATTGCAGCCTTCCCCCCACCTCCTCCAGCCTCCTCCTGCCTCCTCCTGCTCCCGGACACAGCCCCCACGTATATGACTCGTGTATAAGCCGAGGGGGGGACTTTTCAGCCCAATTTTTGGGCTGAAAAAGTCGGCTTATACACGAGTATATACGGTAGATGTTATATTTGATGCTAAGTTAAAATGACCCCTTTTACATCCCTCCTTTGATGGGTCATGTAACAAGCTCTGATGATCATTTCCACTAGAATTATTACCCTTTTCACCAAAATATACCAGGAAAAAAAAAAGTTGTGCACTTTCTGGGTGTGACTTATATTGATGAGGGAATTTTGCTTGAACATGTTCGCCAATTTCATATTCGTCAAGAACCAGCCGATTTGATCCAACACCTCAAATTCAAACATTTTGCTTAAAAGTCGGGAAATTTGATGAACATTCAGTAATGCTTCAGATGACAAAAAGCATTAGTGCATTTGCACTAATGCTTCTGTTCTATGTTTTCAGATTGTCAGTGTCTAGCATATCAGGCAGGAGGGGAGGGGGGAGCGGTGTCTTGGTCTCATGTCAGATAACTTACCTGTGATAAGCTCATTTCTCCTTTTTTTTTCTTTCCCGCACTTACTATGGGTGGTCTTGTCTGGCATTCAATCAGCACCCATAAAGCAAATAGCACTTTTTGCACACAAGGGCTTGTGTCATTGGCTGGGTATGTCACGTCAATGCCATATAAAAACCATTCATTCCCTTCATTGCCATTTTATCAATGTTGGGGCTCAGTGACAGTCTCGCTGCTGCAGTTCCAAAGCTGCTGATCCTGTCAACACAATTTAGTTAACTAGCTAGCAATTATATTTCCTTCTAGATAGAGAGATAGAGTAAGTTTAGTAACTCCTTCCTCAAACAGACCTTTTTAGAGCCTAGTAGCAGTGTGTGGCAAGAAAGCTGTGGTACAAGGGTGTATGTCTGCTCATCTTCACCAACCCTGTGCTGACAGGCATTTTGTGCCACTTCTGCCAGTGTTCACATCTTCCTGGCACCAAATTTTTTGTATGGCTTAGTATCAGTGTCTGATGATAGGGAAGAAAATGGTGTGTCACAGTCCGCGCTGCCACGATCATCCACTCCAAAGAAAACACGTGAAGATGGAACTTCCACGAAATATTTTATTTCCTCCCGCCTCCTGCGTGTTTCGGTGCCCTCCTGGCACCTTCCTCAGGTATCCCTGAGGAAGGTGCCAGGAGGGCACCGAAACGTGTAGGAGGCAGGAGGAAATAAAATATTTCGTGGAAGTTCCATCTTCACGTGTTTTCTTTGGAGTGGATGATCGTGGCAGCGCGGACTGTGACACACCATTTTCTTCCCTATCATCTGATGTATCTCCACACCTGTGTGGATGGTGGAAGTCCTGCAGCGGCTATCTGGTAACAATCATCAAAAACGCCTTCAAGCCAGTTGTGGGTTACACAACTGCCCCAGGTGAGTGAATCCCTGTTTTCACCGCTTATACACTCAGTGCCACATTGATAGGGCACTATTGTGCCTCTTGTTCCCCCTCCTTTTTTATCTTAGTATCAGTGTCTGGCATAACAGCTGTGGGACAGTGGTCTGTGTCTGCTCATTTCCACCAACTCTATGCTGACAGGCATTTCTGCCACTTCTGCCCAGTGCCCATATCCTCCAGGCAACAAACTTTTCTTGGGGCTTAGTAACAGTGGTTTTGCAAAATCCCCTGTGGTACAGTGGTGCTAGTGAAATCTGTGCCAAAACCCTTTTAGTAACACATTCAGGCATCAACCACATTTTAGTCTAGTACAATTTATTTGATAATCTGGTCGGCTGCATTCACATGCCCAGATTTTTTAGGCCTACAACAACTGACTTACAAAACTGTTACCATTAATTATGAAAGTGGAATAGGTGTAGTGGTGGTGAGGGGAAATGCTTGGTGTCTGTGGGGTAAGTGGTAAATTAACCTAAATCTCTGCTCAACAAACACTGCCTTCTAGGCACAGAAAAATGTCAACCTCTTTTAGTGAACAGTCTAGTATGATCCCTTTATTAGGCAGCAGCACATAGATCTTGTAGATAAGGCCCAGAAAGAGCAGGTGCTACAAGCGCACCATCAAGTGGCCTCTCCTCCACCTCAAATTCCACAGGACACACAATGCTTTACTCCCATATGTAACAAGTTGCCAGCCCAGCAGAGGAGGTGGAAGAGGAGGATGATGAAGCTGACGAGGTTAGGTTGCGGCTTCCTAGACAGAGACGGAGTGATGCAAGCACATCAAGTACTACGTCCTCAGCCACAACTCTGCTTTTCTGCAGAAACCTTGGTGGTTCTGCAGTTCACATGGGCGCTATTCCTACCCTGTTCTGGGCCTTTTTCTTAATCACAAAGGATGACCCAACTCATTTCATCTGCCAAATCTGTAAGCAAAATCTGTATAGAGTCAAAAAAATAATTACTTTGAGTACTTCAAGTATGAACTGTAACATTAAAGATAAAGGATAAATTACAGTGGGAATCTAACTGTGTGAAAATGTGGCTTAGCAGCCCTGTCAAACCACCGACAACCCCATGGAGGACATCTGTGGCTTTGCCATCCTCCGTGCCTGTGGGGACTGTTGTCGCACAGACCTTCGGCCGCACAACATCCACCTCTTTGCTCGCAACAGCCAGTGTAATTGACAGGCCATCAACTGTTTTGAAATAGGATATGTCTGCTGGTGTTGATTGCTGTGAGGCATCAAGAGAACCACCTCTTCATGAAGGCAACATAACCTCTCTGCCAGCACCTCTCTCAGAATAGTAGAAAAAGTGGCACTCTGCTATGGCAATTAGAATATAGGAATATTTCATAAGCCAAAAAATTGAGACACTTCGCTTTATAAATATGGCCATATTGATAAATCACCCAGTCGCCACATTGAGGCGTGTCTGCTTGACTGGGTCCCTAACCTCCATTTTCAGCCTCTATCTGGGTTAAAAACCTCCTCTTTTTATAGGCAAATTGGAAAAAAGGAAAAAACTGATAACAGAGAACACTAGCTCAAACGGGCACCTCCTTTAGAGTCCATCAATTTGTCTGGTATACCCTGCTCCACCCTGTCTCAGCACAGCAGCCAGCCCCTGTCCAGCAGATTTGGTCAAGTAAAAGACCATTTCCTCCTAGCCATTTCAAAGCTAAAAGGTTAAATGTCACCATCTCCCATTTATTGGAAATGCTGCCTTTCCGTTTGGTTGATACCGAGGGGTTTTGAAAACTCATCGCCATTGCAGACCCCCGTACCAGATGCTCAGTCACCACTACTTCTCAAAGAAAGCTGTGCCAGCGCTCTACCAGCATGTTGCAGACAACACCACTGCTACCCTGAAAAGCTCTTTGTGTGATAGGGTGCATTTCACCACAGACACCTGGACGAGTAAGTGTGGCGCCTTGCCATTACAGGTAGCCACAGAACCACCTAAGGCATGGAAGGATTTCCACAGTAGGTATCCTCATGCACACAACACCTTTCCCCAAGGCCTGTAGGGGAAGCTCCACTTGCTGTCCTTAAGCAAGATCCCCTATAAATATTGGTGCTGGGGGAGGAGTTAGTCGGTCTGTGCAGTATGGAGTACTACTGTGAATATGTCCTGATGTGTCGGAGCCGTGCTAGGCCTGAGCCAGTAGACCAGCCTAGCCAGTGTGAGAGCCTGAGAGTGACGTCAAAGGCAAGGCGTGAGGAAGACAGAATAAAGGAGCAGAATGGGAGCAGGGAAGCCATACCGGTTCTCCCCAGGAATCAATCCAGACACGGAAGTCCGAGTCTGCAGGGAAGCATCAGGCCCAGCATAAACACCGGTTCACCGAGAAGACTCCAGTTTCCCGGACACCCAAAACGCAACCAACAAGGGAGCCAGGGACCGCAGGAAAAGTCATAGTGGTAGCCCACACAAAGGTTCTCGACACTATGACATGCGTGAGAGAGAGAGAGACACAGAGGAGGTCAGCCTAGTTCTACACAGGTCAGGGACTTCACCAATGGAAAAGAGACAAGGAGGCCTTATCCAACACTCACTGTGAAAATCCAGAAGTGCCTTCCTGACCACCTGGAGTGTATCCAGGACAGTGCGTGCCATAACACCAGGTACAGAAACAATTCACAGTGTGTGTCCATTTCTCCATCCCTGAACCTGTCCGGCCTAGAAACTGAAGCAGCGGGCCAGCTGCCCAACTACCTCCCTTGTGCAAATCCCCTTCACCTCATCACTGCTCCGGGGACCCTGCTCCACCTGTGGGAAGCTTTAATACCCAAGCTGCCGTCCATCATCCCCGGAGGTCTGCAGCAGCGCTGGTGCCTTCACCAGATACCACAGGTGGCGTCACGAGACTTTCTTTTTATTATTTTTCCTTTTAACAAGTGACCCCAGGGCTACGGGTCTGGTCAGGCCACCAGTGACATCCCCTTACAGAAACTGCCCGGATACCGAGTTCCCAAAGACCCCTGGGTGGGTCATAAGCATTGCTATGGCATTACATGTCGCTGACTGGGCACTGGGTAACTCTAATGGCTGCGAGGGAAGGAGCTGCTGGACAAGTCTTGCCATCCCTATGGTCTGGGAGTAAAACCTCTGTACCACTTCCTCCACTTCTTCTGCCTCCTCCACCTTCTCTAGGGCTTCCACCTACACCCAAAACCTCTTTGGGAATGTGGCACATGTTTCACCTGTGCAGGAGGAATCAGGCACACCTTACCACACTGCCAGCAGAGCTGAACAGAATCAGACTGTCTTTACATTAAAATGCCTGGGAAATGTGAGTCACACAGCTGAGGAGTTGTGGTCAGCTTTGGAGACTGAGTTTCATCAATGCTTGTCTCCACTGAACCTGCAGCTAGGCAAGGCTGTGTGCGACGACACTGCAAACTTGAGTGTGGCACTATGCCGAGGCAAGGAGACACATGAGCTTTGCATGGCTCATGTCCTGAACCTGGTAATCCAGCAATTTCTAGCCCACTATCCTGTCCTAGATGCACTGCTGCACAGGGCACAGTCACTGTATGCTTATTTTCGCTGTTCGCACACAGCATCACTATAGAGGTCTTTCGACCTGGCAGTTATCCACGTGATATGCGATGTGCCGATGTGCCGACATGAATTCCACTCTGCACATGTCGCAGCAGCAACTGTGGTAGCAGCAACCAGCCCTGGTATGTCATGATGTATAGTCAAGGCCAACGTGATCATGAGATGGTGCAAATCACACTACTGGAGTGGTCACAGATCAAGGACCTCTGCACGCTTCAGCACAGTTTTGAAATGGCAACTAAGATGCTTAGCACTGATGATGCTGTTATCAGCATGACTACATGCTGTAGCACATTTTGACCAGAATGCAGAGTGAGGAGAAAGAGAAGGAAGTACAGGAGGAGTATGCAGAATGGACAACAAGATCTGAAAGGTCCAGATTGTCATCAGCACAGAGGTGGGTAGCATTGGAGGGTGGAGGAGAGGGATTGATCGTAGCAGCCAAAGAGTTGATCAAGGTGCAGAAGTCGAGGAAGAAATGGCGGAGGAAGAGCGAATGTTCATGGAAGACTCAGCAGATAAGGAAGATTTTAGTAACATTTCTGTTTTGCGAGTTTGATGGGAGAAGATGAAGGAAACAAGGATAAATGTTACTCCGCCATTGCCACCAATACAACAAGAACTTGGGCCTCCTGGATGCACAAGACAAGTGTGTTTCGAATTAATACAGGCTATAGAGTTGCCATAGTGTTGGATCCCCGGTACAAAACTAAATTTGGTCAAATGCTTTACACCCTGGAAAGGGGCACACATATGCAGAAGTATCAAATGAAGCTTTTAGATAATCTAAGGACTGCTTTTCCCTAAAGCAGAAGTGGCGGACAGAGTGCACATCACAGTTCTACACTTCCAACCCAGGGAAAGTCCAGTTGACATCCACAGAGAAATGTTACCAGCAGCAGACAATTTTTACAAATACTTCACATTTGGCGAACAAATCTGAATTCAAACACTGTGATGTTTGCTCATCTCTAGTGACTTAATAGAAAGTACAAATTTAAAGTTAGAAATTATTCAATGTTTTAAGCCCATTTACACAATATGAAGGAAAAATGATCACTGATGTCCTTTATTTTAAATGACAGACCTAAGGGCAGTCTTGGAAACTATATAGCTTAACTATAATGGGATCATTTGGTTTTCATAAGCATTTAGCATCATTTAGTGAGGCCTGACAGCTGGTTATCCTGTCTTTTAGGTCAAACACACGCCCCAGCAGCTCTGTGAGCGGACGCTGTCAAGGTACATAAAGAGTTGCTATTGGGCAGCGTTCTCCAGAAGTGCATAGCGTTTACACTATGCGCTTCTGGAGAAAATTGCTAAGTCTTTAGTGCAGGCCGTTAAAACCTGCTCTTAAAGGCCCCGTTGCACGGCATGACATCGTTAACGACATCGCTGATACGTCACGGGTTTGGAAGCGTGTCAGCAACATCGTTGTGACATCGTTGCGTGTGACTCTGCCAAGTTGTAATGATTAATCATTGGATCGCTGTTCACAGGTTTTAGAACATGTTCTCAAACACACAATCAACGATCAGCCAACGTCGTATATCGTTGTGTTTGACACCTCGATAATGATGTCGTTTACGACTTCGTCCATTCACAGCAATGAGCAGGGATCGTTCGCGGGGTTTGCGAAGGATACCTGCTCACAACATCGTTGGTGAGTTGTCCACGATATCTAGATGTGCGACATCTCACCAACGATGTCAAAACGATGTCTGCAACAACCGCACACCCACGAGATTGTTGCCGATATCGTTCCTACATTGTGCTGTGTAACAGTACCTTAAAGCAGTGGGACCCTAGCCTATGGGAGAGCCTAAAAAAATCATCAGTAAGAGAATTGTTGACATGCACAAGTCTGGATCAGACTTAGGTGCAATTTCCAGATACCTGAAGGTCCTTCGTTCATCTGTAAAAACAATTATATGCAAGATGAGAATGTTCAGCCTTCATATTGCTCAGGAAGGAGACATTGGCTAGGGTTACACATGCCAATCCACTTTTTTGTGGCTTTGGAAAAACGGATCCATTTTATTTTGGTGCCATTTTGGTCATTTTTAGCTATTTTGTAGCCTTAAACAACAGATCCGTTAGTGGATGGTGCCTAAATATACATCCGCTAACGGATCCATTAACGAATGGTGCCTAAATGTACATCCGTTAACGGATCCGTTTTTTGGATTTAGAAAAAAGAAAAGAAACATTTTTCCTAAAAATGGTCCTAAAGCAAAAACGGCTGGTATGTGTGACCCTGGCCATTTTCTATGTCCCAGAGATGAACGTGCTTTGGTCTGGCATGCATATCAACTCAAGAACAAAAGCAAAAGATATTGTGAAGATTATGGTGGAAGCTGGTAAGATTGTGTTATTATCCACAATGAAACGAATACTGTATCAACATGGGCTGAAAGACCACTCTGCCAGGAAGAAGTTGTAAATCCAAAAGAAACATAAAAAAAAACAGATACATTTTTGAAAATGCACACAGAAACAAATACCTACATTTTTTGGAGATATGTCCTGTGGTCTGCCAAAAGTAAATTGAACTGTTTGACCATTGTTATGTTTGAAGGAAAAAGGGAGAAGCTGGAAGCCTAAGAACACTATCTCAATTGTGAAACAAGGGGGTGGCAGCATCATGTGGTGTGGTTGTTTTGCTGCAATAGAGATTGATACATTTCACAAAATAGATGGCATCATGAGGAAAGATGGTGTGCCAATATTGAAACAACAACTTAAGACTTAAGCTGGGAAGTTAAAGCTTGGTTGGAAATGGGTCTTCCAAAGGACAAAGATCCAAAGCATACAGCCAAACTGGTGACTTTGTGACTTTAAGGGAACCTGTCACCTCTTAAAAGTCACCTAAGCTATCAATACATGTCCCTGCACCTTCCTATTACCATTATAACTATCCCTCTCTTTGCTAAATGCTTGTTTTCAATGTTGTAAAATGTTTTTATACTTACTCATTAGGATGATAATGAAGTGGGGGCTATATGCAATAGTCCCCTGGGCGTTTGTTGTGCAGCCTCCATGATCCTTTATCACTCCCTGATGGGCGTGATATTGTAATAAAATTCATCTCTGGCCCAGCCTCTCTGTGCTGTGCTGGGCTGTGCTGGCTTTGCCTTCCTTATCTCTGTCACTCACAGCATGCAAATCATTTGCCTGATGTCCGCTCCAGATTCCTGCCCTGAAAAAGCATAAACATCACAGTAGGAGGTGGCACACAGAGGCAGAAGGGGATGGAACGGCCACCGTCAATCATGCTCCCTCCAGCAACAGTGACTGCCTCCATTGCTTATAACTGTAAGTTTTACAAAGGCTATTTCTCGGGGTACACAGCACACAGACACATGGGGGACGTCTTCCCTGAATGCAGCAGACATGCTGCATTCAGTGCTGCATTTAGATTGCCATGAAGTAGGGGAGTGACAGGTCCTCTTTAAGGATAAAAAGTCAATGGCCTTATTCACACACAATTTGCATTTTTTTTAGCACTCCTAAAACCAAAAAAATGTCCCTTGTGTGTCTGAAAGGATTTGCCACGTTTTTGGACTTAGTCATTTTTGGCCAAAAACGCAGGCAAAAACGCAAGCGTTAACGCAGGGTGCCTAAATGTGCCATTTAAAAACGCATGCGTTTCCCATGGGGCCCCATGTTATAGAAACGCATGCGTTTTTGGAAACAACCCCTGCGTTTTTTTCCCAGCACCCAAAAAACGCTGCATGCACTGGACTGGGGGAAAAAAACGCAAGTGGAGCTGAAAAACGCATGTACACTTAAATGTACCCTGCGTTAACGCATCTGCGTTTTTGGAGAACTGCAGAAAAACGCAGAGAGTTCCAAAAACGCAGGTGAGTGTGAACAAGGCCAATGTTTTGGAGTGGCCATCACAAAGCCCTATTGAAATTGTTTGGCAAAGCTGAAAAGGCAGCTGCGAGCAAGACAGCCTACAAATATGGCTTAGTTACACCAATTCTGTCAGGAGGAATGGGCCCAAATTCCTACCAACTATTGTGAGAAGCTTGTGAAAGGATATTCAAAATGTTTTGACCCAAGTCATACAGTTTAAGAGCAATTGTACCAAATACTAATGGGATGTATGTCAACTTTTGACTTTGCAGGAAGTAATAAAAATGCCTTAAAACATTTTTTCTCTTTCTAATTATTCTGGCATTTGTCAAATATAAATATTTATGGTAGACCTAATTGACGTAAAACAGGAAAGGTTTATTCTAATTTCATGTGAGATAGTGAAAAAAACATGTATATGTGTGTTTTCTTAAAGTGTATTTAAACGTCTGGTTTCAACTGTAAATACATAAACCAAACAACTATCAGTACATGAATACATCAGCAGAACAACCATCAGAACATGAATACATCACCAGAACCACAATTGCTGATGAATACATCTCAAGAATTCCTATAATTACTCGCGTTCAAGAACAAATATTAGTACAGCGATCAGTTATAAAGTAAGAATACACACACACATACAATTGTATTATAGGAATTTACAACTTACACTATGTCCTTACAAATAGTGTAAGCAAATGATGTGATTTGCTGTTACAAACCAACATCAAACTGCGGACCATATAGGAACCACAGTACTGATGGAACAGTCATGTAGGTATTCATCACCTTGGTCCTGGTGCTGGCTGCTAAGCAATAATAAAACATTTTAAGAGCTAAACCTTTTTCTCTACAATTGATTCATTGATACAGAACTTTTTATTTTAATTTTAAATCAAGTCAATTAGTGCTAAGGACTCGGAAATGCTAATAATCATAACCTTGGATGGTTCAATTTTTATAGTACTTAAAAGTCATTACTATGAATAAATGGTAAAACAAGCAAGACTGGGAAAACTGAACTGGTTTCTTTATGTTGGCAGGTATATTGTAAAAATCCCCAGAGGTATAGTTTTATTATTGCAATCAATATTCAGATAGTGTTGTAGTGAATCTTTCTAATGTAGCACTACCATCAAATAGTGGAGGGCACTTGAAGAGCATCTGAGATACTGAGGAAGAAACACCAGAATATATGGTATTCTCAAGCAAGAATGGAAAAAGGTAGTTTAAAAACACAAGCAACATAGAAACAGAACAATAGCCCATATACATACTTTACAACATTAATGAGATATTTAAAATTAAGACTATCTATAAAGATTCCTAGTTATAAAGTTTAAATGTATCAGATTTATAAAAATCTTGAATACAACTATATATATAAATATAGTACATTTAAAGGGAACATGTCAACTGTGTCATGCTATCCAAATTGCTGATAGCTTAAATCAAAGCCTAGCTCTATATTAACAATATTTATTCATTTATATAGTGC
Source organism: Allobates femoralis (assembly GCA_033576535.1). NCBI lineage: Eukaryota > Metazoa > Chordata > Amphibia > Anura > Aromobatidae > Allobates > Allobates femoralis. The sequence continues at coordinate 140,043,152 of JARQOC010000003.1, forward strand.
TATTAATTCCATAGTGCTTTACATACATTTGCATATATAGAGGAAAATCACTGCACTCTCAGAAGTGTTTCAATGCAAAAAGTGAAAGTTGTTATTGTGAAAGAACAACATGCGACCTCACGACGTTTCAGTCCACAATTTTGGACCTTTCTCGCTTGGATGGTATGGAGCTTAGGGTACTGAAGATGGATTTAGAGGTAGGTAGCTCTACTTCTGTCTGGATGAGCTACTGAGGATAAGTAACCTGTGGTGGCTTTAGGCTGGTTAACTTTGGGGGGTACTTAATTGGACCGTCCCAGTGATGAAGACCTTATGGGTAGGTTAAGAATGGGTAATGTTGTTATATGTAAGACAAGCATAAGGTAATGCACCAACTCAGCTCCTGAATGCTGTGTGCTGCCCTGTGCTCCTGCGCTGTGGCTGGTGTGTCAGTACCCTAGCCTCCATACCATCCAAGCGACACTTTGAGAAAGGTCCAAAATTGTGGACCGAAACGTCATCAGGTCGCATGTTGTTCTTTCACAATAAAAGCTTTAACTTTTTGTATTGAAACGCTTCTGAGAGTGCAGAGATTTTCCTCTATATATAACTACGGGTTCTAGCAATCCCTTCACTAGCACCTCAAAGCTTTAAATTGAGTGCACGCCATTCCCACAAGTATTGAGGCTCACAATCTAAACATCCTATCAGTATGACAGGAAAGCAGATTTCCCTGTGTTTGTGTGTGTTTCCTCAAGGCAAACATACAAACTCCTTGTAGATGTTGTCCTTGGTGGGATTTAAACCAAGGACCCCAGCACTACAAGGATGCCCTGCTATCCTCTGAACCACCGTGCTGCCCATCTTTAGCCAGACATATTTGTCTTATATTTATAGCTTAAGTTATAAGAAGAACTGGCTTTGCCTGGCCGACTTTTTCCACTGTCGCTGAAGGTGTTTGACAGGTCTCTTGCTATAGGAAAGACCCTTACCCTAATCACCTCTAGCAGCGTTAATATTTTTAAAAGATTTGTTTTATCTGAGACACCAAAGCATTTCAGAGAAAGATATACTTGCAACTAAGTTCTGATTCACTTTCCCTGCAGAATGGACAGCAAGAATTAAAGAACAGGTTCCCTTAAAATGCATGTCAAATTTTTATACACCATTGTATTAAATGAGCTATTATTAATCATTTACTGACTGCATGGTATTTGCTCATTGTTTTTATCCTAGAGTTTTGTCTTTTATTGGTTACAGTCTGAATGTATGGTACATCTACACATTGCACTTACAATCTTGCTCATCATTATTGATAACAATGAAGTACATAATGTGGAATATATCCAAAAAAATGAATTAAGTGAAACAATTTTTTTGTATAGAGACTTGTGTGAAATACAAAAAGAGCAAATGATCAACAACAATTTAAAAGAAAAAACAATGGGAGGGAAAAATAGAAGAACCTAAAGCTTGTTGTGATACTGGTATTGGCATCCTGCACATTAAGTAAAATGGAAACATATTATGACTCACCAGTGGTAAATTACAAACAAGAATCACTTGTGATAAATTGTCCGTGCCCATGTGACATGAATTAGCCAATGAATGATGACTTCAGTGTTTTAAAAAGTCACATATTAGTCCCTGTTCTTTTGCCACAATGGTGAAGACAAAGGAGCAGTCTGAGGACATTATGGTTTGTTTACCGAGAGCACAATGAATCTTATAACTCTGCTTTCACATAACGTTTTTTTCCTGTCCGTGAGATCCTACTTTTTGTAAGACCCCACGGACAGGAAAGGACACCACAGGGCGTGACCTATTCTGTGTCCGGGTCCGTGATTATCACGGATCCGGACACAGCGGGGCACTTTCACTACTGCAATGTATAATATACATTGCAGAAGTGAAATATAGTAAAAAGGAAGAGTTAAAAATAAAAAATCTGCATGCTCACCTATCCTCCATCCAGCGCTGCCTCCCAGCAAGGTCCGAGTGCTTACAGGACCTGTGGTGACATCACAAGCCGATCAGCTGTTCGGTCACATTACCGCAGTTACCGCGGTCATGATCCCGAACGCATTTTTAACCACATGGCGGGCCCGGGATAGCCGGTAATTGAAAATACGCAGCTCAGAAGTAAGGAGATATGGCCGTAGTAGGTGTGCCTGAAGTGGGAAGGCTTCATCCCCCACAAACGCAAAGTTGAGATGATGGGTGGTCTCATCATTTGAGGGCAAGTTCAGCCCACCTGGCCTTAGGCCTTCGGCCAAGGAGCAGTGTGCGAACACACCCCCATCTGAGATACGCCCGTTCAGTCCAACGTCTACGTAGAGGAACTCATAGTTCACATCCACCAGGGCCATGAAGACCACACTACAATATCCTTTGTAATTGTAATACAAAGACCCCAAGTTTGGGGGTTTGGTGATCCTCACATGCTTACCATCCAATGCACTGCCGCAGTTTGGAAATTACCAGCGGTCCTCAAACCCTCTGGCAACATCCATCCATTCAGCGGGTGTTGTTGGAAACTGCATGTAGGATGGCAGTAGACTACTCCAGATGGCCTCACACGTCTCGGGGATCAGGCGGCTCAGCAGGGACAGTGATACACGTGAAGTGTATTGCAGGTCAGTTCTTGAACAATCTGTTGCCAGGAATCGCAAAGTTACAGCCAAATGCTCCTCAGGTGGCACAGCTCTACGCATCACAGTGTCCTGGCTGGCTATCAATAGCCTTATGCATTCCAAGAGGAATGTGAAAGAGTCCTCGGACATACGGAGGTAGTTCCTGAAATCATGCGGACTACAATCCTCCAGCTCACGCACCAGCTGCATGTGGCTCCGGGTGGTAAACGACAGTACTATGTGGCCTCAATTCAGATGATCCCCACAACTAAAGACACACGCATCCTTCAAACATGATCCTGTATGGCAAAGGCAAAGGATTTCATGTACCATTTCCTTATACTGGAGTACTACTATTTCCAGTGGGTGATCTGAACTTTCCTTCTACCTTTCCCCTGCTAACATTATCAATGAGGATAGGGTTTAGGTTGTCCAAACACTCATGCATCCATCTGCCAGGACACAATAGAAAATATTCAAAAAAACTTTACGAGTAACTACATACCCCACCACTGGGGCATCAGCTACACTACACAATAGCGACCCGTAATGATAAGGTGCTGTAAAAGCAACACAGCCATACCACAGTTCATGTTTGCACATCAGTACTTACTTAATGACTCTGGGCAGCAAGAGTGACGGACCTCGGTCTTGTGCGCTTTCTATATGGTAACCAACCAATCAGACCGCAGCGGCGTCTTGTTATCGACGTAGCCGCCTGGGCGTACGCAGGTATGACCAATGATTATGTGCCATTGTGCTTTTTTGATTGGTCAGGTTGTGTTTAAATAAGCACGTGCTGGGGTGCCACCCCTGCTCCGACTGGAATGTGCATTGTGCTAGTAGTGTCTCATCATAAGATCTCTGTTGGACAGATGGTAAGTGGGGGCACATGCTATTGGGCACTCCTGGACGTTATTTTCTGTGTGCTGCAGACCCATATGTTGGCTGATGTTTGTAAACCTTATGTACAGCTTCATGTAGCGTCCTGTAGAAGTGTATTTAGCGACGTGTACGCATCGTAACTACACTCCGTGTCCTGTAGCATGCATAATGTTCTGGGAGATCCTTGGCAGGACAATATGTACTACAGCACTATGTTGATTCCTAAATATGTGTGTATCTGATTAGTGTGTGTTCTAATGTAGTTAATAAGCCCATGTGTGCCATTTGTAATGACAGACCTTGACATATTTCCCTGCAGTGGCCCAAAATACATATATCACCAGGCATGTCCTGCATGCCCCATGTATGGACACATGTTAAGGCCAATAATGATTTTGCATAGCCAAGCTGACTACCAGAACACATGTAATTAGTATTGCTGGACGTGGGCTGGACACACAGAGTAGGGTGTCACCTATTATGGCCTTGTCTTTGTTTTCAGATGGCTGAGTATCACGATTTTGTGACACAGCTCCTCACCATATACCACAAACACGGATGCCTGTGGCGGGTGTCGCTGCCTGAATATCATGACCAGGCAGCGAGGGCTGCGGCCTACAGGTTGCTGGTGGAGCTGGCGAACTGGCTCCAACCCAAAAAGAACTGGACAGCGTCCCTGGTTGCGGATAAGATAAAATACCTGCGCACCGTGTTCACCAAGACAGACAAAAAGTGGCTTGAGGCCCGGTCCGGGGCTGGAGCTGAGGACGTCCGTAGGCCATGTCTGTGGTACTATGACCTCCTCACCTTCACCCTGGGCCAGGAGGGGCCTAGGGGAACATGGTGCAGCAGGCGCTGCCTGCAACCAGCTGTGGCCGCAGCCAAAAACCCTGCCCCGTAGCAGGAGGTGGGTAATTGTGTTTGTGTGATCTATCTACCCAGCTTGTTCTTTGCACTGATGTGGGGTTTGCAGCACATGTGGTAGTCACCTTTGTGCTTTTCCTGCACAAATCATGTTCACTGTTATTTTCTATCTGTTTTCTGGTCTCTGTTATCACAGATTGTGTTGTGTTATTTGTGGGTACTTTACATATCAATGTGGACCCTCAGGTGAGTATACTGCACTGGTCTACTCCTTTGTTTTGTTTTTTTCAAAACTCTGCTGCTGTGGCTTTTGGTGTTAGCCTTGGTGAGATTGGCTCTATGTTGTCTTGGGTGTTTGTTTGTGATATAAGCTTAAATTACATAACAACATATGGCTGATCTTTTTCTTCTTTTTGTTTATTTTTCAGGCCCCTCGGGAGCCTGGCTCCAGTAATGAGGAGCCAGCAGCTGGCGAGGCTCTCCCATCACCATCTGCGGGAGAGCCAGTGCCTGAGCCCAGTGGTGGGAGGCCGGACCCAGGGCACAGCTCTGAAATCCAAAGAAGAAGACCACCTGCCCCACCAAACACGGAGCTGGGTACCTGGGCAAAATGGGTCCTCCTAGATCGAGAGAGGACCCCAGCCTCTGGGATCGTGTACGTCGCCAGCAAGATGCTGGCCCATATGGAGCCAGAGCAGCGTGACATCGCCGAGCGAGCCATCTTTTGTGTACTGAAGGTGGGCGTTGATGGGTCCCTGCGATGGGGGGCGTCTTGGACATTCCCCCGGATGACCACCCCAGGGCCCACTGCGCCCGCAAGACGCATGGTAAGGAGGCGGCAAAATTGTGATACTCCACCTCCCGCCAGAAGGATGGCCACCAGAGCTGGGCCATCACATGGTAGATGGGTGTATGAGGAGGAGGGGGAGGCCCCTTTGTCTGAGCCAGCAGAGGAGGAGGAAGAACAAGAGCACTACTAGCCAATGCACAAGCTTGGCCGATACAGACACGTGTTTGATGGGCAGGTGTGCCCCATTTTTGTTTGATACATTTTTCTAATGAAAAAAAGCAAAATAAAACCTTAATTTAGCCACAACTCTGTCCATATCTGTGTCACATTCACCAGTATGTTTGTGTGTGTGTGTTTGGTACTGTGGGTGTGATATAGTAGACATTGATGTCATATAGGGATGCATGGCGGTTGTAATGGTCCAGTATGGTGACATATTTGCAATGTCACACCATATACCTCTAGATAAACTGTGGGCCAGTGTGGTTGGTGAAATGTAACCTCACAAACATTACCCTGTGTGTGTCGCAACAAGGGATGACACAGAATGTAGCTGGCCAGAATTTTATTACAGACCAACATTTTTAAATAACATTGCCAACACAATCAAAAAGCCTTGGTCAGGTTAGGAGTAGCCAATACACACTACCAACTTTCCCAATGTGGGACACTATAAGAAAAGAGGCCAACGTGGCCTAAAAAACTAAGGTGCCAACATGGCAACAGGGAAAAATACAAGGGTCCAACATGGACAACAATTCTTAGGGGAGTCTGGATCCATTATTGGGTGGGGGGGGTGATGGATTAGGGGCCCTGCCGGACTGGGCTGTCTGGAGGACGTGTATCATGGCACCCAAGCGGGCAAGGTGTTGCTGCCCTTCTTGGTGTGCCCTCTCCATGTGCTGCTGTGCCTCCTGGTGAGCCAGCAGCAGCTCCTCAATGGTTGATACACCTGTATGGGAAAGAAGGACATTAGTGAGTTACCTGTGTATGGGTGGGTGGGTGGGTGTTTGAGGGAATTGTTAGTGATTATACATACGCAGCACATCACCATCCCGGATGCAATCTGTAGGAGATGGGGATGTGCTGAGAGCCCAGCCTGCAGCACTGGCTCATTCTCCTTCATCAAAAAAAGCAAACAAAAATCAGGACTCACATACTGGAGCACACAACAATAATACATTAGCAAGCTGGTAGGCCTTAGCAGACACTTACCACCATACACTGAAGCAGCAGGCTCAAGGTGAGGGTGTGACACCAACAAGACACCAGGGCTCGGCTGGGAGCTTGAGATGCTGGGGTGGTGCTCCCAGGGCTCCAGGGCTGGCTGCAGCCAAGTTTTGTGGGCCTGGTGTGGAGGGAGTGGCTGGGCCCTCTGGGGCCGGGGCTGCTGGAGCCCTTACTGGGGAGGGAGAAGCTGGGCCCTCCGGGGCTGGGGCTGCTGGAGTCCTGGGTGGGGAGGGAGTGGCTGGGCCCTCCAGGGTTGGGGCTACTGGAGTCCTGGATGGGGAGGGAGTGGCTGGGCCCTCAGGGGCCGGGGCTGCTGGAATCCCGGCAGGGAGGAGTGGCTGGGCCCTCCGGGGCCAGGGCTACTGGAGTCCCGGGTGGGGAGGGACTGGCTGGGCCCTCCGGGGAAGGTGGTGGGGATGTCCCGGGTCTGTGGAGCGTCCCCAGACACGGAGTCCTCGTCATCTGTAATATCAAACATGATAACAGAGCAATTTAAGAAAAGGAACACAACATAGGGAAAACACCTTGTGTGTGTGTATGAATGTCATGACGGCGTGAATGGTACGGTAAAAGGTTATGGTCAGTGCCTACCCTATGGTGAGGGCCCACTCTGGTTTGGGACATGAGTCCAACACCAGTGGCCACATATTTTGAATGTTAGATAACCCTTGGCTTAACATGGTAGTTATTTGTAACTTGAACAAAAGAGCAGCCAGTAAGCATCAGGTGTTCGCACTATTGGGGCCAACACATAGCAGTGAGATTGTATTCATTGCTCTGTATTGTGATCAATGTGTATCAAAATTGTATGTGTCACAGGTCACACATATGTGGTGCAAGGTGTCATGTGGGTGTGGAACATCCCATTAATATGTTGGTGTCCCCTTTGAAGTCAGGACACAAGTATTTTTGCCACCACACAGGTCAAGGACCACTATGGCCGTCACCATTTGGATGACAAATTAGTGTTTAGTAGACCTTCATGTTGCAGTGTAACCAACATGCAGATGCACATTGGTGACAGCTCCACATGGTGGCTTAGGTCACATTATGTGGCATGGCACAATACCACATGATGTTTGTGTAATGTTTGGAGTATTTAGCTTTCCATGTCTGTGTTTGGCATTGCCACATACTGACCACGCAGCCTGGCAATCCTGGCATGAAGATCCACAATGTGCCCTGGTGACTTGTGCTTCAGGTCTGCGATCTTCTTCTGCATCTGCTTGCAAGTCCTCTCCACCCCCAGTTTGTGGAGCAGGGCCTGCTGAATCCTTCAGAGTATGCTGCGCTTGCGCAGCCGTGGGTGCCGGTGACGCTGGTCACACCAGTAATCATGGTGGTCACATAGGTCTATGAGGAAACTTAGCTCCGCCAGACCCCATGTGGCAGCGCACTGTGCGGCGGCCATGACCGTTCTCCTTTGTGCAGGGAAGGGTCAGGCACCTGGCAGGCAGGGAGTAACCAAAACAAACTTCATGATGTCACCACGCACACTGGCGCCGCCAAACAACATTGATGACGCTAACAAGGTAGCCGTCCACGGAGCGGGAGTAGCGTACTATAGCCATCAGTGTCACCAAATTCACAATTGATTGCAGTGCGTTGCCCATGGCACCCATGTGCGATGTGTAGGCCAACATCTGAACTATCATGTGTGGCAGTATGGTGGACACAGTGAAACTTCCAATACACACGCCCAGCATAGCTTACGCTATTGAATTGGACTGATGTAGTGGATGGTTGTGTAGGTGAAGATGTGTGTGGTGCTGAAGTGACAGCTCTTCAAATATGGCGCCCTGTGAAGGGACAGCCAATGGAAACACAGTAGCCACCCCCAATCACTGCTGACGGGGCACGGTCTCCAGCACGCTGTGGCACACCTACGGGAAATCAATAGGCGACACAGATTCCATCACTATCGCCCATTCACACGCCAAAAGCCGAGAATGTCGCCTTTATGATAGCCTCTGATTTTGGAGCAGTGCAGTTTAATTGGAACTAGGCGACAACCTTTTTATCGCCGCCAAATTCCCAAATTACACGCCACAACTGCGAGGCAATTTCACGGCGATGGTACTGGGGCAACAGATTGCCGGTTAGATTTCTCGCCACGGTTGCGGCGTGTAAAGGTACTTTAACAATCAATCTACTCTCTGTTAGGTGCCAGCTTACTTTGTGCACTGAAGGGAGCTGTATATTTGTGTCACATCGATAATGATGAGTCCAAGCATCTCGGCGGTACTCGGTGCTCGCACGAGTATCCCGGTACTCAGGATTCTCAGCCAGCATGCTCACTCATCACTAGTAATAGCTAGTGCGGAGTGTAAAGGTACCCTTAGATGACACGAAGCCTAAATGCTTACCCCAGATATACATATAAACATACTGTGAAATGCAGAGAAGAAAAGATTACAAGTGAATGTCTGCAGAACTCAAGACAACCTCTATTTTGCAGTAGGAGAAGCAATTCTCAAAATGTCATCTGCTCCACTACTCTGACGTTTTTCCACTTTAGAAATTACTCATAAATCAGTAGTGAATACCATTTGTTTCTAGTTATTTGATTTTTAAAACTATTAGTAACTATATTTTATTACTGTTAAAGCAAGAGAATCTAAAACATTACAATGGCAAAAAATGCTATCTTGTCAATAAATATAAAGTAATGTCATCTAATACTTGTAGTGATGGAGTTGTCGAATTGCTTAACAAACATCAGTTTGTAGAGATTTTACGACTGCGATATGACAGAGATGGTTGATTCATTAAACCATGGGGTTTTGCTTCCAAGAACAACATTTTGATTTGAGATTCTGGGCATGAAATATTGGGCTTTTGACAGAAACAACAAGCTAGTGCAGTTTCTGTATGTGAAAATGTAAAATTGTATGTTTTGATTTACACTTTTTGATGTCCATAAATGATCGTGCCATAATTCAGATGGCTGTAATAATTGCATAAAGGAATGTCAAGCTGAGCAGATGGCTATTTAAGTGACATATGGCATTTGAAGTTTCTGGTCAAAGTTGGGCCCTTCACCAGATGGCAAAAAAATAGAATTAGTAACTTTAATTCTATGGATATAAATACTTACAAATCATCATTTAAGAATAAAATCTATATTGCGCAAAGAAAGAAATGTATAATATATTTAGATTAGATTGATGGACAGAGAGATACAGTAGAATAACTCCAGCGCCACCTTTAGGTAGCTCCTCAAAGTCATAATCGCTTTCCAACAAGCTTTTTAATATGACTAAGGGATTTGTGCCAGATCAGAACCCCAAACTACAGACACTGTGTTTCGGGGTAACTGCCCCTCATCAGTGTAGTGTGTGGGATATTCTCATCTGGCAGAGTGAATGGGCTAAGACAAGGTCTGGAAACTTGCTATCTACCTTATGGAGAGAAGCTTTCCTGCAACAATAAGAAGACAGTTAAGTAGGTGAGGAGATTGTAGCCACATCCCTCCTCTAGGAATAACTCTTGAGGGGCAGTTACCCTGAAACGCCAGTAGTTTGGGGTTCTGATCTGGCACAAATCCCTTAGCCATATTTAAAAGCTTGTTGGAAAACGATTATGACTTTGAGGAGCTACTTACAGGTGGCGCTGGAGTTATTCCACCTCCTTACTGAAGTGCAAATTTGCATATTTCCTAGAGGGGGGATGTGGCTACAATCTCCTCACCTACCTAACTGTTGCAGGAACACTCCTCTCCATAAAGTAGATAGCAAGTTCCCAGACCAGATAGATACATTTATTTTTGTTTCGTTTTTTTTTTTTTTTTTTTAAACTTAAAAGTTGCATATTTTGGCAAACTACATTGGTGCAAAATGTTAAACTTATTGATATTTTATGTCAATTTTAAAATGAGTGTAATCTGAGCGTGGTTAGTTATGTAAATAGGGTTTAAAGGGAACCTGTCACCTGGATCTAAGCCCCTACACTATCACTACCTGTCCCTGCACCTTCCTAGCTGCTCCCTATCTATCCCTCTCTGAGCTAAATCCGCCCTATAAAACTGCAGAAAAATAACTTATAACTTACAGCAGTCCCTGAGGCTGGGGACTGAGAAGGCGGCGCCAGGCTCCATTCAGCCCCTCCTCCATGCAGCAGCACACGCCCCGCTGGGCGGCATTATTCTTTCTTCATCGCCGCCTCCTCCATTTGGAATCTCCCACCCACTTTACACTGTAAGGTAGCGGTTAGGATCGGCACGACAGAAGGCAGTGACTCAGGTATTTACTCACACAGCACACAGTTTAATGGCACAGTTCAGGTATTCACAGACCTCCAGATTCCGATGTAACAGGTCAGACTAACCCCCCGACCAGAATATACCCGAGGTACAAACTGGGCTAGCCCAGAATATACCCCCCTGGGCCAGAATATACCCTTGGTATATTCTGGCCTAACCCAAACTATACCCCGGGGTATAAACAGGCCTAGGCCAGATTATAACTCTCCGTATACCACAGCAGCTGTAGATCAGGGCCCCAAGCCATGCACAGGGCCCCAAGCAATGCATGAGGGCCCGAGGCAGCACAAGGTGGCCCCAGGCTGCAGAAAGTGGCCCTACGCAACATACAGGGGCCCCAGGCAGTGCTAGGAGCCCCAGGCAGTGCTAGGGGCCCCAGGCAGTGCATGGGGGCCCAAGGCAGCACACAGGGGCCCCAGGCTACACACAGCATCCCAGGCTACACACAGGGGCCCCAGCCAGCATACAAGGGCCCCAGGCAGTGCACAGGGCCCCAGGCAGCACAAAGTGGCCCCAGGCAACATACAGGGGCCCCATGCAGTACCAGGGGCCCCAGGCTACACACAGGATCCCAGGCTACACACAGGGCCCCATGCAGCATACAAGGGCCCCAGGCAGTGCACAGGGCCCCAGGCAGTGCACAGGGCCCCAGGCAGCACAAAGTGGCCCCAGGCAACATACAGGGGCCCCAGGCAGTACCAGGGGCCCCAGGCTACACACAGGATCCCAGGCTACACACAAGGGCTCCATGCAGCATACAAGGGCCCCAGGCACAAAGTGACCACAGGCAATATACAGGGGCCCCAGGCAGTGGGCCACCCAGGGCCACTTTGTGCTGCCTGGGGCCCCTGTGTGCTGCCTCTGGCCCCCATGCGCTGCCTGGGACCCCTTTGTACTGCCTGGGGCCCTTGTATGCTGCATGGGGCCCCTGTATGTAGCCTGGGACCCTGTGTGTAGCCTGGGGCCCCTAGTACTGCCTGGGGCCCCTGTATGTTGCCTGGGGCCACTTTGTGCTACCTGGGGCCACTTTGTGCTGCCTGGAGCCTTGTGCACGGCCTGGGGCCCCGTGAACTGCCTGGGGCCCCGTGCACTGCCTGGGGTCCTTGTATGCTGCATGGGGCCCCTGTGTGTAGCCTGGGATCCTGTGTGTAGCTTGTGGCCCCTAGTACTGCCTGGGGCCCCTGTATGTTGCCTGGGGCCTCTTTGTGCTGCTTGGGGCCACTTTGTGCTGCCTGGGGCCCTGTGCACTGCCTGGGGCCCCTAGCACTGCCTGGGGCCCTAGCACTGCCTGGGGCCCCTGTATGTTGCGTAGGGCCACTTTCTGCTGCCTGGGGCCACTTTGTGCTGCCTCGGGCCCCCATGTGTTGCTTGGAGCCCTGATCTACAGCTGCTGTGGTATACGGAGGGGTATAATCTGGCCTAGGCCACTTTAACCCCGAGTATATTCTGGTCGGGGGGGTTAGTCTGGCCTGTTACTCCGGGGCACAGCCGAGTAGAACCTCATACAATCCCAGCAGCTCCCGCTGCTTTCCTGACACACTCCACCCCTCCCCACAGCCCAGGGCAGCTCATATCATCTCCTATTCACCCGCACACCTGGGGGTCAGTGATTTCAATCAGCACTTAGCTCCAGCAGCAGCTAACCCTGTGTGTGCTGCTACTGAGCAGAAGATACAATCTCCCATATGTTGTGTCCTGGTCAGGGGACACATTGAGGTCACATCACCACAACATGATAGGTGTAAAGCACAGATTCCAAATGGAGGAGGCGGCGATGAAGAAAGAATAATGCCGCCCAGCGGGGCGTGTGCTGCTGCATCGAGGAGGGGCTGAATGGAGCCTGGGCCTGCCTTCTCAGTCCCCAGCCTCAGGGACTTCTGTAAGTTATAAGTTATTTTTCTGCAGTTTTATAGGGCGGATTTAGCTCAGAGAGGGATAGATAGGGAGCAGCTAGGAAGGTGCAGGGACAGGTAGTGATAGTGTAGGGGCTTAGATCCAGGTGACAGGTTCCCTTTAAGTCAGATTCTTGAATTGTGACTTTTAAATTGTTGCAAACAATGTTGGATGGAGGGTGTTGTTAAATATGAAAAATCAGAGCTACACAGTTATATGTATCTATGCCAGTATTTCCCAGCTCCAGTCTTCGAGAGCCACGAACACTGCAGGTTTTCAGGATCTACTTAGTATTGCACAGGTGAATTAAATTACCTGCACACGTGATGATTTAACTACCTGTGTAAACCTAATGGCGGGTTTACACGTTGCGATATCGGAGTCCGATTTCAATGAAAAGTCACGTGGTTCGATCGTTGGAGCCGATATCGTTCCTGCGTTGTATGGTGTGAACGTCCAATACGATGCAGGAACGATGTCAATGCGATATCGGGGATTGAATGAGCGTGCTATTCAATGCTCCGATATTGAATAGAGATTGGAGCCGGATCGTGCTGTGTGACAGCCCAACTACGATGCGATGTTCAACGTCACCCATTTACTCCCATGTTAAATGGTCGTTCCTGGGTTGGGGGGCGTAGACATCGCACAGACGTTGTATTCCGATATCGCAGCGTGTAAACCTCCGATGCGATGCGGGAGAAACGTGCACTAAATGCGCGCTCCCGCACCATTGAGTTGCGATATCGCAACGATATTGAAACGTGTAAACCCACCATTAGGAAATCCTGAAAGCCTGCATTGTTGATAGCTCTCGACACTGATCTATGTCAGCAAGCCTAAAATCGAAATATGCACCATATTTAACAAACAATATGCTACTGATTGATAGCTTTGAAACAACAATTTTTACAATAATTGAAAGCAAATTTGAGAATCATAAATGCACCAAAATGCATTGTATTTACAAAACACGCGTACATTTGGAAGGAAGTGGACACAACAGTCAGCGCATCTAAACAGATATAACAGTGCTGGGGGAGATCGATACCCTCTGCTGACCAAAGATCCCACTTGGAACCAATGAATGAAGAAGTGGTTACCTCAAAGGGAAGAGTTTCAGGATGACACTGGGTAAGGTGATAGCTGTGGTGCAGCAGTAAAATATAAAACATTAGGAGAAAGGTGTTGTTGGTACCAACGAGAATAAGGTAGCAGCCAAGAAACCAGACTTCCCTAGTCAAGACCCACTGTCTCAGACTACATGGTTAAGCACTAAAGAGGGAAAACCAACTCTTGTGAGCGATCCATGTGAGCTGGGCCATTTCTTCCTGCTTAACTGGGCTGTACTTAGTGATGTGAAGTAATTCTTATAATTGGACTCTATTGCTAAGCAGATAAACTGCTGTCATCTTAACATAGAATTGTATAGTTTAATACGACTGACTGTAATTAACTTTGTTAGATAGTAACCCTGGTGAACACAAGTACCTGACTCTAATTTAACCTGGGGTTAGTGATTGCACATTTGGTAAGTGTTTCTATATATTTCATGAGCATGTGCTATATATTTTAGTGATGCATTGTATTGCTTTTTGATTCTTCTTTGTTAAGCCATATCTCAGTTTGGTTAACAATACATCTTTTTTGTTGGTCACCACTGCATGGTCCTCCTGTGTGCCGTAGAGCCTCAAATACCTGTACTTCTCATTGACAGTGTACATATTTTTTTTATTGCATATAGTACTGTAATTGTAGTGTCACTATAAGGCTTCGGTCACAAAATAGTATAAAAAAAAACTTGTCACCTTTGTGCTGTCCGTATACAATATGTTTTCTTTACTCAGTAGCAATTAATCTATTTACAGTTTCCCATCTTACAGAACTGTAATGTTTCTGTAAAAATCAGGTCCTGTGTTCATTGAACATAAACTAAATTAGCAGAAAGTGATAAAAACCCTGTGGCTCCATCACCGATGATCCAGAAGTCTCTCTCATTCTGGGCTCTTGGCTGCAGTGATCTTGTGATAGTAACTTCTGTTATAGCTGCAAAGTGAATAATGATGGACAGAGACATTCAAGCACTGAAGCAGAGGGAATTTAGCAGGGTAGTTTGGTAGACATATGACTTCTTTTTTTATAAATCATATTTTATTCTGCCGTTTATTTGGTTAAAAAAAGATGTCATGGTTGTAATGCTTTGTATTCGTTGACTGTTAAGGTACCATCACACACGGCAATTTTACTAGCAATTTCACTGGCAATTTGCTGGTTGCAGTGAAATCATGGACACATTGTTCTATTTTGTTGCCGGGTACAAATGGAACAATGTGTCCATGATTTCACTGCAACCAGCAAATTGTCAGTGAAATTACTAGCAAATATGCCGCTTGTGACGGTACTTTTAGTAATTTTTCAGTCCTTGAAAAAGCAGACAGCAGCCTGTCCAATGATATTCAATTATGCAGTGCAAATGAGTGATTTTTCCACTGACCAAATCTGCATGTGAAAAAAAATTGCAGCATGTGATAGTTTAGGCTATGCAAAATCTTTCAGCCTGTATTTCACATATTGAATCAGACTACTGCTGTTTCCACCATTAGTGCCTTAACTCCTTGCACAGCCTAATATTCTTCTGGGATTTAGTGCTTGTGAAACATGTACTTATTTGCCCACTCCTTCACATTTTAAGGGTGACACTAAGGCTAAAGGTACTGTCACACGCGGAAATATCGCCGGCCATTTTGTTGGCAATTCCATAATTTGGCAATGTGGAAACCACATCGCCTGTGCGTAGTGGCGTGAGACAAGGCAATTTTACGTCAAAAAATCACCGGTGGAGCGTCGCCTGATCGCCCTGCACTGCAGTGAAATCAGGCGATAACCACCAGGTAATTTCTGTGCATCTTGGCGTGTGACAGGGCAATAGCGATGTAGAAAGCGAGCTCAGACCATCTGGAAGCAATTCCCGAGGCATGCCTGAGCACTCTGTTTGGCTCGCCCCATCTGCCACGATTGGTGGCTGCTCCTGCGTTCCCATTTGCTGGCCATGGTAATGCAGTTGTATCGGCCAATTGGAGTGGTAGGAGTGTGGTGAAAAAAACTCTGGCACGCCTGTCTCCTCGCTGTACTCACACTCTATGCCCACATCGCTGATGAGATGGTGGCATGTGACGCGGCGATGTGGAAAAGGGAAATTGCTTCCAGTCTTTTGCAGGCGATTTTTAGTTTCCAGCAAACCCTATGTGATTCAGGAAAAGCTGTCCACACACATAGTTTTTTGTTCTCTGCAGAAAATGTTTTGCTGCATTTTTGATAGAATGAGCATGTCAATTCTTTTCTGCGTTATTGCTATAGTTTCTATGGCAAATCTGGAGCAAAAACACGGTAAAAACACAGCAAGTCTGCAGAAAAAAATGCAGCAAAAACGCAGCAATCCTCCTGCCAAGGAATCAAAAGAAAGTAAGCAACCCCTAGGATTTGCTGCAGATCTGTTTTCACCAAAAACCAATGTGTCTGGGCAGAGCCTGATGACAGCCAAGGGTTTGTGAACCAAAGCACTGTATACCTTGAAATATGTCCTCAGAAATTTTAAAAGTGTTTGGAGATATCTTGGAGTGGGTTGAACCATTATATGAAATGACAATCCTATGATTGGCTATGTTCACACACAATTTGCGTTTTTTTTAGCACTCTTAAAAGCACTTGCGTTTTTTTAAGAGTGCTAAAAAATGTCCCTTGTGTGTCTGAAAGGATTTGCCACGTTTTTGGACTTAGTCATTTTTTCACCAAAAACGCAGGCAAAAACGCAAGCGTTAACGCAGGGTGCATAAATGTGCCTTTTAAAAACGCATGTGTTTCCCATAGGGCCCCCATGTTAAAAAAACGCATGTGCGTTTTTTTTTTCAAAAACGCATGCGTTTTTTTAACATGGGCCCCTATGGGAAACGCATGCGTTTTTGAATGGCACTAAAAGGTACTAATGTACCATGCGTTTTTGCATGCGTTTCCCATAGGGCCCCATGTTAACAAAAACGCATGCGTTTTTGGAAAAACGCACATGCGTTTTTTTACAGCACCCAAAAACGCTGCATGCAGCGTTCTCTGGACTAGGGGTAAAAAACGCAAATGAAGCTGAAAAACGCAGCTACACTCAAATGTACCCTGCGTTAACGCACCTGCGTTTTTTTTAACAGCCCAAAAACGCAGAGATGGTCAAAAAAACGCATGTGTGTGAACATGGCCATTCATTCACTACCATCCCTGCTGATTGCTTTCCCTGCAGTGTTTGACAAACCAAGTTGCATTTATTTAGTTTCTGATTCTATACTGATGGTGGGTTTACACACACCAATTTATCTGTTCAATATCTGAACCAATCTCTGGTTGCAGTGAAATCATGGATACATTGCTCCATGTTGTACACAGCCACAACATGGAGCAATGTATCCATGATTTCACTGCAACCAGAGATTGGTTCAGATATTGAACAGATAAATTGGTGTGTGTAAACCCACCATGATGCTTTCCTGGCTGTGTTCCCTGCATCCCTGTCCAGTTGGGTCAAAATTAACTTGCAGGTACAGATTTTGCTTTCTCACTTGGCAATTTAACTTCCCTCCTTACTGATGTGAACTTAAACCTTAAACAGCAACCTAGTAGAAAAACCTCTGGATTCATGTGAATCACTTCCCATGGCATCTTTTACATTCCTGATGGTGGGTTTACACACACCAATTTCTGTGTCCAATATCTGAACAGATCTCTGGTTGCAGTGAAATCATGGACACATAGTTCCATTTTGTGGCTGTGTACAACATGGAGCAATGTATCCATGATTTCACTGCAACCAGAGATCTGTTCAGATATTGAACAGATAAATTGGTGTGTGTAAACCCACCATTACAGAGTATTCTCTTAACAAACTATGCCAATTAGATAAAAGAGACTGCTAGGCCTGTTTCACATCTAAGGTTGGTGTGCGTTTTGCTTAATTAGCGTTTCTAGGCGTTTTTACCGCTAAAAACACATAAAAACGCTAGCGTTTTTGCCCCCATTGATTTTAATGGAAACGCATGTAAAAACACATGTGCGTTTTGCATTTTTAAAATGCACATGCGTTTTTGCTTGTGTTTCCATTAAAATCAATGAGGGCAAAAACACTAGCGTTTTTATGTGTTTTTAGCGGTAAAAATGCCTAGAAACACTAATTAAGCAAAACACACACCAACCTTAGATGTGAAAACACCCTTAGGCTAGGACCACACTTTGGTGCCTTTATCCATCTACTGGATGCTTTACTGCATACAGTTTTTTAAGTTGTCATTTGTGAGCCATTTTTACCGCATACGTTAACGCATGCGTTAACGCACGGTACCTATATGTACCATGTGTTAACGCATGTGTTTCTCATAGACCCCCATATTAAAAAAAACGCATGCGTTTTTGAAAAAACACCAAAAAGCGTTGTAGACACTATTAAAAACGCATTTCTCAAAAACGCAATGCATTAAACGCATTGCACTTTTGCACACTTTTGCAATGCGTTTTTTGCATTGGAGTCTATGGGTGCGTTAACGGATGCGTTTTTTCTCATTTTCACATGTCAAAAATGTATCCAGTAGCAGGATTGCAGACACAAGTGTGGCCCTGGCCTTATTGGCAGAAGGTACCATTGCCTTAAGAAATTACAGTTTTATATTGTAAACAGTTTCATTCTCACATACTGTAAACTGTGGTACAAACTGTGAAAGATTCGATGCCTGAAATTATTTTATTTTATTATGCATTGCTTACATAGCACCAACATACTCCGTTGTGCTTTAGAAAGATTGTCATCACTGTCACCCTGGTAATCACAATCTAAATTTCCTATCACTATGGCTAGGGTCACACCACCGTTAATCTCCCCCTGCGCTGAAAAGTTAGAAATTTTCTGCTGAAGCGCATACCGTTAACGTTATGTGCTTTAGCAAAATGCTGCCCCATAGCAATCCTTTATTTACCTTGCCAGCCGCTGCACACAGAGCTGCTGGGCGGCCACTTTTGAGGAGCGCACAGGAAAACGCTGCATGTAGCGTTTTCCTGTGTGCTGACGAAAAGCGGCCGCCCAGCAGCTCTGTGTGTGGCCGCTGGCAAATTAAATAAAGGGTTGCTATGGGGCAGTGTTCTGCTGAAGCACATAACACTAAGGCAATGCACTTCAGCAGAAAATTTCTAACTTTTCAGCGCAGGGGGAGATTAAGGGTGGTGTGACCCTAGCCTATGTCTTTGAAGCAAGGGAGGAAGCTGGAATACTCAGAGGAAATCCATATAAACATGGGGCCATCATAAAAGCGCCATGCAAATATTGTCTTGTTGGCATTTGAACCAATGACCCAAGCACTGGAAAGCAACAATGCTAGCTACTGAGCCATGGCGCTGCCCATTAACACTACTCTAAATGAAAGACAAACTTCTTATACTTATGGCTAGGGTCAAACTCAGTGCTGCCCCTGCTGCAGCTGGATTGCGTTACAGCAGAGCTCAGCCTGCTGTAACCGCCAGCGGTAATGTCTGGAATTTCGGGTGACCGCAGCCCTTAGTTACCCGATGTGTACCATACTTACTGGCCACACACAAAGCTGCCTGGACTGCGGTAATCTTGAGTGCAGAGAAAAACGTTGCAGTACATTTTTCTCTACGCTCAGGATTACTGCAGTCCAGGCAGCTTTGTGTGTCGCCAGTAACTATGGTACACATCAGGTAACTAAGGGCTGCGTTCGCCCGAAGTTCAGGACAATACCGCTGGCGGTTACAGCAGGCTGAACTCTGCTGTAATGCAATCCGGCTGCTGTAGGGGCAGCAGTGAGTGTGCCTATGTCCGTTTCCCTTGTTTCCCCTATTTTGCTATTTTCCCCTATAGTCTAAAAGCAATGATACTCTCAGAAGTGTGGTAGCATACCACTTGCCATGCAGACAAGGGGAAGACAGCTTAAAGGGAGAGCACATGAGGGAAACAGACAGCACATGGGGGGGAGAGTTCTGGGGAGAAAGATAGCTCACAGGAGGGAAACAGGTCAAACGAGAGAGCACACAGGGGAGAAGACAGGACAGAGGAGAGAGAAAGCAGACAGAAGGAGAGCACACGTTGGGAGAGATAGCTGCTGCTGCCAGCGCCACATAGCTTGCCCCATCATGATGTCACTGCCCTCCCGATGAGATAGCATCGGGCCCACATCTAGTCTATAATATAATGTTGACTGCCTCATTCCATCTGAAGCCTTGATGGTAAGAGGATAGGTTCACAGCTCCTAATTGACTTTAGCAGCCATACTCTCTAAGCACTACCTCTTCCCCGTGGGCTTATTTCAACTTTTACTTGCTCTGCAGTTTGTTACTTGGACACCCATTCTACCAACATTTTATGTTTTACCCTCATATAACTGCCAGCACTGCTACTTCTATATATTTCACTGCACTGAATGTATTAATTATAATATCTATAATATAATACTAATCACATCAGTAAGTTGAACCTTGATGGCAAAAAGACATGCCCCCAGCTACTGATTTGCTTAAGCAGTCCATGAGAGACCCCCTTCATTCACAGGTCACACCTCTTTACAGCTCTTGTTTCGGCCATCCCCCTCACGCATTCTAAAACCCAGACAATAAACAGGCAGCACTGGCACACAATAGCCTGACTAGAGTACAGATTTGCACTTCCAGGTCACTGAGCAAAGATGGAACAGATCCCATTCCACTGAGCACTTCATTGCATACAAGCATTCAAGTCAAAAACTCACTGTTGCAAAAAAATAACCTACTTCTCATCTATCATATCCTCCCTGTCTGACAACCCTAAATAGCAATTGAATCATTTCAATTCTCTCCTCCATCCCCCAGCAACTCCTTCCTATTCTCTCATCTCAGCTGAAGACTTTGCCTACTCATAAAGTATAATATTGATAACATCAGAGAAAACTTTGTCCTACAGTCCTCACAGCCCCTCCTCATAGATTCTCAGCCCTCTTTCTTAAAATGCAGCTTCTCCACCACAACAGAAGATCACCTCTCCTCTCTTCTGTCCAGATCACAATTCACCACCTACGCACTTGACCAGCTTCCATCCCAAACCATCTCCAACCTCACTTGATTCTTAATCCCATCTCTACCCATCTCTTTAACCTATCACTAACAAACTGGTGTCCTCTACTCATCCTTTAAACATGCCTAAATCACATTCATCCTCAAAAAGCCCTCCCTTGAACCATCATCTGTCCTCCATAGGCCTCCTTTTTGCACCCTTCCAATCTATTCTAAACACTGCTGCCCAACTAATCCACTCCCCCTGCTATTCTCCAACATCTCCTCTCTGCCAGTATCTTCACTGGCTTACCATTGCCCAAATACTCCAGATCAGGGTACCCTTTACACGAGGCAACTTTTCTAGGAATTTCACTGGCAACTTACTGGTTGCATTGAAAACATGGACACATTGTTCTATCTTGTTGCTGTGTACAAATGGAACAATGTCTCCATGGTTTCACTGCAACCAGTAAGTTGCCAGTGAAATTCCTAGAAAAGTTGCCGAGTGTAAAGGTACCTTAACATGACATGCAAAACCATCCACAATTTGTCTCCTACATTCATCTGTGATCTATTCTCCTGGTACTTACCTACACGCAACATCCGGTCCTCACAAAGTATCCATCTCTATTCCACTCTATTCTCCTCTTCCCACAACCATATACAAAATTTCTCCCATTCATCCCCCATTTATACACTTGAACTCTCTGTCCCAATATTTAAGTCTCTCGCCTACCGTGTAAATCTTCCAAAGGAACCTGAAGACCCACCTCTTCCAACAAGTCTACAACGAGCAATAACCCTAATACCACTATACCGCCACACATCCAGTTCTACCCTGACCTACTTTATCCTCACCCATCCTTGTAGACTAGGAACTCTTGAAGACAGGGTGTATCTCTTCCTGTACCAGACTGTGTCTTGCACTGTTCATGATTATTGTACTTGTCTACATTTGCTCAATTTTATATGTAAAGCACCAAGGATTAAATGATGCAAAAAAAAAAAAAAAACAATAATAATAATAATAATGATAATCCTCTAGCATATGCAGTAAAGTGAGTGCATAGCATTCACACTAACCTAAACCATTTTGAAGTATAATAGTGAATATATTTAGATAGGACCCAGCACTACTACATCTGGCACTTCTTGTGTAAAAGACTTAATCCATTGACACGGTCTGAAGGTTGCACACTAAAAATTTCATTCTCACTCGATTAACAATCATAAAATGTTTATACTAAAAATGTATTAAAAAAATAAAAATAAAAGATATAAAATAAAAATAAATGAGACTGGTGTCAGAATGAACTGTTTTCTTCAAACAGATGGGTGATGATCCCTGTGGTTGTTATAACTTGGCACTTTTCATCTTTTGGCTGTATTAAGGCTGTCTCACGTTTTGGATGGGAAATCTATGAAAAAATAATTTGTGTTTAGAATCAATAGAATAGCATAGCCCACACACATAAAGAAGTACCTCAAAAGGCAATTGATCTAGGCAGTAACTGTTACGTTTGTTTTATAAAATAGGATAGGAACTTCTATACCTAGGAGGGAGAAACATACAGCTAACATCTTATATATTTTACACAAAGGTAATACATTCAGCTCTTCATACAGCCCAAGCACATAGCCACCACTTAATGGATATTAATGTTGTGTCAATGATGTGATTATTACCTTGTAGCATAGAGACAAGGAATAAGGAAAAACCTGTTGTTATAAAGAAGTTGGATTATCAATGATCATAATACAAGAAAGGAGAGAATACCATATGCACAAGAAGACCCACCATTACCCAACCTGATAGGTATGCGATAACCGAATAGTACTATTACAGACAGCTAAAACAACAAATTACAGTAAAATTTTAATTATATTTTAGGAAAGGGCATAGCAGTTTTTTCCTAGAAGCAAGTACCCCTCCACTTATCATCCTCATTAAGGTAGGTGGTATATATGGAACAGTAAAATACAACTACATAGATCAATATAATACTCTTAATTAAGACTGTATATTTTATTTGTTAGGATCGCTTTTAATACCACACAATAGAAAAACAAACAACATGCATAACCCCAATAGAATTCCCCAATCCAAGGGGCAGGTTCATAAGCATGTGATTTATCACTTAATCAAATCAAGAGAAAGACCTGTATAAATATTGATTCTAAAGCCAAATTATTTTTTCATAGATTTCCCATCCAAACTAGGGATGGGCGAATCTACTCGTTAGGACTCGTTACTCTGCGAGTAGTAGTGGACTCGCAGGACTCGTACTCTGCGAGTTTCCAAGCGATTACTCGCACAGTAATGAGTCCAATGAAAATCAATGGCAATCCGGTAGTTTAACATTAAAACCGGATTGTCCCTGTCCTCAATCCGGTTTCATAGACATAATTGTTAAATTTAACGGGATTAACCCGAATCGTCACAAACCGAGACAATCCGGTTTCAATCCGGTTTAATCCTGTAATGGTTATAAAGAATCAGCTAAAGCCGGATCATGGTCAATCCGGTTTCACATTAAATCTTTATGCTTTTTAGCAATGGCTTCTAAACTATGATTAAATGAATTGCAGGTTGTTCCTCTGCTGCAGACCTCTTTTTTCTCTTTATGGGGTCCAGCAGAAGAGGAATTACTCGCAATTACTCGCTTCCCCATTCATTTACATTGGACTCGCTAGACTTGCAACGAGTAGCGAGTTCCGGACTCTGACTCGTTAGAGTCTAGCGATTCCGAGTAATTTAGGATTCGCCCATCCCTATCCAAAACGTGATACAGTCTTAATACAGCCAAAAGATTTTAGGTGGCAAGTTATAACAACCACAGGGATCATCACCATCTGTTTGAAGAAAACAGTTCATTCTGACACCAATCTTGTTTATTTTTATTTTATATCTTTTATTTTTATTTTTTAATACATTTTTAATATAAACATTTTATTAATGTTAATCGAGTGAAAATAAAATTTTTAGTGTGCAGCCTTCAGACCATGTCAATGTATGAAATCTTTTACACAAGAAGTGCCAGATGTAGTAGTGCTGGGTCCTATCTAAACATATTCACTATTATACTACCAAACAATTAGAAGGTTGCTGCATGAAACCTTTAAAGGACTTCCAAGCAGCAACTGCTATATAAATAGCCAGCTGCAGTGTTCCCATAGTACTACTAAACCATTTTGGATCAAACTATTATACTTACAGTAGCACTACATTTTTCTTCCTTTCTTATAGATGAAATTTCCAGTTATGCATTTTTATGGATTATCCAGTCATTTTTTTTGAAATTTGTTTTTATTGAAGAAAAAAGTTCTTATAACAAAGACAAGTGTACATATCGCATTGTAACAACATGCAGACAGGTTCCAATATCTCTATCATAACATTGATAGTTTCATTTCACTTCCGTTACTCAACTCTATGTCTTCTGTCCGTACCAGTCAGTTTTGCACTGACAGACGCCTCTTGTAACAGAATGGTATAGCAGATAGGGAATCAGGAGGCAAGATGGTAAGATGAGAAAAGTGAACTGGGGAACTAGTCTGAGCTTAGACTGGGGGTCCCTGGCTCACCCTGATCCTGTAATTAGCTCTAAAGGTGAGGACGTCCAGGTTTCCACCCTTGCCCTTCGCGCCTGATCAGCCCTAGGGCTAAGAGTCCCTACCTCGAACGATGGACTGGGAAAATCCAGCAGCTCCTATGGAAGACAATAGCAGCAACAGGACAGCTCAGCACAGCAGTCTTCTCTGCACGGGATGCAGAAAGAAATTATCTGTATCTGCATCACCTAAAGGAAGGAAGTGGAACTACTTCAAGGCTGACGAAGTGGAGATCTGAATGCTAAGACACATCTCTTAACCTCATCTCCACCTGAATGCTATGACACTAGCAGAATCGCACACCACACAGCAGCTTGAACTAAAGGAAAAACAAACCTCAGATTTCATCACAGCAGCAACACTCTTGGACTGCAAAGCAATCAACATGTGACAGTACCTCTCCTTTATGAGTGGCCTCTGGATCCTACTCCAGGGACATCAGTCAGGGGTCCACATCTGCTAAGGGATGATATGTGAAAGATTTTACAGGTGTTTAGTACTGAGGGTAGTTTGAGTTGGTAAAACACAAGGTTGCAAATAGCCGATATTCTGAATGGACCAATAACCGCGAACTTGGAGCACCAACAGCACACCTCCACCTAACGTGTTTAGAAATCACCCACACAAACAATCAGTCTGGACCTGAACATTTATTTCAACACATCTGGCTACAATCAGCAGGTACATTCATAGAAAGGCAAGCTACAGAGGTGTCTACCTGGACCTCAGGACTCCCTCCCTTGGAATGCACAGTAGGAATGACCACCTTCTCCTGGTCCCTATTCCTGGGATGACATTTAGAGCCACCATTAGCCTGGAGTGCGGTCTGAACTCCATCTCTACCCCCAGCAAACTCCTAACCATTTTAGCTAGAGATGTAGGAGTAGGCATCACAAGTACGTGGAAACAGATATACACAGGCTATTAACCTCACAGGGATTATCCCAGATAACTACTTCAATGGCCAGCCAGTCTATCACCAGGTTATGTTTTTTCAGCCAAGAAGGCCCAAGACAATGGGAGTGGGTACGTTCTCCAAGATGTGACAGGATAGGAACTCCTGGTGAAGAGTTCCTATGCTCAAGTTCACTTTATTCACAACTTGGGAAAGAACCTTCTGGCTGAGAGGAGCTGAATGAATGGAGGGGATGGGAATAAGTATCGCTAATGTGTTACAGACAAGACCATGAGTTTTAGCAAAGCAAGAATCCATGAGGTTGACTCCTCCGCTGTCAACCATCACTGGCATAGTCTTGGTTTTACAATCTACCAACACCTTGGCAGACAGAGTGAATGGAGACCTGGTATGTGAAAATACAGACCATTTTTCATTAGGGTTTTGGACCTGTTTTGAGTTTTACTATCAGTGTTTTATTAGAGATTGCATATTTTTCACATATAAAACGATAAATTTATAAATTACAAAGCTTTTCCTATGTGAATATTAACCATGGACTGAACACCGGTGCCATCCCTGTGCTGTCCATGATATTATTAAACCAATAGACTTTTATGTGTGATTTTCATCCATGATAAAAAATTGATATCTCTGTAATTTTTGGATAGTATAAAGAAGGCGATTGAGGTAAAAATGTCAGTAATAAATAATAGAAAGGACCTCGGCACACAATTAATGGAAATTGCCGATATCCCAGTGAAAAACACTCTGGAGACAAAGGCATTGTTCACACACATGCGTTTTTTTGACCATCTCTGCGTTTTTTGGTGTGTTAAAAAAAAACAGGTGCGTTAACGCAGGGTACATTTGAGTGTACATGCGTTTTTCAGCCCCATTTGCGTTTTTCTCCCCCAGTCCAAAAAACGCTGCATGCAGGAATGCTGGAATAAAACGCAGGGGTGGGGCCCTATGGGAAACACATGCATTAACGCAACCCTTTTGTGAAAACGGGGCAGCGAGTACTGGAAAAAAAATTTCCAATAGCACCCCCCTCCCCCTTGGTCAACAAGAAAACAAGAAAAAAAATTTCAACAGCAGATTCCACCCCCCCCCCCACCACCTTGGTCGACAAGAAAACGCAGAGTACATTTGAGTTACATGCGTTTTTCAGCTCCATTTGCGTTTATTCTCCCAGTCCAAAAACGCTGCATGCAGGAATGCTGAATAAAACGCAGGTGGCCCTATGGAAAACACATGCATTAACGCAACCCTTTGTGAAAAACGGGCAGCGAGTACTGGAAAAAATTCAATAGCACCCCCCTCCCTGTCAACAAGAAACAAGAAAAAAAAATTCAACAGCAGATTCCACCCCCCCCCCACCACCTGGTCGACAAGAAAACAAAAAAATTTTCCATGCGTTTTTGTTTATTTGTGAAGAGTGACTAAGCCCAAAACGTTTTAAAGCTTTCAGACACACAAGAGTATTTTTTAGCACTCCTAAAAAAACGCATGTGGTTTTAGGAGTGCTAAAAAAAACGCAAATTGTGTGTGAACAATGCCAAAATCTAGATTCTGTGCTTTTTTCATTTTATTTTCAGTAATCCATGTATTTCATCCACATACAATAGTAAGTTGACATTTCGGCGTTTATTTCGCCTTCTTCACAAACGCTTTTGTTTTCTGAACAAAGGATAATACCAAACAAAGTATAAGTGACATGTCCATATTCATTGTTAACATGTTCTGTTCACATATAATAATCAATTTGTCATGATCATAATGCAATCATAGATAAGGGCTCTTACCTTTATGGATAAAGATTGCATACTTGTAGTGCCAATCGACTCTAAGGGCCAGGCTCTACCTATAGGTAGCATTAAGAAAAAAATGTTAGTGTGCGTAACGGTATGTGCAGCCGTGATTATAATGACAATGTGTGAGGAAAACAGAAAGATAGTGACAAGGACTTAGAGAAAGAGTCCGTAGACAAATGTAATAGTTTTTGTACTGTTACATAGATAAAAGTTATATGTCCTTACCAAAAGAAAATGGCTGAGAGGACTCCTACCAAGGGAAACCGGTGGTTCAGGAGGCAGGCCTATATATGGTAACTGGTTCTGCGGTCTAGTAATCGGTTATATAGATGTCAGTGATATATGCATTTTACCCTACCCAGTCCCGCTAGTTGTGACATATAATAAAAGAGGTACCTTGTAATTAGGTTATAAGGGATTATGGACAGACCAGCTGGATGAAGAAGCCAAAGAGGATATATGGGAAAACAAAACCAGTGTATGTGTAAAACACAAAAGAACCTACAAGAAAGAGGAATCCTGTCTCCAAACCTCATTGTAAGCATAAATGTTTTACCCACTAAAGCTGGATAACATGGAGAAGTGAAAATCCACTCCTGTCCATTCGATGTCCCAATGGCCTAATAGGGTATGATAAACAAGTAAGTGCAGATTGGTATGTCTTACAAAATATATAAAAATGGCTCAGTCTATTGTATATGTGAAGAAAGCACCTGTAGTACTAATGTGTCCTACTGTTACTAAGGCGCCTGCCCATAGATCATACAGGAATACTGCAATGCATAGAAAAAATGGGAAGCCTACAAGGTTAAAGGAAATGGAGTTAAAGACAGAGTTCACAGACTTGAAATCTGTATATGATACCGAGAATACCTGGTTTGGCAGTGTGGTAGCGTGCAGGGGATCGGCGGGGACTGCTGCATGGTGCTATCAGTCATATGAATGTAAGAGTCCTAGAATTCAATAGGATTTTTGTCCATAACCTTTTCCTCAGTGGTTTGTGAGGGGGAGTGCAGGGAGCTGGTATTTGTAGCCACCTCGCTTGGACAACCATTGGTTCCATCTGTGCGCAGGGCGCAGCTGTGCGCTGCGCAGCCAGCTGTGATCACGGCTTCCTGGTTCGAAAGCTGACTTCCGGTGACGTCACCCATACCGGAAGCCGCGCGTCACACCGCTACTCTCTACTGCGCATGCCTGGAAACCAAATCACCATCTTTGTTGAGGGCAGAGATGAGAGCAACAGATTTTCTATACATCTACAGAACATATAACCACCAGAAGGCCTCCGGTTTACATTGAAAGGGGAGTTGCATGAATATAATCACTGTATACGTGTCATCCCATATCTGGATCACAAAAATGATCCCTATTGGTATTTGTATAAATAACAACCCCCCTGAGGAAAAGGTTATGAAACACGTGTCGGGGTTGCCCCAGACACGCTGTGTTAGCTGACAATCTTGCCATTTATGGGTGAGTGATAATGTCAGTAGGGATTGATATAGCACTTTAAAGGACCTTGGAGTTCATGCATTTGTATTACTATGCAATGACCTGGATTGTAACTGTGAATGTATCTATGTATACTCCTTGGTCTATATCTTTGTGTCCCCACATGGTTATCACTATACTGAATGTCCTGTGTTGGTAATGAGGGCTGTCTGCGCAGTCCTGTCTGAAATCTGTAGAACCTCTGATCCTGGTTTGTAACATATGTACACTTTTCTGATCTTTTATACTGGTTCAACTAGTGTTAATAACTTTTTCACACAATTGCATATCTGGTTGGACTCCTTACTCTTGGGTGCATACTGTAAATATGCTTGGGCTACAAATCTCTAGTATATATATGGTGCTATCAGTGTTGAATATTGCAGGAGGCGTGTGTGATATCCGCTTGGATGGCTTCCTATTTCCTGCACTTGGAATGCAAAAAGCCGTGGAACGCAAGCGGGCATACTGCGCACGTGTGGCCCGTGATGTAATGATGACGTGTTTGGTGCGAGTCAGTCGATCAGTGTAAATGCCAACAGGGCGGCCGTCTCAGTATCTCTATAGCAGGAGAGAGGAGAATAGTGATTAGGAGCGCATCCTTGCTCAGCACGGCGGGGTACAATGATGTCATCACTGAGCACCGCTGTACTGAGACGTGCAGAGCAGATGCTGAGGAGACTGGAGCAGAAGAGATGTCAGTATTTACTTTTTTTTTAATCAGTGAGTACACTATTGGGAAACTATGTAATGGGCAATATAATATAGGAGGAATATGGTGGTGCAATATGCTATATGGAGGACTATGGGGGTGTATTATACTACAAAGAAGGCTATGGGAGATGTATTATACTATATGGAGAAGTATGGGGGTACACAATATAATTATAATAAATCTTTATTTATATAGCGCCAACATATTCCGCAACGCTTTACAATACAGTAGTTTGTATACAAAGTAATAGGTAACAATAAGAAATATACAATACAGTAAGTAATTAAAGTATAGAGTCAATGTAAAAAATGCAATACACTAAGCAGAGAATCAATGTAAAAAGTACAATAATTAAAACAGAGAAACAATATAATAAATACAGTATTGTAATTAGATACACTAAGCATAGAATTAATGTAAAAAGCACAATTCAATAATTAAAGCAGGAGGTGGAGGACTATGGAGGTGCACTATATTATATGGAGGACTATGGGGGTGCATTATAATATATGGAGGGTTACGACGGTGCATTATAATATATGAAGAACTATGGATGATGTATTATAATATATGGAGGACTATATGGAGCCATAATATATGGAGGACTATATAGAGCCAATTAGATTATATGGAGGCCATTGTAAGGTATGGATGGCTCTGTGGGGGGTATGATACTTCTTGGAGTTGTATGAGGGAGCATTTATACTTTATACAGGGCTATTTGAGGGCTGTGTTGGGGCTATTATACAATGTGAAGAGGTTTAGGGGCCATTCTGTAGGTAGGGCCATTGTATTGTATGGAGGACTTTGTGGGGGTCACAGTTGGAGATCATACTGTGTCAGGATAGTTGAAGGGCTTACAGTAGGGTCATCATTCTGTGCGCATGGATTAATTCACTGTGGGGCATCATACAGTGTTTGTGGGGAACTTCTGTTAGCATAATACTTTATTGGGGCAATGAAAGAGGAAACTAAGGGTTTCAGTAGGAGAAGAATTACTTTGTAATGGCTTAAAGTTGTGAGATATGTATTTATCTCTGTGAACCAGCCAAATATTTTTATGGGGGGAGGCCAATTAGAACTTCTGGTATGGGATCCTATGATTTCTATGTGTGCAGGATGCATTGTACCTTTCACATGCGCTTCTGCTGCAGGACTGATTGGCCATAACTTACATACAACATCCAATGCCACCCCTCGGTACATACAGGCATCCAGCTATACTTCTCCTGAGCGGCGGTTGGTTGGTGGCGCTCGTCTCCCTTCCTGCTCCCACATCCTTGCTCAACCCAAGTGGAAAACCCCTGCTATTAACTCTGGACAGCACCGTGTGCGGTGCTTGTGATTGGCTAAGCAGTGCGGGAGAAGGAGGCATGGTCTGTTGGGGAAGGCGCGTCATTTTCCAAGCTTAGTGCAGTGGCGGCTTGTTTATGCTCAGACTGTAGTTCATGTATGTGATGTGTGGACGGTGTGGCATGGTGGACATATCTGACTAGTTAGTGCCAGGCAACCACCACTTTGGAGCCACCCAGAATTTTGTAGGTGTGTGCCATAGATAATAGGTTGGCAATCAGTGCTGACCACAGCTCTGCCGCCATCATTGTGTGTCTGTATGCTTGTACCAAGCCTGCCATTGATTTGGAATATGTTTTGTGCAACAACTCCATTCCTGTATATGTAAGTGTTCTATTTCTAGGTTTGTGCATTGTCTATAAAGTTAGATACAGAAAAACACTCCCAGAGGCTCACACACAGGAAAGACCATGTGACTGTAACCAGACACACTTAAGATATGTACCGCATATACTCGCGTATAAGCCGACCCGTGTATAAGCCGACCCCCCTACTTTTGTCCTCAAAACCTGGAAAAACCTATTGACTCGTGTATAAGCCGAGTCCCGAGTACAGAATACAGGACTCGGATTGTAAACTCGCTTAGAATCGCTCAGACTAGCTCAGAATCGCTCAGAAATGCTCAAAATCGCTAAGACTCGCTCTCAGAATCGCTATGACTCACTCAGAATCGCTATGACTCACTCAGAATCGCTCAGAAATGCTCAGAATCGCTAAGACCCTCTCGGAATCGCTAAGACCCTCTCGGAATAGCTCAGACTCGCTCGGAATCGCTAAGACCCGCTCGGAATAGCTCAGACTCGCTACTGACAGCAGGTATCCGAGTCCCTAATACAGTGACTCCCGTATAAACCAGAAGGGGTGACTTTTCAGCCCGATTTTTGGGCTGAAAAACTCGGCTTATACGCGAGTATATACGGTATATTTCTGATTCCACAAAGCCTGTCATATCTGTACCTGTTTATTGCTAATTAAAGCTCTGTCAACAAACTTGAGATTATCCTGAATGATCCACTGCCCACAGGCTATGGGCCCAGCCTTACAGAAAACCCCAGGAGTGACACAGATAACAGAGTTAGGATGGCTTTACAATTGCGCATGATGCGCAGTGTATTTGATTGCAGCAAAACGCCTGTTTGTGGCTGCATTTAGCTATGTTTGCGTTCGGCTGTGCATAATTTATGCACGTGCCGAACGCAAAATGTTGGATTTTTTGTGCACAGCTATGTGCTTGCTTTATACGCAAGCAGACAGCTGCACACAAAAAATGAATTGGAGTGAATCTGTGTGCATTGCCATCTGCTGGCAAGCGCACAGACGCTGCGGAAGATGACCTCCTCCGAGGTCATCTGAAGGTGAATCCTGTCCAGCAGTTCTCTTCTTCTTTTTTCTTCTTCTTGTTTCTTCTTTTTTGTTCTTTCTTCTCTCTCCCTGCCGCCGCCGCTGTTTCATTTAAAATAGTCGGCGGGAAAGCCGGCAGTGAAGTCGGCTTTCCTGCCCCACTATTTCAAATGAAAAGCTGATGAAGTCAGCTGTTCATTTGAAATAGTGGGGCGGGAAAGCCAACATCACCGCTGGCTTTCCCGCCGGCTATTTTGATTGAACCAGCGGTGGCGGCGGCAGGGAAATCAGCGGCGGCCGGGAGGAAGAGATCAGCGGCGGCTGACTAGATCTTCGCCGCTCATCTCCGCCTTTCAGCTGCCGCCACTGATTGGGTGGCCAGGCTGCCTAACATTTTCATATGAATGCATGCGGACAATTTCCGCTGCATTCACATGAAAATGTTTGTGTTCGGCACTGCGTATGCGTATGCGCTCCATACGCTGCAGTGCCGAACGCAAATGTGAACCACATCTTACACAGAAGAATAACAAAGCATCAGAAGCCCACAGCAAAGCAGCAGA
Organism: Allobates femoralis; assembly: GCA_033576535.1. Classification (NCBI taxonomy): domain Eukaryota; kingdom Metazoa; phylum Chordata; class Amphibia; order Anura; family Aromobatidae; genus Allobates; species Allobates femoralis. The sequence continues at coordinate 140,075,544 of JARQOC010000003.1, forward strand.
GAGCAACAGAGAAGATGTCCACAAGCAGGGATCACTGCAAGTTCTCACCAATCAGAATTATCAATCCTGGAAATTCAAGATGAAGATGCTCATAAGAGAAGGTATGTGGAAATATACGCAGGAACATTACCAGATGATTGGCTAGAGAAGGATCAGAAAGCACAAAGCACTATCTCCCTCAGTGTAGATGATCAGATTGTGCATATATGCAAGAGTGCAACTGAAAAAGAGATGTGGGTTGAATTATAGAAAGTGCATGAAAGATCAAATCTCAGCAATAAGCTTTATCTCATGAGAAAGCTGTACCAGTCTAAGCTAAGTGATGCAGGATATGTAGAATATGTAGGTCTATATAAGAAACATCCTAGAGATTGTGGAGCGTCTCAAGGATAACATAGTAACATAGTTTTTAAGGTTGAAGAAAGACTTTAAGTCCATCTAGTTCAACCCATAGCCTAACATGTTGATCCAGAGGAAGGCAAAAAAAACATGTGGCAACACTAAGCTCCACGTTGGGGAAAAAAATTCCTTCCTGACTCCAGATACGGCAATCAGACTAGTTCCCTGGATCAACTCCCTATCAAAGAATCCAGCATATATAACCGGTAATATTATAGTTTTCAAGAAAGGCATCCAGGCCCTTCTTAAATGTTAGTAGTGACTCACTCATTACAACATCATGTGGCAGAGAGTTCCATAGTCTCACTAATCTTACAGTAAAGAATCCGCGTCTGTGATTATGATTAAACCTTCTTTCCTCCAGACGTAGAGGATGCCCCCTTGTCCCAGTCTCAGGCCTAAGAGTAAAGACATCATTAAAAGTTCATTTTGGATTTTTCCTTCTGCAAGAGTGTGTCCCTTCCTTGATATAATGCAGCTGTTGTCTTTAAAAGTAACTACAATCCCTTTTTGCTTAAGCTTCTTTACTGACAGGAGATTGCTTTCAATACTGGGAACATAGAGAACATCCTTTTGCTTTGTGTTGAGGAAACTGGGCATTGGAGGTTGCCATCTCCTACTCCTTCTGAAGTCATATATTGACCATTAGCTAAAATGACCTTTTCTGACTTGCTTTCATCAAGGACAGTGATGAAATCCTTGTTATTCATTGTATGGCTGGTAAACCAGAGTCTATACACCATATATGCTTTGCAGATGAGCCTTACTAGTATTAAATGGATCTTCAACACATGCAGATTTTCCTTTTACAGCTGTTTTCACCTTTTGATCACTGTTCTGCTTGTTAAGCTGACTCAATCTGGCTTTCTAAATTCTGCAGTCTGCTTTTAGGTGGCCGGGCTTTTTACAGACCAAACATTCACAAGTTTCCCTTCGATTGCTCTTATTTTGAGGAACGTCCTGTGTCTTTAATGCTGTTTCTTCTGTTGATTCATTAATGCTGCTTACATTCTGCGTTTTTTGCTTGAATTCCTCTACAAGCTTGCCTTTGACATATGCTATTCTGAACTCATCATCTGGCCCTGCATCTAGTACAGTGACAAGTGTGTAACTTTCTGGAAGACCATGTAATAGTAGTGCAGCAGCATGAAAGTCATTAATTTCTTCTCCAATACTTCTCCAGAGTGCTGCAGGAATTAAGTACTGTCATAGATAGACCATTATTTTTTGTTCAACGGGTTTTATTGGTTTTCTGAACAATGCAACATGTGTATAACATATTTACACAGAGGTAATATATAAGTAGTGTGTACGGTTGGTATACAATGCTACTATTGGTAATTAATAAGTACTAGTCAGTATAATTAATGAGTAACGGCTGGGGAGGGGAAACGGGGGGGAGGAGGATAGGGATGGGGAAACAATTGCTGCAAACCTGTGTGCGGCTCTTCGCAGGGGCAATATGAGACACGTGCCTTGTATGGCTCACGTGTTGAATCTGGTTGTCCAGCAATTTTTGAGACACTATCCCGGCCTAGATGGGCTTCTGCAGAGGGCACGGTCGATGTGTGCTCATTTCCGGCATTCGCATCCCGCAGCTCAACGACTTCCTTCGCTCCAGAGGTCTTTCGGCTTGCCCGTTCTCCGGCTGAAATGTGATGTGCCGACACGCTGGAATTCTACTCTGCACATTTTGCAGTGACTGTAACAGCACTGCAGAGCCCTTGTGCAATACATTATGACGTAGAGCCTGGGACAATAAGATCCAGAAGTGGGGCAGATCACGCTGCAGGAGTGGTCTCAGATCAAGGACCTATGCACCCTTCTGCACAGTTTTGAGATGGCAACGAAGATGTTTAGTGCTGACGATGCCATTATCAGCATGACTATTCCGGTCATCTACATGCTGGAGCACACTCAACGAGTAGGTCCCGATACTCAGTACTCGTTAAGAGTATAGCGAGTCCTATTTAAGTCAATGGTGAAGCGAGTATTGCAATTAATTCCTCTGTTGCTAGACCCTATAAAGAGGTCTGGCAGCAGAGGAAAAACCTGCAATTTCCTAATTCATTGTTTAGAAGCCGGCGGTAAAAAACCGTAAGCTGTAAATTCAAACCGGATTCTCCCGGATTGCCTCGGTCCAGAGCAATCCGGTACCATAGAGTCCAAAGTTACAGGGGGCCGGTTTGCCCCTGTCGGGCAAACCGGCCCCCTGTACATTGACTCTATGGTAACGATGCTCCGGACCGAGGCAATCCAGGAGAATCGTTTGAATTCGATTCGGAATCCGGTTTAGGGTACAATAATAAAAATCGGTTAAAAAACGGATTCACCCTGTCCAGTGCAATTCCGGTGCCCCTAATGTGGCACCCCTAGGGTTAATGTGCCACAGAAACAGCAACACAGGTTTGCTCCCCACACAACACTACACTAGAAAGTGGGAGGAGCTTAGTGGCACCTGCAAGAGTGGGAGGAGCTAATGTTGTTTACCTCAGAGCAGAGTGACAGTTAGTCAGTTTAGTTTGAGTCTGAGTTTAGTTTAGTTTGAGTGGGAGTTAGTTGAGTCTGGAGTTTAGTCTAGTCTGAATCGAGTTGGAGTGGAGGTCCTAATAGGTCTGAGGGAAGGAGTCAGAGAAACAGAGGAACACACCCAGGACAAGGAGTTACCATGAACTCACCCCAGAGAGGCGCTTAGGAGGATACCGGATCCGATGCTGTGCCTGAGACAGACAGGACAATGAATGCTGGAATAGTGAAGGTCCACCATCTTCACTGTACCATAGCAAAGCAACACGGAGGGGTCAGTGACACAGAGGACTCAAGTTGCCTAGCAGATTGATACTCGTGAATGGAGACAGGGCCAGCAGTTCAGCTAAAAGCGGCAGCATGGCCACACACAAAGCGCAGAAGTAGGAAGCTAAGGACCCGGTCAGGGTGGGAGCAACCCGGCCCCGGTACAGACTCCGTGGACAATACTCTGCTTTACCATCTGCACAGTAAAGACTTGGAAAATGACAACAAACGTGAGTGTGTGTCATCCTTGTGCTGAAACCCTACTTTCCCTCATAAACTGCCATTGCCTCCACTCTCATCTTCTCTACTACTATCCCCTATTATCCTGCAACATCTGTAACAACCATCACAGACTTTAATTACCACTGCCCCGGGGAATCAAGCTCTACCTGTGGAGAGCCATTCCATCTAAAGCTGCCAAAACATCATCCCCGGAGGTTCTGCAGCAGCGGTGGTCACCCTGACCACAACCCATGGGTGGCGTCACGACAAACCTAATCCCTTGTAAATACACCCCATTTACTCGTGTGAACCCAGGACACGGTCCGGACCAGGACCTCCGTGACATCCCCAACAGTACCCCGGTCCGGTACCGAGTACCCCGTCCCAGTGTTACCATGGGACTCTATGGTACCGGATTGCACCGGACCGGGGAAATCCGGGAGAATCCGGTTTGAATTTACAGCTTACGGCTTTTTACCGCCGGCTTCTAAACAATGAATTAGGGCATTGCATATTTTTCCTCTACTGCCAGACCTCTTTATAGGGTCCAGCAGCAGAGGAATTGCATTTCCCTTGATTTACATTGGACTTGTTACTGTGCGAGAAATCGCTAGGAAACTCGCAGAGTAACGAGTAGCCCGAGTACCCCGAGCACCCTACTATTCGGCGAATAACGAATAGTAAAGAGTAGACTTGCTCATCCCTAATGACGACATCTCCAAGGTCCTCATCGTTGGGGGTACCAATACGGCAGGCATGGGAGGGTGGTGGAGACGGATTAACGCGGGTGCATGGAAGGAACCAAACTCTTGAGGAAGGTGCAGGAGCCCAGGAAGAAATGGAGGAAGAACTGGCGATGGGCATGGAAGAGTGAGCAGATGACTGAGACCTTGATGACATTTATATTGTGCGAGGTTGGGGGAGAGGGCAGAGGAAGCAAGCATGATTTTCACCTCCCCACCACCAACACAACAAGGGCTTGGTCCTCCTGGATGCGCAAGACACATGAGCTCCTTCTTGCTTCACTACCTGCATCATGACCCTCGGATTGTCCAAATTAGAAGCAATGCCAACTACTGGCTTGCCACTCTCTTAGATCTCCAGTACAAAACCAAATTTGCAGAAATAATTCCTGCCATACAAAAGGATGCATGCATGCAGGAGTATCAGCAGAAGATGATATGTAATCTCAGATCCACTTTTCCACAAAACACCAGTGGTACAAGAGTGAACCTCACAGTTCTAACTTGCCAACCCTGAGACTGTCCAGTCATCATCACTCACACCGTACCAGTAACACTGTATCTGGTGTTGGTAACAGCAATTTTGTGGCCTTGTTTCACAATTTTTTTCGACCATCATTAGCAAGGCATGAAGACATGAGAAGTCTGAAGGCCACGTTACACACACAGATATCTGTGACTAACATCTGAACGGATCTCTGGTTGCAGTGAAATCATGGACACATTGCTCCATTTTGTACACAGTAGTGATGGGCGAATCCTAAATTACTCGGAATCGCTTGACTCTAGCGAGTCCGAGCACAGGACTCGCTACTCGTTGCGAGTCTAGCGAGTCCAATGTTAATGAATGGGGAAGCGAGTAATAGCGAGTATGTGTGAGATTTACAAATCGCAGATGTGTCTTGGAAGCTTCAGCCTGAAGCAATCCTAGTTTTGCCATTTATTTGCATTGGACTCGTTTACTTTGCAAGTAATCGCTGGGAAACTCGCACAGATAAGAGTCCTGTCTGCTCTGTGTGCTGGCTGCCGCAGCTCCAGGGTCCTAGAGCCTGCCTGCTGCCTGATGTAGCAGAGCTGAGATTGTTCTCAGTCTGCTCATTCCCTGTGCATAGACATCTATATCTATGCACAGGGATGAGCAGAGAGGACATCGCGTTTTGGACTACGTCGGACGGAAGAGGATTTTTTAATTAAAGATGGAGTCCCTAATGGCTTTTTTTTTATTTCTAATAAAAAATTTTCTCTGTGTTGTGTTTTTTTTAAAACAATTTAATAGAAATTCATGGCGGTCATGTCTAATATTGGCGTGACCGCCATAAATTTCGGGCTTAGGGCCAGCTGATAATGCAAAGCTGGCCCTAACCTCTTTATTACCCAGCGTGCCACCGCCACCAGGGCCGCTGGAAGAGCGGGGTTCAGCGCCAGAGGATGGCGCTTCAATGAATGCGCCATCTTCTGGGGCGGCTGCAAGCTGCAATTTGCAGCGGGGGTGCCCAGAAAGCTTGGGCATCCCTGCGCTGCGGATTCCAGCCCCCAGCTGCTTAGCTGTACCTGGCTAGACATAGAAATTGCGTGGAGCCCCACGCATTTTTTTTTAATTATTTCATGAAATTCTAAGATTCTGACTCTGACTCTGAGACTCTGACTCTGAGACTCGGACTCTGAGACTCGGACTCTGAGACTCGGACTCTGAGACTCGGACTCTGAGACTCTGAGACTCTGACTCTGAGACTCTGAATCTGACTCTGAGACTCTGACTCTGAGACTCTGACTCTGAGACTCTGACTCTGAGACTCTGACTCTGAGACTCTGACTCTGATGGTGGGTTTACACACACCAATTTATATGTTCAATATCTGAACCAATCTCTGGTTGCAGTGAAATCATGGATACATTGCTCCATGTTGTACACAGCCACAAAATGGAGCAATGTATCCATGATTTCACTGCAACCAGAGATTGGTTCAGATATTGAACAGATAAATTGGTGTGCGTAAACCCACCATGAGACTCTGACTCTGAGACTCTGAGACTCTGAGACTCTGACTCTGAGACTCTGAGACTCAGACTCTGACTCTGAGACTCTGAGACTCTGAGACTCAGACTCTGACTCTGAGACTCTGACTCTGAGACTCTGAGACTCTGAGACTCTGAGACTCTGACTCTGAGACTCTGAGACTCTGACTCTGAGACTCTGACTCTGAGACTCTGACTCTGGCTCTGAGGGTGAGACTCTGAGACTCTGACTCTGAGACTCTGAGACTCTGAATCTGACTCTGAGACTCTGACTCTGAGACTCTGACTCTGAGACTCTGACTCTGAGACTCTGACTCTGAGACTCTGAGACTCTGACTCTGAGACTCTGACTCTGAGACTCTGAGACTCTGACTCTGACTCTGAGACTCTGACTCTGAGACTCTGACTCTGAGACTCTGACTCTGAGACTCTGACTCTGATGGTGGGTTTACACACACCAATTTATATGTTCAATATCTGAACCAATCTCTGGTTGCAGTGAAATCATGGATACATTGCTCCATGTTGTACACAGCCACAAAATGGAGCAATGTATCCATGATTTCACTGCAACCAGAGATTGGTTCAGATATTGAACAGATAAATTGGTGTGCGTAAACCCACCATGAGACTCTGACTCTGAGACTCTGAGACTCTGAGACTCTGACTCTGAGACTCTGAGACTCAGACTCTGACTCTGAGACTCTGACTCTGAGACTCTGACTCTGAGACTCTGACTCTGAGACTCTGACTCTGAGACTCTGAGACTCTGACTCTGAGACTCTGACTCTGAGACTCTGACTCTGAGACTCTGAGACTCTGACTCTGAGACTCTGACTCTGAGACTCTGACTCTGAGTCTCTGACTCTGAGACTCTGACTCTGAGACTCTGAGACTCTGACTCTGGCTCTGAGGGTGAGACTCTGAGACTCTGACTCTGAGACTCTGAGACTCTCTGAGACTCTGACTCTGAGACTCTGATGACTCTGAGACTCTGAGACTCTGACTCTGACTCTGAGACTCTGACTCTGAGACTCTGACTCTGAGACTCTGACTCTGACTCTGACTCTGAGACTCTGACTCTGAGACTCTGACTCTGAGACTCTGACTCTGAGACTCTGGCTCTGAGGGTGAGACTCTGAGACTCTGACTCTGAGACTCTGACTCTGAGACTCTGATGACTCTGAGACTCTGACTCTGAGACTCTGACTCTGAGACTCTGACTCTGAGACTCTGACTCTGACTCTGAGACTCTGACTCTGAGACTCTGACTCTGAGACTCTGACTCTGAGACTCTGAGACTCTGAAACTCTGAGTCTGACTCTGAGACTCTGAGACTCTGACTCTGAGACTCTGACTCTGAGACTTTGACTCTGAGACTCTGACTCTGAGACTCTGAATCTGACTCTGAGACTCTGACTCTGAGACTCTGACTCTGAGACTCTGACTCTGAAACTCTGACTCTGAGACTCTGACTCTGAGACTCTGAGACTCTTAGACTTTGACTCTGAGACTCTGACTCTGAGACTCTGACTCTGAAATTCATGAAATAATAAAAAAAAAATGCGTGGGGCTCCACGCAATTTCTATGTCTAGCCAGGTACAGCTACGCAGCTGGGGGCTGGAATCCGCAGCGCAGGGATGCCCAAGCTTTCTGGGCACCCCCCGCTGCAAATTGCAGCCCACAGCCACCCCAGAAGATGGCGCATTCATTGAAGCGCCATCCTCTGGCGCTGAACTCCGCTCTTCCAGCGGCCCTGGTGGCGGTTGCACGCTGGGTAATAAAGGGGTTAATACCAGCTTTGTTATACAAGCTGGTATTAAGCCCGAGATTCTTAATGTCAGGCCACGTTTGACCCAGCCACTAAGAATCTCCAATAAAGGGTTAAAAAACACAACACAGAGAAAAAATGTTATTTGAAATAAAAAAAAAAGCCATTAGGGACTCCATTTTTAATTAAAAAAATCCTCTTCCGTCCGACGTAGTCCAAAACGCGATGTCCTCTCTGCTACATCCCCTGTGCATAGATATAGATGTCTATGCACAGGGAATGAGCAGACTGAGAACAATCTCAGCACTGCTACATCATCTCTGTGAGCAGGCGGGCTCTAGGACCCTGGAGCTGCACAGAGAAGACAGCTGGACTCGGCTCGCAATGTAACAGCAGTTACTTTGTGAGTTTCCCTGCTATCACTGGCACAGTAGCCGAGTCTAATGCAAACAATGGCAATCCTAGTTTTGTCAACGTTTGCCATTGATTTGCATTGGACTCGTGCGAGTAAATGCTGGGAAACTCGCAGAGTACCGAATCCTGCGAGTTCCTTACTACTCGTCGAGTAACGAGTCCTAGCGAGTAGATTCGCCCATCCCTAGTACACAGCCATAAAATGGAACAATGTGTCCATGATTTCACTGCAACCAGAGATCTGTTCAGATGTTGGTCACATATATCTGTGTGTGTAACGTGGCCTTAACACATAGTCAATGCCTGGAGCGGATGGTACACGAGTACCTCCAACTTAACATAGATGCCATGACCTGGGAACTGGAGCCATGCTCATTTTAGGCTTCCAATCTGGAAAAATGGCCTGAGCTCGTCACTCACGCCTTGGAGATTTTGTCGTGCGCCGCAGCCAGCGTTCTCTCAGAACGTCTCTTCAGCTCTGCTGGTGGTGTGCTGACAGAAAAGCGCACACAATGTGGACCGACTAACGTTCATAAAGATGAACAAGGCATGGATCCCCAAGGACGTTTCTACCCCTGTGTCATCATGGGGAGAATAAAGCCTTGTGGATTTTTGACTAAAAGTAATTTTAAGTTTGCAACTGTGGGGCAATTGATACCACTGAAGTGATGTCTGTGCCCAAATTTTTGGAAAAAATGGAGACTCTTCTTGTCGTCCCTAAATGTGACACAATGCTCCCCGTCTGCACGAGGCCTTACAGCTACTGAGGTAAAAACCTCACTAAATACTCATCGTCTGCATGTGGCCTTACAGATACTAAACTAAAACTGAACAAATACTCATGTTCTGAACGTGGCCTTACAGATACTGAAGTAAAACGCACTAAATAATCATCGTCTGAACATGGCCTTACAGATACTTAAGTAAAACGCACCAAATACTCATCTTCTGAACGTGGCTTTACAGATACTAAACTACAACTCAACAAATACTCATCGCCTGCCCGAGGCCTAAAGGTACCTTTACACGCGGCAACTTTTCTAGGAATTTCACTGGCAACTTACTGGTTGCAGTGAAATCATGGAGACATTGTTCTATCTTGTTGCTGTGTACAAATGGAACTATGACTCCATGATTTCACTGCAACCAGCAAGTTGCCAGTGAAATTCCTAGAAAAGTTGCCGCGTGTAAAGGTACCTTTACAGATATTGAAATAAAACGCACCAAATACTCATCTTCTGAACGTGGCCTTAAAAATACTGAAGTAAAACTCACCAAATACTCATCTTCTGAATGTGGCTTTACAGATACTGAACTAAAACTCAACAAATACTCATCGCCTGCCCGAGGCCTTACAGATACTGAAATAAAACACACTAAATACTCATCTTCTGAATGTGGCCTTACAGATACTGAAGTAAAACTTAGTGATGGGCGAATCCTAAATTACTCGGAATCGCTTGACTCTAGCGAGTCCGAGCACAGGACTCGCTACTCGTTGCGAGTCTAGCGAGTCCAATGTTAATGAATGGGGAAGCGAGTAATAGCGAGTAGTGTGAGATTTACAAATCGCAGATGTGTCTCGGAAGCTTCAGCCTGAAGCAATCTTAGTTTTGTCATTTATTTGCATTGCTCGTTTACTTTGTAAGTAATCGCTGGGAAACTCGCACAGATAAGAGTCCTGTCTGTTCTGTGTGCTGGCTGCCAGCTCCAGGGTCCTAGAGCCCGCCTGCTGCCTGATGTAGCAGAGCTGAGATTGTTCTCAGTCTGCTCATTCCCTGTGTACAGACATGAATGTATATGCACAGAGATGATGTAGCAGAGCTGAGATTGTTCTCAGTCTGCTCATTCCCTGTGCATAGACATCTATATCTATGCACAGGGGATGTAGCAAGAGGACATCACGTTTTGGACTGCGTCGGACGGAAGAGGATTTTTTTAATTAAAGATGGAGTCCCTAATGGCTTTTTTTTTTTGATTTCTAATAAAAAATTTTCTTTGTGTTGTTTTTTTTAAAACAATTTAATAGAAATTCATGGCGGTCATGTCTAATATTGGCGTGACCGCCATAAATTTCGGGCTTAGGGCCAGCTGATAATACAAAGCTGGCCCTAACCTCTTTATTACCCAGCGTGCCACCGCTACCAGGGCCGCTGGAAGAGCGGGGTTCAGCGCCAGAGGATGGCGCTTCAATGAACGCGCCATCTTCTGGGGCGGCTGCGGGCTGCAATTTGCAGCGGGGGGTGCCCAGAAAGCTTGGGCATCCCTGCGCTGCGGATTCCAGCCCCCAGCTGCTTAGCTGTACCTGGCTAGACATAGAAATTGCGCGGAGCCCCACGCATTTTTTTTAAATTATTTCATGAAATTCTGAGATTATGACTCTGAGACTCTGACTCTGAAATTCATGAAATAATAAAAAAAAAATGCGTGGGGCTCCGCGCAATTTCTATGTCTAGCCAGGTACAGCTAAGCAGCTGGGGGCTGGAATCCGCAGCGCAGGGATGCCCAAGCTTTCTGGGCACCCCCCGCTGCAAATTGCAGCCCGCAGCCGCCCCAGAAGATGGCGCGTTCATTGAAGCGCCATCCTCTGGCGCTGAACTCCGCTCTTCCAGCGGCCCTGGTGGCGGTAGCACGCTGGGTAATAAAGGGGTTAATACCAACTTTGTTATACAAGCTGGTATTAAGCCCGAGATTCTTAATGTCAGGCCACGTTTGACCCAGCCACTAAGAATCTCCAATAAAGGGTTAAAAAAACACAGCACAGAGAAAAATTTTTATTTGAAATTAAAAAAAAGCCATTAGGGACTCCATCTTTAATTAAAAAAATCCTCTTCCGTCCGACGCAGTCCAAAACGCAATGTCCTCTCTGCTACATCCCCTGTGCATAGATATAGATGTCTTTGCACAGGGATGAGCAGACTGAGAACAATCTCAGCACTGCTACATCATCTCTGTGAGCAGGCGGGCTCTAGGACCCTGGAGCTGCACAGAGAAGACAGCTGGACTCGGCTCGCAAAGAAACAGCAGTTATTTGCGAGTTTCCCTGCTATCACTGGCACAGTAGCCGAGTCTAATGCAAACAATGGCAATCCTAGTTTTGTTAGCGTTTCTGACAAAACTAGGATTGATATTGATTTGCATTGGACTCGTGCGAGTAATCACTGGGAAACTCGCAGAGTACCGAGTCCTGCGAGTCCCTTACTACTCGCCGAGTAACGAGTCCTAGCGAGTAGATTCGCCCATCCCTAGTAAAACTCACCAAATACTCATCGTCTGCACGAGCACTTACAGATAGTGAGGTAAAAACCTCACCAATACTCATCGTATGCACCAGGCCTTACAAATACTGAAGTTAAAGTCACCAAATACTCATCGTGTGCATGATGCCTTACACATATTGTAGTAAAAACTGATTTTGAAAGGGCATGACATGCCTATATCTGTGTCTCCTCCTCCTTTTACTTGTCTCTCTTTTCTTTTCGCATTTTTATATGTACTTTTCACTTTTCCATGTGTTTTGTTGTATGTTCTGAGTAGTTTGTCACCTTTTGGACACTTTAGAAGGTGTTTTCCATGTGTTTTCATGTGTTTGCCTACCATTGTTTTCAATGGTATTCGACGGTGTTCGAAGGTATCAGATGAACATTCGATGAGCATTCGACGAACAACCCCCCAATTCGACTAATCAAATCTAATTCGAACACTAGGGTGGTGGATCATCCCTAGTCTTGGGCACAGAGAACCAGAAGCAGTAAGGAAGCTAGGTCAACTTGCAAATGGTGTTGAAATCAAGCAATGTAGTCAAATGATGAAGTGCACTAGCTGTCTTAGGCTAGGGTCACACTTGCAGATTTTACATGCGTTTTTGGAGACCTGCATTTATAAAAACACATGTAAAAACGCACCCATAGGCCTCCATGCAAAAAAAACGTGCCCCAATAGCAAAAACACAAGCCCCAATATCAAAAATGCATGCCTAAAGTGCCATGCGATTTTGGCATGCATTTTTGCACTTAAGTGAGGAGCTGCCTTCAAAAACGCATGCAAAAATGCATGGTACCATTAGTACCATTTAGTACCATGCAAAAACGCATGTGTTTCCCATAGGGGCCCATGTTAAAAAATGCATGCATTTTCTAAAAAACGCATGCGTTTTTAAAACAGCACCAAAAAATGGTGCATGCACTATTTTTTGGTGCCGATTCAAAAACGCATGGAAAAACGCATGAGTGCCAAAAAGCACCTACAAAAACCCATGCAGAAATGTAAAAAGCATGCAGAAACGCATACTTATTTTTAAGGCACCAAAAAAACACATGCCAAGTGTGACCCTAGCCTTAAAGTGAAACCGTCCAAAAAATCCTTTCCTAAAGTAAGCACTACTAGATCTGCATAGCCACTGGATTTGATACACACTGATGTTTGTGGTCCAATGAGTGTTCAAACTCCATTTATTGATGACTATTCCAGATATACAGTCGTCTAACTGCTTCACAGTAAGGATGAAGTTCCACAGAAAGTTGAAGAATATCTCGCCGTAGTGTTTAACAAATTTGAAAGAATGGAAAAAGCCCTACATGCACATAATGGAACTGAATATACAAGTGGTAAGGTGCAAACCATTTTGAAAAAGACTGGAATTGTGTTCTAGACTACCATTCCATACAACCCAGAAAAGAATGGCGTTGCAGAGCGATAGAACCGCACTCTGTGTGAAAGTGGAAGAAGTATATTGTTTGATGCGACTCTACCTACAACGTATTGGGGAGAAGCCGTCATGACAGCTTGCTATCTTCAAACCAGGCTGCCAGGTAAAGCCACAAATAAAACTCCTTATGAGCTATGAACTGCAAGAAGCCTAACCTGAAGAACCTCAGGATATTTGGAAGCAAAACATTTGTGTATGTTCCCAAAGAAAAATGTTCCAAGTGGGAATCACATGCAAAGCAAGGAGTCCTGGTGGACTATAGCGAAACTCAAAAGGGATACAGAGTCCTGCACCCAGAAACCAACACATTAACAATCAGCAGAGACGTAGTGATTAATGAGAACTCTGCTTCGCTTAAATTCCATTAAGTCACACCAGCCATTCAAGCCAAGAAACAAGAACAAGAATTTCAGTCACCAAACCCAGACACTGAAAAAGAAAACACTAAAGTCTGGAAAAGCTCTGAAGCCAGCAAGGAAAAAACATAAGAACCAAGTCAACCTCCAGTCAAAAGATCAGAAAGACCAAACAAAGGTATCCCATCTAGACGCCTTTCTTATACGATCAGAACACTTCCTGAACCAGAGCGACAGTCATGGCAAGAGATGCAAAAACTGCCTGTCCACAAGAAGCAGAAGTGGATAAATGCTACTAATGAAGAGATGGAGTCCCTTCACCAACTCCAGATATGGCAGCTCACAGAGCTTCTACAAGGAAAAATAGCTATCGGATGTAAGTGGGTCTTCAAAAACAAATATGACTCAGAAGATAAAGTTCACCGGTTTGAGGCAAGATTGGTCGCAAAAGGGTACTTGCAAAAGTATGGTGAAGATTATGATGCTACATTTTCTCCAGTTGTGAAGCAAACCACATTCAGAACTTTAGTATCCATAGCTGCAGTTCAACAGATGACAGTGAGACTAGGGATGAGCGAGTATACTCGTTACTATTCGGTACTCGCCGAATAGTATGGTATTCGGGCTACTCATTACTCGGCGAGTTACCTTGTAATTACTCGTGAGGAGTAACGAGTACAAAGTAAGTCAATGGGAAATGCGAGTAAATTCTCTGCTGGAACCTATACAGTGGTCTGGGGGCTGAGTAAAAGGCTGAAATGCCCCACATGATTGTTTAAAAGCGGTAAAAAGCAGCCGGCTTTTAAACAGTCACTGAGCTGATCCTCACTCCCCTGCCACCTCCCCGTCCAATCCTAAATTAGGAACGGACGGGAGCGCAGCAAAGGGGAGCGGGGAACGAAAGATCAGGGCGGAAAAGCCGGCAGTGAAAAGACTTCACCACCGGCTGTCCCGTTCAGTGCTGCTCTCCCCGCTCCATGGTGCTTTATTCCCCGCCTGGTCATACCTTAGGAAAGAGTGGGAAGGGGGCATCAGGGAGCGGGGAGTACAGCACCGAATGGGAAAGCCAGCGGTGAAGTCTTTTCACTGCTGGCTTTCCCGCCAGTTATTTAAAATGAACAGCTGAGGTATCAGCTGATGCTGATCAGCTGTTCATTTGAAGTAGCCGCGCAGTGCTATCAGAGGGTTCATGTGAGTTCATGCTTGACTGCATGAACTCACATGAATTTTCCCATGGCTGCACAGCTCAGCTACATCTCTGGTAGAAGTTCTCTACCAGAGATGTATCTGAACTAAGAAGAAGACTGGATTGGACTACGTTACCCCTACCTTTCCCCACATTTCCTCCAGTTCACTCTCCACATTTGACCCAGTCTCAGAAGAAGTCTCCAGGCTCCTCTCTTCTTCTCATCCCACCACATGCACCGCTGACCCCATCTCCTCACACCTACTCCAGTCTCTCTCTCCGGTGGTCACCACTCACCTAACCAAAATCTTCAATCTCTCCCTCTTTTCTGCCATCTTCCCCTCCTCCTTCAAACACTCAATGATTACTCCATAATTAAAGAAAACGTCTCTCGACTCATCCGGCACAAATAACTACAGAGCAGTCTCCAATCTCCCTTTCATCTCTAAACTCCTGGAGCGCCTGGTCTACTACCGCCTCACCCGTTATCTCTCCACTCACTCTCTTCTAGACCCATTACTGTCTGGTTTCCACCCCCTACATTCTTCAGAAACGGCCCTCACCAAAGTGACCAATGACCTTCTGAAAGCAAAATGTAATGGTGACTACTCTCTGCTTATTCTTCTTGATCTCTCTGAAGCCTTTGACACTGTTGATCACCATCTTCTACTCTCCATGCTGCATTCCATTGGCATCAAGGACAGGGCTCTCTCCTGGTTCTCTTCCTATCTTCCTCACTGCTTTTTCAGCATATTATTTCCTTGCTCCACTTCCTCCACTCTTCCTCTCACTATTGCAGTCCCTTAAGGTTCCATCCTTGGCCCTATTCTCTTCTCTCTCTACACGGCCCCGATTGGACAGACCATCAGCAGATTTGGTTTTCAGTAAAATCTTTATGCTGATGACACACAACTATACACTTCCTCCCCTGACCTTACTCCCGCTCTAATAAAGAACACCTATGACTGTCTAACTGCAGTTTCTAATATCATGTCCGCTCTCTATCTGAAACTTAACCTTTCCAAAACTGAACTTCTTCTGCTCCCGCCCTCCTCTAACCTCCCTAAATATGACATCTATCTCTCAGTGTGCAGCACCATGATAACTCCTAGGCAGCAGACTCACTGTCTGGTTGTTATGCTTGACTCTGATCTTTCCTTCACCCCATATATACAATCTCTCGCCTGCTCTTGCCGCTTGCACCTGAAGAACATCTCTAGAATTTGCCCCTTTCTCACCTTGGAAACCACAAAAACCCTCACTGTGGCCCTGATTCACTCCTGCCTTGACTTTAGTAATTCTCTTTTAATTGGCCTCCCCCGCACTAGACTCTCCTCTCTCCAGTCCATCTTTAATGCAACAGCCAAGATCACCTATCTAGCTAACCTTTACTCAGATGCTTCTGCTCTATGCCAGTCATTGTACTGGCTGCCTATACACTATAGGATCCAATTCAAACTGCTTGTTCTCACCCACAGAGCTCTTCACAGTGCAGCACCTCCCTACCTCTCTACCCTCACCTCTATCACCTGACCCATTCTCTTCACTCTGGAAGTGACTTTAGATTTACTTCTGCATTAATCTGAACCTCCCACTCCAAGACTTCTCCCGAGCTGCACCAATTCTCTGGAATGCTCTACCCCAAGAAATTAAGCCTATCCACAACATATATTTTTTCAGGCGATCCTTAAAAACACATCTTTTTTGGGCGGCCTATCATGATCCCTAGTCAAAGTCACTTAGACATAGCCTATCTGCTCCATCAGTCTCACATGCATCACAAATATTTGTGGGTGGCCACTTATGCTGCTCCTATCTGTTCCCCATCTCCTCATGTTGACTATACCATCACTGTAATAAGCACCTGTATTTTGTGTCACCCCACCTCATTGTTAGATTGTAAGCTCTTATGAGCAGGGCTGTCATTATTTTGCTTGAATTATTGTATTATGCTTTAGGGTATGTGCACACGGGGGCGGGTTAGTGGCGGCGGCGGCTGGGCGGGACCCGACAGGAAGCTCCGGAGCCGTCCACCGGCTTCCTGTCGGGTCCGTGCTGCGGGAGACGGGCGGGTGTGCGGCGGTGCACAGCGGGTTAGCGCCGGCGATTCTGCAGCGGCTGGAAGCAGCACATGATTCTGCTTGCAGCCGCTGCAGAACCGGCCGGAATATAGAGCAAGCTCATTCTTTGCTAACCCGCTGGGAACCCAGCGGGTTAGCAACGGATGAGCATGTGTAAACCGCCACTGTGTGCACAGCGGGGGTCGGTTTACATAGGTTTCTATGTTAATCCAAACGCCGGTTTGGATTAACATAAATTTGCATGAAATTTATGTAAACCGACCGGCGGTTTCCGCTGCTAAAACGGCCCTAAAACTCCTGTGTGCACATACCCTTATATTGTATTTTGAATTGTATTTTGTATTGTATTTTCTGGTAACTGTTTCTTATGATTGTTTGAACATGAACCTCTGAATTGTGAAGCGCTGAGGAATATGTTGGCGCTATATAAATAAAGATTATTATTATTATCATGTCTCATCGAGATGAAAAGGAAATGAATAAAGCTAGGTGAAATTTTCAACCAGTACTTTGAGACTAAGGACTTTGGAAATGTAACATATTATTTGGGAATCCAAATCCAGAGAGAGTAAGATGCGAGTTTTCTTCTCAAAGTTCTAAAATGTTAGCAATCCTGAACCAGTTTGCAATGTCAGAAGCCAAAGGTGTGTCAACACCAATGGATCTGTCCTACTTACAGTTTGGAAGTAGAAGAAGATCGACTACCTATCAATAAGAGTTACAGACAAGAAGTGGGGCGCTTCTGTACATAGCAACCACAACTCATTCAGATATTACAGCCGCAGTTGGAATTCTCTGCTGACATGTAAGCAAGTCACGCCAAAGAGACTGGAATGTAATTAAGAGAATTCTACAATATCTTAAGGAAACTCAATGGCTAAATCTTAAGATATGTGCATCAGGAGATATCACTCTCAGAGGTTTTGTAGATGCAGATTGGGCTGGAGATACAAGTGATCAGAAATCAACAAGTGGTTACTTGTTCAAGTTAGGAGAACATTCAATTTCTTTGTCCAGCAGAAAAAGACTGTCAGTTGTATTGTCTTCTACAGAAGCAATAATGCAATAGGTGTCAGCTGCTTATGCAAGTCAAGACGTTATTTGGTTGAAACAACTTTTGGAAGATTTTGGCAAGCCACTAGCTCAGCCAAAAGTTATATATGAGAACAACCAAGGATGTATTAAACTTGACAGCAGTGAGAAGATTAGTGCAAGGACTAAGCACATTGACGTTAAACATCACCACTTACGTAACTTGGTGGAACATGATGTACTAGAGTTTGTTTATTGCAAGGCTGACAAGATGTTAGATGTTGGTATGACAAAACCTTTGCCAAGAGCCAAGTTTGAGGACTTCAGAACCGCAATGGGACTAACAGGATAAGTAGTTGTTGGGTGGGGGTGTTGGAATATGTTTAGTGCAACAACTCCATTCCTGTATATGTAAGTGTTCTATTGCTAGGTTTGTGCATTGTCTATAACGTTAGAAAAAAAAAAACACTCCCAGAGACTCACACACAGGAAAGACCATGTGACTGTAACCAGTTTTCCTGTGTCTGTGCATGAGAGGAGAAGCAGCCTGCTAATGCTGCACAAAGACACTTAAGATATGTATGTTCCTGATTCCCCAAAGCCTATCATATCTCTACCTGTTTATTGCTAATTTAAGGTCTGTTTTGTTGTCAACATACTTGAGAGTATCCTGAATGATCCGCTGCCAACACATTGCCATTAATGATCCTTGTTCTGGATTCTTCTGTGTGGTTCTTCTATGTGCGTGTGATGGCACTTACATACTTGTGTTTGGACAACTTTTTTCTATTTCTTTAAATTAAAAAGTTCACTATTGTCCTCATTTTTACAGGATAGATAAAGATCTGTATGCACCAGATTTATTTCTACAGATTTAAAAAAATTTACCAGGGGGGGCACTGTTTTGCAGTCTGCCTCAGGCAGCACAGAGGCTAGGTTCCCCCCTTGGTTCCAACATCGCTTCAATTTTTAACAACCGTCCTTTTACACCCTTTTTCGTATATGTTTGAGCAATGGGTTTGCCTTAAAATGGGTGGGGGGTTTATATTAAAATGGGTTTGGCTTTAAAATGGGTGTGGTTTAAAATGGACATGGCTTTAAAAATGGGCATGGTTTCCATACACACAAACACAGAACCTGTTGTTCAAAATATGAATCGCACCTCAGTCTCCATTAGTGTTACTATGTAAAGTCCTGTCCAGGAAGAGTGCAGGCACATGTCAAACATCCATAGAACCTCCTTCCTTGACCACTATATTAAGTAATAGCTAATTTCACACAGCATAGCAGTGCAGACAGCTAGAGCTCTACTTTGGTCTGCACGATAAACTTAGTTGCCACAGCCTACCGGAATCTGAATTCATTGTTATGTGGCTTGAGAAGAAAAAAGGAAATTATCCTCAGCACCAGCAGAGAAAACACTGGGGGCACAAACAGCGTTCTTGCAAATGAGGTTGAGCACTGAGCTCCGAAGAAAATTTCCTACAGGCGCTATAGCTGTGTGCTCAGTATTACACACATGTATGGCCGGGTCATGGCAGAGGTGGGACTGTGTCTGTCCTATTGTGTAGGTTAGCAGGGATAGGCTTTATGGAAGTCATTGGGATGTATTCATCATCTGATCATTTCCTCCAGCATCAGGAGCACTATTTCAGCTCTTTCTCCCCTCAAGTCAATGCTGTTTATTGCAGTTCCTATGTGGTAGTGGTGGAGCTAGTATTGTTTGTCTCTTTCAGCTTGGGATTGGTCATTTTGGTTAGTTGTTCCCTGTATTTCCCCCTGTCATGTGATTTACTAAGCTTGCAGTACTTTTCTAAGGGATGCATACTTTGTTCATAAATAAGAACCTGACGCGCCACCATATGAGAGCTATCCCTGACATAGGTCCGGGAAGGACGGACCCTGCCCAAGTACCCCCATTCCTGGGAGGAGGGTGAAGATTATTCTGGCCCTTAAGGGGAAGCTTGTGTGAAGTGCATCTGTAGCTGCGCCTTTGCTGTAGAATTACCCCATAACTAGGTTCATAGAATTTTTGACATGATAGGTTCCCTTGAATTTTGCAGGACTCTACAAAACAAACTCTGAGATACATTTGATATCAGATTAACATGGAAAGTTATATTTGTCTAATAATACTCTTTATATTCGGAAAAGATAAAAGTTGTGACTTCTTTTGGTGCAACGCAAAATTCAGTCTGTATTTTTGGATCTTATTATATTTTGTAAGTCACAATGGAGACCCAAAACATGAAACAGGATCTTACTCCACTAATTATATATTTATTTATTTATTTGTATGCCATGAGTGTGATGGAAATGTAAATATGTTCCGCTATTTTTCAAACATGGCATCCACGTTAATAATTAGTTGGGAAACTGATGCACATCTGGTAGGCAGTTTATCTTCATTTGCATATTGATTCTTTGCTGCCAGGAGAAACAAGTCTAAACCTTGCATTTCATTACAATTTTTAACACCAATATAAAAGAATATTTAGAATGCTGATAACTTTCTAATAGATTTGCTAAACAATCCTATATACTGAAACAAAAATGAAGTGATATTCAATGGCCAAGATATTGTTAAATCAAATAGTTCTATGAGAGAAATGGAGGGAATTGCTGTGCAGTCCTTGCAGAATGTCTTGTAACATGCAAGTAATTTTACATCTTCCTTACTGAAGGGGGTATTAGTGTCCTTTCAACATAGCTACAACAACAGAAAGCACAACCTGGTGAATCAGCTAATGTCACCACCAGAAATATAGGCTTTTATCACTCCTGAGGAGCCTTTAAAATATCTACCATACTGTTTAATATTAATATTTAACACCCTTCAGCTCAATCTCGAGCTATGGCTTCTATATGGATGAACACTCTGTAGGAGGATCAATCTTGTGCAAGCCTAGTGTGATGCAGCGGCTTGCTGCATTGCAAATATGTATGCTGGGACTTGTAGTTCCACTGTCTCAAATAATTAATTACAAGTAATTGGTTTGCAAGTAAGCAGAAGGACATGGGTGTGTCTGGCAAACCTGAAACCTCCCACAGGTGTGTCTCATGTGGAACAGATGGGATATAATACAACTTCCTGTTTGGTCACATGTTGCGCTAGGTTTGCAGCAGCCATGTGTCAGAAGCACATGGTGGAGAATCCATGTGTGTGCAGAACTTGGGATAGCTCTGACAGGACCTGTGAGGGCTCTCTCTTGGTGCTTGGAGCGACCATGCCCTGGAATGCACCTGGTATGAAATCATGGAAACAGCCAGCGTCTTGGAAGGTACGCAACGAGACCACAGGGATATTCAGATATCTACAGTCCTGCTGAGGATCTGGAACTGTTAGATGTTGGATCCCAGAGAGGCAATTTCCTGAATGATGAACTGGCAGGATTCAGTGAAGGGAGCTGAGAATAGCTCTTGAAGGTAACCATGTGTCTAAAATGGACTATGTATATAATGACAGGTGGGCGTACTCACCATTGGAACTTACTAAATGTCATGAATGTTCCTTTGATGTTAATGGACTGTATCATATATGAGGTGTATGATGTGTAATAAACCAAATGGACTTTATTTTTCTGTAAAAACATGCCTGTTTGCCTCAATCCCGCTACCATTTGAGTGTCCCCCAACATGCTCCGTGAGCAAATTACTACACTAGAAAGGTCCACCAGAGTCTTCTCCAACCTCACTCTTACCCCACCAAGTAGCTAAATAAATTACTTATTATCCAAAATATAAGGTACTGGAGTTGATACAGTCTTTATAAATGCCATAAAAGAAAACCTTTTGAAACCACTTTCAGGAGATAAAAATGCCAATGAAAATGGTTTACTGTCACAACAGAAATGTGTATATGGGTTTGGAAAAAATACACTTTTAACAATTACAATTTTTAAATCAAAAGATATATATATATACAAATTTTATGTGTTTAAATCTAGATATCAGAACAAGTATGTAACATACCGTATATACTCGTGTATAAGCCGACCCGTGTATAAGCCGACCCCCCTACTTTTGCCCCAAAACCTGGGAAAACCTATTGACTCGTGTATAAGCCGAGGGTGGACCCCAGCACAGGTATACAGCCCCCAGCAGTGTGGTATACAGCAGCCTCCCCAGTGGTAGTATACAGCAGCAGCCCCAGTGGTAGTATACAGCAGCCCCAGAGGTAGTATACAGCAGCCCCAGTGGTAGTATGCAGCAGCCCCAGTAGTAGTATACAGCAGCCCCAGAGGTAGTATACAGCAGCCCCAGTGGTAGTAAACAGCAGCAGCCCCAGTAGTAGTATACAGCAGCAGCCCAGTAGTATATACAGCAGCAGCCCCAGTGGTAGTATACAGCAGCCCCAGAGGTATATACAGCAGCCCCAGTGGTAGTATACAGCAGCAGCCCCAGTGGTAGTATACAGTAGCAGCCCCAGTGGTATATACAGCAGCAGCCCCAGTGGTAGTATACAGCAGCCCCAGAGGTATATACAGCAGCCCCAGTGGTAGTATACAGCAGCAGCCCCAGTGGTAGCACGCAGCAGCCCCAGTGGTAGTACAGAGCAGCCCCAGAGGTATATACAGCAACCCCAGAGGTATATATGTGGTAGTATACAGCAGCAGCCCCAGTGGTAGTATACAGCAGCCCCAGAGGTATATACATTAGCCCCAGTGGTAGTATGCAGCAGCCCCAGTGGTAGTATACATCAACCCCAGAGGTAGTATACAGCAGCCCCAGAGGTAGTATACAGCAGCCCCAGAGGTATATACAGCAGCCCCAGTGGTAGTATACAGCAGCAGCCCCAGTAGTATATACAGCAGCAGCCCCAGTGGTAGTATACAGCAGCCCCAGAGGTATATACAGCAGCCCCAGTGGTAGTATACAGAAGCAGCCCCAGTGGTAGTATACAGCAGCAGCCCCAGTGGTATATACAGCAGCAGCCCCAGTGGTAGTATACAGCAGCCCCAGTGGTAAATACAGCAGGAGCCCCAGTGGTAGTATACAGCAGCCACAGAGGTATATACAGCAACCCCAGAGGTATATATGTGGTAGTATACAGCAGCAGCCCCAGTGGTAGTATACAGCAGCCCCAGAGGTATATATGTGGTAGTATACAGCAGCAGCCCCAGTTGTAGTATACAGCAGCCCCAGTGGTAGTATACAGCAGCAGCCCCAGAGGTAGTATACAGCAGCCCCAGAGGTATATACAGCTGCCCCCCCATATCAGTATACAGGCCCCCCCCTTGTGTAGCAATCCTGCAAAGGAAGAGATTAGTATACTTATCCCTGCCGCTGTCCCGCCGCCGCTATCGCGCTCCTCCGGCTTCATCCAGCGTCTTCCGGCTTCCTCCTCTGGCGCGCAGACAATGACGTCATTGCCTGCGCCCACCGAAGGAAGCCGGAAGACGCTGGATGAAGCCGGAGGAGCGCGATAGCGGCGGCGGGACAGCGGCAGCGGGACAGCGGCAGGGATAAGTATACTAATCTCTTCCTTTATAGGATTGCTACACAAGGGGGGGGGGCCTGTATACTGATGGGGGGACTGTATACTGTATACAGTGTATATAGTATACAGTGACTCGCGTATAAGCCGAGGGGGGGACTTTTCAGCCAAATTTTTGGGCTGAAAAACTCGGCTTATACGCGAGTATATACGGTGAGTACTTAAAAAAAGGTAGCAAGTATCTGAAATTAAAGGGAACCCTAAGGTCCCTTAGGTACCCACCACCAGCAGTTCTGTGCCTATCTATAATACCTGCCCAACATGTCTTTATGTAGTATCATCCATAAACATGCATGGCATGGTCGATCACCCTGCAGTGGTAAAGCACGTTATCACACCCACAGGGGTGTGATAACATAAGTGGGCCAAATAGTCAGGGGAATTAACACCCCTTCGACTAGTCAAGGTCCTAATTAGCATCTCATACATCTCATAAACAGTCTTTAGAAATACTTTTAGTAAAGATCTGTTTATGGATGCTACTACATAAAGGGACTGTAAGGCAGGTATTATAGATATAGGCACAGAACTGCTGGGGGTACTCAGTGCCCAGAGGACCTGACTAGAGATGAGCGAACCTTTTGAAGTTCGGGTTTAGTTTGCTTTGTCGAACTGGCAGATGTTTGACAAACTTCCGAACCCCATTCAAATCAATGGAAGGTAAAATCAAAGGCATAGAAAACACATTTCAAACACAGCTCAAATCATTGTAGAGTGGACCCCGCTATTTTAGCACAATCGTTACCTTCCTAAACTATTACATACGAAGCTTCAGCATCGCTGTTACCCTGCTTGCAAGTCAACTCATTAACTTCAGACATATTCCCTGCTTTTTCCAAGTGATTGGTTAAAGTTAGCCTTTGCATATGTAATTGGTTGCCAGTATGGCAACCAATCCGATGTCAGTTTACTGTAAAAATAAATAAATATCTGTAAAAAATGTCATGTTGTCTCCCCCTAGCCAAGATAAAGCACACAAGAGGACAATGGATTGGGGGCTCAAAACACCCTAGCCCCCAAGCCTCCAACCCCTATCCCACATAGACCACTCTACAGAGACCGTAGTGTCTCTGGGGCAAATATGCTACCCCAAATTGGGCCGATGCTACCCACCATCCTAATATTAGGAGACCTAAACACCATGGCTAAAAAATCAATAAATACTACCCCATTGTACCAGTCATATCTATCTACCCACTCCCAACCCTTGCCTCTCACCCCACAATTTTAAGGTTGACCCACTCCAAATTAGTACTCAAACTAACTACCATCACTCTACACGGAAAAATACTCCTTACGACAGCTAGCACGCCCCCCCTATTGTGAATGTATAAAGTAATAGCATACAACGTCTGAGGGCTCAGCCCCCCGTTTAAAAGAAAACGCGCTCATTGACTACTCAAAACATGCACCGGACATCATACTACTACAGGAAACCCACTTTACAGACAGCTCCTTCCCAAAATTCTTCCATACAACATACACCAAATGCCACCTAGCATCCCACCATAAAAAAACTGGAGGAGTGGCTACCCTATTCCACAACTCCTTCCCATTTGTGCAAGATCAAATGACCGTGGACAAAGAAGGCAGATACCTCATAATATGCGGGACGGTACAATCAAAACGAATCTGCATCGTAAATAGCTATGCCCCCCAGACAATGCAAATGAAAACAATCCGAACCATAGCAAAATTGATAAGGGACTTAACTTACAACCTCTTACTCTGGGGAGGAGACTTTAACTTAGCCATAGACGTGGCATTGGATAGCTCCACCCAAAAATGATCCGATATCACCAACACTGAAAGAAAAACTCTACAAAACCTACTTAAATCCCACCAAGTGGTAAACACATGGAGAGAAACCCACACGCGCTTGAGGGGCTACCCCTGCTTCTCAAAGACCCACCACTCATACTCCAGGATAGACTGGATACTAACGAACTCTGACAACTTAACATCCCTTCTCTACTCTAGACACATCCCGTCCTGCTGGTCAGACCATGACTGCGTACTATCAGTATTTGAAACCAGTACGGAGACTTCATCTCTTTACAGATGGCGACTAAATGAATCCCTATTGACAAATTCCCACACCAGAACGCAGATAGAACAAGAACTCAAATCCTAATTCCTCAATATTATACACCACACCAACAAATCCAAGTCACCCTCAACTGTCCTGGCCCTAGACATAGAAAAGGCCTTCGACTCTGTAGCCTGGCCATACCTGTTCCACGTCCTGAACAGATTGGGGCTACCCCAACAACTGATAAACTCCCTTAAGCTCCTCTACAACAACCTAATCACATACCTAAAACTCCCATCTACCTCCCCGGAACCAATAATCATTAAAAGAGGTACGAGGCAGGGGTGCCCCCTGTCACCTACTTTATTCGCTATGATTATGGAGTCCTTAGCCCAATAGATACGATCCTACCCAGATATTACAGGCCTCAAAATAGGGAAACACACCTACAAAGGAAGCCTCTTCGCGGATGACCTATTACTGACCCTAACGAACCCACATATATCGCTCCCAAACTTGATGGCCACCCTTAAACAATTTGAGGAGATCTCAGGACTGAAAGGCAACGTGGACAAATCGGAAATAATGTTTATTAACATCTCAGTTAAGGACCGAAACCTAATTCTGTCCAATTTTAAATTTACACACAAAGAGCACTACATTTCTCATCTTGGAATCAATCTTACATCACATAAAACCACCCTATACAAATATAACTGCAGCCCCATATTGCAAAAGTTAGAGCAGGATCTCAACAAATGGTCAACATAAACCCTCTCCTTCTTAGGGAGAGTACATACAATAAAGATGGTCACACTACCCCAATTTTTTATATCTATTCCGTTCATTACCAATACCAATACCAATGTCCATATTCAAAACTTTCCACTCCCAAATAAACCGATTCATAAGGATCAACAAGAGACCGCGCATATCCATGCATACCCTACATAAACACAAAACAAAAGAGGGGGCGTCACTGCCAAATTTCGTACATTACTATAGACCAACACAAATGGCCCAAATGGCAACAATACATGCAGAGCAGAACACCCCCCTTTGGACCCAAATAGAGAACTCACAATTAGCCCCATACACCCTGAGGGGTCTTCTGTGGGCTAGGGGTACACTATCAAAAAACGTAAATATGCTCTCGCCATACACCCTCCACACCCTACAACTATGGCGATCTATAAGATTTCAATACTCCCTCCAATCTCACCCATCACCACTATTGAAGCTATTTAATAATCCAATGTTTCAACCTGGGGTCTCCTCCAAAACCACAAATGGCGGGAACAAAACAATATATGTAGACTGCAACAACTTCTAAACCACTCAACACTTATGCCCAGGCATGCACTCATTATGAGATATAAAATTACGCCCAAGGAAACCTTCAGAATAGAACAAATATACCACTTTACACATACCCTGCTCAAAAATATAGCACACCCAAAAGCGAAAGAATTTGAACTAAAATGTATACACGACCCCCTGAGCAAAGGATTACTATCACAAATATACACAACACTCAACCCACATTGGGATAATCGTAAGCTAAAAGTTATGGAACAATGCGAACTAGACCTGGGAATCACACTCAGACCAGAAATATGGTACAGATGTCCCGAAAATATCATGATGGGAAGCCATCAAGTATCAATAATGGAAGCATCCTTTAAGTTTTCCACAGGATGCACCGTGTCCCAAGCTTCATGCACAACATATAGAGCTCCAAACCCGACAGATGCTTTAGAGGCTGTGATACAGTAGGGGACACACTTCACACATGGTGGACATGCCCAATTGTAAAATCCCTTTGGAAGGACATCATCAAACTAATCGAATCCACCCTAGATGACAAACATATATTCACGTCATCAATAGTACTGTTTGGAGACAAACCGCCTAATGTGAGTAACAAAACATATTGGATACTCACTTACATAACCATGGCCACCTGAAACCATATAGCCAAACAATGGAACACGAACACGCTGTCGCTAGTAAAGGTAAAATGCAGAATCTACTCCATAATGCCCTTTTAGAAAATAGAAATAACTAGAAATGAGTCCATGGATCTCTTCAAGGCTATATGGGACCCCTGAATAGCCAAAAATGAAGACCGATACCTCTTCAGAGTAATGTTGCTATCAACCTAAGAAACACAGTAACACTAACCTCTATAAGGAAAATGAAACACTCTGATAACCAGACCAACAAGATAATACTCCGTAGACGCCAACATGCCATCCCATAGAATTATCCACCCTCTCCCCCTCAACACGAACCCTTGTCAAACTGCTACGAACATGCCTCCACTTCGCTACTCAAGATACGTCTTACATCAATACCAAATTTTAAACTACGTTACAACGCCTTGCTACATGAACCTAAACCCCCTGCGAGGGGACTGTTTTTACATTATATTGATTAACAATTGTTCAAATGCTTTTGCTTTTCTTTTCTTTCCCCTTTTCTCACAATAAAATTTTAATGATAAGGTCCGGCACCAAAAGTTCTTTGCTCCAAAAATGTTCCTTTATTATTAAACACCATAAAAAACATGGATAACCAAGGCTAATATAAGCCAGATTACAAACAGAAAAACCCGGGCGCTGGCTTACATGTTTCGAGGCTGAAGTGCCACTTCATACCCACGTCAGCTTCGAAACATGTAAACCAGTGGCCGGGTTTTTCTGTATGTAATCTGGTTTATATTAGCCTTGGTTCTCCATGTTTTTTTATGGTGTTCAATAATAAAGAACTTTTTTGGAGCAAAGAACTTTTAGTGTTGGACTTTATCAATATTTATTTATCGTTATACAGTCTAGTGTGGACACTTCATGGAAAACTTATGAATGGTTTTCAACCAGAATTCTCCAATGATGTATATTTGAAAGTTTATTAAAGGGACTCTGTCAGGTCATTTTTCAATATGATTCTAATAGTATTCTTGAATAGTGCCCAGGCAGACCTTTCAGAATATGTAAAAATCATTAATGTACCCTGTGTAGTTCTCTTGCTATAAGCATCTTCACACCCTGTAAAAGTAATTGACATGACTACTGAGCAACTAGAGAGTCACAATTTTTAAGTCTTATTTAAATATCCATGCCTATTCAAGCTGTTATCTGTCCCTCCCCTCTGTGTTTGAAGTTACATTGAATCTCTCAGGTTTTTGCAGGCAGCTGAGAAGGGGGATTGAGAGGGGTGAGGTGTTTGGTGCTACAGCTGTAGTAACATCACTACAGTCTGTGCTATCTGTTAAAATTTTCATTTTATATGAACATTGGTTTTCCTGCATATAATGTGTTTGTCTCCTGAGCAAATGATCACTTGTTCATATAACACACAATACACACATGCCTCAGATACACACAATGAAGATCTGCTAAGAGCACACACACACCTCTTACTGATTGCAGGAAGGGGGGAGGGGAGACCTGCAGCCAATATACTCACAAGGCTCCTCCACTGGACCTAGTGGTTGGCGTCCACCTCAATAGTCAAAAGAAATTGTAGAGATGATCCAGTGGCATGCTTCATAATCCTTTTATTGTGTACGCTGGACGCGTTTCGGAGGAACAGACCTCCTTAATCATCAGCTGATGATTAAGGAGGTCTGTTCCTCCGAAACGCGTCCAGAGGCACCCCCTGTGCACTGTGATGATTTTATGATTGCACAATAAAAGGATTATGAAGCATGCCACTGGATCATCTCTACAATTTCTTACAAACACACCTCCTCCCCTCTCCTTTCTCCTTTGTCAGCATAAAAGCCACAGGAGACAGAGCTGTGTAGTGATACATGAATATTCATTCCTTGGGGAGTGGGCAGCAGAGATCTTACTGTGATTGACAGATGGAATTAATCTTTTATTTTGAATTTTACACAGGATGGGAGGAGTGTATAAATAATAGAAATTCATTAACAGAGAGAGCTTAGAGAAAAGAATTAGAAAATGATAGCAGTTACATATAGATTTGTGACCTGACAGATTCCCTTTAAAATGTCTTGTATGGCGGTTATGCTTTAAATACGATTAATCATGTATTAATCATCATGGCAGGGGAAATCGACATATATTTGAGATACCATTGTTCATGTTGTGAGAACACACATTGTGCACTATGGTTTTTGGTTCAACTGTTAGTAATACCGTATAATTAATTTTATTAATATACGATTTGGTATTGTAGTTTTATATATCCTCTTCATGTTAATATAAAATACACTATGAATAAGTAAGAGCGGTTTGTCGCCAGAACACGTTAGTGAATTCATTATACCAATATATACCATGGAATTTTTAATATGTATATTCAATAAAGTAAAGTGATTGTAAAGGACGATGGATGTGCTTGCTCTCCATTTCTTTTTCATTTCTGTATTTTGCATTATCATGACAAAAGTATCTCTGAACTATTTTTTTATGATAAAAAATGTGTTTTACATTGTAATTTAAATGTTTGTGACCTTTGCTTTTGCAGGAACGACTCAGCATATTGTTTTACACTTTTTGTCTAACATATAGGTGCATCTCAATAATTTATAATATTATCAAAAAGTACATTTATTTATTTCAGTAATTCAATACATACAATCGTGTATTCCACGAGACATCAAAGAGTGAATTTATTATTCATTATTATTTTTGATTTATTAGTGAATGCGCTTCAATACTCCCTGAATCGCCCTGACACATGGCAATATGATACTTATTTGTCCTTAGGAAGGGGCCAGGGAGCCCTAAACATGTTGACTAATAAGTCAATATTATTTTAACCCTTCATCCTCCCTACTCTATATGCACAACTCTAGGGACTGCAGCAGCCGTGATATGCTTTTATAGTGGTTGTGACTCTCACAACCACACAAGGTAAAGCCTCTGATACCTATTTAGGTAATATTTTATCTCTCAGACTCTTCATCCCATTTCTGGACCATTTCTGAGATAATGACCTTTGAGTTTTCATTGGCTGTAAGCCATAATCATCAACATTTACAGAACTAAGCACTTGACATAGATCACTCAGTTTGTAATGACTCTATATAATATACTAGCTGTAGTACCTGGCTACGCCCGGGTTAATAAATAACTGCTGTTAGCTATAACAAAATAGAATTTGAATATGTCATATTAATGACCTGTAGGAAAATAGAAGCTGAGCTGTGATTGGTTGCTATAGGCAGCCTGATAAATCTCCAGCCAATAGTAAACCCTCCCCCCGGCCGGGCCGTATATATTACCTCACACATACACATAATAGACAGCTCATGTGACTGACATCTGCCTTAATTCCCTATATGGCACATGTGTTGCACATTGGCTGTTTTTAATCAGATGTTTATATTTGGAAATTAAACATACCAGACGTATGTGGTGAGTTGTGTGAGGCAATTTGTGCACATTTGTGTCTGTCTGTGTGGTGTGTGTGTCCCTGGGGTGTGTGTGTGTCCCAGAGGTGTGCATGTGTCCCTGTGGGGGGGTCCCTGTGGTGTGTGTCTTTTTTGGGGGGAGGGGTGTCCCTGTGGTGTCTGTCCTTGTGGGGGGAAGGGTGTTTCTGTGGTGTGTGTCCATCCCTATGGGGTCTGTGTGTTCCTGTGGGGTGTGTGTGTGTGTCTCTGTGTCCCTGTGGGGTGTGTATGTGTGTATGTCCCTGTGGTGTGTGTGTCCCTGTGGGGTGAGTGCATGTGTCCTTATAGGGTGTGTATGTGTGTGTGTCCCTGTGGGGGGGTGTCTGTGTGGTGTGTGTGTAGCGCCCCTGTGACTAGGTGCCACAGAGTGGTATTGCATTTATTATTTATGTGTAATAATATTTTTGTAAGTTGCTGGTTTAGGTTTAAATCTTATGGAGTCTATTTTTACACTCACTTAGGACTGCACCACTTAGAGTAGGGGGAACTGGTAATATAGTAGGTTCCACAGGTGGGGGCAGAGCTTAGGATAGAGTAAGAGTCACAGTTGACAGTTTACCTCGGTCGGTGCTGGGAAGGCAGACAGAGTGGTCAGGCCTGGCAGCCCAGCTGAGTGGAGGGTACCCCATCTTTATGTGGGGACCCAGGACAGATGGCAACGGGCCAGGGCTGGTAGGAGCCAGCTGGTCATGTTGAGGGGACACCAGTGACACAGACAAGGAGGCAGCCAGGAGTTCAGCCCTGACTGAAAAACGGACGAGCTGTAGACCTAACAGAAACGGGTTGCTGACAGCGCCACAAGGTACCTCTCCCCTCAGGACTGAAAATCGGTTCAGGACACTAGAAGAAACTAAAAGGGACAGACATATACTGCGGTGCTGGAAGGGAGCCTTCTGTTTCCCATTTTTGGGTTGCCTTATCCAGGCTGAGTAGTGGACAGACCTTATCTTCTAGACACAGACCGTAGGACTGGCGGGGGAGCTCTTCAAAGGAGGTGAAAGACTGAAAGAACTAGAGTAAGGAAGAAAGTAGTAAACCCTGAAAGACTAAGAGAGGACATCTAGAGACTCCATAAGAGAAATCCTGAGTTGGCAGCAACACCTCAAAACCAAACTGTACCGTGTCTTGTTATACCATCAGTCGGTACCAAGTAAAGCAGACTTAAACTGGAACTGTTTCTGTTATCCTTCCTGCCGCAGCCCGGAGGGCTTAACATCATCAAGCAGAAGGGTAAGAACTGCACCAC
Organism: Allobates femoralis; assembly: GCA_033576535.1. Taxonomy (NCBI): domain Eukaryota; kingdom Metazoa; phylum Chordata; class Amphibia; order Anura; family Aromobatidae; genus Allobates; species Allobates femoralis. The sequence continues at coordinate 140,107,466 of JARQOC010000003.1, forward strand.
CATCACCATCACTGCCCTCCCTCACCGTCTCACCACAACATCGCTGCCCTGAGGTAAAGCTCCACCTGTGGGGAGCTGTACCACACTTTGCTGTCCATCCATCACCTCAGTGGCCGGCTGGCAGCGCTGGTACCAAATTACCGGACACTACAGGTGGCGTCACGTTCCCCTGTAAATAACCCCTTTAACCCCCACCGTTTACCATCAACATCTGGTGTAATTGATCACCAGGGCACGGCACCGGAGTCCCGACCATCCGTGACTCCCCACACAGTAGCCCTGGTGTCCGAGTCCCTCATCCACCCTAGCTCTGGTTGAATCAAATGTCTCTGTGTTGTGTGTGTCTCTTTGTGGTGTGTGTGTTTATGTTCGGGTACGTGGTGAGTATCCAATCTTGGGGCTCCACCTTAGCTGTTACTCTTTGTGTGCATGTGGTGTGTATACATGTCCCTGTGCGTGGTGAATATTCCATGTCAGGGCCCCACCTTAGTGAATATATGCTGGTATATGCTGTTAGTCTTTGGTGCTGTCATTAAGCCCCTCTCATTCACAACTGTCAACTGGTAACTGTCACTTTCTCTCCATTACGTAGATAGGGCCAAAATTGCTTGGTGAATTGGAACGTGCGGGGTTAAAATTTCGCCTCACAACATAGCCTATGACGCTCCCGGGGTCTAGACGTGTGACTATGCAAAATTTTGTGACTGTAGCTGGCAGCTGTCGATTTTCCTCCCACCCATTTCCTTTAACTTTTTCCCCATTATTTAAATAGGGCCAAAATTGTTCGGTGAACTGGAATGCGCAGGGTTAAAATTTCGCCTCACAACGTAGCCTATGACGCTCTTGGGGTCCAGACGTGTGACTGTGCAATATTTGTGGCTGTAGTTGCGACGGTGTAGATGCCAAGCTTTGTTATACTAAGAATGTCCTTTGTTGCCTATATTAACAAATCAGAACTCAGATTAATTAACAGTAGCAAAATAGAAGCTGAGCTGTGATTGGTTGCTATTGGCAGCCTGATAAATCACCAGGAAACAGGAAACCCTCCCCCCTGACAGTATATATTAGCTCACACATACACATAATAGACAGTTCATGTGACTGACAGATGCTGTATTTCCTATATGGTACATTTGTTTCTCTTGTAGTTTTGCTGCTTATTAATCAGATTTTTATTTTTGAAGGATAATACCAGACTTCTGTGTGTTTTAGGGCGATTATGTGGCGAGGTTGGTGTATGTGTGGTGAAATGTGTGCTGAGGGTGGTATATGTGTTCAAGCACGTCGTAGTGTGTGGAGCATTTTGTGTGTGTGTTCATATCCCCGTGTGTGGTGAGTATCCTATGTCGGGGCCCCACCTTAGCAACTGTACGGTATATACTCTTTGGCGCCATCGCTCTCATTCTTTAAGTCCCCCTTGTTCACATATGGCAGCTGTCAATTTGCCTCCAACACATTTCCTTTCACTTTTTCCCCATTATGTAGATAGGGGCAAAATTGTTTGGTGAACTGGAACACGCAGGGTTAAAATTTCACCTCACAACATAGCCTATGATGCTGTCGGGGTCCAGACGTGTGACTGTGCAAAATTTTGTGGCTGTGGTTGCGACGGTGTAGATGTCAATCCCGGATATACATACATACACACATTCAGCTTTATATATTAGATGTGTTTCCCTGCGTATATTGAATTACTGAAATAAAGTAACTTTTTGAGGATATTCTAATTCTTTGAGATGCACCTGTTAATACTGTGTTCTACATTGTGTGGACAGTGTAAAAGAAGATTAAATTGTAAACCTAACAAACAAAGCAAATGGTCACAAAAGAAATGATGTAAAAATAATCCATATAATAATGGAATCCACTATTATCACTGAATAGTTGTCTTATTCAGAATACCAGAAATCACTGTATTTATCCATCAAATTGAGTATTTGGAGAGGAAACAATACGCACATTGAAGCCAACCATTAAGACAATGTGACAGTATGAATGGGAAATGGATCTTGAAATGACTTGTCTGTATTCCTTCACTGAAATGAATGAATGAAACATAAATATAAAAATCATTATTAACAATGATTTTACTTGTTGCACAAATGTATTCTGTATCAGGCTATCAGTGTGGTCTCCTTTTACTTTGGATGTAGGTAAAACACATTGAATATTTAATTTTCCTTTGACTATAACGTAAAAGCCTCTGGGAGACAATCTAATGGTTCCAATTATATAACATGGAAGTAGATAAAACAACAGCTAATTGAAATACATAAATATTGATGTCAATTAGCTAAGAATTAAATGCACAGTTAAAAAGGTAAGTGCACCAGAGAATTAAATGGTTGAGCAGAATTATCTTTTGGAAAATGCAATGAATTAGTATATCATTCCACAAAGACTGCATAATACATGCATCATTACAAAATGATTTTTAGTTGGTGAAGATATAATATTTAGATTACCCACCACAGTGAAAAAAAAGACTTCTTAATGGCATAGATCATTATCCAGAAATTCTCAGATATGCTTTGGGATTTCATTCAATTAGAGGATATGATATGTCCTAAAAGTAATAAGAAATTGTAAGTCTTATAAAATAAGAATAAAATAAAATTGAATGTTCAACACAAGAGACAGAATCTGCTTCAAGTTAGGATAAAGCAATTTAAAATTGGATATATGAAGCTAACTATAATTTAATCATCTGAATAATAGCAATGTGGATAGTCATAGTTTAAAACCACCTGCAGTAACAACTGGTAGTAAAATGTAAATTGAAAAATTCTCAAAACCACAAGTGATTAGTATCAATGAAGCATGGGATCTCAGCTTTATGCTTGAAAATTAAATAGCAAAATGGCTTGATATCAGCTTTTCTGGGAGATTTTGCTTTTCAAAGCAAAAATGTCAACTCTTTCACCTATTAGAAAATCATCCTTCACTTTTAACTCATGACGGGACTTAATTTTCCAATAAAATGGCACAATGCAGTCTTTTTTTTATGGCAAAATTTTACAAGAGTCATAAAGGGTCGCGTCTTATTAAAAATTCATGGTAATGTTCTTTTATGCTATGCATAATAGACATGTAGACCAAAAAAAGTTCACTAGGTTTATGGTTTCATACACTCCTTTCAAAGATTAATGATCAATCAAAACATAAGAAATATTACAGTGCCTAAAAACTTGCTTTACTTAGCGAAATGTTTAAAAATAATAAAAGATATTCGATTATTTTTAGCACAATAAACAACCCCTCTTTCATAGATGACGTTTGTATTTTTATTTATTAATAATGGAGAGCAAGTGATTTTAATAGATTTTTAAATATACTTTCTAAGAGAATTCTGGTTGAAAACCATTCATAAACCTTCCAGAAGGTGTCCCCACTAATCTGTGTCAGAAGCTAACATATGTTCTTTCTCACGTTGAAACGTTGAACATTAAAATTCTCTGTTCTGTATACAAAGGCAAAGATTAAAACTTTTTTGTGAACTTATTTGAGACTCCTCATATCTATCTTTAAGTATAATCCCATATTCAGTGTGCCAGAATATTCTCTATATATGTTCTTTCTCAACCAGATCCATCTTCAAGCTTCTCACCCTGAATTTAGGGCATGTAACCATATAAGGGCAAAAGGATGGGGCCTACACAGCATCCACACTACTGACTGCAGCTGATGAGGTGACAATGTATCAGATCTCATCAAGCTACAGCAAAGTTGCTAAGCAATGTCAGAACGTCAGGATCAATGCAAACTCCTCTTTTCTTGGCAGAAAGTTCTGATCTGTGACGTAACAGGGACACATATACACACATGCAGTGGGTCACATAATGCGTTGGGTCCCCACATATACACACACACATAAACACACATATATACACACATGTATACATACATGCACGTGGCTGGTCAAGTGATGCAGCGGGGACACACACATACATATTCACACACATGCTCACTTACTCTCACGGCCGCCTTCTTTGGACATTCGGGTTCACAAAGATGCGTCGGCGTGACGCATCACAACAACCCACAGCAAAATTACAGTAATTATAGGATTAAGTTGGAGGGGAATTTGGTGGGAGCTAATAAAGTGGATAATGAGGTGTCACTGTTTATTTTGTATGTAATAAAGGATTTCTCTCTGTTTTGCATTTTTTTTCTTTACTGAAAGTATTGCTAATGGCCAGCTGTCAAACTGACGGCTGACATTAACAATAGGGCTTGATGTCAGCTGCCAAAAAAAGCGGACATCAAGCCTTGATTACCCAGTCTGCCACTGCCACTAGGACAGCAGGGTTACTTCCAGTTTTGGCATCTCTCATGGAGGCGCCCATTCTGGGGAGCTGCTGGCTGCAATTTTCAGTGTAGGGGGACCAGAAAGCATTTGCCCTACCATGCTGAGAATTTGAGCCCCCAGCTGTCTGGGTTGCCTTGGCTGGCAATAGAAATGAAGCCCATGCCTGTTTTTTAATTAGTTATTTAAATAATTTAAAAAGAAATAGAGCTCCCCCTGCATTTTTCATTGCAAGAGAAGGTAACATTAGGCAGTGGGGGTTGGCAGCCAGGGGGTTGGCAGCTTGGTTTAACTATGCTGACAGTAAAAAATACAGCAAAACCCTACACATTTTTTTTTACCAGGAAATTAAACACTTTATTAATAAAAAATAAACACAGAATTAAAAATACATTTATTTACATTCATTACACAAAGGGAGGAGAGCACACAGGGGAAAGACAACTCAATGGAGAGAGCACATGAGGGGAAAATACAACACAGTGGGGAGAGAGGCTTTACACAAGCCGGAGAATGCACGTAGGGAGGCAACTCAAAGGGAGAGAGTGTGGGCAGGTGGAGAGCACATGGGCAGAGAGAGTGCACAAGGGTGAGAGATGGCAATCACCTCCAGACCGTGCCCCCATCATGATGTTACCATCCTCCATCTAGTCTGAATATATTCCCCTAATTAAGAACGGCATGCTATATGGACAGGAATGTTGACCCTTAACCCCTTCACCAGCCGGGTATTTTTTATTTTCGCTTTTCACTTATTCTCCCCTGCTTCCAAGAGCTTTTTTATTTTTCCATCAATATAGACATATGAAGGCTTGTTTTGTGCGAGATGAGTTGTACTTTCAGATGCAATCATTGATTTTACCATATACTGTACAGAAAAATGGGAACAAATTACAAATGCAGTGAAATTGCAAAAAAAAGTGCAATTACACGTTTGTTTTTGGGTTTTTTATTCGCCATGTTTACTATATGGTAAAACTGACATGTCAGTATGATGCCTCGGGTCGGTACGAGTTTGTAGGTACAAGACATTGAAAACTGAATGCAAAATATCCGCATGAAAATCACACAAAAGACACTTTGTTATAATAGGAAAATCCTGGTTAGCAGCAAGTTCTGTCAAAAAAAGTGTAAAAAAAACAGGGCTTTTGGTTTATAAGTTTTTTGCAAAAAAAGTACAGTAAGCTGCTTCACCATCAGCAAGGTTGCCCTTATAGAAGCAGTTCCTAGTTGCTGTATGTATTTAAAGGCTGCTTATGTGGAACCCACTGGGACGGGGTACTCGGTACCTGACCGGGGTACTGCTGGGGATATCAACGCAATCTTGGTCCTAACCGTGTCCCAGGTTCCGCAAGTAAATGGGGGGATATTTACAGGGGAGTTTGTCGTGATGCCACCCACGGGTTGTGGTCAGGGTGACCACCGCTGCTGCAGAACCTCCGGGGATGATGTTTGGCAGCTGGATATGTAACGGCTCTCCGCGGGTAGAGCCTGGTTCCCCGGGGCAGTGGTAGTTAAAGTCTATGATTGATGCTATGGCTATTGCAGGATAGGGATAGTAGTAGAGGTGATAGCTGTTTGTGAGGGAACGTAGGGGCTGAGCGCAAGGATCACACAGACTCACAGTTTTGAAGTTTTCCAAGGCTTTACTGCAGATGCTCTTTAGCAGAGAACTGTCCACGGAGTCTGTACCAGGGCCGGGTTGCTCCCACCCTGATCGGGTCCTCAGCTTCCCACTCCTGTGCTGTGTGTGTGTGGCCCTGCTGCCGCTCCTCACAGGTACCCCCTTTGCTAGGCAACTTGAGTCTTTCCATGTGCTTCTGACCCCGCTGTGTTGCTTCACTGAGGTACAGTGTAGATCTATAACCTCCACTATCCCGGTGTTTACTGTGCTGCGTGTGTCAGTCACAGTTTCGGATCCGATATCCGGTCTGTGCGCTCCTCTGGGGCGAGGTATGAGGTAACTCAGTCTCCCAGATGTGTTCCTCTGTTTCTCTTACTCCTTCCCTCAGACCCTGGCTAGGCCTGGAATTGAGTAGCAGACTGTGGAGAAGCCTAATGCAGCCCCTTTACACCACAATCTCTCTCCTCAGTCCTCCTAGGAACTGAACTAACTACTTCCTCTATACACCAGAATATATAAGGAAGCTGCTTTAGCTCCCCCTTCTGGCCTAGAGGCACTAGTGCAGTGTTAAGTGTTGTGTGGGGAGTTAACCCTTGGTGTTACTACTGTGGCACATTAACCCCTGGGGTGCCACACTTATGTGTGTATATACCTTTAAACAGGAATCAGTCAGGTGTTCATATAGTATGGGTTGCCTGTGGAGCCAGCTTATATGTGGATAGCTCACAGGGAGGTCTCCCCCTCCTGCAGGGCAGGAGAATTACAAGTTTAAAGGTATGTACACACATAAGCAGATTTTAAATACATACATCAGCTAGGGACTGCTTCTACAAGGGCGACCTTGCCGATGGTGAAGCAGCTTAATGTACTTTTTTTGCAAAAAACGTATAAACCAAAAGCCCTGTTTTTTGACACTTTTTTGACAGCACTTGCTGCTAACCAGTATTTTCCTATTATGACAGAGTGTCTTTTGTGTGATTTTTGTGCAGATTTTTTGCATTCAGTTTTGTAGTTAAGTTTGGTGGTGAATGGATGTCGTTATGCAGACGCGTTCATCATGTGCATGGCTCATTTTTGTCTGTAGATACAAAACATGTATACTTTTCCTGGTATCTAAGTGGCGAAAAAAATTCAGAAGTTTGAAAAAAAAAGAACTCCACTTTTTGTGCCATGTTCTGCGACCTGTAGCGTTCTCATTTTTCAGGATCTGGGGCTGTTTGATTGCTTATTTTTTGTGGCTTGAGCTGGTCTTTCTAATGATGCCAATTTTGGGTATATGCAATGGTTTCATCGACCCATTATTGCATTTTATAGCAATGATGTGGCGACCAATAAAAAAGTAATTTTGTCATTTGGACCCTTTTTTCTGTTACGCAGTTTACGGCTCTCATTAACTGATTTTATATATTGATAGATCAGGCATTTCTGAACACGGCAAAACCAAATATGTGCATTTTTTTAATACTTTTGTTTTGAATGGGGGAAAAGTGGGGTGATTTGTGTTTTTTTTTTTCATATTTTTTGGGCACTTCAGTGCTGTAGCATCTGATCGCTTCTGCCGTGTCCCAGTGAGCTGCAGCACATCGGGACATGGCATTTGCTTTTTACTTTTAGTGGTTGGCAGCGCTCGCCAACCACTGAGAGGAACATGTGAGCACCGAAGATCCCATGATCTTATCACGTGAGCACCGGAGATCCCGTGGTCTCATCGCAGGTTCTCCGGAGTAGGCGGGGAAAAGAGTTTTCCCCGCCGCGGTTGGTTTTGCATCTCGCTGTCAGTAATTGACAGTGGGATCCAAAGGTTAACAGCGCTAATCAGATCCCAGATCCGATCGGTGCTGGAAGCCAGACATCTCAGCTGATGAGATCAGCTCAGATGTCAGGTGTTTGATGTGAGCAACATGCCACAGTTCACATCAAACACCGGGACCCGACCCATGATGTTCTCCTTCGTCATGGGTCGGGATGGGATTAAAGTACCACTCCAGAGTATTTTGTATTGCAACACTGGAGTGGTGCTTTAAATGAAAGTTCTATGCCCTCTGCATCAAACTCACTTTACGGAGGATTCTCTCACTATCACTGTTACTTCATTCACATCCTACAAAAAAATGAACTGTCAGCGCAATACAGTGTTTCATGGAATGCGCCAGAGTTCACTTTTCAATACATCTCTATAGGAGATAGGCTCTCAGATGCCTTAAATTCTTGTGATGTAACGTCTTACTTACTTCCAGTCAGAAGTTGTAGGCACAAGATGGTGCAGTGGGACCTGAGCGGCCTCAGTAAGAGGTGAAGACATCAAAGTATATTGCCATGATAAATGAGCTTACATTTAAAGTTCCACTGTGTGTATGTGTGTGGAGTGGTGCTTTAAGCCAAAATGGTACAAAGTATTGAGGAAAAGCATCTATCAAAGAATGAAGCACAGTTATAATTCAGTATGTAACTCAGGTGTATCTCTAGTAAATGACCAGTAGCCATTCTGTATGTAAATATTGTGAAGTTTGCAAAGATTTTAAGAAATCATATATTTTGGGTCACTTGTTACTGTGTTCCTTGCCAGCCTGCTGTTTCCACTTCTTGTTATAAGATGCTCCTGTGGGAAATATGCAAATTGTCACTTCAGGGAGGAAGTAGACAAGCTCTAGTGTTACCTAGTAAAAGTAGCAATCCTGAAGGCATTAACAAGCCTTTTAAAATGACTTAGCATTTGTGCCAGATCAGAATCCCAAACTGCAGACTCTGCATTTTGGGGTGGTTGCCCCTTATCAGTGCTGTGTGTGGGATTCTGATCTGGCTGCATGAGAAACTAAGACAAGGTCTGAAGGGAACAGCTATTTTCCTTATGGAGAGCATTCTGCCTGCCAGCTGAGGAGACTTGTAACCGCAGTGCTCCTCTGGGAAATATGCAAATTGTCACTACAGTGACGAAGTAGACAAACTCTAGTGCCATCTAATAAAGGTAGCAATCCTAAAAGTGATAATTGACTAATTAACAAGCCTTTTAATATGACATAGGATTTGCATAAGTCTCCTCAGCCGGCTGTCAGAATGCTCTCCACAGGGAGAATAGCTGTTCCTCCAGACCTCGTCTTAGCCTCTCATACAGCCAGATCAGAATTCCCACACACTGCACTGATGAGGGGCAGTCACCCTGAAAACGCAGCGTCTGCAGTTTGGAGTTCTGATCTGGCACAAATCCTAAGTCATATTAAAAGGCTTGTTAAAAAATAAATTATGACTTTTAGGATTGCTACCCTTATTAGGTGGCACTAGAGTTCATCTACCTCCTCACTGAAGTGACACTTTGCATGTTATAAGATGAAATGTAAATTTTGCAGCAGAACAGCAATCACATAAACTGTCACATACCATTCACACCAAATGGCAATGCCAGCACACTGGGGGCAACACAGAAGTACTTGTGGAGGATCAGTGCTGGTACAGCAGGTGAATATTGCAATTTTTTTTACTACCCATCCCTGGTCTCATTCTACAAACAGTAGAGGAAGTCCCCTTTAGTGTACATACTGGTAAAGTAAGATACAGTCCTGAAAATGAAATAGCTTATTAAAGTAAAAGTTTACATTCCCCTTTAATATAGCTACACTTACAATATTAACTCTCATTTAGTGGCACTGGCTTTTGGGCTTGTCTCCATGCCATAAGGCCTACATGAAAGGATTAGTTTATTTTCCCACATTTTCTGTTTCTATCATTTAATTTAATTTAAACATATATTAAAATTAGTTAAATTTGCATTTGTTCTTAACACTTCATTGTGTTGGTAGCAATCAGCAGAATTAAACTGAATAAAAATGGAAATGTATTCATATGGTTGGGTAGGTCCATCAATATGAAAGAATAATACTTTCTTTTTTAAACAGTAAGCTTCTAAAAGCATCTGCCTTATATTAAATACCACACTTCACCAATCACGCATTAATTTATTTTCAGTATCCTGATTAAGCAAAGAAAAAAGAAAAATCGCACAAAGCATAGTGCTTATTATAATTATTATTATTATTTTGGCACAAAGTTAATAGTAGCTTTTAGTTATGGAATGAAAAATATGGAATATTTTACTTAAAGAGCTATACATCGAATATTGATCCCTCATTCAGGGATGCCACTAGGAATTTCAGGCCCCCTTACTGGCAAATTGTTATGGTACCCCTAGGCCTCTGCCCATCCTCCACCCCAGCTCCGCCTCCACCCCAGTATAATATATATATATATATATTATATATACATATAAACAGTTGAAACCAGAAGTTTAAATACACTATATAAAAATACACATTAGCATGCTTTTCTCACTATCTAACAGGACTTCAGAATAAACCTTTTCCCATTTTAGTTCAATTAGATTACCATAATTATTTATATTTGCCAAATGCCAGAATAATAAGAGAGAATGTTTTAATGCAGTTTTATTATTTTCTGCAAAGTCAAAAGTTTATATACACTAAGATTACTATGCCTTTAAACAATTAACAAAGCCCATATGATGATGTCATGTGTTAAGAACCTTCTCATAGGTTTAATGGCAACATCTGAGTTAATTAGAGACACACCTGTGGATGTATTTTAATGCACACCTGAAACACACTGCTTCCTTGTGTAGCATCATGGGATAGTCAAAAGAAATCAGCCAGGATATCAGCAAGAGAATTGTAGACTTGCACAAACTCACTTCATCCATTGGTGCTATTTCCAGATACCTGAAGGGGCTTCATTCATCTGTACAAACAATTATACACAAGTACAAACAAGATGCAAATGTCGAACCATCATACTGCTCAGGAAGGAGACAGGTACTGTTGTCCCAGAGATGAATGTGCTTTGGTCTGACATGTGCATAACAACCCAAGAACAAAAGCAAAAGACTTTGGGAAGATGATGGCAGAAGCTAAATTAGATTGTTTCATAATAACCTACAAATTAGACCTCGAGGTCTATAGGATTGGAGTATCAAACATAAAAACCTAAACACAGGGGCACGCTCCACCCTTATTCAATTGTAAGGAAAAGAGGACCACTGAAGACCAATCCAATGCTAATAATTTTATTAATTTAATGTTGCACACATTCAATACAGATCATAAATATACCTTGTGATAGAAAAGACAATAGGAGCAAAAACCCATTAAAAACATATCAGATCGACATGCAAGAAAAAGAGTGCGCAAGTCCCTGACTCATAGGTTATTTTCAATAAATGCTTTCTTGAAAGAAAGAAATGGAATCTGAATCACTCCAGCAGGTATTTGCACCATAAGCACAGTGTGTAAATCATATAATAACCCTCCAAGGAAAATCAGACCACTATAACATATGTCAACCCTGAAATCACTTGATTAAGGGGACCAGTAGTACAGTAGACATCAAGAGTTAGACTGTTAATCATTCTGATTACCTTGTGACATAGTGAGTCAAGAATGAGCGCACCCCTCGCCTCAACACGTGTTTCTCCCGTCCAGGCTTCATCAGGAGGCTATCTTAGAATGACAGAATATTCCCCTAAATAGCCCCCAACAGGTGTTCTAGGTCCTTCATTAGTGCAGCACCAATAGAACGCTGCATAACTAGATCGTGGCCAGCATGTACCGGAAATCCCGCCTGGAAAGCTTTAGCCAATCTGATTGCGCAACACAGCGCATGATAAACACAGCCTCTTCCACCTATGGGGCTGCGGGCTATAATGCGGCACTGTCTGGGCATGATGGGAGCCGCGTCATCAGGCGCCACACGAGCGCACACCGGAAGTGACGCGGCGGAGGAGCAACGTCGTCCGCCGCGTCACCACGGCAACGCGGAAGGACAGGGCCCGTTCCACGGCCCACAGAGCATGCTCCGCGAGCGCACTGCCCATCACCATACTGTTACCATGGGAGTGCAAACATAACATGGAGGAGGCTCCTATTGTCTTTTCTATCACAAGGTATATTTATGATCTGTTTGAATGTGTGCAATATTAAATTAATAAAATTATTAGCATTGGATTGGTTTTCAGTGGTCCTCTTTTCCTTACAATTGAATAAGGGTGGAGTGTGCCCCTGTGTTTAGGTTTTTATTTTAGATTTTTTCATTATCCACAGTGAAATGAGAACGGTGTCAAAATTGGCAAAAAGGCCACTCTGCCAGGAAGAAGCCATTACTCCAAAAGAAAGATAAAAAAGCCAGATTAATGTTTGTCAATGTACTCAGGAACAAACACTTACATTTTTAAAGTCTTGTCTTGTGGTCTGATGAAACTAAAATTGAACTGTTTGGTAATAATAACAATCATTATGTTTGGAGGAAAAAGGGAGAAGCTTCGAAGACTAAAGGTACCATCACACACCGCCATATGGCTTCCATATCTCTGGCAATTTGACGTGAGCACGCACATTTCGGGCACTTTTTTCACATCACTGTGGAGCTGTCACACGCAGCGATCTCGCGTGTGATCTTCGGCAATCCTGCGTTACGGAAATCGCCTGCAGAAGACAGGAAGCGATCTTCCCTTCACACATCACCACATCACATGCCACAATCGTAGCAGCGATGTGGGTATACTGTCTTGATAGGGGCGTGCTAGGGTGTGTTTCACCGCACCCTATCACTGCAATTGGTGGACGGAACTGCGTTTCCATTGGTCAGCGTTGCGTGAACGCACAGGTCATCAAATAAGACGCCTCGGACATTGCCAGCCAATCAGAACGCAGAATCACCACCAATCGCCGCAGATGCAGTGCGAAAAAAACACATCCAAGCATGCCTACGAGATTTATTTCAGGATCGCTGTGTATGACGCTATCGCCCTGTAACACGCCACGAAGCGCTGAGATCGCCTGGTGGATATTGCCTGATTTCACTGCAGTGCAGGGCAATCAGGCGACACTCCACCAGCGATTTCTCGCCATAGAATCGTCTAGTCAGACGCCACTATGCACATGCGATATGGTTTCCACATTGCCAGCCATCTCGCTGAAGATATGGCGGCGTGTGATGGTACCTTAAGAACACCATCCCAACTGTAAAACACGACGGTGGCAGCATCATGTTGTAAGGGGTTATTGGCTGCAGGAGGGACTGGTGAACCTAATAAAATACATGGCATCATGAGGAATGAAGATTATTTGGCAATACGGCAGCAACATCTCAAGACATCACCCAGGAAGTTAAGGCTTTGTGGAAATAAGTCTTCCAAATGGACAATGACTCGAAGCATAATGCCAAACTGTTTACAAAATGGCTTCAGGATAACAAAGGCAATATTTTGGAGTGACCATCATAAAGCCCTGATCTCAATCCTATTGAAATTTTATGAGCAAAACTAAAAAGGCAGGTGTGAACAAGGCAACCTACAAACATAGCTCAGTTACACCAGTTCTATTAGGAGAAATGGACCCTACTAACTATTATGAGAAGTGTTTGGAAGGATATCCAAAACATCACAGATCACAGTGAGCTGCCGTAAAGCAATCCTCGCGCATGCGCAATGCGCATCATGAGGTCCGACGATACACCCAAAGGATAGTACGACGTCATTCGAGCCGGATATGATGTGATTAGCGTCATGCTGGCTAATCTGGCCATGGAGGAAGATGAGGGTGATTGGGAAGCATTATCACACCCATCGGGGCATGAATACAAGCGGCGGAGGCGGTGAAAAGAAGCCACAGGTAACGCCGTGTGCAACTTCTCAGAGGACCAGAAGCCTCAGTTCAGTAAGTATGAAAAGCACTTTTACAACTTTCAAAAGACACATTCAGGACACAAAGGGATAGGTAGAATACCATTATGAAGGTGCAGGGACAGGTATTGATAGTCTGGGGGTGATTTTTAGGTGACAGGTTCCCTTTAAGTAAATCAGGTGATCTGCATCTCTGTAATGAGGAGTGGTGTGGTGTAATGACATCAACACCCTATATAAGGTGTGCTTAATTATTAGGCAAATGCCTTTCCTTAGGCAAAATGGGTCAGAAATGAGATTTAACGGGCTCTGAAAAGTCCAAAATTTTGAGATGTCTTGCAGAGGGATGCAGCAGTCTTGAAATTGCCAAACTTTTGAAGAGTGATCACCGAACAATCAAGCGTTTCACGTCAAATAGCCAACAGTGTCGCAAGAAGCGTGTTGAGCAAAAAAGGTGCAAAATAACTGCCCATGAATTGAGGAAAATCAAGCGTGAAGCTGCCAAGATGCCATTTGCTATCAGTTTTGCCATATTTAAGAGCTGCAACGTTACTGGAGTATCAAAAAGCACAAGGTGTGCTATACTCAGGGACATGGCCAAGGTAGGGAAGGCTGAAAAATGACCACCTTTGAACAAGAAACATAAGATAAAACGTCAAGACTGGGATAAGAAATATCTTAAGACTGATTTTTCAAAGGTTTTATGGACTGATGAAATGAGAGTGACTCTTGATGAGCCAGAGGCTGGATCAGTAAAGGGCAGAGAGCTCCACTCCAACTCAGACACCAGCAAGGTGGAGGTGGGGTACTGATATGGGCTGGTATCATCCAAGATGAACTTTTTGGACCTTTTTAGGTTGAGGATAGAGTGAAGCTCAACTCCCGGACCTTACTGCCAGTTTCTGGAAGACAATGTCTTCAAGCAGTGGTACAGGAAGAAGTCGGGAGGAAAAACAGTACACCTCTCGGAACAGTGTCTGGGAGACTGTGGTGGCTGCTGCATGCAATGTTGATTATAAACAGATCCAGCAACTAACAGAATCTATGAATTGAAGGCTGTTGAGTGTCATCATGAAGAAAGGTGGCTATATTAGTCACTAATTTTTTTGTGTTTTGTTTTTGCATGTCAGAAATGTTTATTTCTAAATTTTGTGCAGTTATATTGGTTTACCTGGTGAGATGGGAATATATTTGGTTTTTATTAAGTTGCCTAATAATTTTGCACACTAATAGTTACCTGCACAAACAGATATCCTCCTAAGATGATAATTAAGAACACCTTATATAGGGTGTTGACATCATTAGACCACACCCCTCCTCATTACAGAGATGCACATCACCTTATTTACTTAATTGGTAGTTGGCTCTCAAGCCTATACAGCTTGGAGTAGGACAACATGTATAAAAAGTATCATGTGATCAAAATACTAATTTGCCTAATAATTCTGCACACAGTGTACAGACACACTGTAAAACAGGATGTAGCGTGGACCTGTATATACAGTATAGTAATGAGCCAGACACAGACAGAAAGACACACACAGATGTACACAGACAGACACAGACAGTCATCCATCATACTCACCAGCCATGGGCAGCAGCTCCAACATTTTCAAATCCTGATGGTGCGCTGTGCGGTGACTTCCTATGTGTACTGCACATTGCAAGCTATTAGGTGCGGGCTCAATACAAACCTTGCCGAGCATGATGTTACTGAAGATGTCAGTCTCAGCCAGCTGGCCCCCTCTGCATTGGCGGCCACGGGCTTTTAAAGAGGTGAGGGGGCGGGGCCGGGAGCTGGGGTAATGAAGGGCTAATTATTTACCCTGACAACCGAACGACCAGGCACCAAACTCCTCCAGGCCCCTCACAGGAGTCAAAGCAATCATGCCCTGATGATGGCCCGGCCCACATTCCACATAAAATTTCAATTACATAGTTACAAAGTATTGTTGAAAAATGACATAAGTCCATCTAGTGATAGATGTGAAAAGTAATAGAAAATTGTGCATTTGTACATATATATTGAATTAACCAATCTACCCTAAAATCTAACATTTTTCCTACCTGCTGAATAGAGTTGATTGACTGGATCAATAATCGAAACAAGAATTCCCCACATATATATACAGCAAGTGAAATCAATATTGAACACATTGACAATTTCCTAAGCAAATATGTTTCTCACCATGAATTTCTCAGATGTTGGTTACAACCATCCAACCCACACAAGAAAAGAAATCAAATCATAAATGTACATAAAATATGTTATGTGTAATAACGAGAAATAACATAAGAAGTATTGCACATGCTTACTGAAATTTTTAAATACTTTGTACAAAAGCCATTATTGGTTATGATTGTGATTGTGATGAGGATTAAGACACCTTCTGTAGGTCCTTGCCCTGCATTGCTCAGATGTGATTTTAGCCCATTCTTCAATACAAACAGTCTTCAAATCCTGTAGGTCTCGTGGGCTCATTCTATGAACTCTGAACT
This sequence comes from Allobates femoralis, assembly GCA_033576535.1. Classification (NCBI taxonomy): domain Eukaryota; kingdom Metazoa; phylum Chordata; class Amphibia; order Anura; family Aromobatidae; genus Allobates; species Allobates femoralis. Next base: position 140,123,579 of record JARQOC010000003.1, read on the forward strand.
TTAGTTCCCCTTCATAAATTTTCTATTAGGTTAATGTGAGGTGATTGGTTCAGCCATTCTAGCAGCTTTATTTTCTTTCTCTGAAATCCATTGAGAGTTTTCTTGGGTGTGTGTTTGGGATCATTGTCTTGCTAATATGTTGACCCACGTTTCACCTTCATCATTCTGGTAAATGGCAGCAGATTTTATCAAGAATGTTTCAGGGAATTTACCCATTCATACTCATTTTAATTCTATGAACACTGCCAGTGTCATAAGCAGAAAACACCCCTACCCCATCATGATGTTCCCACCTCCAAACTTTACTGTTAGTATGGTGTTAAAGTACCTTCACAAGCGGCAATATTGCTACGCAATTTTACTAGCAATTTGCTGGTTGCAGTGAAATCATGGACACATTGTTTCATTTGTAAACAGCAACAAAATAGAACAATGTGTCCATGATTTCACTGCAACCAGCAAATTAAATTACCAATGAAATTGCAATCAATATTGCCATGTGTGACGGTACCTTTAAAGGCCTCCGAACGTGGTGTGTATTCTGCATTGCAAGGAGTTCAACTTTGGTCTCATTTGAGCCTACTACATTCTCTGAGTATTTTACAGGCTTGTCTAAATGTTGGCAAGCAAACTTTAAACTCACGTGAAGATGCTTTTTGTGTAGCAATAGAGTCTTTAGCGTGCATACAAGTCATGGAAGTTAAGTACATTACTTATTATTTTCTATAAAACAATTGTTCTTACTGATTCCAGATGTTTCTGTAGCTTTCCAGAGATGGTTCTTGGCTCTTGGACAGCTTATCTGAGCACTTGGTCCTGGCTGGCTTATGGTGTAATGATGTTCTTTCTACATCTGTATTATAGCACCAATACTGCTCACTGGAAGCTTCAGTAGTTTAGAATAGTTTTGCAACTATAAGGTTGCAGAAGTTAGAGATAGCTCACTGGTTTTGAGTTTCGTATCAATAGCACCTTTATTTACAGAAAATTGGTGACATGTTCTATATCCATTTCACCCGCTGTAAGTATTTTTGTTTTTTCTCCTCAAAACAAAAAAAAAATTTGAAGCCCTTTTTCAAATCATTGCTAATTTCTGCTCTAAGCAGCTCCAGTCTTTTTGTCTTTTCCATGGATTAATAGCTTTTGAGTGGAAAAAATGCCCTATTGACTTTTGAAGAGGTTTTCCATTAAACATCTTTTAGATGGGTTATTTACCAATGTGTACAAGTTAATTATGTTCCCACTATGCCTCTTCAATTGTTAACTTACAGTAGAAGGCATATCTATACGTTATATTTCACATTTATCGTGTTCTCTATTGCGCACAGACTGTTATGTTAGAATTGCAGTTCTTGCTATTTTGCACAGTCATTATCTGAGTACTGTGGGAAAAGGAAAAAGCAAGATTTTAAGAGCACTAAGTTAAGATATTACTAGGCTGCACAGTGTTTATGAAGTGTTTCTTGGTAATATAGACTTTATAGCCTGCTCTGTGGCAGAATACAGATCTCAAGGACCTGTAAAGGTGTTGGTGTGAGTTTTGGTGCAATGTCAATTTGGTGGGTGGAACTCCTTTAACCCCTTCACGACCCTTGGCCCACCGTTTGGGCCATGAAAAACAGTTCATTCCAGACCCATGGCCCAGGGGGTGGGCCATGGAATGATCGGGTCCTGCAGGCCAAGTGAGGGTGTCACTGACCTGTCACTCGGCCTGCAGGTACATGGGGAGTTGTACAACACCCCATGGGGGGTCGATTTGCCCCCACCCCCACCCCCCCGGCTACAGGCACGGTGATTGGCACTCAAAAGTGAAAGTGAAAATCACTGCGCCTGTAATGCTTCCCTGCCTGCCCCTGCTATCCCTACCCTCCGATCTGCTCCAATGTCATCCTCTAACTGCCCCCCTATCCCCCACCTCTCTTTCTGCCCCCTCTTCATCTTTCTTACCCCCCCCTGCTTCCTGTCCCTGCCGCCCGCTTCCTGTCCCTGCGCCCGCTTCCTCTTCCTGCCGCCCGGCTCCTCCTGACTGCCCCCGCTTCCTCCTAAGTGCCCCATCTCCTGTCAACCCCCCATCCCCTGTCAGGCCCCCTCTTCCCCATTCCTGCCCCCCCCCGATCACCGGAGCGGCGATCGCCTCTCCCACTCACCCTCCGGTGGCCCGCTCTGTCAGCGCTGCGTCCCACTCCTCCTCCTCTTCTGCGCCGCCTCCGGGATCTGACAGCTATGTGCTGGAGCTGCCAGATCACTTTCTACAGCTAGATCCTGAGGATCCAGCTGTAGGAAGTGATCTGACAGATCCAGCACAGTGATCCACAGTGACCATTATGTGATCACTGTGGATCACTGTGCTGGATCTGTCAGATCACTTTCTACAGCTGGATCCTGAGGATCCAGCTGTAGGAAGTGATCTGACAGATCCAGCACAGTGATCCACAGTGACCATTATGTGATCACTGTGGATCACTGTGCTGGATCTGTCAGATCACTTTCTACAGCTGGATCCTGAGGATCCAGCTGCAGGAAGTGATCTGACAGCTCCAGCACAGTGATCCACAGTGACCATTATGTGATCACTGTGGATCACTGTGCTGGATCTGTCAGATCACTTTCTGCAGCTGGATCCTGAGGATCTAGCTGCAGGAAATGATCTGACAGCTCCAGCACAGTGATCCACAGTGACCATTATGTGATCACTGTGGATCACTGTGCTGGAGCTGTCAGATCACTTTCTGCAGCTGGATCCTGGGGATCCAGCTGCAGAAAGCAATCTGACACCCCGGGCGCAGTGACCCACTATGTGCATCACTGCGCCTGGGCTGCCAGATCGCTTTCCGCAACTCGATCCCCATGCAGGGGGATCGAGCTGCAGAAAGCAATCTGACAATTGACAATCTGACATTCAATGAATGCGCCATTTTCTGGGGCGGCTGCGGGCTGCAATTCACAGCATGGGGGGCCCAGAACGCTTGGGCCTCTCTATGCTGAGGATTCCAGTCCCCAGCTGCCTAGTTGTACCTGGTTGGACCAAACATATGGCGGAGCCCCACGTAATTTTTTTTCTATAATTAGTTCTAGAAATAAAAAAAAAAAAATGGGCTTCGCTGTATTTTTGGTTCCAGCCAGGTATGACGAGGCAGCTGGGGGTGGGTGGCAGTCCGTAGCTGCCAAGTTGTACCTGGCTGGACCAAAAATATGGCGGATCCCTATGTCATTTTTTTCTAGAAATAATTCTAGAAATAAAAAAAAAATAGGCTTCGCTGTATTTTTGGTTCCAGCCAGGTATGACGAGGCAGCTGGGGGCTGGTGGCAGTCCTTAGCTGCCAAGTTGTACCTGGCTGGACCAAAAATATGGCGGAGCCCCATGCCATTTTTTTTTTACTTCTACCAATAAAATGACAAGGAGCTTTGCCTTATTTTTGGATGCCAGCCAGGTACAACTTGGTAGTTGGGGGGCTGCAATCCTCATCGTGGAGAGACCCAAATGTTGTGGCCCCCCCCACGCTGCAAATTGCAACCCACAGCAACCCCAGAAAATAGCACATTAGAGGTGCCATTTTCTGGTGCTGTATCCCAACTCTTCCAGTTGCCCTTGTGCTGGTGGCAATGCTAGTGACACACAGGGGTTCTCCATACGCGACATGGAGTCCGCTAACAATTCCAATTGTTAGCGGACACCATGTCGCGTATGGAGAGCCCCTGTGTGCCTAAACATTGGAGCTCCCCCACAAGTGACCCCATTTTGGAAACTACACCCCCCAAGGAACGTATCTAGATGCATAGTGAGCACTTGAACCCCAAGTGGTTCACAAATTGATCCATTAAAATAAAAAAGTACTTTTTTTTCCACAAAAAAAATATTTTTCATTTTTACGGATCAATTTGTGAAGCACCTGGGGGTTCAAAGTGCTCACTATGCATCTAGATATATTCCTTGGGGGGGTCTAGTTACTAAAATGGGGTCACTTGTGGGGGAGCTCTAATTTTTAGTCATACAGCGGCTCTCCATACGCAACATGGTGTCCGCTAACAATTCCAATTGTTAGCGGATACCATGTCGCGTATGGAGAGCCCCTGTGTGCCTAAACATTGGAGCTCCCCACAAGTGACCCCATTTTGGAAACTACACCCCCCAAGGAACGTATCTAGATGCATAGTGAGCACTTGAACCCCCAAGTGGTTCACAAATTGATCTATAAAAATAAAAAAGTACTTTTTTTTTCCACAAAAAAATTATTTTTTCATTTTTACGGATCAATTTGTGAAGCACCTGGGGGTTCAAAGTGCTCACTATGCATCTAGATACATTCCTTGGGGGGTCTAGTTACCAAAATGGGGTCACTTGTGGGGGAGCTCTAATGTTTAGTCATACAGCGGCTCTCCATACGCAACATGGTGTCCGCTAACAATTCCAATTGTTAGCGGATACCATGTCGCGTATGGAGAGCCTCTGTGTGCCTAAACATTGGAGCTCCCCCACGAGTGACCCCATTTTGGAAACTACACCCCCCAAGGAACGTATCTAGATGCATAGTGAGCACTTGAACCCCCAAGTGGTTCACAAATTGATCTATAAAAATAAAAAAGTACTTTTTTTTCCGCAAAAAAATTATTTTTTCATTTTTACGGATCAATTTGTGTAGCACCTGGGGGTTCAAAGTGCTCACTATGCATCTAGATACGTTCCTTGGGGGGTCTAGTTTCCAAAATGGGGTCACTTGTGGGGGAGCTCTAATGTTTAGTCATACAGCGGCTCTCCATACGCAACATGGTGTCCGCTATCCGTTCCAATTGTTAGCGGACACCATGTCGCGTATGGAGAGCCCCTGTGTGCCTAAACATTGGAGCTCCCCCACAAGTGACCCCATTTTGGAAACTAGACCCCCAAGGAACGTATCTAGATGCATAGTGAGCACTTTAAATCCCCAGGTGCTTCACAAATTGATCCGTAAAAATGAAAAAATAATTTTTTTGTGGAAACAAAGTACTTTTTCATTTTTACGGATCAATTTGTGAAGCACTTGGGGGTTCAAAGTGCTCACTATGCAAATAAAAAAGTTCCTTGGGGGGTCTAGTTTCCAAAATGTGGTCACTTGTGGGGGAGCTCCAATGTTTAGGCACACAGGGGCTCTTTAAACGTGACATGTTGTCCGCTAACAATTTGAATGGAAAATAAGCTCAAATTGTTAGCGGACACCATGTCACGTTTGGAGAGCCCCTGTGTGCCTAAACATTGGAGCTCCGCTATAAGTGACCCCATTTTGGAAACTAGACCCCCAGGGTACTTATCGAGATGGGTGGTGAGCATTTTGAACACCCCATTGCTTCACAAATTAATCTGTAAAAATGAAAAAAGAAAATTTTGTGGAAATAAAAGTACTTTTTCATTTTTACGGATGAATTTGTGAAGCACCTGGGGGTTCAAAGTGCTCACTATGCATCTACATACGTTCCCTGGGTGGTCTAGTTTCCAAAATGGGGTCACTTGTAGGGGAGGCCCAATGTTTAGGCACACAGGGGCTCACCAAACGGAACATGGTGACAGCTAACAATTTGAGCTGATTTTTATTCAAATTGTTAGCGGACACCATGTCGTGTTTGGAGAGCCCCTGTGCGTCTCCACATTGGAGCTCCCCACAAGTGACCCCATTTTGGAAACTAGACCCCCAAAGGAACGTATCTAGATGCATAATGAGCACTTTCAACCCCCAGGTGCTTCACAAATTGATCCATAATAATGAAAAAAGAAAATTTTTGTGGAAAAAAAAGTGCTTTTTCATTTTTATGGATGAATTTGTGAAGCACCTGGGGATTCAAAGTGCTCACTATGCATCTAGATACGTTCCTTGGGGGGTCTAGTTTCCAAAATGAGGTCATTGTGGGTGCGCCCCAATGTTTAGGCACACAGGGGCTCACTAAACACAACATGGTTACAGCTAACAATTTGAGCTGATTTTTATTCAAATTGTTAGCGGACACCATGTCGCGTTTGGAGAGCCCCTGTGTGCCTAAACATTGGAGCTCCCCCACAAGTGACCCCATTTTGGAAACTAAACCCCCAGGGAACATATCTAGATGGGTAGTGAGCATATTGAAACCTCAGGTGGTTTACAAAATCGATCTGTGAAAATGAAAAAGTACTTTTTTTTTCACAAAAAATTTCTTTTAGCCTAAATTTTTTCGTTTTCACATGGCAACAGCATAAAATTCATCCTAAGATTTGTTGGGCAATTTCTCCTGAGTACACCGATACCTCATATGTGGTCATAAACCACTGTTTGGGCGCACGGCAGGGGTCAGAAGGGAAGGAGCGCAATTTCACTTTTTGAATGTAAAATTAGCTCCAAAATTCAAATTGCGCTCCTTCACTTCTGAGCCCTGCCGTGCGCCCAAACAGTGGTTTATGACCACATATGAGGTATCGATGTACTCGGGAGAATTTGCACAACACATTTTAAGATCCATTTTATCCTGTTGCCCATGTGAAAATGAAAGAATTGAGGCTAATAGAACATTTTTGATAAAAAAATTAAAATATCCATTTTTTGTTTCCACTTTGCTTTAGTTCCTGTGAAGCACCTGAAGGGTTAATAATCTTCTTGAATGTAGTTTTGAGTAGCTTGAGGGGTGCAGTTTTTGGAATAGTGTCACTTTTGGGTGTTTTCTGTCATGTACACCCCTAAAAAGGACTTCAAATGTGATGTGGTCACTAAAAAAAATTGTTTTGTAAATTTTGGTTGAAAAATGAAAAATTGCTCATGAACTTTGACGTCCTAACAAAATTTTTTTTTTTTTCAAAAATTGTGCTGATGTGAAGTAGACATGTGGGAAATATTATTTAATAACTTTTTTCTGTCACATATCTCTCTTGTTTATCAGAAACAAAAATAAAAATGTGAGAATTGTGAAATTTTCAAAATTTTTGCCATATTTTTGATTTTTTCACAAATAAACGCAAAAATTATCGACTTACCGTAAATGTAACACTAGCATGAAGCCCAATGTGTCACGAAAAAACAATCTCAGAATCGCTAGGATCGGTTGAAGCGTTCCCGAGTTATAACCTCATAAAGGGACACTGGTCAGAATTGAAAAAAAGGCCAAGGTCTTTAGGGTCAAAATAGGCTGGGTCCTGAAGGGGTTAAAAAGAAATGTAGGATGATATACTAGTGCATCTCAATGAATTAGAATATCATCAAAAATCAATACAATATTGCCATGTTCCAGGGCGTTTCTGGGAGCCCTGAAACAAATTGACTAATAAATCAATATTATATTCACCCTTTGATGTCTTGTGGAATACGGCAGCACAGTTTTTAACACTTCATCTTCCCTACTTTAATTTTCTGAAATAATGACCTTTGAGTTTTCATTGGCTGTAAGCCATAATCATCAACATTAACATACATAAACACTTGAAATAGATCACTCTGTTTGTAATGACTCTACATAATATATGTGTTTCACTGTTTGCATTTGCAAATTGTCACTTCAGTGAGAAAGTAGACAAACTCTAATGCCACCTAATAAAGGTAGCAATCCTAAAAGTCATTATTGACTCTTTAACAAGCCTTTTATTATGACTTAGGATTTGTGCCAGATCAGAACCCCAAACTGCAGTATTTTGGAGTGATTGCTCCTCATCAGTGCAGTGTGTGGGAATTCTGATCTGGCTGTATGAGAGGCTAAGACGAGGTCTGGGAAAACAGCTATACTCCTTGTGGAGAGTATTCTGCCAGCAGGCAGTGAGGAGACTTAAAGCTGCAATGCTCCTCTGGGAAATTGCATATGCAAATTGTTACTTCAGTGAGGAAGTAGACAAACTCTAATGCCACGTAAAAAAGGTAGCAATCCTAAAAGTCATAATTGACTCTTTAACAAGCCTTTTAATATCTTCTCACTGCTGGTCGGCAGAATACTCTCCACAAGGAGAATAGCTGAACTCCCAGACCTTGTCTTAGCCTCCCATATAGCCAGATCAGAATTCCCCACACAGCACTGATGAGGGGAAATCATCCTGAAATGCAGTGTCTGAAGTTTGGGGTTCTGATCTAGCAAAAATCCTTAGTCATATTAAAAGGCTTGTTAAAGAGTCAATTATGACTTTTAGGATTGCTACCTTTTTTACGTTGCATTAGAGTTTGTCTACTTCCTCACTGAAGTAACAATTTGCATATGCAATTTCCCAGAGGAGCATTGCAACTTTAAGTCTCCTCACTGCCTGCTGGCAGAATACTCTCCACAAGGAGTATAGCAGGTCACTCAGACCTCATCTTAGCCTCTCATACAGCCAGATCAGAACTCCCACACACTGCACTGATGAGGAGCAATCACTCCAAAATACTGCAGTTTGGGGTTCTGATCTGGCACAAATCCTAAGTCATAATAAAAGGCTTGTTAAAGAGTCAATAATGACTTTTAGGATTGCTACCTTTATTAGGTGGCATTAGAGTTTGTCTACTTTCTCACTGAAGTGACAATTTGCAAATGCAAACAGTGAAACACATATATTATGTAGAGTCATTACAAACAGAGTGATCTATTTCAAGTGTTTATGTATGTTAATGTTGATGATTATGGCTTACAGCCAATGAAAACTCAAAGGTCATTATTTCAGAAAATTAAAGTAGGGAAGATGAAGTGTTAAAAACTGTGCTGCCGTAGGGTGCATTCACATGCTGCATATTTGCTGCTTTTTTTTACGCACAAGCTCATCACAAACCAGGAGTGGGTAATTAAATACAGAAGTGGAGCACTTGTTTCTATCATTCTTTTCCTCTGATTGTTCCCCTCCTGGTTTGTGATGAGCTTGCACGTAAAAAATACAGCAAATACACAGCGTGTGAAAGCACCCTTAGGATTGCTACCTTATTTAGGTGGCATTAGGGTACCGTCACACGTGGCGATCTCCCGGGCAATGCCATAGGCGACGCTCGGGCGTGGCCTGTCGCCGGCGACATCGCCAATGCGTCGCCTAATGTAAATGGGCGACGGTGGCACGTCTGAGTGGTCTCCTGGTTTCACATCAGTGCTGTGAAACCAGGCGACCATTCTTGGGCGATGTGTGCTGATCGCCCTGTGTAACATCTCATGAGCGATGTCAAAGGCGACAGCACACATCGCCTATACCATTCTGGTAGGTGTTTCAGGGCGTATTTACTACCTCTGCCGGTCTGCGTGGATTGGTGGCATCTCGAGAGTTATGATTGGTTGTCTTGTTCCTCGGCGCCATACTTGATGATGTGTGCGTCCAAAGGTGTATTACCCAGGAGCATACATACTGTACAGTAGCGCATTAATGTCGCCTCTGTGTTTGCGGCTGTGTTCAAAAGTGCAGAGAGATGTGCCACGAATGTGTGCTTTAACAGAAACACAAATGTCATTACATCCCAAATTAAGGCTTCGTTCACACATTGTGTATTTTGCTACTTCTCTGCGTTTTTTGCTGCGTTTTCTGTATTTACCTGCATTTTTTTGCTGCGTTTTTTTACGCGCGCTTTTTGCAGTGAAAACGCAATTCTGGATAAGCAGCCCAGCCAAACCTTTGGGTTTTGACACAATCCATTCACACACTGTGTATTTGTGCTTTTTTTTTACGCGCGCGTTTTCACTGCAAAAACGCGCACGTAAAAAGAATTACCATGTCAATTCTTTCTGCAGTTTTTCTCTGCGTTTTTCCACTGCTAACATGATAAATGGGCTCTGAAAAAGCGCAGAGAAAAATGCAGAAAAAAACGCAGTGTGTGAAAGGAGCTGCGTATTTCACAAAATACGCACGTAAAAAAGCACAGCTGCGTAAAAATATGCAGTGTGTGAATGTAGCCTTAGTCTGCATGGAGAAGGAAATGATAGGTGTCTACACATCCCATAACTGCAAACACACAAATATCTGTGCACACACATACTTTCAAGGCTGCAATATTATCCAGACCAAGAAAGCAAGAGTGATTTTATTAGACAACGCAATAGCACAACACACTTAACAAAAGCGCTGTACATATTGACTGTACAAGAAAACGTCACATGAGCGTTGTGCTTTGCCTTCTTGGCAACACAAATGCATATAGCAATAATCCGCGACACATCACACGAGAGTTGTCTATTGTGGTGCGGTGAACAAGGAAGGACATTAAAATAATGACCAATCACACGTCTTCAAGGCGTCACACAACATTATGTTAACACCTATCTCCGAGATGCGGCTCAAATTTACGCCCACATCGCCAATATGGTGGCTCAGTGTGACGTGGAAGTGGCGACCAGCAACTTGATCGCCCCTGGGCCTTGAGCGACGCTCAGGCAATTTCCGTTCGGGTTGTCGCCCAAGCGTCGCCTAAGTTGTCGCCCGAGCGTCGCCTAATGTGAATGGGCGACGGCGACCTCAGGCGACACGCAACTGCGTGCACTTGCACGTGCGTCGCCTATGGCATCGCCCGGGAGATCGCCACGTGTGACGGTACCCTTAGAGTTTGTCTACTTCCTCACTGAGTGACAATTTGCATATGCAATTTCCCAAAGGAGTATTGCGGCTTTAAGTCTCTGCACTGCCAGCTGGCAGAATACTCTCCACTAGGAAAATAGCTGTTCCCCTAGACCTCATCTTAGCCTCTCATACAGCCAGATCAGAATTCCCACATGCTGCACTGATGAGGGGAAATCAGCCCAAAATATAGTGTCTGCAGCTTGGGGTTCTGATGTGGCACAAATCCTAGGTCATATTAAAAGACTTGTTAAAGAGTCAATTATGACTTTTAAGATTGCTACCTTTATTGGGTGGCATTAGAGTTTGTCTACTTTCTCACTGAAGTGACAATTTGCATATGCAATTTTGCAGAGAAGAATTGCGGCTTTAAGTCTCCTCACTGCAGGCTGGCAGAATACTCTCCACTAGGAGAATGGCTGTTCCCCCAGACCTCATCTTAGCCTCTTATACAGCCACATCACAATTCCCACACACTGCACTGATGAGGGCAATCACCCCGAAACGCATCATCTGCAGTTTGAGGTTCTGATCTGGCACAAATCCTAAGTCATATTAAAAGGCTTGTTAAAGAGTCAATTATGACTTTTAGGATTGCTACCTTTATTAGGTGGCATTAGAGTTTGTCTACTTTCTCACTAAAGTGACAATTTGCATATGTAATTTCCCAGAGGAGCATTGAGGCTTTAAGTCTCCTCATTGCCGGCTGGCAGAATACTCTGGAAGAGAAATAGCTGTTACCCCAGACTTTTTGCATTGAATTACTGAAATAAATTAACTTTTTGATGATATTCTAATTCATTGAAATGCACTAGTATCTAATGCAATAAATAGGACATTGGGCTCCTTCATAATAGAGTATTTACTCACTCAAGGATGGTTAAAGGATACAGGCAAACATAATGGATAAAGAAATATAATGCATGAAGAAGTAGCAAGCTTGATAATTATACAGTGGCACATAGGGCATCTAGTGTTACGTATGGTCTCAACAATCTTACATGAAGAAACATGTTGAAGAGAAATGTAGAAAGTTGACATTTGTAATAAGCAATTAGCAGTTACATAATTTGCTAACTCTTATGATAATTTTCTGAAACCTGTAACATACTGTTAATTCTTTTTGACAGCAGCACCTTTGTCGCTCTGCTGCCATCCCTTTATTTATTTTTTTTTAAGCATTTTATGTGTTATTTTGTATACCTTTGCCCATTACCCTTTACATTTATGGAGCCATTGTCCTTTACACATCAGTCTATTAACTATCTTTGACATCTATCTTCTTGATAAGACATATAAGCTTACACACTATTCTGGTGCTCCTATAGTGGGTTCTTGTCTCAGCATTTACATAGTAACATAGTAACATAGTAACATAGTTTTTAAGGTTGAAGGAAGACTTTAAGTCCATCTAGTTCAACCCATAGCCTAACATGTTGATCCAGAGGAAGGCAAAAAAAAACCATGTGGCAACACTAAGCTCCACATTGGGGGAAAAAATTCCTTCCTGACTCCAGGTACGGCAATCAGACTAGTTCCCTGGATCAACGCCCTATCGAAGAATCTAGTATGTATAACTGGTAATATTATAGTTTTCAAGAAAGGCATCCAAGCCCTTCTTAAATGTTAGTAGTGACTCACTCATTACGACATCATGTGGCAGAGAGTTCCATAGTCTCACTGCTCTTACAGTAAAGAATTCGCGTCTGTGATTATGATTAAACCTTCTTTCCTCCAGATGTAGAGGATGCCCCCTTGTCCCCGTCTCAGGCCTAAGAGTAAACAGATCATTAGAAAGGTCTCTGTACTGTCCCCTCATATATTTATACATTATTATAAGATCACCCTTAAACCTTCGTTTTTCCAAGCTAAATAACCCCAAGTTTAATAACCTGTCTTGGTATTGCAGACCCCTTAGTCCTCTAATGACTTTTGTCGCTCTTCTCTGGACCCGCTCTAGTTCAGCTATGTCTTTCTTATACACCGGAGACCAGAATTGTACACAGTATTCTAAGTGTGGTCGCACTAGTGACTTGTATAGAGGTAAAATTATGTTCTCCTCATGAGCATCTATGCCTCTTTTAATGCATCCCATTATTTTATTTGCGTTTGCAGCAGCTGCCTGACACTGGCCACTAAATGTGAGTTTGTCATCTACCCATACACCCAGGTCTTTTTCAGTGACAGTTTTGCCCAGTGTTTTACAATTAAGCACATAATTATACCTTTTGCTTCCTCTGCCCAAGTGCATGACTTTACATTTATCCCATTAAAGCTCATTTGCCATTTAGCAGCCCAAGCTTCTAGATTACATAAATCCTCCTGTAATATAAAATTGTCCTCCTCTGTATTGATTACCCTGCAGAGTTTAGTGTCATCCGCAAATATTGAGATTCTACTCTGTATGCCCCCTACAAGGTCATTAATAAATATATTAAATAGAAGCAGGCCCAACACTGACCCCTGTGGTACCCCACTGTTAACTGTGACCCATTCTGAGTGTGTTCCATTAATAACCACCCTTTGTTTTCTATCACTAAGCCAGTTCTTAACCCACTTACACATATTTTCCCCTATCCCCATTGCCCTCATTTTATGTATCAACCTTTTGTGTGGCACCGTATCAAAAGCTTTTGAAAAGTCCATATACACCACATCCACTGCATTTCCTTGGTCCAGTCCAGAGCTTACTCCTTCATAGAAGCTTATTAGATTAGTTTGACAGGAACGGTCCCTCGTAAAACCATGTTGATAATGGGTCATGAGGTTATTTTTCTTCAGATACTACAGTATAGCATCTCTTAGAAAACCCTCTAGGATTTTACCCACAGTAGAGGTTAAGCTTACTGGCCTATAATTTCCAAGTTCAGTTTTTGTCCCCTTTTTGAATATTGGCACCACATTTGCTATACGCCAGTCCTGTGGTACAGACCCTGTTATTATGGAATCTTTAAATATTAAAAATAATGATCTATCTATGACAGTACTTAATTCCTGCAGCACTCTGGGGTGTATCCCATCCGGGCCCGGGGATTTGTCAATTTTAGTGATTTTTAGACGATGCCGTAATTCCTCTTGGGTTAAGCAGGTGACATTTAATTGAGAATTTTTGTTATCACTGATCATATTGTCTGTCATGGGATTTTCTTGTGTAAATACTGTTGAAAAAAAGTCATTTAGCATATTGGCTTTTTCCTCATCCTCATCCACCATTTCACCCAGACTATTTTTAAAGGGGCCAACACCATCAATTTTTAGTTTCTTACTATTTATGTAGTTAAAAAATATTTTGGGATTCTTTTTACTTTCTCTGGCAATGAGTCTCTCTGTCTCAATCTTTGCTGCCTTGATTTGCTTTTTACAAATGTTATTTAATTTTCTGTATTTACTTAATGCCTCATCACTACCTACTTGCTTTAATTCCCTAAATGCTTTCTTTTTGTCACATATTGCACCTCTTACCGCTTTATTTAGCCATAGTGGTTTCCTCCTATTTCTAGCATGCTTATTCCCATAGGGTATATATTGTGCACAGGTCCTATTCAGGATGCTAATAAACATCTCCCATTTGTGTTGTGTACTTTTATGTCTCAGGACATCGTCCCAGTTTATTGCACTAAGATCATCTCTCAACCGTTGGAAATTTGCCTTCCTGAAGTTTAGTGTCCTTGTAGCCCCTCTACTACACGTCTTAGTAAAGGATACTTGAAAGCTTATTATGTTATGATCACTATTACCCAAGTGACCTCCAACCCGTATATTTGATATGCGGTCCGGCCTGTTGGTTAATATTAGGTCCAGCAGTGCCCACCTTCTTGTTGGGTCCTGAACCAGTTATGAAAGGTAATTGTCTCTCATAGTTTTCAAAAACTTATTACCCTTGCTGGAACTGCAGGTTTCTGATCCCCAATGTATTTTAGGGTAGTTGAAGTTTAACTTGTGAAGATTGGTTGAATTCCTCTAGGTCGAGCTTGAGTATTCTATATTCACCTTTATGGTCTCTTGTAAGCCCTTAGGTAGCAAGCCACAATAGCTAGTGTTGATTGATCCCATCCCTGTGGTATAAGTGACATAAAAAGCAAGACCGCTCACTGCGGTCTCTAGAAAACACTGATGGCGTCATGGCACCAGTGGCTGTAAGACCGGTGATATCAGTGAAGTTACTGGAGTTCACAGCTAAGCGATTGCCAATGTACCTTCTGTAAACACCCATGAACTCACTGCTGAACTGTCGTACTGCTCTGCTGCTGTGTCATGTAGTCTGACAGTTCAGCAGTCTGGCAGTGAGCTCACCGTCAGTCACAGAAGCTACAATGAAACCACTTGGCTGTGAATTTCGGTGACTTCACTGTTGACACTGCTCTCAACTGCGGCTCCCACAGTGCTGTCACTGCGTTCCAAAAGGCTGTAGAGAGCAATCACGCTTTCTAATGTCGTTATTCAATGCAGACTCTGGATGTAACAGAGCCGAGGATCGCCTTGGAAGATCATGTGAATTACGTTGAAACTTTGGTTTGTTTGGGGAATTAATAAACTGGTGAAAAAGGGTGCATGTGTCTTTTATTTTAAAAAAATAAATAAATAAAGGTTTTCTGTGTCTGTATTTATTCTTTTGACTTACAGGATTCATTACAAATCCAGGGCTTGATTTTCAAAAAATCACAGCTGTCATTAACCCCATATATTACCCTGATTGTCCCGCCACCAGTGCATTCTTGAAGATTTAGGAAAATATTTAATATAATGTGTATTTACTTATATAGCTCCATTAATTCCACATTGCTTTACATACATCAGCAACACTGTCCCCATTGGGCCTCACAATCTAAATTCCCTATCAGTATATTTTTGGAGCATGGGAGGAAAGCATAGAACCTGGAGAAAACCCACACAAACACAGGGAGAACATACAAACTCCTTGCAGATCTAAAAAAGCACCATATTTGGCGCATCTAATACTGCACTAATGTGGAGGCAGATGCAGGCTGGTATTTTTGTTTGGGACAGGCCAATAACCATGAACCATTCCACCCTCATAATACCAAACTGCTGCTGTCTGTTTTATCTACGGTTGTTAAAAAATAAAGGCAAGAGCCCACATCATTTTTTCCTATTATTTATTTATTTAAGATGTGGGGTCTCTTCTATTTCTGATAAGCAACA
The DNA here is from genome assembly GCA_033576535.1 of Allobates femoralis. Classification (NCBI taxonomy): domain Eukaryota; kingdom Metazoa; phylum Chordata; class Amphibia; order Anura; family Aromobatidae; genus Allobates; species Allobates femoralis. Next base: position 140,139,219 of record JARQOC010000003.1, read on the forward strand.
CAGATAAAGCAGGCAGCAACAGGCTGATAATATCAAGTTGGGAAGAAGAATTGATATTTTGTCCCTTTTCCAGCCTGATATCAGCCCTGAGCTAATGGCTTTACCTTGGCTAGTTATAAAATAGGTAGGACCCCACGTCACATTATTTATTAATTATTTATTTTTAAACTCCTCATAGCCAGTGTGATGAGCAAAAACAACAGACTGACTACAACTTATAACAGATTCCAGCAATATTGTGAGTGGAGTGTCTAGCTTTCTGACTGCAACCAATCACAGACACTGCCAGACAGGATGGGCGGAGAAAGCAGTTAATAATCATAAGGTTTAATCGTCAAGCGCGGAAACAGTCTGACAGCAGGCTTATCTGCCAGGGAAACATGGTATGTGTAAGTGAATTGCTTTAAGCACAATTTTTCTTGTTTTTGCAGCAAAAACATTGCAAATCTGAGCTACATCAATGTCTAACATTGTGCAGAGTGCAGTGCGAGATTTTCTTGCATTGTACTCTTCCAAGTCATACGCTCGTGTTACTCCAGACTAGTCATTAACATTTTCTTATGCACTCTAAAGACCCCTAGACAGATTAAAGATGACCTCTGGTGCTGCGTGAAGTCCAGTGGTCCTCATACTTAAAGTGACCTTACTACAATTGACTGTTGTGCAACAAAACTTGTCACCTAGCTCCAGCCTTAAATATTATAATATATTTCCACACATAATTTAAATTAGTGGCATCTGTGTATTTTTAGTCAATAGTGTTCTTTTGTTACCCATTCAGTTTTGTGTATTTTTTCATTTATTAAAGTTAAGTTAAATTTAAAGATAGTTCCAATTATGAAAAATTAATGAAAACATTTATGAAGCTAAAATGAAAATAGTTGTTTTTTTTTTTTATAATTTTTTTTGCGTGTATTTTGTGTATGTGAATGTGGCATTGTTTGTTTAGCCACAAGCTGTTCTAGCAAATGAGCTTGAAAGCAATTTGCAAAAAGAGCCTATTCATAAAATACACTATTGGGGAAAAATCCTGCCATTACCAGACAAAATCGATTTACTTAACACCTGACATAATAAATTGTATATTAAAGCCAGACAGTGTTGCTGTTTTGGGGGACATAATTATATTAAATCGACACAAACTACATTGTAAACAACTGAATTGAACAAATTCCCCTAGAGATGAAAATTGTTTCTAGGAGTTAAATATTTTACATTATATACACAGTATAGCTTAGCTGAAATTAAAAATAAAAGCAGAAAAAGAAAAAAAAATCATATTTGTTAAAATAAAGTATTTTTACTGTTGAGGCATACTTCTTTTAGGTTCAGAATATATATTTATAATGTAGTTCACATTCATCTGCTACACTTCCTGTTTTATACTTGAAGGGTGTTATACACGTCAGTTTTGGAAACAGTGCATGTACAGTCATGGCCAAAAGTTTGAGAATGATACAAATATTAATTTTAAGTCTACTGCTTCAGTTTTTCTAATGGCAATTTGCATATACTCCAGAATGTCATAAAGAGTGATCAGCTTAACAGCAATTACTTGCTAAGTCAATATTTGCCTAGAAAATGAACTTTAACGCCCAAAACACATTTCAACATCATTGCAGTCCTGCCTTAAAAGGAGCAGCTAACATCGTTTTAGTGATTGTTCCATTAACACAGGTGTGGGTGTTGATGAGGACAGGGCTGGCGAACAATCAGTCATGATTAAGTAAGAATGACACCACTGGACACTTTAAAAGGAGGCTGGTGCTTGGTATCATTGTTTCTCTTCAGTTAACCATGGTTATCTCTAAAGAAACACGTGCAGCCATTATTGCACTGCACAAAAATGGCCTAACAGGGAAGAGTATCGCAGCTAGTGTGGCACCCCAAGGGTTAAGTGCCACAGAAACAGCAACACGGGTTTACTCCCCACACAACACTACACTAGAAAGTGGGAGGAGCTTAGGTGGCACCTGCAAGAGTGGGAGGAGCTAATGTTGTTTACCTCAGAGCAGGAGTGACAGTCAGTTTAGTTTTAGTTGAGTTTAAGGTTGAGTCTGGAGGTGGAGGAGAGTCTAATGGGTGTTTACTGAAGACCCGTTCATATTCTTCTACTAGTCGGTACACCCCTTGTTTTTGGTGGGTAGGTGTTGAATCTGTACCTATATGCAGCTGCTGACACCAATCTTCTAATTCTCCACTTGAACCATTGTCGTCCGCCTGACATGACGGATTCAAGGGCCCAATGGCTATGATGGCATTGTTGTCAACAGTGTATAGCTTGGCCATTGTAGCGTACCTTGGTAAAGTGACCTCTTCCTTTCCACAATTCAAAAGACGTATGGGCACTCTTCCCCTGTGTACCTCGACTATTCCTCTAGCTGTTAATATCGTGGGTCTACTATCAGTGTACACAGGCTCTACCAAGGCTTGGTAATCTCGTCCTTTAATACCAATGGCTGCTCTACACCATACCAGCATTTCAGTTTTTGGAGGTATTACTATAGGAGTTGGGTCACTTACCCTCACACTGCCGATTTCTCCACCTGCAACCTCTACTTGTTGCTTCAGCACCAATGCTTTTATCTCTCTCCGGAGAATTCTCTGCTGGCAGGATTGGGCAGTTTCCGCAAATTGCTGTAAAATAGTAATAACCTCGGAAAAACTATTTTCTAAAACATTCATACCTATCAATACAGAAGGTTCCCGTCGGTTAACATCAACAATTATGATACCCTGATTCTTTAATTCTACTCTACCAATCTTAATGGTCATCTCTCTAAATCCTACTTGCGGTACCAATTTTCCATTACTAGCATATATACTTAGCTCAACATTAGATGGTCTTTTATCAATGTCTGAATCTGCCCAGTACCTCTTATAAAGGACATGTGGTATAGATGAAATCTGGGAACCAGTGTCCAACAAGGCATTGAGGGGAATACCGTCCAGCACGATGGGGATAATAGGACGTCCTCCGACGTACTTGTCGTGCCAGGATGTTGGGCCTTGAAAGTTCACTCCTGCGAAGCTGCCCGCATTCCCAGGGGATCCTTGTTTAAATCACAATTGCGGGCGATGTGGCCTGTCTTCCGGCAACGGCGGCAAATAGGCTGTCCATCCGGCTGGTAACGGTCGTTGGGTCGTCCTCTCCACGCTGGGTATCTCTGGGGTCTCATCCAGGGAATATCCTCTCTGCGGTTCGCCAACTCCATCTTGGATGTAGTCTGTGATTCTCTCATTTCCTGCATGGTTTTAGCCATTGAGGTGACAATGTCTGTTAGAGAGTCAAGCTTTTGCTGGAAAGCATCATTAACACTGGCCTCCAGGGGCTTAACTGATGTCACTGGCACTCTCTGTTGTTGAGGGGTTTCTGTAATGGATTGCTCAGGATCCTGATCCCAAAGTGCCTCTGCCTGCTGGAGATGAATAGCGCTCTCCTTTAACTGGGCAAATGTCACTTCAGGGTCCTTGAAAGTCAGCATACTCGCATGCCCTCGATGAGAAGGGGTTAATAGTCCCTCAATGAATTGATCTTTTAGCAATTTATCAGCGCCAGTGTTAAACATTGGTTCAGCCAGTGTAAGCGCTTTAAGGGCCTCCTGTAAATTCAGGGCAAAGTCTCTCACGCTCTCATTGGCCTTTTGTTTGCAATTGAACAATTTGGTCTTTGCTTTGCTACCAGCAGTAGTTTCAAATACTGCCTTTAATCCAGCTAGAATATGCTCAGCAGTGCCTTTTAGATCAGCGGACCATGTTGTGACTTCTCGCTTAGCATTACCACTTAACTGTGCCATCAGCAAACCGACACGCTGAGCTTCTGCCATTGGAAACATGTTTAAATAGGCCAGCAGTTTTTCTTTAAAATCATCAAAAGTATTAGGCTTACCTTCATACACTGGAAGCCATGGAGCACCTGGGGTATATGGCATCAACATCGGCATAATGGGCGCTGCACCTTGCGCCGCTGTGCTGCCGAGCGCTCTGTTTTGTGCTTCAGCTGCATTTGTGTCGCCGGGTGTTTCGGCGTCTCCGTGCTGCGACATGCTGCACCCACTTAGTTAATCTGGACCCTTCCGGTCCTCTGCTTCCGTCGGGATGGCGTATAATCGTTCCGCTGTGCAGCAGGATTGGTTTTCCCCTTTTGCCGACGTCAGAGCTCTCAGCTTGGTGCCGCCCACAAAGACACGCCCCCTGCTGCTTCCGCTCGAGCTCAGTAATGGCGGAATCTAAAATTTTTCAGTCAGATCAGAGCTCAGGGCTATGACACAGTTAAAATAGCAGTCTCGTGCTGTGGCAGTTATGAGGTAATTAATGATGATGCAATTTTACCTCAGAGGCTGGCGGCCATTTTGTTTCAATGTTAGTCAATGGGGAAAAGTCTATTTCAATGGTTTTCAATGGGAAAATCACTTTTTGATTAAAAAAAAAAAAAAAAAAAAGTCAATTTTTCTCGAATTTTCTCACAATTTCCGGCATTAATCACGGCACACAGTACCCGATTTAACCAGGCACGGTAAATCCTGTTTGTGACGCCAAAGGAAGGTGTGCCGCCCAGCTTAGGGGACCGGGATACCCGGCGCAGGGTCCCTTTCCTTGGGGGAGTCACTGGTGGTTGGACCCAGGCCGTGGCCCCAGGCTGGCACACTTCTAAAGGGGGGTATTTACAGGGGATTTAGAAGTTTATAAAGTTTGTAGATGTTATTGTCATGACGCCACCCGGAAAAATGTGGCTATATATGGCTACCGCTGCCTTGTACTGGCCAGGGGATGATGGTGAGAGGCAGCTGAGATGGTATAGCCCTTTTCCGGGTAGGGCTGTAGGGTCCCCTGGACAGGTGATGTTAAAGTTAATGATGGATGAAGATGGAAGTCTGGTGAGGAGATGTTAAGGGCACAGACACTTACTTGATTCACAGCAAATTCTCTCAGCGGTGATGGTCCCAATCCTGGATAGATGGTAGCTGTTAAATCAGAGGCTGAGGCACAGATGAAGTTTAACTGGTTTACTTTCAACCAAACTATAATACAACAAGTCCCGTCTCCGGAGTCTGCAATAGGGGTTCAGTTGCTCAGGCCCCACCGGGTCCTTTACTTCCTGCTTGCGCTGTCTGTGTGGCCCTGCTGCCGTGTGTGAACTGGCTGCCGGCCCAAATCTGTCCTCTCTGGGTCCCACTCAACAGGCAACTTAAGTCCTTTGTCTCTCTCTGCTTACCCCCTCCGGGAGTACTGCTGAACTCTTAGTATGTTGCTGTGTCTGGCCCTGTAAGCTTGTTGTTACCTCACGTTGTCCGGTTGCTGTATTATATATAACTAATGCAGCCACGGATCCGGTATCCGTATCTGCGATTTTTTTATCTAGGGTAGATAATGATGCTACCCGATTCTGAAAGTGTTCCTCTTATCAGTTTTCTCCTCCTCAGACCGATGGCTTGGCCCTAGAAAATTGTCAGTCAGTTCTCAGGAACTCAATGCAGCTCCTGTCACTCTGAGCTCCTGGCTCCAACTGTCTGACAAATCTACTTCAGACCGGTGTTTTATCTCTAGGGAAGTCTCTGGTGTCTCTGGAGCTCCCCTTACTGGCCAAAGGTGGTAGTGCAGTGGCATGGCTTTCTATGTGAGTGCAACTATTATGATCTTATACTGTGGCTAATACCCGCAGGGGCGCCACACGCAGAAGTAGGAAGCCAAGGACCCGGTCAGGATGGGAGCAACCCGGCCCCGGTACAGACTCCGTGGACAACACTCTGCTTACCATCTGCACAGTAAAGACTTGGAAAACGACAACAAACGTGAGTGTGTGTGATCCTTGTGCTGAAGCCCCACTTTCTCTCATAAACTGTCATTGCCTCCACTCTCATCATCTCTACTACTACCCCTACTTTCCTGCAACATATAACCACCATCACAGACTTTAACTACCACTGCCCCGGGGAACCAGGCTCTAACTGCGGGGAGCCGTTCCATCTACAGCTGCCAAACATCATCCCCGGAGGTTCTGCAGCAGCGGTGGTCACCCTGACCACAACCCGTGGGTGGCTTCACGACAAACCTAATCCCTTGTAAATACACCCCATTTACTTGTGTGAACCCAAGACACGGTCCGGACCTGGACCACCGTGACATCCCCAGCAGTACCCTGGTCCGGCACCAAGTACCCCGTCCCAATGGTCTCCACACTAGAAAGATTGCACCTCAGTCAACAATCTATCGCATCATCAAGAACTTCAAGGAGAGAGCTTCCATTGTTGTCAAAAAGACTCCTGGGCGCCCAAGAAAGACCAGGAAGCGCCAGAACCGTATCTTAAAACTGTTTCAGCTGCGGGATCGGACTACCAGCAGTGCCAAGCTTGCTTAGGAATGGCAGCAGGCTGGTGTGAGTGTTTCTGCACGCACTGTGAGGCAGAGACTCTTTGAGCAAGGCCTGGTTTCAAGGAGGGCAGCAAAGAAGCCACTTCTCTCCAGAAAAAACATCAGGGACCGACTGATATTCTGCAAAAGGTACAGGGAGTGGACTGCTGATGGCTGGGGGAAAGTCATTTTCTCTGATGAATCCCCTTTTCAATTGTTTGGGACATCTGGAAAACAGCTTATTCGGAGAAGAAGAGGTGAGCGCTACCACCAGTCTTGTCTCATGCCAACTGTAAAGCATCCTGAAACCATTCATGTGTGGGGTTGCTTCTCAGCCAAGGAAATCGGCTCACTCACAGTCTTGCCTAAAAACACAGCCATGAATAAAGAATGGTACCAGAATTTCTTCCAAGAGCAACTTCTCCCAACCGTCCAAGAGCAGTTTGGCGCCCAACAATGCCTTTTCCAGCATGATGGAGCACTTTGCCATAAAGCAAAGGTGAAAACTAAATGGCTCAGGGAACAAAACATAGAGATTTTGGGTCCATGGCCTGGAAACTCCCCAGATCTTAATCCCATTGAGAACTTGTGGTGCATTGATTATGCAAGAATGGACTGCTATCAATCAGGATTTGGTCCAGAAGTTGATTGAGAGCATGCCAGGGAGAATTGCAGAGGTCATGAAGAAGAAGGGTCAACAGTGCAAATATTGACTTGCTGCATTAACTCATTCTAACTGTCAATATAACCTTTTGGTACTCATAATATGATGGCAATTATATTTCTGTATGTGATATAAACATCAGACAAACACAAATAAAAACCAGAGGGCATCAGATCATGTGAAAATATAATTTGGGTGTCATTCTCAAAACTTTTGGCCATGACTGTAGGAGTAAGATGCACCTAAATTATTAACGTCTTTACCCCAGGATGATTTTCCATTTTTTCAATTTTTGCTTGTTCCTTCCCTTCTTCTAAGAATACGGGCACACTGGCGTGAAACTAGGTTGACTGCAAAAGTGAGTTAAAATCGCATCGCAGTCGGACCAATGTTATTCAATATCCGAGAGCACATTTCCGAGTGCCAGAAGTTTTTTTCTCATCCGATTCACAGATGACGAGTCATTCACAACGTGCTCGCCAATGCAAGTCTATTGGTCTGACAAAAATCAAGGACTGCAGTCGGACCGCGCACGGACCATCCGAGTCAGATGCGATTTTTAACTGATACATTATCATTCTGTAGCTGGGAACACTGTAAAAAATGTTCCTGTAAATGAGTATACAGTAGATAGCTGCTGAGAAAAAAACAGATTGCACATGGACAGCACACAGAAGCCACACTGAGCAAAACTCGGATGACACTCATCTGACTCTTGGATACATCAATCGGACCGCTTTTTCATTCGCTTTTCTGTTTCCAGCCTAACAGCCATAACGTTTTCATCTTTTGTCAACATAGCTGTATGAGAGTTTGTTTTTTGCGTGACAAGTTGGTCTTTTGAATGACACCATTGTGTATTGGAAAATGAGAAAATATTTACAAGTGCGGTAGAATTACAAAAAAAAGTGCAATTGCACAAAGAAAGGTATTTATGTGAAAGCACCGATATTTGTCAACAATTTTTGTGACGATATTTGCTTTAGGCAACAAAGGCCCTTATGTGAATGCACAAATACTTGGCAACCACTGATTTTAGGGATCGAAGGTCTTGTGGTGCCGTTGCGACCAGGAGGCCACAGAGTGACCGCAGGACAGGTAAGATGGTCAGCTCACAAAAACTCGCCACACACACTCCGACCCTGAGCCCAAGTTGCTTCATGCCAGGCAAGGGGTGGCGGGAGTAGCTACGTGTGGGTGGGAAGTAGAGAGAACCCAGTCAAGTGGATGGAGGAACTAGACTCCAAAAAGGATCTAGGAACACTAAGTTGGGCGTGTAAATTAGTGTACCATGGAGGGAGGAGGAGTAGGGATGCATCCCCAAGCCGAGATACCCCACAGCTAAGTTCAGACTGCGACAGACAGAGAGAACGACGGGGCTCGGCTGCCTGCACCACTAATGGCTGGACGGGAGCCAAAACCAATAAAGAGCAGATACCCACTGGTTGGTGCTGCTGGGCCAGAGAAGCCAGAGAGCCGGCTCTGTAGATGTGGCTAGGAACGATTTATGCCCCTTACCATGAGATACCTGGCGGGGTGCGGGAAATTCAAGTCCCTGAGACCCAACAACGGTATGGAGTAGGACTAGGGCTAGTGACCCAGAGTGTGGGATAACTTAATGTAGAGCCCATGACGGCCGGACTGAACCCGTAAGAGAGTGGAGAGAACAAAAGGGCCCGAGTGGTGCACTGAGGGAGTGGCGCAGTGGAACCGTCCCCGCTGCAGTAAGAGCCCAGCCGGTGACTGTTGCGTGGACCCAGTCCACAGCTTGTGTACAAAGAACTGTGCCTGTGAACTGTGTGATGAAAAGCAGAGGAAAGTAAAGTACCCGTGAACTCGAGATTTGTGTCTGAGAATTATTGGTACAGAGACTGCAGCGGCTCGCCTGTGGAGCCGTACACTTGTTTTCTACATTGCAACTAAGTCCACCTCTTCACATCTGTCTGGGGAACCAAGTCCTACTAGTGTAGGGTGCCGGCTGCCACCTCCACCATCACCCCCAGCGGTCTGACGGCAGCGGTGGCCCATATTGGCAACTACACATGGGTGGCATCACAAATATCCCCATAAACTTCAGTTTATTTTCTCCTGTCCTTTTTACAATGCCGCACATGGACCACGTTGCTGAGCCATGTCACACTGGCACCCTAGAGACAGAACAGTCCGGCTCTGAGTACCCCAGCCTGTGGGGTGCGGCATCTTCTTCTGATTGCATTGATATTTGGCAACTAGAGATGAGTAAACCTTTTCAGGTACTGTTCGGGGTTGGCGTTCGGGAGATGCCTGATTTTAAAGTGCTGGAACCTGGATCGCTGTGCTGTGGTATGTTAGGAGGTCAGGCCAGTGGGAGCTGCTTGTTGTGTGTGATCAGCTCGCTCTGACCCTAAAAGCTGTGTAAGAATAGGGCTTCTGCCATGCTGGATCCGGGAAAGATCAGCATTCTCGAATCATTAGCGCAGCATTACCATAGTGTAATGCTGCCATAATGCTACCATACACTAATATGGGTGATGGGATCCGAAGCACATGCAAACGCCGGGATGTAAGTGCCGGAGTTTGAGATCTCGTGCTATTTTGTAGCGGAGAGCTTAAGCGCCGCCTGCAGTGTTAAACTGTCTGCTACAAAATAGTGCGAGATTTCAAACTCTGGCACTTACATGCCGGTGTTTGCATGTGCTTCGGGTCCCGTCACCCATATTAGTGTATAGCAGAATTAAGTAGCATTACACTATGGTAACGCTGCGCTAATGCTGCGAGAATGCTGATCTTTTCCTGGATCGTCCATAAGGTCTTGAGTAAGTAAAAAAACAAACAAAATCTCCACCTTCCTACCCCTGGAAGTGTTATGATTGTGGCTGGCTGCATGTGGGCAGAGAGCTGACCAGCCATTTAACAACAATAAAATAAGGGGTCCTGTTCAGAACCAGAACATGCAACCCCCAGACCTGAAACCTCCAGGAGTTTGCTCATCTCTATGGCAAACAATGGTTTTAGGGAAAAAAAAGGCCTTTATGTGACTGCACCAATATTTGGCAACCACTGATTGTATGCAAAATAAGGGGACTTTTTGTATATGCACTCTTGGACTGCATCTGCGTGCAAGTGACTGGCCGTGTCACGCGTCAGCTGACCAGCCTCGTCACTGGGGCTACATCACTGACTGACTGCAGTGGGAGGGGTAATGTCTGGGGGAGGATAGGCTGTTAGGGAATCGTCACAAATGTCAGTCACATTGATTGTTTTCGGAGTGATTGCCCTACTTCATCAGGGTGATCTTGATGAAGAAGGGCGTTCCCTCCGAAACTGGTCGATGTGACTGACATTTGTGATGATTCCCTAACAGCCAATCCTCCCACAGATGTTCCCCTCCCACTGCAGCCAGTCAGTGACATAGCCCCAGTTATGAGGCCGGTCAGCTGACGCGTGACGCGGCCAGTCACGTACACACTGATGCAGCCCAAGCCGGAAGAAGTCGCGACCTTTAGGCAATTCCTCTCTTTAGTGGAGAGGAATCGTGGGAAACTCTGTCAGCGGTCCCCGCTCTAACACTCCGGAGGACACCGGAGGACCGTGTCTGACAGAAAACAGTGCCAGTAAGTGACCTATAGGCCTAAGTGTCTGCACATTAGCTCAGCTCACACTAAAAATCAGGTACCTCAACAAAACTTAGAAAAGGACCTATCCTACCTCCATTAGGTTTCACAAACTCTCAACAATTGTGACAGCACTATAATATACCGGGTACCACACTAATGGCCACTTTACACACGGCTACATTTCTAGCTTATCCACAGGTAACTTACTGGCTGCAGTGAAACATGGAGACATTATTCCATTTGTACACAGCAACAAGATAGAACCATGTCTCCATGATTTCACTGCAGCCAGTAAGTTACCTGTGGATAAGCTTAGAAATGTAGCCGCGTGTAAAGTGGCCATAAAGGATATATGTTATATGTACAATATTAACAAACGGTAAGCAAAGCCACTACTGACAGCTACAGTGTCCATAATAACAGACACAGGTTACACATATCAAATCAGAGCATATACACAAAAGCTCATGATATATCAAAAAGAAATCACCAACTTAGCAAACATAGCTAATTTCTACTCAATTAATCCTCTATAGGCTTTCATCACATTTAAACTATATTTGGATTCCACCTGACTCCTAATAGGTATGTAATATTACCTAGTAAAGCTCAGATCCAATTTTATAGGAGATAACAAAAGTGTTAACTTTATAGGTCCAAAACACCTAATCCACAAGGAAAAGAAAAAGCCATAGCCATACCAAAAGCACCAATCATCCGATGTATCCCACAAAACAAAAGGTGTGTATTATATAAAAAAGCTAGCAAAGCAATACCATAAAAGTAACAATATATTGAAACCCAAAATCTTCTATCTTTCTAGACAAAAAGAAAGAAAACACCCCCTTTCCAGCTACCAAACCCATTAGAGCAAGAATCCAGCAACTAAAGGATTGTAAGAGTGGCTATCAGTCCCCTCATTATATATATATTTTTTATTTATAGAATTTTATAGTTTTTATAATATACTCGTACATTGTATGACTTGAGTTTATCATTAAAGACATTTTTTTTTAGAAATACAAAATCTAGTCAATTTTACATTATTTTGGTAAAATGTTTGTATTATATCCCTAAATTCTATCTTTAGAATAATTTAGGAGAGCCATAACACGGGACCCTTCAGGACCTTCTAGCAGCAACAGGGGACCCACCAATAGGGTTACCCTAATATCACAGCCAGCTCCAGTGTTACCAAACTTATTACTTTATTAAAGATGTAATGACAGCCATCTCCCCAGTGCCTTACCTGACATGCAGACCCATATCATTAATGACTGTGGAAATTTGCATGTTCTCTTCAGGCAGTCATCTTTATACATTTCATTGGAATGGTACCAAACAAAATTTCCAGCATCATCACCTTGCCTAATGCAGATTCATGATGATCATCACTGAATATGACTTTCATCCAGTCATCCACAGTCCAGATTGCTTTTCCTTAGCCCATTGTAACCTTGTTTTTTCTGTTTAGGTGCTAATGATGGCTTTTGTTTATCTTCTGTATGTAAATTCCATTTCTCTTAGACGGTTTCTTACAGTTTGGTCATAGACATTGATTCCAGTTTCCTCCCATTCGTTCCTCATTTGTTTTTTGTGCATTTCCTGTTTTGGAGACATATTGTTTAAGTTTTCGGTCTTGACGCTTTGATGTCTTCCTTGTCTACCAGTATGTTTGCCTTTAACAACCTTCCCATGTTGTTTGTATTTTGTCCAGATTTTAGACACAGCTGACTGTAAACAACCAACATCTTTTGCACCATTGCGTGTTGATTTACCCTCTTTTTAAGAGTTTGATAATCCTTTCCTTTGTTTCAATTGACATCTCTCGTGTTGGAGCCATGATTCATGTCAGTCCACTTGGTGCAGCAGTCTCCAAGGTGTGATCACTCCTTTTTAGATGCAGACTAATGAGCAGATCTAATTTGATGCAGGTGTTAGTTTTGGGAATGAAAATTTACAGGGTGATTCCACAATTTTTTCCCTCTGCTTGGTCTGAAAAAAGTAACCTTACTGACTATCACATTTTTTTATCTTGATTTTAATAACTGAATATAAACCGAGCCAGGTCAGTCCATAATTTTTGCCAGGGGTTGTATATGCATGTATCAGGATGTTGAACAATTAGGAATTCCAGAAGAGGAATATAGTTGCATTAGTAGAGACATAAGCACAAAAGACTAGCAGAAGTAATTGCAGTGAAAAACTGTCCTGCAAACTATTTAATCAGAGGGGCTTATTTAACATCTGGTTCAACTGAAGGAGTCTTATTGTCAAGGTGCACACAAGAAACATCTTATGATGGGTAAAACTACTGAGCTGTTTAACTTATTGCTGCAAAACATACTGATGGCATTGATTACACAAAACCTCTGAACTCTAAAGGTACCGTCACACGTAGCAATATCGTCGCCATATGGCTGGCAATTTGACGTGAGCGCGCATGTTCCGGACACTTTTTTGCACATCGCCATCGCCCTGTCACACATAGAGATTTCGCGTGCGATGTTCAGTGATCCTGCATTCCGGAAATCGCCTGGCGCAGACTGGAAGCAATTTGACATTCCCACGTCACTGCCAAATCGCCGCGTCACATGCCACCACAGCATCAGCGATGTGGGCGTAGAGTATGAGTGCAGTGAGGAGACAGGCGTGCCAGAGTGTTGTACACCGCGCCCCTACCACTCCAATTGGCTAACACAACTACGTCGCCATTGGTCATCCTTGCAGGAAGTCTGCCCACTACATGACGCATGTGTCCTTTCTACTATATCGCTATTCAAATATGGCGCCTTAGCCATCGCCAGCCAATGGGAACACAGGAGGGACAACCCATCGCGGCAGACGAGTCGAGCCAAACAGAACACTCAGGCACGTCTTTAGAATTGCTTACAGATGGCATGAGCTTGCTTTCTACATTGCTATTGACCTGTCACACGCCATGATGCGCAGAAATCGCCTCGTGGAAATTGCCTGATTTATCAGCAGAGCAGGGCGATCGGGCGACGCACCACCGGCGATTTATCGCCTTAAAATCACCCAGTCTCACGCCACTAGCACAGGCGATGTGGTTTCCTCATCGCTGAAATACACAAATTATATGGAAGCCATATTGCCGCATGTGACGGTACCTTAAAGGTTTCAATGAGCACTGTTGGGAGTCATATTTTAGAACTGGAAAGAATATATTTTTACAATAAACCAGTCACAACCAGATGTCACAATGTTTCCTTATAAGGAGTGAAATAAATAATTAGAAGAGTTGCCTAAGAACTAAGAAATACCTGTAGAGAGTTTTATAAAGATGTGGAATCAGCATGTATAATGGTTTCAAAGAAAACAATAAGTAATGCACTCAACCTCCATGTCCTGTGGTCACGCTCCCCACACCATATAGTTAAAGGCCTAAAAAGAATAAAGGTACCGCTACACGTGGCAATATTGCTTTCAATTTCACTGGCAATTTGCTCGTTGCAGTGAAATCATGGACACATTGTTCTATTTTGTTGCCGTGTACAATATGGAACAATGTGTCCATGATTTCACTGCAACCAGCAAATTGCCAGTGAAATTGCTAGCAATATTGCCTTGTGTGACAGTACCTTAAAGGCATAAAATCACCCCAAAAACACAATACCAGCAGTGAAGTTTGGAGGTTGCAATATTATTGTGGGGACTTTTTTTATGGCACTGGTAAAAAAAAATAAAAGAGTGAAAAAAAATATTAGAAGAATTGTACAAAAGCCAAGGACCACCTGTTGAAAGCTATTGAAAAACTAGAATCAGCTGGTACAATTGTTAAAGAAAAGAATAAGTAGAGCACTCAACTTCCATGGCCTGAATGCATGTTCACGCGGCAAGACTAAATTGCTGAGCAAAAAGCTTGTTCAAGTGGATTTAATGATTGCTCAACTACATTTAGACAAGCCTGTGAAACACTGGGAGAATACAGTGATGATCAAAATTAGAGAACAACACACAGTTTCCTGTTAAGGTCATTGTGTTGTCCTGTGTGATTATATACTAACATGTGTAAGGCCCCTTTCACATCAGCGTTTTTTTCAAATCGCGGCAGATGCGGTGAAAAAACCGCATCTGCCGAGATTAACGCATAACCGCCACACTTGCGGCACAGTTGCGGCAAGCCCCATGCAATGTCTATGGGGCTTGCGGTAAGGGTGCGGCAGGTGCGGTATTGGCACTTGAGGCAGGTGCGGCCGCAAAAAAAACGCAGTCAGCAGCGTTTTTTTTCGCGGCCGCACCTGCCACAAGTGCCGAAACCGCACTTGCCACATCTGCCGCACCCCTTACCGCAAGCCCCATAGACATTGCATGGGGCTTTCTGCAACTGTGCCGCAAGTGTGGCGGTTATGCGTTAATCGCGGCAGATGCGTTTTTTTCACCGCATCTGCCGCGATTTGAAAAAAACACTGATGTGAAAGGGGCCTAAAATAGTAGTATTTTAAGATTATTTCATACATTGAATATATTCTAAAGCACAGAATAAAAATGAAAAAGAACACTGATCAAAGTTACATAACATTTTCAGACACCTGCAAATTATTGGTGTTAATCTGGCACCTGGTGCTAATTTTCTTAATTATCTGACAAACCCTATTTAACTGGCAGCCTAACTTTACAGTTTGCTCTCACTTTGCAAAAATAGTGTGCAATTCCAAAGTGACTGAAACCCTCTGGCAGCATTGTTCAGATGAAGGCCAAAGGGGTCACCCTATCAGTCATAGCAAAAGAAGTTGGTCATTTCAAGTATGTAATTTCTAGAATATTGCATCTTTAAAACAAATACAAGAGAGGACAGGAAAATGCAGAGAATCTCAATCGGTAATCGTTTCAACACTGCAGGTGGAATAGCTCGCCAGTTCAGCACTGGACAGGGTAAGGATCTTTTTCGTCATCTGCTCATCACTATTTGGTACTTACATGGATATCATAATATTGGGGCTACTAGGCAATCGCCAAGTATTTGTGTGCTTGTCTCGAGAGATTCAAGTGTCTGGCACAGCATGTTTGGCACCTGATATTCAGTCACTAAAAATTCTGGTCTTCGTTGCCAATCACAGTTATGTTGTAGCCATGTTGGTTGACTGGCCGACCAATGTCATTGGATGTATATAACCCCTGTCACCATCATCTTGGGTACATTGCATCCAGAAACAGCATAGTGTGAGCATAGGGACAGAGAACGCAGAATGTAGGGAGAGTGTTTCTGCCACCAAAATATAACGCACCAGCTCTTCTAAGAGCTACATCGAGTCTCTAGTAGCTCAGAGTGGTGTAGGGGCAGTTTTTGGAGCAGGGACAGAGAGAATAGAGTAGCATGCCAGTACCTGCATATTAGACTAATAGCATTTTTAAGAGCTACATCAAGTCTCTTGTAGATCAAAATAGTGTAGGGACAGTTTTTGGAGCAGGGACAGAGAAAACAGAATCATTTTTGGAAAAGCACGGGTAGAAAAGCATGGCTATGTGGTTAATTATCGCTAAGAGTGTATCACGACCCGCTAAGTTATCGCTATGTCACACACCTCTAAGTTTTTGGGGTGACATTTGCTTGGCCTTCACCAAAAAGTCCAAAATATTAATAGTGTCCTAGTAAGCTATTTAAATCCTGTCAAAATGAGTATTTGCATTTTCTGGCGTCCTTTCAAAAGTACTGATCCCTCAACCACCTCCAATTTTGTTCTTTACATTTACTGGAGCGGTTGCGTGACCTATGAGGGCCCTCTGTCCAATAAGCTCTGAATTTGACCATGAAGTCATGCTTCTTGCAGTTTACTCAAGAGAGTTGATGTTGACATATGTGTGCTATTTGATGTCTGTGCATTATTTATGAAATCTAGTATCTGAGGTGATATTAATTTGTGTTTTTTTCAGGCTGATTCTGGTAAACGTATCATGCAGCAGAGGTAATATCTTCCTTTACTGGAGTGGTCTTTTTAAGAGGCAGTTTCATCATAGTGATTGATATATTTCATGAGTGCACTTGATGATACTTTTATGGGTTTATCAATTTTTAGTTTGCCTGACCTTTATGTCTTAAAACAATAACAGACTGTCATTTCTCTTCACTTATATGATTGGTTCTTGCCTTATTCTGACTTCGAACAGTTGGAGCTCTAGACTGCATGGAACTGTATGCCAATGTTGCCTCTGCAAAAAAAACAATTGACAATTTCAAACACACTATCTGGAGGTCAGTCATGCAACCGGATAATAATAATATACAATAAAATACAAGAATTTTGAATAATATAATGGTTCTTCCCCTGGAATTCTTAGTATGACATTTTTATGTTTACATTTCAAAATATAATATTGGCTTGCATTTGAATCCATCTGTATAGAAGTACACAGATGAGTAAAAGGGTAACAATGTTAGGAACTTTTGATTTATTGGCTCCCTATCTCACCATCCATGAGACTATGTTCACTTTGTAGACTATCATCTTAGCTATCTCAGACATAAATTTGACTTGCAATTATTTAGAATATGATTTGTTATGTGAATTCTTGTCATGTCACTGCAGTGTTAATGTTTCGCTTGTGAAAAAATTTAAATTTAAATTTTTATTATTTTGTTAGTATTTTGTAAATCCACCCATGGCTTTGAACACTTGAATCCTTCTGGGCAAGCTCTCAATCAGATTGCAGCATGTCTCAACCAAAATCTGATTTCAGGTCTCTTCTACACATTTCCAATTTTGGTGTATAGTGGTCGACTAACATGGGCATGTATACAGCTTTTTCTTCAACTCTACCCACCAGTGTTTTATTGGGTTGAGGTGTGGGTACTGTGGGGGCCAAGCCAGCACCTGTACTTCATTTTGAATTTGAGTCTTCTTCACCCTTTTTGGGCTACCATAACATATGTCACACACTGCTTGCATGCACATCTGTGATCTCACTATTATGAGGCATTTGAGCCATCTCCACTGCCAATTTTGTCACACCAGAAGAGATAGACTTTGTGATGAGCTGAATTGTTGATATTTTGCTTGAACAAACCTTTTGGCTTTTGAATGAATACAGACTTCATTTCGTATTTTTCCATCTGTCATGGTAATCACAAGATGTAGTTTGGCAATTGTTTTGGCAAGATACCACTAAGGGTGTGGAGCAACTGCAAATCAGTCTTCAGGACCTGTCTTACCCTTTGATGGTATTTGGATTTTTGCTGCTTTCCTTGCCTTTTCATCATGGTTACCATATCCCTCTGCCTGTCTTTATTACCAACCAGCAACACTTCTCCAGTCCGAAAAAGATCCCGAAGGCTTCACTGTAAATCCTTGTAAGGTGAATAAGTGAACTGATCTCTCATTCATTTTTCGCATACAGCTTGATGCCGTCCATGTGGAACAGGTGGCTGATGGTGCTTATACTCTTGAACTTGTATCCATAGCCCGACTCTGTAATTATCTGACTGAGGGTGTTCAAGTCTATGCAGAACAGCAATGGTGACAGTGCATCACTTTGGTATATGCCGCATTTGATGGACACTTGTGCTAGTTGTCTGGAGTTGACTCCCAGTGTTGTCGTCCATAGCCCCACTGAGTTTGTGAGGAAGGTTCTTCATTTCCTATTGACATTGCAGACACAAGCATTCACAGATCCATGTGTGTAGCATTGAGTAATAGGTTTTTCTGTAGTCAATCCAGGCTGTGCTGAGATTGGTCTGTCAGGATCTTCAGCCTTGAAAGAGTGTTCTACCTACTAACAGCTGGTGCTTAGACCTGTAGTGTTGTTCCCAATGCCTATCTGAGCTGGATTCATGTACTGATTCATACGGTTCAGTAGTTTGGTGGTGATGACGCCTAACAGGAGTTTCCATGTTGATGTGAGGCAGATTATTGGGCAGTAATTGGATGCAATTGCTCATTTGTGGGGATCCTTCATGATCAGCACTGTTCTACCATGTGTTAGTCAGGCTGGATGGTGGTCTACTTCTAGCAGATGGTCATCTCTTGTGCCAGCGTTCATGTATGGCTGTTAATTTATTTAGTCAGTAGATGTGGATTATGTCTGGGCCAGGTGCTGTCCAGCTCTTCTTGTTCTTGACACACTCTTGGATGTCTGCTACAGTAATAATGACTGTTTCTTGTTCTAGAAGGTTAATGTGTTTCATTTTCAGATCTTGCAGCCACTTTGCACTGGTGTTGTGTGTTTTTTCCTTCTCCAATATATTCCTCCAGTATTGTTCACTCTCTGCCTCTGTGTTGTTACTCTGCAATTGCGAGTACATCTTAAGCCCCTTTCACATCAGAGTTTTTTGCTGATTGCTGCAGATCTGGCAGATTTACCACATCTGCTGCGTCTGCCGCCTAACGGCCACATTTGCAAGACACTTGCAGCAAGCCCCATGCAATGTCTATGGGGCTTGCGACAAGTGCAGTATTGCCGTGATCTGGCACTTGTGGCAGTTGCAGCCGTGCAAAGTAACCGCAGCTGACCTAATTTTTTTCTGCAGCCTCAACTGCCGCAATTACTGGGTCGCGGCAATACCACACTTGCCGCAAGCCCCATAGACAATGTATGGGGTTTGCCGCAAGTGTGCCGCAAGTGCAGCCATTAGGATCTGCCGCAATCAGCGAAAAATGCTGATGAGAAAGGGGCCTTAGAGAACAGGGCATTTATCATCATGGCCTCAGCTTCTCTATTGTATTTCCCTAATTTTGCAGCAAGTGCTGTAAGCCTTTGTTTGGCAGTCTCTAAGGCTTCAGATTGAGTAAGGCCTTTGTGTTTGTTCAGCTTGGTCTCATTCTTGATTTTTACATGCTTCTGCACTTCAGATAGGGTGCCTTCACACTGGCGTTCCCCTCCACAGCGTTCTGCGGAGGGGAATCGCCATGTGTGCGCAGCGGCCGCCAGCTCCTATTTTTAGAGTGGGGACGCACGGTGCTGCGCTTGACAGCGCATGACCGTGCGCACCCATTCACTCCCATATGTGATCTGTGCACAGGCGGATGCCTGCGCACAAATCACACACTCCCGCCCGCACCAGGACGCAACCTGTTGCGTCCTGGTGCGGGCGGGAGTGTGTGATTTGTGCGCAGGCATACGCCTGCGTACAGATCACATGTGGGAGTGAATGGGTGCGCACGGTCATGCGCTGTCAAGCGCAGCACCGTGCGTCTCCACTCTAAAGATGTAAGCTGGCAGCCGCTGTGCACACATGATGATTCCCCTCCGCAGAATGCTGCGGAGGGGAACGCCAGTGTGAAGGCACCCTTAGTTGGCTGTCTTCTTTTCGTGTCACCTTGATTTTTGTCTCCAGTCTTCTTTCCAAGGAGGGTATCCACTGCGAGCCGCTGTCAAAACGCCATGTGAGGGGTGTACTCACTTCCATCCCTGCAGTGACGTCTCTCCACCACGTCACACGTCTCTCTGCAGTGACGTCCTTAGTCCTGGCCCCTGACTGCAGCACTGTGCCGGCCTCTCCTCCAATCCCCAGCCGGGGGTGTACATGCTGCCACCCTGAGTGCCATCTGCAGACAGGAGGGCACATGCCGACCATCCGCCGCGGGCCCCGGGCTTTCCAGCACTAGGTGTCGGCTGGGTGTCAGACAATGGCAGGCTGCCGGCCGCCACTGTGAGCCCGGGCATTGTGTGCAGGATTGAGTGGGCACTGATGGGGCACTGCTCCAGGACGCCGCTCGGGCACTGACATCACACTGCAGTCAGCAGCTCTGTGTTATCACTCATCACTATGGCGAGCGCCAGGAGCATCGAGCTGGAGCATTTTGAAGAGCAGAAGAAGAAGCAGAGACAATCCCGAAAGGGCGGCGGCGGTGCGGGCTCCAGAGCCAGGGGCAATGGCCTGATCCCCAGCCTGGCACACAGACCCTCGAGCGCTCCCCTGTCCTCAGCCCTCCAGCCTCCACTGTCCTCTGCCCTCCAGCCTCCCCTGTCCTCTGTGCCCTCCAGCCTCCCCTGTCCTCTGTGCCCTCCAGCCTCCCCTGTCCTCTGTGCCCTCCAGCCTCCCCTGTCCTCTGTGCCCTCCAGCCTCCCGACTCTTGACCCTCCTCACCCCTCCAGCCTCCCCACTCCTGACCCCTTCCTCACCCCTCCAGCCTCTGCACTCCTGACCCCTCCTCACCCCTCCAGCCTCCACACTCCTGACCCCTCCTCACCCCTCCAGCCTCTGCACTCCTGACCCCTCCTCACCCCTCCAGCCTCTGCACTCCTGACCCCTCCTCACCCCTCCAGCCTCTGCACCCCTGACCCCTCCTCATCCCTCCAGCCTCTGCACTCCTGACCCCTCCTCACCCCTCCAGCCTCTGCACTCCTGACCCCTCCTCACCCCTCCAGCCTCTGCACACTTTAACCATCCGGGGGGTCTGCCGCAGGGTTCCAGCACCCTCTGCTTGAATAGCGTCGCTCATCTCCTCACTTCCGGGGCTACTGCTTGAGCGCATGAAACTCCATCTCCGAATCAGTGATTGCTGGAGAACTGCAGGGATCAAGCTCCTCCCCTCAGCCAATCACCAAGCCTCTGTGTCCTGCCAATCAGGAGTACCCTGCTGTAATATAAGCTTCCTGTTTCCTGTCAGTCTTTGCCAGGGCAATTTCTACCTTGTGAAGTTGCTATTCCTGGTCTGGTCAGGTTGTTCCTTGTTTTGCATAATATCTCATACCTGTTTGTTACTTCCAGCATATCTCTTCCCTGCCGACTCCTTGTTGACTCCGGTGTTCTTGGCCTGCTCCCCGGACCTCTTCTCTGCTGAAGTGCTGGCTCCAGTCCTGCTCCGGTTCCTTGGTGTTCTTGTGCTGTTGCTTTTTACCACGTTGCCTGGGGTCGGTTTAACACTCGTGTCCGCTTCTTTGGTCCCCCCGAGGTTGGTACCGGCGGTATCCCTGTATAGGGGTTAAGCGCTCCGAGGCCTCCTTCGGTGGTGTTCCGGTGCTGCGACCTTGTGGCTCTCCCCTGGGGCGCGGGTTCTTGTTTTGTTGTTGTACACAATAAACCTTTTGACTCTACTGTTCTAGTCCGCCTCTCTATCAACCAGGTATCGGCATCCGCAGCAACGCGGTCCAGTGGGTTCACACGTAGGGTCCGTCAGTAGGACGTGACACACTCCTGACCCCTCCTCACCCCACCAGCCTCTGCACTCCTGACCCTTCCTCACCCCTCCAGCCTCTGCACTCCTGACCCCTCCTCACTCCTCCAGCCTCTGCACTCCTGACCCTCCTCACCCCTCCAGCCTCTGCACTCCTGACCCCTCCTCACCCCTCCAGCCTCTGCACTCCTGACCCCTCCTCACTCCTCCAGCCTCTGCACTCTTGAACCCTCCTCACTCCTCCAGCCTCTGCACTCCTGACCCCTCCTCACCCCTCCAGCCTCAGCACTCCTGACCCCTCCTCACCCCTCCAGCCTCCGCACTCCTGACCCCTCCTCACCCCTCCAGCCTCCGCACTCCTGACCCCTCCTCACCCCTCCAGCCTCCACACTCCTGACCCCTCCAGCCTCCGCTCTCCTCACCCCTCCTCACCCCTCCAGCGTCCCTCTCCTCACCCCTCCTCACCCCTCCAGCCTCCGCTCTCCTCACCCCTCCTCACTCCTCCAGCCTCCGCTCTCCTCACCCCTCCTCACCCCTCCAGCCTCCGCTCTCCTCACACCTCCTCACCCCTCCAGCCTCCGCTCTCCTCACCCCTCCATATGCAATGTACAGTATGTGTATATATGTGTTATGTAATATAATTTGTGAATGATGTGTGTGTATGTATATATATATTTCTACATCTTTATAGATTTGCATGTGTGTACATATAATGTGTGTGTATCTAATATATAAAAGACCAAGGCACTTCCGTCACTTTGTTCGCACTTCCGTCACTTTGTTCGCACTTCCATCACTTTATCCACACTTCCGTCACTTTGTCTGCACTTCCGTCACTTTGTCCACACACACACATACACATACACACACACACACACACACACACTCCGCTATACTTACCACCGGCCCTGCGTTCGCCGCCTGGATCCTCAGTTGACATGTTGCCGCCCCCGAACTACTGGATCCAATATAGCGTCCAGGAAGGCTCGCCAAACCTCCCGGACGCCATATTGGATCCAGTCGTCCGGGGCCGGCGACATACTTTGTCCAAGATGGCATCCGGGAAATCTCGCCAGACTTCTCAGACGCCATATTGGATCCAGTCGTCCGGGCGCGGCGACATGTCGTCTCAGGATCCAGGCGGCGGGGAAGACGCAGGGCCGGTGGTAAGTATTGTGGAGTGTGTGTATGTGTGTATGTGTGTGTGTGTATGTGTGTGCTGACCACTCTGCCCATGGCGCTGCGCTGACCACTCTGCCCACGGCGCTGCGCTGACCATGCTGCCCACGGCGCTGCGCTGACCATGCTCACCACGCTGCCCATTGCGCTGCGCTGACCACGCTGCCCACGGCGCTGCGCTGTCCACGCTGCCCACGGAGCTGCGCTGCCCACGGCGCTGCGCTGACCACTCTGCCCACAGCGCTGCGCTGACCACTCTGCCCACGGCGCTGCGCTGACCACTCTGCTCATGGCGCTGCACTGACCACTCTGCCCACGGCGCTGCGCTGACCACTCTGCCCACGGTGCTACGCTGACCACTCTGCCCACGCCGCTGCGCTGACCACTCTGCCCACTGCCGCTGCGCTGACCACTCTGCCCACGCGCTGCGCTGACCACTCTCACCACACTAACTGCTAACCACTGAGCCACCGCACTCACTGCTAACCACTGAGCCACCGCACTAACTGCTAACCACTGAGCCACCGCACTAACTGCTAACCACTGAGCCACCGCACTCACTGCTAACCACTGAGCCACCGCACTCACTGCTAACCACTGAGCCATCATACAGTGCTAACCACTGAGCCACCGTATACAGTGCTAACCACTGAGCCACCGTATACAGTGCTAACCACTGAGCCACCATATACAGTGCTAACCACTGAGCCACCGCGCAGTGCTAACCACTGAGCCACCGCGCAGTGCTAACCACTGAGCCACCACGCAGTGCTAACCACTGAGCCACCGTGCAGTGCTAACCACTGAGCCACCGCGCAGTGCTCACCACTGTGCTGCCGCGCAGTGCTAACCACTGAGCCACCGAATACTCTGCTACCCACTGAGCCACCTGTATACACACAATTAATTTCACCGCACTCCCCTAACTATTAGTAAATAAACTATATATGGATTCTAGACTATCCGATTCTTTAGAATCGGGCTGCCATCTAGTATATATATATATATATATATATATATATGTGTATGTAATATATTTACAATGGAAACTAGACGTTTACATGCAGTACATAAAAAGACACATATGCATGTTTTTCTAACTATCTGACATGAAATCAGAATAAATTTTCCTCCCATTTTAGGTCTATTAGGATTACCATAATTATGTCAAATGCCAGAATAATGAGAGAGAGAATGTTTTAAGGCATTTGTATTACTTTCTGCAAAGTCAAAAGTTTGCATACACTTCATTAGTATTTGGTATCATTATATGACTCGGGTCAAATGTTTTGGATATCCTTCTACAAGCTTCTCACTATAGTTGATAGAAATTTGGACCCATTCCTTCTGACAGAACTGGTATAACTAAGCCCAGTTTGTAGGTCATCTGGCGTGAACCTGTCTTTTCAGCCTTGCTCATAAATTTTCAATAGGATTGAGATCAGGGCTTTGTGAAGGCCACTCCAAAACATTATATCTAAAGGTTTGAGAATGCGCAAATAGGGTCTTATCTTTTATAGACAGATGTATGATACTAATATTAGTATTGCTCACCTGATGTGGTTGTGTAGCACACAACCAGCGTAATCACTCAGAAAAAACAGCTGCTACAGGGACCGTACTTTCACAGGATGCGGTGCTCAAATCACAAGGTTATTCGGACGAAGTACCTTTATTTCCTATATATAAGTATAAATAAGGAAATAAATTTATATCTCCAATACCTAGACGTCCAGTGTCATTGGTATACCGGTCTGACAGCAGCGCGGACATAAAGGTACTTCGTCCGAATAACCTTGTGACTCCAAAACATAGACTTTGGTATCCTTTAGACACTTTGTAAACAGTTTGTCAGTATGCTTCTGGTCATTGTCCATTTGTAAACCTATCTCTGCCTAAACTTTTACTTCCTGGCTGATGTCTTGAGATGTTGCTTCTTTCCACATAATGCCATCTATTTTATGAAGTTCATCAGTCCCATGTGAAGCTAAACAACCCTAGAACACAATGCTACCACCTCTGTGTTTGACAGTTGGGATATTGTCCTTAAGCTTCCAAGCTTCTCCTTTTTTCCTACAAATGTAACAGTGGTCATTATAGCCAAACAATTCAAGTTTAGTTTTATCAGACCACAGGACATGTCTCCAAAAATGAAGGTCTCTGTTCCTGTTTGTATTTGTAAACATTCATCTGACATTTTTATGTTTCTTTTGGAGTAATGGCTATTTCCTGGCAGAGTGGCCTTTCAGTCCATGTTGATTCAGTACTCGCTTCACTGTGAGTAATGACAAAATCTTATTTAGTTTCTGCCATCATCTTTACAAGGTCTTTTGCTTTTGTTCTTGGGTGGATATGCACATGTCTGACCAAAGCCGGTCATCGCTGGGACGCATAACCTGTCTCCTTCCTGAGTGTTATAATGGCTGGACATTCCCATCTTGTTTGTACAGATGAATCAGGCACCTTCAGGTATCTGAAAATTGTACCCAAGGATGAACCACACTTGTGAAAGACCACAATTCTCTTTCTGATATCTTAGGCTAGGGTGCTTTTTGGCAGCCTGCGTTTTTGGGCTGCGCTTTTGCTGTTAGGTGTGGAGCAGCCTTAAAAACGCATGCAAAAACGCAGGTGGAAACGCATGGTACCATTTAGTGCCATACAAAAACGTATGCGTTTCCCATAGGGCCCCATGTTAAAAAAACACATGCGTTTTTGAAAAAGCACCAATAAATGCATCATGCAGTTTTTTTTGGTGCTGAGCCAAAAACGCATCCAAAAAACGCATGGCCCTTTAGACATGCGTTTTTGGCATTGGGGCATGCATTTTTAACATGGGGGTCTATAGATGCATTTTTCCATGTGTTTTTCACAAATAATAAGTGTGAAATTTGCATGGAAAATCTGCAAGTGGGACCCTAGCCTTAGTTGATTTCTTTATACTTTCCAATAATGCTACACAAAGAAGCAGTGTGTTTTAGGTGTGTATTAAAATACATCCACCAGTGTGTCTATAATTAACTCAGATGTTGCCAATAACCCTATCAGAAGCTTCCAAACACATGGCATCATCATATGGTCTTTCCCAACTTGTACAAAGGCATAGTAATCTCATGGCCACTTTACACGTCCCAACATCGTTTCGATATTGTATACAACGCACGGGAGCGCGCACTTTTTTGGATGAAATCCAAAATCTCATAGGAGATGTTACACAGGGCGATATCGGCAGGCAACACAACTGCGATGTATACGCCCCCTTGTACGAGCGACCCAGGAACGACCATTTAACCTGGGAGTGAATAGGGGAAGTTGTGCTCCAAGTCGGTGTTGAGCTGTCACACAGCACGATCCTGCCAGATCGTCCATCCAATATTGGCCAGTTGGAGAGCCTGCTCATTTCTCCCCTGATATTGTTTTGGCATCGTTCCTGCATCGAATTGGTCATTTACACCATACAACGCACGAACGATATCGTCGCCAACACACTGACCACGTGACTTTTTATCGAAGTTGGATGACGATATCGCTCCGTGTAAAGTGGCCATTAGTGTATGTAAACTTTTGACTTTTGACTAGAAAAAAATAAAGATGCCTTAAAAGATTCCCCCTTTCTCAATATTCTGGCATTTCATGCATATAAATAATTCTGATAATGGTATTTCACCTCAAATGGGAAAGGTTTAGGCTGCGTTCACACATTGCGTATTTTGCCGCGCTTTTTTACGCACGCTTTTCAAAATATGCAATGT
Organism: Allobates femoralis; assembly: GCA_033576535.1. Lineage (NCBI taxonomy): Eukaryota > Metazoa > Chordata > Amphibia > Anura > Aromobatidae > Allobates > Allobates femoralis. Next base: position 140,165,833 of record JARQOC010000003.1, read on the forward strand.
GTTTTTGTTCTGCCAGCAAAGTGAATGGGAAACTCACTTTGCCGTGCAGACAGTGCGTAAAAATACGCAGTGCTTTTTTGAGAGAAAGTGCAGCTGTGTAAAGAATTGAGATGTCAATTCTTTACGCAGCTGCTCCTGCGTTTTCTCCCTGTGATGTCACAGAGGGGAGGAAGAATCCTGCTTCCTCCTCCCCTCTGTGACAGCTGTGACCGCCCATTAGATTTCGCAGTGTATTGACACACACTGCGAAATCTAAATTGAACAAAGGCAAGTGTATGAAAAATAAAAAAGAATGAACACTTTACCTGTCCGACGTCTTTTCCCGGTGTCCGGTGTCCAGTGCCAAGAGAGGTGTCTTCTGCCAGGACCTGTGGTGACGTCAGAGGGGCGTTCCCGGCGCTAATTGGCTGCTCGCGGTCATGTAATATGTATCACATGACCGCGAGCGCCCAATCAGCACCGGGAACTCCCCTTTGACGTCACTGCAGGTCCTAGCAGAAGACATCTCGCTTGGCACCGGACTCCGGACACCAGGAAAAGGCGTCGGACAGGTAAAGTATTCATTCTTTTTTATTTTTCATACACTTGCCTTTGTTTAATTTAGATTTCGCAGTGTATATTAATACACTGTGAAATCTAATGGGGCGGTCACAGCTGTCACAGAGGGGAGGAGGAAGCAGGATTCTTCCTCCCCTCTGTGACATCACTGCGCTTTCTGGGGTAAGAAAGCGCAGTGTGTGAAAGCCCCTGCGTATTTTGTTGCGCTTTTTTGCACGGCTGAAAAACGCAGCAAAAAAGCGCACGCAAAAAAGCGCAACAAAATACGCAATGTGTGAACGCAGCCTTATTCTGATTTCATGACAAATAATGTGAAAATCATGAAATCATGTATATGTGTCTGTTTATCTTTTTATATAGTGTATGTAAACTTCTGGTTTCAAATATTTAAACATGTTTTTGAGACAACCTGAAAAAATATCCAGGTTCCTCCATACTTAAATGACACAGTGTAGAGACATAAAACTGTCTTACTGGTGCAACTTACTGGGCATGATCTATTTTGTTGAATGGATATTTAAAGAAATTTTATTCGCTATGCTTATGTATTTGTTGTGATTTTTATAATAGATACAGTTCATTGTACTGAATTCAATTTCAGACTTTTGTGCTATGTATGTGAATTATTAATCTGACTGTGCTATGTGTCACTATGTGCAGGGATGTAGCTCAGTAAATAATGGAAGCAACAGTAACCAAGGTATACCTTGTAATAAAAATGGATGTGACTATGAATACACTTTATCAAAAAGGCAGCAAAATATGTTCTTCAACTAAATTCCATAACAGGTTCCCGTTACTTTTGTTTGCTATTGAAATAGTGGTTTCATTTATAAATAGCGTAAAATTTGATTCTCTTTATTAATGGCACCCATAAAAGACTACACGGTTGATTTAGTACTATATTTTCTATATTCTAATTTAAAGTATGAATTGTAAAATGTCATAAAACATGTAAAATGAATGCATTTTTATTACTACTTTACAATTTTGTTAGATCACACTGAGAGTATGACACCTATATTTTGCACGTGTGAAATATATAGTAATAGTCAAAAGTGTTGGCACCACTGAAATTGTTCTAAATGAAGTATTTCTTGTAATAAAGTGTTGCAATTACACATATTTCGTCATACACATGTTTATTTCTTTGTACTGTAATAAAAAGAAAAAAAATCGAGAAAAAAGGCAAATTGGACATAATTTCATATAAGACTCAAAAATATGCGCTGGTCAAAATGGTTCACACATTTTCTCCCAAATTGTTTGTAAACAACCTTGTTTTAAGCACGTGATGCTTAGTGAAACTCAAATTTGGCAAGTAACAATTGTGGGCAATATGAAAATCACACTTGAAACCAGATAAAAAGTTAAGTGATATGTGTATGTAAATTAAGGCCTGTTTCACACCTCTGCACCTGGCCACATCACCTGCACCAGCCTGGTCGCGCTGGCACAGGTGCAGGCACAGAGGTGATTGGGGGCACTGTGGGGCCGCGTTTACAGTTAGTGTAAACGCATACTAGCGCCACCTGTGCGCTCAGCTGCGTTCGGTGCCCCATTATAGCCTATGGCCGAACACAGCTGAGCGCGCGCTCTGCCAGTGAGAAGCGCAAGTGAAACTGGCAGAGCGCATGGCGCATGCGCCTGGTCTTGACGCACCCGGAAACGCCCTATTGAGGCGTTTCCGGGTGCGTCAGAGCGGGCGCATGTGCAGTGCGCTCAGCGAGTTTCACTTGCGCTTCTCACTGGCAGAGCGCGCGCTCAGCTGTGTTCGGCCATAGGCTATAATGGGGGCACCGAACGCAGCTGAGTGCAACTGCAGGGAGTGTACGCGCTCACTGCGCTAGGCTGCCCCAGGCCCTAAATGCCTCTGCGCTTGCATTTGCACTGGCGCAGGCAGGCAGGGCAGCCTAACGCAGTGAGCGCATAGATGTGAAACAGGTCTAACTGTTTGTTTTGCCAAATTGTAAGAACATTGATGAGAACCTGATACCAATAGCAGACCTTTCGGATTTCAAAAAGGCCAAATTGTTGGTGCTCGTATGGCAGGCTCTAGTGTAACAGAAAGTGCCCGAATGCTTGGCGTGTAAAGAGGTACTGTCTCCAAAGTAATGACTGCGTTTGAAAGAGAAGGAAAAATGTCCGCAGCAAAGCACAGTTCTGGCCAAAAGTCGAAGTTGACTGAGAGAGACCGTCGGACTCTAAAGCGAATTGTGAGAGAGGATCGCAAGACCACGGCTCCGAAAATCATTGCTGAGCTCAATCAACACCTACAGAACCCAGTTTCCACGAAAACTGTTCGTCGGGAGCTGCAAAATCTGGATTCCACGGAAGAGCTGTAATTAGAAAACCACTGCTCTCAATGACAAATGTTTCCAAGCGTTTAGAGTGGTGTAGAAACCTCCAGAATTGGTCCCTTGAGCAGTGGGACCATGTGATATTCTCAGACGAAAGAACATTTACCCCATTTTCCAACCTCCGGCCGAGTGTACGTTTGGAGACAGCCGAAAGAAGCATTCCATTCAGACTGCCTTCTCCCAACTGTAAAACATGGCGGAGGTTCTGTGATGACAAGATTGAAGAGGAAATAGAGCACAGTTATTGCTGCTGAGCATTCAGGTTATGCTGGACACAGAATGATCACAATCTGGGTGCCTAGTCCAAGAGGCAACAAGTCCATGACAGCGCAAAACGATGCCGTCGTCCATCCTGCCACTCCCTCCCTGCACTATGTATCACCGCTAAATATGGAATAAAGAACCATCGCTACACAAATCTGGTGAGTGCCGTCTTTTCTTTATGAAATTTGGAAGTTCTGTGCTGATATGGGGTGCTATTTCGTGGAGATCCACCGGGCCAATGATATCCCCTTGTATGAATCCATACCTCGGAGAATTGAGGCTGTAATCGCAAAAGGTGGACCTACACCATATAAAACTAACTTTTGTTGATTTTTCCAGGTGCTTCCATTATTTTGTCCAACCCCTGTATAAATATACACATCAAAAAATAGTGAAGTCATGACATTTCAGTACATCAGACTCTTCTCAAATGGACCACTTAAGAAAAGTGTGATGTACTGAAATGTTATGGTAATATATGGACCAATAAAAACCTGCTAAGCTTTGAAGATTGGAGTGCTCCTTTTACCATTTTTAGATGTGTGGAATTTTTGCAAACTAAAGACTGCAAGGAAGGATTTTTTGCACCCATGATTCTGTCATTCATGTGCTGCTCTGGATTTATATCTGGATATATATATATATATTTAAAGTGATGTGTATATATTTTATTATATGTTTCATTGCAGCCATTTGATAGATTCAAAAAAGTTCATTTTTCCTCATTAATCTACACTCTGCACCCCATCTTGACTGAAAAAAACAGAAATGTACATATTTTTGCAAATTTATTAAAAAAAAAACAAACTGAAATTTCACATGGCCATAGGTATTCAGACCCTTTACTCACATGCTGTCCATTTCCTTGTGATCCTCCTTGAGATGGTTCTACTCCTTCATTGGAGTCCAACTGTGTTTAATTAAATTGATAGGATCTCATTTGGAAATGCACACACCTTTTTACATAAGACCTCACAGCTCACAGTGGATGTCAGACCAAGAATCATGAGGTCAAAGGAACTTCCTAAGGAGCTCAGAAACATAATTGTGGCAAGGCACAGATCTGGCCACAGTTACAAAAGAATGTCTGCAGTGCTCAAGGTTCTTAAGAGCACAGTGGCCTCCATAATCCTTAAATGGAAGATGTTCGGGACCACCAGAAGTCTCCCTAGACCTGGCCGTCCAGATAAACTGAGCAATCATGGGAGAAGAGCCTTGGTAAGAGAGGTAAAGAAGAACCCCAAGATCACTTTGACTGACCTTCAGAGATGTAGTAGGGAGATGGAGGAAAGTTCCACAAAGTCAACTATCACTCCAGCCCTCCTCCAGTCGGGCCTGTATGGCAGAGTGGCCCAACGGAAGCCTTTCCTCAGTGCAAGGCATATAATAATAATAATAATAATAAATCATTAATTATATAGCACCAATATGTTCCGCAGCGCTTTACAATACAGTGGTTTGTATATGAACGGTCATAGGTAACAATGAAAATATACAATACAGTCATGGCCAAAAGTTTTGAGAATGACACCAAAATTATATTTTCACATGATCTGCTGCCCTCTGGTTTTTATTTGTGTTTGTCTGATGTTGGTATCACATACATAAATATAATTGCAATCATATTATGAGTACCACAAGGTTATATTGACAGTTAGAATGAGTTAATGCAGCAAGTCAATATTTGCAGTGTTGACCCTTCTTCTTCAGGACCTCTGGAATGCTCCCTGGCATGCTCTCAATCAACTTCTGGACCAAATCCTGACTTATAGCAGTCCATTCTTGCATAATCAATGCTTGCATTTTGGCAGAATTTGTTGGTTTTTGTTTGTCCACCCGTCTCTTGATGATTGACCACAAGTTCTCAATGGGATTAAGATCTGGGGAGTTTCCAGGCCATGGACCCAAAATCTCTATGTTTTGTTCCTGAGCCATTTAGTTATCACCTTTGCTTTATGGCAAAGTGCTCCATCATGCTGGTAAAGGCATTGTTGGGTGCCAAACTGCTCTTGAACGGTTGGGAGAAGTTGCTCTTGGAGGATATTCTGGTACCATTCTTTATTCATGGCTGTGTTTTTAGGCAAGACTGTGAGTGAGCTGATTCCCTTGGCTGAGAAGCAACCCCACACATGAATGGTTTCAGGATGCTTTACAGTTGGCATGAGACCAGACTGGTGGTAGCACTCATCTCTTCTTCTCCGAATAAGCTGTTTTCCAGATGTCCCAAAAATCGAAAAGGGGATTCATCAGAGAAAATGACTTCACCCCAGTCCTTAGCAGTCCACTCCCTGTACCTTTTGCAGAATAACAGTCGGTCCCTGATGTTTTTTCTGGAGAGAATTGGCTTCTTTGCTGCCCTCCTTGAAACCAGGCCTTGCTCAAAGAGTCTCCGCCTCACAGTGCGTGCAGAAGCACTCACATCAGCCTGCTGCCTTTCCTGAGCAAGCTCGGAACTGCTGGTAGTCCGATCCCGCAGCAGAAACAGTTTTAAGATACGGTCCTGGCGCTTGCTGGTCTTTCTTGGGTGCCCTGGAGCCTTTTTGACAACAATGGAAGCTCTCTCCTTGAAGTTCTTGATGATGCGATTGATTGTTGACTGAGGTGCAATCTTTGTAGCTGCGATACTCTTCCCTGTTAGGCCATTTTTGCGCAGTGCAATGATGGCTGCATGTGTTTCTTTAGGGTACCTTTACACGCGGCTACATTTCTAGGGTGGCTACAGGTAAGTTACTGGTTGCAGTGAAATCATGGAGAGATTATTCCATTTGTACACAGCAACAAGATAGAACCTTGTCTCCATGATTTCACTGCAACCAGTAAGTTACCTGTAGCCACCCGAGAAATGTAGCCGCGTGGAAAGGTACCCTAAGAGATAACCAGGTTAACTGAAGAGAAATAATGATACCAAGCACCAGCCTCCTTATAAAGTGTCCAGTGGTGTCATTCTTACTTAATCATGACTGATTGATCGCCAGCCCTGTCCTCATCAACACCCACACCTGTGTTAATGGAACAATCACTAAAACGATGTTAGCTGCTCCTTTTAAGGCAGGACTGCAATGATGTTGAAATGTGTTTTGGGGTTAAAGTTCATTTTCTAGGCAAATATTGACTTTGCAAATAATTGCTGTTAGGCTGATCACTCTTTATGGCATTCTGGAGTATATGCAAATTGCCATTAGAAAAACTGAAGCAGTAGACTTTGTAAAAATTAATATTTGTATCATTCTCAAAACTTTTGGCCATGACTGTACAGTAAGTAAAGTAGAGAATCAATGTAAAAAATCCAATACACTAAGCAGAGAATCAATGTAAAAAGTACAATAATTAAAGCAGAGAAACAATGTAAAAAATACAGTACAGTAATTAGATACAATACAATAAGCATAGAATCAATGTAAAAAATACAATACAATCATTAAAGCAAAAATAAAGGTGACCCTGCTCAAAAGAGCTTACAATCTACAATGAGAAAGGGGTTAAACCAAGTACAGGGGCTTATTGCAGTGATGGTTCAGGCATCTTGAGGAAGTGGGGGATAGAAATAAAGTTACATGAATGATCACCAGCCAATCTGTGTAGAGCTTATGGGTTTGGTGGAGTTTGAAGAAGAGTTATGTCCAGAGAGATAGTGAATGGGATATATACAGTACAAAGGACTTCTATTAGGGAGCATGATAGGCTGCCTTTAAAAGATGTATTTTTAGGGAGAACGTGAAGCCATGCAAGTTGTGGATAGTCCTGATTTCTTGTCGTAGAGCATTTCAGAGAATTGGTGCAGCTCGGGAGAAGTCTTGGAGCTGGGCATGAGAGGAGCCTGGAGACTTCTTCTTCTGTGACTGGGTCAAATATGGAGAGTGAGCCGGAGGAAATGTGGGGAAGAAAGGGAGTAGCAGCGCTTGGAGGCTGGGAGATGATTTCCTGGCAGATGTTGTCTATTTTCTCCATAAAGTAAGAAGCCAGATCATCAGCACAGAGTTCAGTGATGGGGGCCTGCACTTTAGGACGGAAGAGAGAGTGAAAGGTGTCAAAGAGTTTTTTTGGATTGTTGGATAGTGAGTAGGGATGAGCGAGTACCTCACTATTCGGACCCGCTATACTCGCAACGAGTAGGTCTTGGTACTTGGTATTCATTGCAAGTATAGCGAGTCCGATTACTTTCGCAGTGTATCTATAGATACACTGCAAAAGTACCCTAAAAGTGAATAAAAGTTGTTAAAAATAATAAAATTACATACTCACCTGTCCGACACCTGCACCAGGACTGTCCCAGAAGACCTGCAATCACCGGACAAGGACCTGTGACTTCCAGCCAATCAAATGGCCGGTAGCGATCTGGCCAATCAGATGATGACACGTCACAACAACGTGATCGCTAGCGGCCACCTGATTGGCCAGATTGCAAGGTCCTAGATACACTGCAAAAGTATTCAGACTACTCGCTACTCCCGAGTACTCATAAGATACTCGGAGAGTAGTGAGTAGCCAAATACCGCTACTATTCGGCGAGTTCTGAATAGTAGCAAGTATACTCGCTAATCCCTAATAGTGAGGAGACCGGGGTAGTGAAGTTTGGCAAAGTGAAGGACAGAGTTGTAGGCTTTAACATGGATTTATAATGGATAAAGTTTCTGGTGAGCGAGTTTTCCTCCATAGGTGTTCAGCACTCCTGGAGCATCGCTGGAGGAATTGAGTTTGGAATGTGAGCCAAGGCTGTTTTATTTTATGTTAACAATAAAATAACAAAGGAGAGGCTTCAGAACAACGCTGACTTGACTGGCCCAGCCAGTGCCCTGACCTAAACCCAATTGAGCGTCTCTGGAGAGACCTGAAAATGGCTGTCCACCAATGTTCACCATCCAACCTGACGGAACTGGAGAGGATCTTCAAGGAAGAATGACAGAGGATCCGCAAATCCAGGTGTGAAAAATTTGTTGCATCATTGCCAAGAAGACTCATGGCTGTACTAGATCAAAAGGTGTTTCTACTCAATACTGAGCAAAGGGTCTAAATACTTATGACCATGTGATATTTCAGTTTAACTTTTTTGATAAATTTGCAAAAATTTCTACATTTCTGTTTTTTTTTTCAGTCAAGATGAGGTACAGAGTGTACATTAATGAGAACATGAAGTTTTTTGAATTTACCATAGGGCTAAAATGAAACAAAGAGTGAAAATTTAAAGGTGTCTGAATACTCTGTGTACCTACTGTATATATATATATATATATATATATATATATATATATATATATACGAGTATATATACGAGCACACACTTTTTTACTGAATCAATTAAACTTTTGGAAAGACAAAGAGGGACAGATCGGGCCTTATCAATGTAGGAGTGAATAATTAAAACAACAAAAATTTGCTCATCTGGGGCAGTTGTGTAAAGTCACAACTACTCTATAGGGAATGTAGTGGTAGAGGCTGCTGCAGATTACATAGACAGGTATCAAAATCATTTACCATGCTGCCATGTAGAAAGAATGGATGAAGGTATAGAAGAACAGTGATTTTATATCTATGCGTTTCAGAGTCACAGCCCCTTCTGCAGGAAAAAAAATCACAGCTGTACATGGAAAATGGATTAATTAACTGGATAAGAGGGCAAAATGATCAATTGTAACTATGGTATACAGTGCTACATAATATATTAAGTGGATAAAATATTTCATGGGAGTGCTTCTTTAATAATAGCAAAAATAAATGAAAAATAAAATGAAACTATCTAAATTACCATAGCTGTTTCTATCCCCCATCTAAAAATATTTAAACTTAGGGAATACCTCTTGACCGACTCAGAAATCGTTCACACCATCAGCCTCCAACTTAAGGAGTTTTTCACCCTCAATGACACTAGCGATATTTCTGATGACATCCTGTGGTTCTCCCACAAGGCTGTTCTTAGAGGCTCTTTCCTTAAAATAGCCACCATGGTTTAAAAACAATTCAACAAAAAAAACCTTCAATTAGCTTTAACTAATCTTCAAAACTTAGGATCTCTCCATAAAAATTCTTCTAACCATACTGTGCTTCAGAACCTTACCAAGGCCCGCCTCCAAGTCCGTTCGCTATTGCTGACCAGAGCGGAAAAATCCCTTAAAAAATGTAAAGCCAACTATTATGCTTTGGGTGACAGAGCTGGCTCTCTCCTAGCCAAAAGAGTTAAAAAAGCTGAATCCCAATCTAAAATCCCTTCCTAATTAAAACTGATGGTACACGGATCTGCAACCCCATATTGCAGCGGAGTTTGGGACTTACTATACTGCTTTATACAATCTCAGCTCAGATCCAGCCACTATCCAGCCTTCCAGTGCAACCATAGACTCTTTCCTAAGTAAAGTATCTCTCCCTAAGCTCTCCCTTCCCAATTAACTTATCTCAATTCTCCACTAACGGAATTGGAAATAATCCAAGCAATCTGCACCTCTAAAAAAGCCTCAGCACTCGGTCTGGATGGCTTTCCCTTCCAGTACTATGGCCAATTCACTCCAATACGATCTCCTTACCTGCTACGTCTGTTTAATTTCTGGGTCTCTAAGGGCCCAATTAAAAAAGAAGTATTGAAAGCTACCATAATTACTTTACCCAAACCAGGGAAACCCATGATTTCATGGGCAAATTTTCGCCCCACAGCCTTACTCAATTGTGACGCGAAACTTTACGCAAAAGTATGGGCCAACAGACTAATGAGTGTCCTTCTCTCCCTGGTTGACCCGGAACAGGTCGGATTCATCCCAGGGAGACAAACTAGGGATGGGACAAGACGTAGATGTGTTGTTTGAGAGGGGTCACATCCCCAGTGCATTCTTGTCCCTTGATGCTGAAAAAACGTTCGACAGGGTGCGTTAGGGATACCCTGCAGGAGTGATAAACAAATTTGGATTCTTGGCGAAGGTATCCGCTGCTATTATGGCCATATACTCTGAGCCCAGCGCTTCTGTGTCTGCCTCAGGCTTCAGGTCACCCCCCTTCTCCATTGCTAATGGCACACGGCAGGGCTGTCCCCTCTCCCTGTTAATTTTTGCAGTGGTAATGGAGCCACTGGCTGCTGTTATCAAATCTAACCCTAATATCCATAGAATATCCATTGGCCCTAAAAAACACAAAATTGAACTATATGTCAATGATGTCATCCTAACCTGCACTAATGCATTAAATTCCATTAAAGCAATTATGTCCGTCCTAACTGAATTCTCTGAAGCGTCATATTATAAACTTAATTTATCTAAATCCACGATCTATCATATTAACCTCACCAATGACACCCAAATCCTAATACAAAACGTGTACCCCTTTATTTGGTATGATTCAGGTTTACCTATTTGGGAATTTCTATGACAAAAATCTTCAAAATAGTCACATAATTGCGACTTACTCACGCAGGAGATCCGATCAGAATTACACAGGTATTCTTCCACTATTCTCTCTTGGATGACCAGCATTCAGATAGTCAAAATGTTAATCCTGCCCAAGATTATATACCTCTTCCGATGTCTCCCCTTCCTCTTCCCTCAGGTGTGTTTGGCTACATGCCAAATTATTATAGGCCGATTTATTTGGAGCAACAAACTACACCGCATTTCCCGTAACCTAATGTCCCTGCCTTCCTCTGAGGGGGGATTGAGGGTCCCAGAAATTCGTGCTTATGACAAAAATCTTCAAAATAGTCACATAATTGCGACTTACGCAGGAGATCCGATCAGAATTAAGCGGCCGTCACACGCTACGATATCTTGAACGATATTGTAAGCGATCACGTGCACGCGCAATCGCTAACGATATCGCTCACATCGCTGGTGAGATGTCACACAGACAGACTCACCAGCGATGTGGACCAGCGAGATCGCTGGTAACTATGGTACACATCGGGTTACTAGGCGCCGTGCGTCGCTTAGTAACCCGACGTTTACCATAGATACCATCTCCCAGCATAGGCTCTGCTGCTGGGAGATCGTTCATCGTGGTGTTATACACCACGATGAAGCTGTTTGTAAAATCGTTCATCGCAAGATCTGAGGTCCGGAGCTCAGATCTCGATCTTGCGATTTTAACCATTCTCGTTCGTCGTATCTTGCCGTCACACGCACAGACATCATTCAAGCGATGTTTAATCAGGCGCGTTCAAGCGATATCTTTCAAGATATCGTAGCGTGTGACGGCCGCTTTACACAGGTATTCTTCCACTATTTCTCTCTGGATGGCCAGCATTCAGGTGTGTTTGGCTACATGCCAAACTATTATAGGCCAATTTATTTGGAGCAACAAACCACACCGCATTTCCCGTAACCTAATGTCCCTGCCTTCCTCTGAGGGGGATTGGGGGTCCTAGATATTCGAGCTTATGACAAAGCTGCCTTGTTGGAAGAGGCACAACTGTGGTGGAAGGGTGGTGATGTTCCCCTATGGCTCCAAATAGAGTCCCACTATGTTCCTAAGCAATCCACTAGACTCCTCCTGGACATGGCTCTTCTGCAACTCCCCAAACAACAGACTTTCTTGCATGCAATGTCATCCTTATTGGAGGTTTGGTCTCTCCATGGCAGAGATTTACTACCTTTTCTGTACAGATATGTCACTTTTAAAGCTATTGAGCTCTCGGTGGATAATTAATCCCTAGCCGCATGGAACCAACGTGGTATTGTCCGACTGGACAACCTGTTGGACCAAGACGGATTCCTCCTTTGATTTTCTGACATTAGGTCCAAGTTCGACCTCCCTAATCGCCTCTTTTACCAGTATTTGCAAATCCGACACTTCCTCAATACCTGCCATTTGCCTGGTATCGACGCCTCCCTCTTTAATGAACGTTCATAATGGATTTTTAAATCTGATTTCCTTTCTTCCCACGGGGTCTCTATCATATATAAAGCCCTTCTTACTCCTGCTGGCTCTCCCAAACTACCTGGAAAATAGCCTGTCCTTCTCAGCCACCATAAAAGGATAGAGACACGCTTTTACTCACACAAATAAAGTTTCTGTCTGCATTAACCATTTAGAGCAGGCCAAGAAATTACATCTCAAATGTTACCTGACTCCCCTTCAACTGTCTAAATTCAGGGGTTCCACCTCCCCTTTTTTGGTTTAAAAAAAAGATATATAAAAAGTGAAGAATAAATACCTATTTCCTTTTTCAACTGATATCAGCAAAAAAATGAGGCATATAACATTGAAAATAAAAAACCACTCCAGCAGGTTTTTTTGTTATCATACCGCTGGAGTGTTTAATACTAAGAGTTCCGTCACACTTGGTGACATTCCAGCGATCTCGACAACGATACGACCTGGTAAGAATCGCTGGAATGTCTCTACGTGGTCGCTGGTGAGATGTTAAACAGTCAGATCTACTCAAAGACGCAGCAACGATACGGCGACATGTATAACGACCTCGGTGGTCGTTGGGACCCTGTCACACAGCAGCTAGTCTGATGACCTACGTGGCTGAGTTCGGCATCAAACACACCGATGCATGCTGCCCAGCGGGAACCCGACGATCAAAAAATGGTCCAGGCCATTCCGACACGATCAGCGATGTCACAGCGGGGGTCTGGTCGCTGCTACATGTCAAATATAGCGAGATCGCTGGCGAGGTCGCTGTTGCATCACGAAACCTGACATGCAACAAATATCTCACTAGTGATCTCGCTATGTGTGACGGGGGCTTAAGTTCCCTGTGATACACTCACTTTCAGCCACCTTCTTCCTTTTAAGGCAGCGATGCAATTGGTATGGCTGAGTAGTGGTGACCTGTCGGCCACTCCAGTGTTTCAGGGAGCATGCCGGAGGCCACTTTTTAATGCATCTCTTTGGGAGCTTTATTCTGGCTCTTGTACAGATGTATAAAGGGCCTATGAGGTTGCTTCTGACTTCCGACTACGAGGAGAAGGTGGCGCTGAAGGACCGGAGGAGCGTTGGAAAAGCTTGAAGGCACAGAAAGTTGAGTATATGACAGGGGTCAGGGGGCTTGCATTTAAAGCGCCACTCCAGCACAGTTTTTACAGCTGTTAAAAACACGTGTGATATAACTTGAAAATATACCTGGACAAGAGAGGATAATAACCCGGTTATAAACGGGTTAACAAGATAAATTATATGATGTATTTGTGAGTATAAAACAAAATAATATTGTGGTACCGTGTTAGCCAGAAAAATCGATGTAAATACTTAAGTCCCAAAAAAAAGGGTTGAGAAAAGTATTATAGGAGTGATACCTTTATTGGCTAACAAGAAAAATTATATTTGTAAGCTTTCAGAGCTCAAGGCTCCTTCATCAGACAATATCACAAATGAGTTACTGAGACATTTAAATACAAAATGCAGTAGGAATAAGGAAACGGAGGTGTGTTAAGGAAATGAAAATGAAGTCTTTGTTAATGATGTAGATGACATGCAATGGTCATTTACACATCAGAAGATCTTCTTGTGGAAGTGTTAGTTGTGTCTAGGTAATGAGTCATGAATCCAGGTGTCAAATTAAGCCCTTTTGTTAAGGATTGGAACATTCTTATGAATTTGAACTCCCAGATTTTTCGTTCTCTGTCATTTTTAAAGTGACCTTTCAATATCAGGACTGTTAGGTCTGCCATGCTGTGTCCAGGCTCAGAGAAGTGTATTCCTACAGGCATGTCCAGCTTATGTTTTATTGTATGTCTGTGTAAATTCATCCTTGTTTGTAGCTTTTGCATTGTTTCCCCAATATACATTCCTGTAGTGCACTTTGTACATTGTATCATATACACCACATTTCTGGCAAACAGGGTACCACAATATTATTTTGTTTTATACTCTGAAAAATGGAAGATACCCCAATGTACCGAACACAAATGGATCTGAAAAACCTACTGAAGAAACTGGCACAACTGAACAGCGACATCTTCTTTCTATCCAGATGCAAGAAGGAAAACTTGATCCCTAAAGGTCTAATGATAAGGAACCCAACTCAATTTACCTACAATACACACTTTTCACAGAAACTTTGCTACAGATCATCTGAGAGACTGCGGAATCACCTCATTGGATTTTCCTACAACAAAAAGAGAAACGTCCAAAAACAAATAAAATCTCTACAAGACAAAATACAAGGACCTGGTTCACGTTCAACCAAGGAGACATTAAAGGACTTTTATAACAAATTACAATACCACCTAATTATCAACAAGAAAAAGAAACTCAACAGACTCAGGAAGAAAGCAGGGCTCAATGTAGCGGAAGGTAAGCCAAATTTACAGCATTTCAATACATCATCATCTGTTGTGAACCTCTCACAGTATGAGCCAAAATGTCAGAAATGAAGGTTCTATCAAAGGGTCTAACATTCTGTCCCGCTAAACAACTGGACACTACTCAGTTCTGTAGTGACATTGAGGAATTCTTCCGCAGATTAAGACTAAAAGAATTTTTCCATGATCACACAGATGATACATCGCAAATCAACGTGGAAGACACACCAAAAAAAAAAAAGAGGACAGACTGGACCCCATCACCTGGGCACAACCAAACTCTGGATCACTACATAGACTGTTTCCGTAAAAAAGTAAAATCTGACATTTTGGACAAATGCCTCAAAGTACCAAACAATATCAGCAGGGAGGAAAGAAAAGCCATAAAATCCTTAAAGTCCAACAATAATATCATCATTAAACCAGCAGATAAAGGAGGAGCTGTAGTGATTATGAATATGTTGGACTACAACCAAGAAGCACACAGGCAACTCTTGGACAAAAAATACTACACCCCCCTTCAGGAAGATCCCACCAAAAAATACAAAGAGGATTTAACAAAGATCATCAATGGGTTCGACTCTATGTCATCCTCTCTACTGGACCTAATACCAAACAACCCCAAAACAGGCACCTTCTACATGCTACCTAAAATACATAAAGAAGGCAATCCAGGGAGACCCATCATCTCTGGTATTGGGACATTAACCGAGAATATCTCTGGCTGGGTGGAGAACAATCTAAAACCCTTGGTGAGGCAAACACCCAGCTACATCCAGGACACCACAGACATTCTCTGCAAATTGTCAGCCCTGGGTCCACTTCCAGAGGATACAATATTAGCCACTATGGATGTAGAGTCCCTTTACTCCAACATTCCTCACAAAGATGGGATTGCTGCATGCGAATATTTCCTCCAAAAAAACAATCTGGCCACGGAACCAGCCCTGCAATTCATCAGGTTTGTACTCCAGCACAACTATTTTTCCTTTGGGGACAATATATACCAACAGTGTATGGGCAGTGCCATGGGAAGCAAAATGTCACCACAGTATGCTAATCTGTTTATGGCTAAACTAGAACATGACTTTTTGGCATCTTGTACTATCAAACTCTAGCATACTTCCGCTATATCGATGACCTACTAATAATCTGGTCAGGCTCAAAGGATGATCTGCTTACCTTCCACAACAACTTCAACAAGTTTCACCCCACTATCAAGCTCACCCTCAACTTTTCAAAGTCACAAATACATTTTCTGGACACAACCATATACATTAAAGACAATACCATACAAACGTCTATTTACCATAAACCCACAGGACGTCCAGCATACCTGAGATGGAACAGCTTCCATCCAAGACACACAAAAAAATCAATAATCTACAGTCAAGCTCTGAGGTACATTCGAATCTGTTCAAACAATGAAGACAGAGAACTACAACTATTATCACTGAGGAAAACATTCCTAAATCAAGGATACCATCCACTGGTAATAGATGAACAGATCCACAGAGCTGCAAGGGTCCCAAGAAGCAGCCTCCTGGATTACAAACAGAAGGAGGACAACAGCAGGGTGCCTCTTGTGATCACATACAATCCTCATATGAACATACCCAAGGAGAATTGGTGCTGATCTTCAGCCCATATTCCACAAAGACCACAGACTGAAAGCAATATTCCCAGAACTGCCCCTGCTCTCCTATAAACAGCCCCCCAACCTAAGGAATCTCCTTGTCAGAAGTGTCCTCACATCACCATCACAGACGGGCACATTCCCCTGTAACAACAAGAAATGCAAGACCTGTGCCCACATATCATCAACAGATACATTCCCTATACCCAACACAAACCAGGACTATAAGATCATGGACTTCTTTTCATGTACATCCTCCAATGTGGTGTATATGATACAATGTACAAAGTGCACTACAGGAATGTATATTGGGGAAACAATGCAAAAGCTACAAACAAGGATGAATTTACACAGACATACAATAAAACATAAGCTGGACATGCCTGTAGGAATACACTTCTCTGAGCCTGGACACAGCATGGCAGACCTAACAGTCCTCATATTGAAAGGTCACTTTAAAAATGACAGAGAACGAAAATCTGGGAGTTCAAATTCATAAGAATGTTCAATCCTTAACAAAAGGGCTTAATTTGACACCTGGATTCATGACTCATTACCTAGACACAACTAACACTTCCACAAGAAGATCTTCTGATGTGTAAATGACCATTGCATGTCATCTACATCATTAACAAAGACTTCATTTTCATTTCCTTAACACACCTCCGTTTCCTTATTCCTACTGCATTTTGTATTTAAATGTCTCAGTAACTCATTTGTGATATTGTCTGATGAAGGAGCCTTGAGCTCTGAAAGCTTACAAATATAATTTTTCTTGTTAGCCAATAAAGGTATCACTCCTAGAATACTTTTCTCAACCCCTTTTTTTTGGGACTTAAGTATTTACATCGATGATGTATTTGTAACATTTTAGAGAAACTACTGCAGGACATAGGGATTAGACTGCTTTTATGCTTTTATATCATTCTTTTGTTAGAGTTTAAAAACATGTTGGATTCTCATTGCTTGTTCATGGCAAAGTGTATGTCTAATGTATTTTATTTACTTTATGGAAAAGTGTTTGCATTTAGTCAGAAAAGTAGTGGACGCTAAGCAATTATTTCCATGCAAACTACATCATATACCGTATTTTCCGGTGTATAAGACTACTTTTTAACCCCTGAAAATCTTCTCAGAAGTCAGGGGTCGTCTTTTACACCAGATGCAGGGCGCCACCTACTGTCAAAGAACACTGCGGCTGCCCAGCATATGTGCACTGTGTCCAGCCGCGCTCTCCAGGAGGAGAGAGACTGGAGCTGACATTGCTGCCTCCCCCAGCAGGTGCCAGACATCAGATACTGCAACTCCCGACCACAGGTACAGCAGTCACTATTGCTCCCTGAGGAGAGTGGGGGTTGTACACAGCTCTGATTATTGAAAACACGAGGCAGATGAGTGAGAAGATAGATACTGCATGACCCGGAGCCAGGAGAATTGTGTGATTATGGAGACTTCCCCCTCCTCCCCTCCCCCTCGCAGCAGTATAGACCTGCAGACTGGAGAGGGCAGCCGGCAGGGCTTCTCACAGTTTGTCAGAGATATTTGTATCTGCTGAGACTGTCTCCTCTCAATGCTGAGAGTTTGTTACAGTGTGCACTGTGCCTGCCTTGCCAGCCCTCTGTGATCTCCAGACTAAATCTTGTGCTATGAGACTCTCCAGGCCAGTGCAGGTTTCCATTCATTGACAGCTGGCAGAGCTCCTAGAAATTATTGAAATGAGTCTCCTGTCCTCCGGGTGACATTGTCTGACAGGAACGTTTGCCCCCTGTACTCCCCACCCCCCACCCCCCTCCCAATCTTGACACAGTCACAACAACTACTCTCCATGTCACCTACCCCCTCATGGTGCTGGCACATCCCGATCCCCGTATTCCACCCCCCTCCACATGGTGCTGGAACATCAACCCTCTCCATGTTTATATGGAGGACTATGGGGGTGCAGTATACTACATGGAGCACTATGATGGTGCATTATAACGGGTGACTATGGATGATGCACTATAATATACAGAGCCAATTATACTATGTGGAAGCCATTATAATACTGGGAGAGCTCTGTGGGGGGCATGATAATACTTGAAGGACTATGAAGATGGCAAAATCCTGGTGAGTGTCTCTTTAAGGCTGTGTGGGGGCCATAATACAGTGTGAAGAGATGTAGGGGCCATTATACTGTATGAAGGGCTGTGTGGGGTTCACAATGGAAATCATACTGTAGAAGAGGGGTAGTCTTTACGGCGAGTACATTCCAAGCTCCATATTTTAACTGGAAAAGTTGGGGGTCGTCTTATACACCCAGTCGTCTTATACGCCGGAAAATACGGTATATATTCATCATGTAAGAGGGAAGAAAAGAAATATAGCACAAGTCATGTTGCTGTAAAGAAAATCAGAAGATTTAAGCCAACACATATTTATGCTAATACTATCTTGTTCTACACGTTAAAATGTTTTCACATAGCGACCAGCTAACATGATACAATGTGAGACAAAACAATTTGCAATGACTTGGTGCATTATGCTGTTTACAGATAAAATGTTGTTAATCAGAAAATGTTAATTACTCACCATTAAATTTTCACAAATTAAATATCCCATTATTTATAATTAAAAGATGCATTGTAAACCTAGGTTGAACCATACAGTAAATGAGAGCGAAAAAGAGGAATAAAAGTAAATAAATTGATCATTTGGCCACAATCTGGTTTAAGCAATAACTAATGTGCATAGAGAAATTAAGATGTAATGCATATTTACACAATATATTATTACATTATTATTGCAAAGTGTCTAGTCTCTATATTGTGAAGTGTACAATACTGTTTTTTAACTTTGTTTTCTGAGCTCTGATGTGCTATAAACACGTGGACTTAAGGACAGAAACATAGAAAGATAGCGGAAATTAGAAGATTAACATTTGTTCACTGAAGTTCCATGGAATGCCTTGTGCTAAGCAGAGGCGTAACTTGAAGCTCATGGGCCCTGATGCAAAAGCTCAACAGGACCCCCAATTATTGCAAATCTTTAGTAGCAATAGTCTGATTCTCTAGGCCAAAGGGACTTTTGGGCCCCATAGGCTCCAGGGCCCGGGTGCAATTGCAACCCTTGCCGCTGTGTAGTTATGCCCTTGTCTTTGAGACCCTACAACCTCTTGCTCAGGAGGCCACTATATACATAGTCACACACCGCACCCTTCTCTTAAAAAACTGGGATGCACAGATGGCTTCAAATGTTTTGCTATTTCCAACCACTTCTCCTTCACATTGCCTAAATATATTGCTACAGCAAATTTGGATTGTGTTCTGGACTTCTTATCAGTTTTACTTTTTGATGATTACCTGTTCTATAGCTGCATTTGTATACAGTGAAAATAAAAGCCCAAACCATCCATAAAAGGACAGGATTTTTTCATTTAAATAAGTAATACCAAGAACAGTAATTTCGGATCTTTTTCCATCTTTAAAGGGGTTGTCCATTACTTGGGTAGACGTTTATCAGCATTGCACATTTAGAATTGGTAATGTTTGCCCACTCTTCCATGAAGATATGCTATAAATCTGTCAAAGTGGCACCCCCCTGTGCAGGTCAGCCAACCAGTTTTCACTTAGATTCAGCTCTGGGCTCACACTGAGTGATTCCCCAATTTTTTTTTATATATAAATTTATATTGCAGTTTTCAGCAAGAACAAATAATGAAATAAAAGGAAAACAGAGTATATACTTGAGAGTATGAGAGTGTGGCAATACACCATTCCGGAGGGTGCCAGGTTATTGAGGCAATATTTGCAGATGATCATTTCAGCCAGGGGAAAGTTGACTTCCATAAGTGATCACCTCAAGAATTCTCATATTATCTTAGCCATAATTAAAAGATCTATCTAACTAGTCAATAAAAGAACCAAAAAGAAGAAAGTAAAAGAACAAAAAAAGAATTAAAGAGGGGAGGGAAGAGGTGGGGAGGAGGGAAGGGGGGTTTAGGACGGTTTTCGTCGCTGTTTTTTATGAATGACAATCTTAAACCTCCAGTGGCTAGAATCATTGATTCTCATTGGGTTTGCCGCTCTCTCCAGTATTTGGTTCACTGGAGGTGTTATGGGTTGGAGAAAAGTATATCGATATTTGCATTGGAAGTAAATTCCAGTAGATTGTTGCTTTCATTCCATGCATCTCATCTGGACAAACCCAGTCCTGAGGGTCCAGGGACCCCTCATAGAAGTGGGATGCTATCATGAGTGTGTCCTTCCCTGGAAGACCTCTGGTAAGGCTGGGATTCAGAGGTTTACAAATTATGTTTAAATTAATCAAATGTATTTTTGCACTGCAGGGGTTACTCTATCCTTGCTGGCTCTTTCTTGTGGCCTTTATTCTTGGATAAAGCTCCTTTGTGACCACTCCCCTCAGCTGTGAGTAGAAAGGAGTTTGTCTCTTGTAGAAGCTGAAGTATATTTACTATTGTAGCACTGGTCTTTAACTGCATTTGTAGTACTTTTTCCTTGTTTGTCTATTTCCCCCCATGTGTCCCCCATTCCTCAAGTTGTATTATTTCAGTAGTGAGACTAGTGTCCTTGTTGGCCTACACACTAGCTAAGGTTAGTGCAAGGCAAGTGAGGCCCTAGAACCAATGTCGGCGAAGAGGAAAGGACATGTACAGGGTTGTTAGGGAGCCCAGGGTCCAGCCTTAGGTGTGTCTCAGAAGGTGAGTTCGATCTACAGGATGGGCCATCTATATGGATACACCTATATAAAATGGGAATGGTTGGTGATATCAATTTGCTGTTTGTGGCACATTAGTATATGAGGTATGGGGAAAACCTTTCCAGATGGATGTTGACCATGGTGGCCATTTTGAAGTCAGCCATTTTGGATCCAACTTTATTTTTTTGCAATGGGAAGTGGGTCATGTGACACATCAAACATATTTGGAATTTCATAGGAAAATCAATGGTGTGCTTGGTTTTAATGTAACTGTATTCTTTCATGAGTTATTTCAAATTGATATCACCATTAATTTCCATTTTATTTATGTGTATCCATATAAATGGCCTAATTGCCTGGGTGGGCCATTTATATAGATACACCTAAATAAAATGGGAACGAATGGCAATATCAACTTGAAATAACTCATGAAAGAATAAAGTTACGTTACAACAAGCACACCATTGTTTTTCTTTTTTCTTTTAAACAATACATTTTTTATTCAAATAAATCTTTTAACAACATATATAACTTGCTTACACAATTATATCAATATAGCAGTCATGTCCAAATATGCACCGCCAGTGTAAACCAATTCCAAACTGGATATTATAGGAGAGAGTAGGGAAAGAAAGGACCACACAGAAGGAAAGGGCAGCCAGAATTGGACACAAAAGGTAAATTAATGGATAGAGTGGGGGCGGGGGAATAATCTTTAGAAGCTTTGTTTTAAATATATTTGTATACCACCCTAATTATGAGAAGGCCAAAATCAACCAGGAAAAATATTAAAACCATCCTAAGTGTGATCTATTGCCAATCCAGAAGTGTCCCAAATCTCCCACTGGCAACTGACTCGTTCTTTTTGCTTTAACGAGTGAACCAAGCAACGTTCATGTAGATAATGAGAATTTATCCTACCAATGAGTTCCTTCTGCGTGGGGGTAGAAGCTTCTCTCCAGTGCCTTGCCAAGCTCTGTTGGGCCGCTATCCAAACATGGATTATCACTACAACTAAGTTTGGGGGAAGAGGGTCCATCCAAATATTTAGGACTTCCAAGGGCCCCTCTAGAGTTAAAGGGAAACCTGTGAAGGTTCTGAATAAGTCTGCCACTCAATTCCTGAATTCTCCTAGCTTGGGGCACCACCACCACACATGACCTAGATCCCCCTTTTTACCACATTTCTTCAAGCATAATGGGAATTACGATTTGTTAAATTTGGAAATTTTATAAGGGGTTCAGATATCAGTTCATACAGTTCATATGTATTTTCTTTAGTTGTTCTAGATGCTCAATGCAGGAGGAAAGAAAGTGCCTCCTCCCAGACATTCATATAAGGAAGTTTGACTGACTCTGCTGGTGAATTAAAAGTCCTACAGAACAGAGACAGAAAAGAAAAAGAAAAAGTTGCGCCACACTGCTAAAATTAAAATATGGGGTCGGTTAAAACAACCCTGTGCTCACCTGGTCCAGTTGTGCCGGACCGCACAACTGGTTGATGGATATGGATCAACTTGGTGTGGTCTCCACAATGGCCCGAAGCCGAGGGGTAGAAGGGATTGCGTTGTCCACGGGCTGGCGGTGCACGTGACGGCTTCAGGGGAGTGGTGATGTGACGTAAGCAAAGGTCCTGGAGGCCAAGCTGCTTGATATCACTCTTCCCGCAGGGAAGAGAGAAAGCCGTTCAAATAGAAAGTGATATTATATCAGCGCTAAGATTAACAGCCAGAACACCGCTCAATAGTTAATTACCTCTAGGATTTATTGATTCGGTATGGGATTCCCAATCTCCACAACGCGTTTAAGCGCTTATTGCGCCTTTCTCAAGTGATTCACTTGAGAAAGGCGCAATAAGCGCTGAAACGCGTTGTGGAGATTGGGAATCCCATACCGAATCAATAAATCCTAGAGGTAATTAACTATTGAGCGGTGTCCTGGCTGTTAATCTTAGCGCTGATATAATATCACTTTCTATTTCAACAGAACAGAGACAATCCATGTTCATTGGGATATTCTACTTTAAAGTATTTCTGCATCATGTCT
Organism: Allobates femoralis; assembly: GCA_033576535.1. NCBI lineage: Eukaryota > Metazoa > Chordata > Amphibia > Anura > Aromobatidae > Allobates > Allobates femoralis. The sequence continues at coordinate 140,188,616 of JARQOC010000003.1, forward strand.
GATGTCAGGGCTCCACCAAGCTGGAAATATACATGACTGGATAAAAATACGGATTTGGAGGTACTGATAAAAACATGTTTTGGGAATCTTGTAAAGTTGGGATAAGTCTGCAAAGAAGGGGAATACAGGGCCATCTAAGAGTTTGTCCAGGGTGCTTACACCTCATTTCACCCACAGGTCTGGAGACAACACAGAGATGTGTGCCTCGATCGCTTTTACAGAAATGTATTTAAATAGGGATTTTGTCAGTGTTCTATCAACACACCATTGTTTTTCTTATGAAATTCTTAATAAGTTTGATGTGTCACATGACCCTCTTCCCATTGATAAAAATAAAGTTAGATCCAAACTGGCCGACTTCAAAATGGCCACCATGGTCACCACCCATCTGGAAAAGTTTTCCCTCTCCCATACACTAATGTGCCACAAACAGGACACTGATATCACCAACCTTTCTCATTTTATTTAGGTGTATCCATATAGATGGCCCACCCTGTATTGTTAGGGCCCTTCTTCCATTTCATTCTTGCTGTCCCCTTTGTGTTGTGCTGGACACTGGTTATCCGTATACCAAGGCATGGTGCACAGATTCTCAATGGGATTTAGGTGTGGACTTTGATTTGGTCATTCTAACTTCAATGAGCAGGGCTGCCATCTCTTGCTTTGTCCTACAGGATTCCAAACTCCACAGCTAGGTTGAGCTATCAAGAAGGCCACTTAGGGAATCCTCAAAAAGTGGAGCTTAATTTATTCCCCTAGTATTCTGTTTTTTATACCACCCTTTACTCTACCAAAGATGATAATGGTTATTCACTTTTTGTCCTTTAATTCTACTTTTTTAGTTGTTAATGCATATTTATTATATACAAGGTTTTAACTTTTATCTTTGGAGTAGGGATTTTTTTTTATAAGTTAGCTGTTTCTTCTTTGATTACTTAACAAACCACATCTTTGTTAACTTGAATAAAAGCATCCTCAAACCATGACCACTATATTTGAATGATTGAAGAGGACGATGGTGGTTACAGGGTGATGTGGAGTGTTAGTTTTTGACACATATCGCACTTTTAATTTAGAGAAAAAATGTCTACTTTGGTCCTACATGAACAGAGGGCAGCTTGTCCACATGCCGTGTAAAGGTCCCTGCTAGCATGGCTGAGCATAATCCAGCTATTATATCCTTGAAGCTATCATATAATTGCAGCTAAACAATTGTATCAGAAGTGACCATCTTAGCAAGTAAAAATCAGAGGAAAGGAATACAGCATCCATTTTTTTGTGAATCCTGAGAGTGGGAGCACTTCACAGCTATTTGTTTGTCTTTTTTTTAATTTAATCTTTCTATTATGGAGATATTAGCAAAGTATTTAATGACTAAACAGTTATTTTGTTGTAAGTCCAAGTGGGCACTGCAAGAGAGATTTCACTGGAGGGGGGTACATCATTATCTTCTGATGCTGACCAATCATTATGCAGACAGCAATAAACTGAGGAAAGAGAACACACCACCAACCTATCTGAGAACAGGCTCAATGTGAGTCACGTATTAACAGTCTGCTTTCCTTAATTCAGTGTGATGACATGGTGTGGCACAGCAGACATGAGTGTGATTAACTGACAGTTTTCAGCTTTTATCTCGTGAAATCAATGTGAATGAGAGAAGTGATGCCGTGTTGAGCATCATTACAAACACTTTTAGTAGTTTCTCCTAAAGTTCTTCTATTTTTGCCAATCATAAGAAAGCATCCACATAAAAGGGGAACAGGAACATTCCACAAGAATACCTTGATCAACCAACTAAAAGAACGGGAGCAAAAAGCAGAGGTAGGGTCTGGAGAATGAGTATGTAAAATAGAGGTATCAAGCTCATCTTTACTGGTTGTGAAGAGACACAATCATCATACAAACATATCACAGCCGCAGCAGTCCCTAACAGGAGAATAGGAACCAGTGGTTGTTGAAATGGTTAATGACCGTGCCTCTGGACTTCAAAGAACATCAGAGTTCGGAAGACATCATAGAGTGATTGCATATGCTGGAGCACATTAGACCTGAACATATTTAACAGCTTTCAGCTTTCATCTCTAGCAGTGTGGGGGAAGTGGCAATTCATCAGAAATAGCAGCAATATATTTACCGTATATACTCGTGTATAAGCCGAGTTTTTCAGCCCAAAATTTGGGCTGAAAAGTCCCCCCCTCGGCTTATACACGGGTCTATACGGTAGACCCGTGTGGTGGGGGCTGTGTGGTGGGGGCTGTGGAGGCTGGAGGAGGCGGGGGGGGCTGCTGTATGAGCGGCCCCGTCAGATGGGGCCGCTCATTATATATGCACTGCTTCCCCCTGTCAATCAGCGCAGGGGGAAGCAGTGCATATGGCCCCCCCAAAAGCTGGCACTGTCCCCCCTTGTAAGGGCCCCCCCCGGTGCTTATACATTACCATCCCGGTGTTCTGATCGGCGCCGCTCCTCGGTGCTGCGTCGCCGTCTTCATCCTCCCGTCCGCGCTCGCTGCATCCATCCGGGTTCTCCGGCGGTCGCAGCGATATGACGTCATCGCGCGACCGCCGGAGATCCTGGATGCAGCCAGCGCGGGAGGATGAAGACGGCGACGCAGCACCGAGGAGCGGCGCCGATCAGAACACCGGGATGGTAATATATAAGTAGCGGGAGGGGGAGGCCTTACAAGGGGGACAGTGCCAGCTTTTGGGGGCTGTTGGTACCCCCAGGGGCTGCTGGGTACCCCCTGGGGGCTGCTGGGTACCCCCTGGGGGCTGTTGGTCCCCCCTGGGGGCTGTTGGTACCCCCAGGGGCTGCTGGTACCCCCAGGGGGCTGCTGGGTACCCCCTGGGGGCTGTTGGTACCCCCTGGGGGCTGTTGGTACCCCCAGGGGCTGTTGGTACCCCCTGGGGGCTGTTGGTCCCCCCTGGGGGCTGTTGGTACCCCCTGGGGGCTGTTGGTACCCCCAGGGGGCTGCTGGGTACCCCCTGGGGGCTGTTGGTCCCCCCTGGGGCTGTTGGTACCCCCAGGGGGCTGTTGGTACCCCCAGGGGGCTGCTGGGTACCCCCTGGGGGCTGCTATATGTACCCCTGGGGGCCTGCTGTATACCACTGGGGCTGCTGTATACTACCACTGGGGCTGCTGGGGCCCCTGTATACTACCACTGGGGCTGCTGGGGCTCCTGTATACTACCACTGGGGCTGCTGTATACTACCACTGGGGCTGCTGGGGCTCCTGTATACTACCACTGGGGCTGCTGGGCCTCCTGTATACTACTACTGGGGCTGCTGGGGCTCCTGTATACTACCACTGGGGCTGCTGGGGCTCCTGTATACTACCACTGGGGCTGCTGTATACTACCACTGGGGCTGCTGGGGCTCCTGTATATTACCACTGGGGCTGCTGGGGAATCTGTATACTACCACTGGGGCTGCTGGGGCTCCTGTATACTACCACTGGGGCTGCTGGGGAATCTGTATACTACCACTGGGGCTGCTGGGGAATCTGTATACTACCACTGGGGCTGCTGTATACTACCACTGGGGGGCCTGTATACCACACTGCTGGGGGCTGTATAACTGTGCTGGGTCCACCCTCGGCTTATACACGAGTCAATAGGTTTTTCCAGATTTTTGGGGCAAAAGTAGGGGGGTCGGCTTATACACGGGTCGGCTTATACACGAGTATATACGGTACTTTGTCAATGCTAATGTATATTTGGTCCTGCAAGTAAAGCGCATTTAAATTTGGGAAGATAGCTACTAGAAATATTTGTTATGAGACTCAAATTTGTATCACTGCTTCTTCCGCTACATTGAATTCTGCAGACAAAAGCTGAAAAATTTCAATTAATCACACTCAGGTCTGCTGTGTTCCAGCACAAGTCATCAGAGAGCAGATTGTTAGTAAATGTCTTAAGTCGGCTTCACACCATGATTTTACGGATCTGGAGCTGTCCGGTGTAAACCGAACAGCCCCGGATCCAATTTTGGCGACATATGGCCGGCGCTGAACTTCAGCACCTGGAGAGCTCCTGGTTGAAATTTCAGAACCCCAGCTAGCTCCCAACTAGCCGCAAATCTGAAATTTCAGCACTGGACAGCGGCAGCAGCCGCACACTGCCTATTCCTTCAGAAAACAGGATCGGAGGGCATTTTGTTCTGTCCGCAGCTGTCAGGCTGTGTCCGGTGCATCCTGCAAAACACCGGACACAGCCTGACAGGTCAAAAAATGTAGTGTGAAGCCGGCCTTAAATTTAGCAAGCTAATAGTTGTTACATTTAGCAAGCTAATGTGGGGGAGTGTTTTTCTTTCCCAAGTGTTTGCTGCCTACTTGTTATTAGTCTACTTTAGAAAAATGAACAAGATTACACCCCAGTGAAATCTCCCTGGCATTACTTGGACTTAAAAATAATCAACTGTTTATGTGCTGAATATTTTTGATTGCTAAGGTCAGGCTAAGGTTTCTTCTATTCTGCAGCCTCTTGTGTGTGTCCAGTTGAACATGAAGAATTGTTTGAAAAATACATTATGAACCAATAAGATTAGAGAAGGGAGGTATAAGCATGTACAATTCTTTTTTAAGTCCAATATATGAATCCAGTACTACAAAGCATGTGTTGAAGTTGAGCAAAGATTTAATTGTCCTATTTATTTTATATAAATAATTGATTTATCTCCACTGGCCTGAGGCTTCAATTGTATACATCAACACATAGATTTGGCAGTCTAAATAATTCAGCAGATTGTATGCTCAGGGCACTGTTTTTTAATTTTGGTTCACTAAATGTAGTGGTTTTTCATGCATGTGCTATTCAGTGTGAATATACTTTCCTATTATGTTATTCCGAACGTAATAAAGCTGAACTGAAAATGTTACAAACAAAAATGCATTTAGTGTTAGTCCACTTGTTAGTAGAGATATTACCGTACCTTCAGGCTGGGGGATTTGTCAGTCACCTTAAAAACATTTAAATATTCTTTCTTATTCTGGGTCACATACAGGATTACAAGATACTGTGCTGTAATATTTTAATAAAGTCATAACTCTTACATTACATCACTTTAAATCCAGAAATGGATTTTCTAAAATCTAAGAAAATCTCCGGAATTGGTGATGTCTAAGTAGCAATAACCAAAAGCCGTAGTACAAGTCAGCTTCACCTGTCAGCCCAAGTGAAATATCTTTTCTTATTCATTACAGGAAATAAATGTGAAATAATTATACAATACAGACCAATCTATTTCAAAACTATTCTTAAAGGGTTTTTGTATGTTTTATGGTACAGCCTTGCTTCATTTAAAATGACCAAATTCCACCCTTGTGGCTAGCACGCTGCCTCTCTGCTGATGCCCAGTATATTGTAAGACAGCTGTATCTATCTATATATATGTATCATGACTGCTGAATCCAGTGATTGGCTGCATTTGTCTTGTGCCATTTGTCATTACAGTTAGTGCCCTATCATCTTAATAACAGTTATCTTTACACAAAAGAACTAAATGAGTTAATATTAAACTGGATAAAAGTTTTATTAGAAAATATTTTTTTCTATTTCAATGGAGTTCTTTTTCTGCAATTCTGAAGTTGCCCCATGGGTTCTTCTTTTTCCCCATCTTTAGCTAATCTATAGGTTGCATGGTGGGAATTATTTTTTATCCACAGTCTTGATAATCCTTTTCTGCCCTACATCAGGTGGTACACCAGATATATTGATGATGTATCATGATCTGGCATACCCCTGATGAGAAAGCACTTTTCATGTTGTTCACTTTTCAACAATATTTAAATGACAATACATTTAATTTACAGTTTACCATTAACATTTGTCAAAACGAGACAGCTTTTTTTGAATGTATTTCTAACTGGAGACACATGCCTGTATAGAAAACCAACAAGTGGCAATGCAACACTGATGGTGTGTAGCTGTTATCCAGCACACACCATCAAAAATCTACCACTAGGTGAACATATTAGAGCTAGACGCCTATGCTCCACAGATGAGAGCCATAACCACGAGAGTGACACAGATTTAAACAGAGAGGCTTTTCAAACCCACAAATCTGCAGAGCCCGCAACATGGCTTTCCATAAAACACAATTATCATTATTGGAGAACAAAACAGTTTGTAAAAGAAATAAACAACAAGTTACTTTCTCTACAGCTTATAGTACAGATTACCATGAAATTACAAATTTAATCAGAAAATATGCATGTGTATTACATCAGGACAAAACACTTCAAAGCATCCTCAAGGAAAGTATTAATTTTGTTGCAAAAAAATCTCCTAATATAGGAAATCTATTATCCCCAAGTTTCTTGTGCACAAAAAGCCACATGGCTTTATATTAATGAATACTATAAATGTGGAGGCACTAAGTGTAACATTTGTAAATGTATTATTAGAACTCAGATTTTTCTGACAAGGCTGGTAAAATATATACTATAAAGTGTTTTATCAATTGTTCAAGTACATGCGTTATCTATCAAGCACTCTGTATATCATACAAAAAATCTTACGTAGGATCCACCAACTGAATGCTCATAAGACGCATCGCTGAACATGTTGCTGGAGCAAGTCCGAATCCTACTCCAGTGAATCGCTCCACGTCAGGGTTAAGTAAACACATTGCTGAATCCCACTGAGGTGACCTCTCTTCCATTAAGATTCTTGGTATAGATAAGGTGCAAAGACAAATATGTGGGGACAGAGGCAAGCTACTCTTGTCCAGAGAAGCACAATGGATACTAAACTTAACTCTTGCATCCTCATTGGTCTCAATTTTCGCAATGATTTAATGCACATTTTCTGATGTAATTTTTGATACATTTTTTTGCTGCATACTAATTTATTATAATGTCCAGTATCTTTCGTTATATGGCTTGTGAATGCATTGTGTTAGAATGTCATGCATACAATTTGAATGGAAAACCAGCTCAAATTGTTAGCGGACACCATGTCGCGTTTGGAGAGCCCCTGTGTGCCTAAACATTAGAACTCCCCCACAAGTGACCCCATTTTGGAAACTAGAGCCCCAGGGAACTTATCTAGATGGGTGGTGAGCATTTTGAACCCCCAGGTGCTTCACAAATTCATCCGTAAAAATGAAAAAGTACTTTTATTTCCACAAAAATGTTCTTTTTTCACTTTTACAGATTAATTTGTAAAGCACCATGGCGTTCAAAATGCTCAACACCCATCTAGATAAGTTCCCTGGGGTGTCTAGTTTCCAAAATGGGGTCACTTGTGGGGGAGCTCCAATGTTTAGGCACGCAGGGACTCTCCAAATGCGACATGGTGTCCGCTAACAATTTAAATGGAAAATTAGCTCAAATTGTTAGTGGACACCATGTTGTGTTTGGAGAGCCCCTATGTGCCTAAATATTGGCGTTCCCCCACAAGTGACCCCATTTTGGAAACTAGACCACCAAGTAACATATCTAGATGGGTGGTGAGCACTTTGAACCCCCAGATGCTTCACAAATTGATCTGTAAAAATGCAAAAGTACTTTTGTTTTCACAAAAATTTTCTTTTAGCCTAAATTTTTTCATTTTCACATGAGCAACTGGATAAAATGCATCCTAAAATTTGTTGGTCAATTTCTCCTAAGTACACCAATACCTCATATGTGGTCATAAACCACTGTTTGGGCGCACGGCAGGGCTCAGAAGTGAAGGAGCGCCATTTCACTTTTTGAATGGAAAATTAGCTCCAAAAGTCAAATTACGCTCCTTCCTTCTGAGCCCTGCCGTACACCCAAACAGTGGTTTATTACCACATATGATGTACTCAGGAAAAATTGCCCAACAAATTTAAGGATGCATTTTATCCTGTTGCCCATGTGAAAATGAAAGAATTGAGGCTTAAAGAACATTTTTGTTAGAAAAATTAAAATATCCATTTTTTGTTTCCACTTTGCTTTAGTTCCTGTGAATCACCTTAAGGGTTAATAATCTTCTTGAATGTAGTTTTGAGTAGCTTGAGGGGTGCAGTTTTTGGAAAGTTGTCACTTTTGGGTGTTTTCTGTCATGTACACCCCTCAAAGGGACTTCAAATGTGATGTGGTCACTAGTGATGAGCGAGTACTAAAACGCTCGGGTGCTCGAAGCTCGGGCCGAGCATCCCGAGATACTCGTGTACTCGGCCCGAGTAACGAGCCCAATGTTATCCTATGGGAGACACGAGTATTTTTATGAAAAGACTGCCGGCTGCCTGGAAAAACCCTAAAAATGTCACAAAAGTCTCAGAAGAGTGCTGAAATGACATGGCAACAAAATGGGGAAGACCCCTGGAAGCATTTCTCACTCAAAAGTCACAGCTGTGAACAATGTTGTCAGAGTTTCACGACAATTTTACGGAGTGTCCAGAAAACCTTCCAAAATGACACCAAAATGAATATTTATGGTGGAAATGTTAAGGGCACATACCCAATAGTGAGATACAGCTTGTGTATGTCACTTTTTGTGATTACATAAAAGATTTTACGTGAAAACATTGTGCGATACTCCGATGACCCTGACAAGAGATGTACATGAAGCCCTGTCTAGAAATAAAGTGCCCATTTTGAGGAACTGGGTCTATAGTAGTATCTTCCATTGCAAGGGCAGTCAAAAATTTGGAGGTTCACCAATGCCCCTGGATACAGACATGCAGGATGGCCTGTAAACAAGAACTGGGTGTATTTTAGTATAGCCCTTTGGTCAGGGCAGCCAAAAATTGGGAGGTTCAACAATGACCCATGCTTACAGACATGTAGTAGGGCCTGTAACCCTCAAGTGGGTGTATTTTAGTATAGCCCTTTGGTCAGGGCAGTCAAAAATTGGGAGGCTCCTCATTGTCCCTGGATAGAGACGTGCAGGTGGGCCTGTTAAGAACTGGGTGTATTGTAGTATAGCCCTTTGGTCAGGGCAGACAAAAATTGGGAGGTTCAACAATGACCCATGCTTACAGACATGTAGTAGGGCCTGTAACCCTCAAGTGGGTGTATTTTAGTATAGCCCTTTGGTCAGGGCAGTCAAAAATTGGGAGGCTCCTCATTGTCCCTGGATAGAGACGTGCAGGAGGGCCTGTAAACAAGAACTGGGTGTATTATAGTATAGCCCTTTGGCCAGGGCAGCCAAAAATTGGGAGGTTCAACAATGACCCATGCATTCAGACATGTAGTAGGGCCTGTAACCCTCAAGTGGGTGTATTTTAGTATAGCCCTTTGGTCAGGGCAGTCAAAAATTGGGAGGCTCCTCATTGTCCCTGGATAGAGACGTGCAGGAGGGCCTGTTAAGAACTGGGTGTATTGTAGTATAGCCCTTTGGTCAGGGCAGACAAAAATTGGGAGGTTCAACAATGACCCATGCTTACAGACATGTAGTAGGGCCTGTAACCCTCAAGTGGGTGTATTTTAGTATAGCCCTTTGGTCAGGGCAGTCAAAAATTGGGAGGCTCCTCATTGTCCCTGGATAGAGACGTGCAGGAGGGCCTGTTAAGAACTGGGTGTATTGTAGTATAGCCCTTTGGTCAGGGCAGACAAAAATTGGGAGGCTCCTCTTTGTCCCTGGATAGAGACGTGCAGGAGGGCCTGTAAACAAGAACTGGGTGTATTATAGTATAGCCCTTTGGCCAGGGCAGCCAAAAATTGGGAGGTTCAACAATGACCCATGCTTCCAGACATGTAGTAGGGCCTGTAACCCTCAAGTGGGTGTATTTTAGTATAGCCCTTTGGTCAGGGCAGTCAAAAATTGGGAGGCTCCTCATTGTCCCTGGATAGAGACGTGCAGGAGGGCCTGTAAACAAGAACTGGGTGTATTATAGTATAGCCCTTTGGCCAGGGCAGCCAAAAATTGGGAGGTTCAACAATGACCCATGCTTCCAGACATGTAGTAGGGCCTGTAACCCTCAAGTGGGTGTATTTTAGTATAGCCCTTTGGTCAGGGCAGTCAAAAATTGGGAGGCTCCTCATTGTCCCTGGATAGAGACGTGCAGGAGGGCCTGTAAACAAGAACTGGGTGTATTATAGTATAGCCCTTTGGCCAGGGCAGCCAAAAATTGGGAGGTTCAACAATGACCCATGCTTCCAGACATGTAGTAGGGCCTGTAACCCTCAAGTGGGTGTATTTTAGTATAGCCCTTTCGTCAGGGCAGTCAAAAATTGGGAGGCTCCTCATTGTCCCTGGATAGAGACATGCAGGAGGGCCTGTAAACAAGAACTGGGTGTATTGTAGTATAGCCCTTTGGTCAGGGCAGTCAAAAATTGGGAGGCTCCTCATTGTCCCTGGATAGAGACGTGCGGGAGGGCCTGTTAAGAACTGGGTGTATTGTAGTATAGCCCTTTGGTCAGGGCAGACAAAAATTGGGAGGCTCCTCTTTGTCCCTGGATAGAGACGTGTAGGAGTACCTAAAAACATTTTTCCCATTGAAAAGGAGCGGGTCTCCTGTCGTTGTAATGCCCATTCTAAAAGAATGGGCTAAAAAATTTACCGCTGCGGGTATACCTCAAACAAGAGCCTAACTATTCTAACGCTCATCATGGTGTCACATGAGGAGAAGGAGTAGCAGTCCAGCGATTAGCCAAAGTACGGAAGTGTGTACCCATGGGTGAGTGGAGGTACATGTCAAATTCAAATAACAAAATTAAATTCAGTTGTCATTTGCTGGTGGTGTGGTGAAGTCTGGCCCAATCCAACCCTTGTTCATCTTGATCAGAGTGAGCCTATCCGCATTTTCAGTTGACAGGCGGGTGCGTTTATCAGTGATGATTCCACCTGCTGCACTGAAAACACACTCTGATAAAACGCTAGCGGCAGGGCAGGCCAGGACTTCCAAGGCGTAGAGAGCCAATTCATGCCACGTGTCGAGCTTGGGGACCCAATAATTGAAAGGCACCGAGGAATCTCGCAGTACAGTTGTTCGATCTGCAAGGTACTCCTTCAGCATCTGCCCGAACTTAGCATTTCTGGTGGCACTACCCCGCACATCAGGGGCTGTGGTACGTGAGGGGCTGAGAAAACTGTCCCACATCGTAAAGACAGTTCCCCTGCCTCTGGCGGATTGGACTTGTGCCCCTCTCGGCCGTACGCCTTGGTTGTCCATCGAATCCTGACCTATGCCGCTAGCGTTTTGTGAGGGGAAGGATTTCACAACTTCCGCGACTATGGCCCTCTGGAACTGCAGCATTTTGGCTGACCTCTCCACCTCAGGAATGAGAGACATAAAGTTCTCCTTGTAGCGTGGGTCTAAGAGTGCTGCCAACCAGTACTGATTGTCGGCCAAGATGTTCTGAACGCGAGGGTCACGAGACAGGCAGCTTACCATAAAGTCAGCCATGTGCGCCAGACTCTTAACAGCCATCACTTCAGTATCCAGACCAACACGATGACTGAACATGCTGTCCTCCTCCTCCTCCTCCTCATCTCCCCTGTCCTCTGGCCAGCCACGCTGAATCGAGGGTATGACTGGTGTGCATGTCATATCCCCAATTTGGCCTGAGAGTTGCTCCATGTCTTCATCCTCCTCCTCCTCCTCGTTATAGTCCTCCACTACACGTTGTGATGACATGAGGCTGGGCTGTGTGTTTTCACCCACACCCACTACAGTTTCTTGCTCTAAGTCATCGCGCTCGGCCTGCAATGCATCCTTTTTTATTTTCAGCAGAGACCGTTTTAGAAGGCAGAGTAGTGGTATGGTGACGCTAATAATGGTGTCATCGCCGCTCACCATCTTGGTGGAGTCTTCAAAGTTTTGGAGGACGGTGCATAGGTCCGACATCCATCTCCACTCCTCAGGTGTTATGTGTGGAGTTTGACCCATTTCCCGACGGCTTAGGTGATGCAGGTAGTCCACAACTGCCCTCTTCTGCTCACATATCCTGACCAACATGTGCAGCGTTGAATTCCAACCCGTGGGGACATCACACACCAGTCTGTGGGCCGGAAGACGCAAACGGCGCTGAAAGCTTGCAAGGCCGGCTGAAGCAGCAGGTGACTTGCGAAAATGTGCAGACAGACGCCGAACTTTTACCAGCAGGTCAGACACCTCCGGGTATGACTTCACAAACCTCTGAACCACCAGGTTGAGCACATGGGCCACGCAAGGAACATGCGTCAGCTGCCCTCGCCTCAAAGCTGCCACCAGGTTCTGGCCATTGTCACACACGACCTTTCCTGGCTTTAGGTTCAGAGGTGTGAGCCAGTGATCTGCCTGCTGTTTCAGAGCTGTCCACACCTCTTCTGCATTATGGGGTTTGTCACCTATGCAGACTAGCTTCAGCACAGCCTGTTGCCGCTTTGCAGAGGCAGTGCTGCAGTGCTTCCAGCTTGGGACTGGTGTGGAGGGTACAGTGCATGAGGATGCGCAAGTCGAGGAGGAGGAGGCTGAAGAGCATGACATTCCGGAGCTGTAGAGTGTCGGTGAAACCATGACAGAGGTAGGGCCTGCTATCCTTGGTGTGGGAAGGACGTGTTCCGTCCCTCGCTCAGACTTGGTCCCAGCCTCCACAATATTAATCCAGTGTGCCGTCAAGGAGATGTAGCGGCCTTGCCCACAAGCACTTGTCCACGTGTCAGTGGTTAGGTGGACTTTGGCTGAAACAGCATTGTTCAGGGCACGTGTGATGCTGTTGGACACGTGGTTATGCAATGCGGGGACGGCACATCTGGAGAAATAGTGTCGGCTGGGGACCGAGTAACGTGGGACAGCAGCCGCCATCAGGTCGCGGAATGCGTCCGTCTCCACCAGACAGAAAGGCAACATTTCTAGCGCTATGAGTCGCGAAATGTGAGCATTGAGGACTGTGGCATGTGGGGCATTGGCAGCGTATTTGCGCCTGCGTTCAAATGTTTGCTGAATGGATAATTGAACGCTGCGCTGGGACAAGGACGTGCTTGATGGTGGTGTAATTTGTGCTTCAGCAACTTCAGGTGCTGGACCGGAGGCTTGTTCGCGGCCAGCATGGACAGGGGATTGGCTTGCATGCACAACAGCCGAAGACGTACCAGTGACATCAGCACGCACCGCTCCTCGACTCTGTGCTACTTCCCACAAAGTCGGGTGCTTGGCTGACATGTGCCTGATCATGCTGGTGGTGGTCAGGTTGCTAGTTTTCGTACCCCTGCTGATAGTGGCATGACAGGTGTGGCAAATGGCCTTTTTAGAGTCTTCTGGAGCCAACCTAAAAAACTCCCAGACTCGGAAGACCGAACATTTGCACAGGCACCTTGAGTCGTGTTGTTGTTCCGGCGAACGGTTGCCTGCCTTCTGCCTGCGGACGCAACCCTGCTTCGTACTGGCTGTTGGGATGCTACGCCTCCCTCCCCCTGTGCACTGCTGTCCTCGCTCTGCATATCCTCCTGCCATGTAGGGTCAGCTACTGGATCATCCACGACGTCTTCCTCTTTCGCACCCTGATCCTCCTCCAAACTTCCTGGCAATTGTGTCTCATCATCGTCCACCCCTTGTTGAGACACTTTGACAACATTCCGTTCGTCATAACGCGGCTGCTCAAATATTTGGGCATCTGTACATACCATCTCCTCATGACCCACTTCAAGAGGAGGTGACGACAGGCCAGATTCTGCGAATGGATACGTGAACAGCTCTTCCGAGTGTCCTAGTGTGGCATCTGTAATGTCCGTGGACGTGTACTCGGCCAGGTGGTAGGAAGGAGGATCAGGTTGGGAAATGTGTGGTGCAGTATCACGGCTACTGACAGTTGACCGTGCGGAAGACAGGGTGTTTGTGGAGGTGCCCATCTGACTTGAAGCATTATCCGCTATCCAAGTAACAACCTGTTGACACTGGTCTTGGTTCAACAGTGGTGTACTGCTGCGGGCCCCAAGAATTTGGGACAGGACGTGCGAGCGAGGAGATGTGGCCCTTTGTTGCTGCGAAATTAGTGCTTCCACACGACCTCGGCATCTGCCTGCACCACCATCACGTCCACTTCCTTGTTCCTTGCCAACCGCCTTGCCAACGCCTTTGCGCATTTTGCCTGTATAGAGCGACAACTGTCTGGTGACTGTGGAGGTCAAAGGAGATTAGGATTTTAGTTCCCTAACCAGTAGAAACGTATGACGTACAACAGTGTGGTGACTGTTGAGATGACAAGAGTTAGGATTTTAGTTCCCTAACTTGTAGAAACGTATGACGTACAACAGTGTGGTGACTGTTGAGATGACAAGAGTTAGGATTTTAGTTCCCTAACTTGTAGAAACTTACGACGTACAACAGTGTGGTGACTGTTGAGATGACAAGAGTTAGGATTTTAGTTCCCTAACCTGTAGAAACTTATGACGTACAACAGTGTGGTGACTGTTGAGATGACAAGAGTTAGGATTTTAGTTCCCTAACTTGTAGAAACGTATGACGTACAACAGTGTGGTGACTGTTGAGATGACAACAGTTAGGATTTTAGTTCCCTAACCTGTAGAAAGGTATGACGTACAACAGTGTGGTGACTGTTGAGATGACAAGAGTTAGGATTTTAGTTCCCTAACTTGTAGAAACTTATGACGTACAACAGTGTGGTGACTGTTGAGATGACAACAGTTAGGATTTTAGTTCCCTAACCTGTAGAAAGGTATGACGTACAACAGTGTGGTGACTGTTGAGATGACAAGAGTTAGGATTTTAGTTCACTAACTTGTAGAAACTTATGACGTACAACAGTGTGGTGACTGTTGAGATGACAAGAGTTAGGATTTTAGTTCCCTAACCTGTAGAAAGGTATGACGTACAACAGTGTGGTGACTGTTGAGATGACAAGAGTTAGGATTTTAGTTCCTTCCCTAACCTGTAGAAACGTATGACGTACAACAGTGTGGTGACTGTTGAGATGACAACAGTTAGGATTTTAGTTCCCTAACTTGTAGAAACGTATGACGTACAACAGTGTGGTGACTGTTGAGATGACAACAGTTAGGATTTTAGTTCCCTAACCTGTAGAAAGGTATGACGTACAACAGTGTGGTGACTGTTGAGATGACAAGAGTTAGGATTTTAGTTCCCTAACCTGTAGAAACGTATGACGTACAACAGTGTGGTGACTGTTGAGATGACAACAGTTAGGATTTTAGTTCACTAACTTGTAGAAACGTATGACGTACAACAGTGTGGTGACTGTTGAGATGACAAGAGTTAGGATTTTAGTTCCCTAACTTGTAGAAACGTATGACGTACAACAGTGTGGTGACTGTTGAGATGACAAGAGTTAGGATTTTAGTTCCCTAACCTGTAGAAACGTATGACGTACAACAGTGTGGTGACTGTTGAGATGACAAGAGTTAGGATTTTAGTTCCCTAACCTGTAGAAACGTATGACGTACAACAGTGTGGTGACTGTTGAGATGACAAGAGTTAGGATTTTAGTTCCCTAACTTGTAGAAACTTATGACGTACAACAGTGTGGTGACTGTTGAGATGACAAGAGTTAGGATTTTAGTTCCCTAACCTGTAGAAAGGTATGACGTACAACAGTGTGGTGACTGTTGAGATGACAAGAGTTAGGATTTTAGTTCCCTAACTTGTAGAAACTTATGACGTACAACAGTGTGGTGACTGTTGAGATGACAAGAGTTAGGATTTTAGTTCCCTAACCTGTATTAAGGTAGTACGTACACCTGTCTGGTGACTGTTTTGATGACAAGAGTTAGGATTTTAGTTCCCTAACCTGTATTAAGGTAGTACGTACACCTGTCTGGTGACTGTTTTGATGACAAGAGTTAGGATTTTAGTTCCCTAACCTGTAGAAACGTATGACGTACAACAGTGTGGTGACTGTTGAGATGACAAGAGTTAGGATTTTAGTTCCCTAACTTGTAGAAACGTATGACGTACAACAGTGTGGTGACTGTTGAGATGACAAGAGTTAGGATTTTAGTTCCCTAACCTGTAGAAAGGTATGACGTACAACAGTGTGGTGACTGTTGAGATGACAAGAGTTAGGATTTTAGTTCCCTAACCTGTAGAAACGTATGATGTACAACAGTGTGGTGACTGTTGAGATGACAAGAGTTAGGATTTTAGTTCCCTAACTTGTAGAAACTTATGACGTACAACAGTGTGGTGACTGTTGAGATGACAAGAGTTAGGATTTTAGTTCCCTAACCTGTAGAAAGGTATGACGTACAACAGTGTGGTGACTGTTGAGATGACAAGAGTTAGGATTTTAGTTCCCTAACCTGTAGAAACGTATGACGTACAACAGTGTGGTGACTGTTGAGATGACAAGAGTTAGGATTTTAGTTCCCTAACTTGTAGAAACTTACGACGTACAACAGTGTGGTGACTGTTGAGATGACAACAGTTAGGATTTTAGTTCCCTAACTTGTAGAAAGGTATGACGTACAAACAGTGTGGTGACTGTTGAGATGACAAGAGTTAGGATTTTAGTTCCCTAACTTGTAGAAACTTATGACGTACAACAGTGTGGTGACTGTTGAGATGACAAGAGTTAGGATTTTAGTTCCCTAACCTGTAGAAAGGTATGACGTACAACAGTGTGGTGACTGTTGAGATGACAAGAGTTAGGATTTTAGTTCCCTAACTTGTAGAAACTTATGACGTACAACAGTGTGGTGACTGTTGAGATGACAAGAGTTAGGATTTTAGTTCCCTAACCTGTATTAAGGTAGTACGTACACCTGTCTGGTGACTGTTTTGATGACAAGAGTTAGGATTTTAGTTCCCTAACCTGTATTAAGGTAGTACGTACACCTGTCTGGTGACTGTTTTGATGACAAGAGTTAGGATTTTAGTTCCCTAACCTGTAGAAACGTATGACGTACAACAGTGTGGTGACTGTTGAGATGACAAGAGTTAGGATTTTAGTTCCCTAACTTGTAGAAACGTATGACGTACAACAGTGTGGTGACTGTTGAGATGACAAGAGTTAGGATTTTAGTTCCCTAACTTGTAGAAACTTACGACGTACAACAGTGTGGTGACTGTTGAGATGACAACAGTTAGGATTTTAGTTCCCTAACCTGTAGAAACTTATGACGTACAACAGTGTGGTGACTGTTGAGATGACAAGAGTTAGGATTTTAGTTCCCTAACTTGTAGAAACGTATGACGTACAACAGTGTGGTGACTGTTGAGATGACAACAGTTAGGATTTTAGTTCCCTAACCTGTAGAAAGGTATGACGTACAACAGTGTGGTGACTGTTGAGATGACAAGAGTTAGGATTTTAGTTCCCTAACTTGTAGAAACTTATGACGTACAACAGTGTGGTGACTGTTGAGATGACAAGAGTTAGGATTTTAGTTCCCTAACCTGTAGAAAGGTATGACGTACAACAGTGTGGTGACTGTTGAGATGACAAGAGTTAGGATTTTAGTTCCCTAACCTGTAGAAACGTATGACGTACAACAGTGTGGTGACTGTTGAGATGACAAGAGTTAGGATTTTAGTTCCCTAACTTGTAGAAACTTATGACGTACAACAGTGTGGTGACTGTTGAGATGACAAGAGTTAGGATTTTAGTTCCCTAACCTGTAGAAAGGTATGACGTACAACAGTGTGGTGACTGTTGAGATGACAAGAGTTAGGATTTTAGTTCCCTAACTTGTAGAAACTTATGACGTACAACTGTGTGGTGACTGTTGAGATGACAAGAGTTAGGATTTTAGTTCCCTAACCTGTATTAAGGTAGTACGTACACCTGTCTGGTGACTGTTTTGATGACAAGAGTTAGGATTTTAGTTCCCTAACCTGTATTAAGGTAGTACGTACACCTGTCTGGTGACTGTTTTGATGACAAGAGTTAGGATTTTAGTTCCCTAACCTGTAGAAAGGTATGACGTACAACAGTGTGGTGACTGTTGAGATGACAAGAGTTAGGATTTTAGTTCCCTAACCTGTAGAAACGTATGACGTACAACAGTGTGGTGACTGTTGAGATGACAAGAGTTAGGATTTTAGTTCCCTAACTTGTAGAAACTTATGACGTACAACAGTGTGGTGACTGTTGAGATGACAAGAGTTAGGATTTTAGTTCCCTAACCTGTATTAAGGTAGTACGTACACCTGTCTGGTGACTGTTTTGATGACAAGAGTTAGGATTTTAGTTCCCTAACCTGTATTAAGGTAGTACGAAAACCTGTCTGGTGACTGTAATGGTTTGAAGAGAGGATTTTAGTCCCTAACCTGTATTAAGGTAGTACGTACACCTGTCTGGTGACTGTTTTGATGACAAGAGTGAGGATTTTAGTTCCCTAACCTGTATTAAGGTAGTACGTACACCTGTCTGGTGACTGTAATGGTTTGAAGAGAGGATTTTAGTTCCCTAACCTGTATTAAGGTAGTACGTACACCTGTCTGGTGACTGTTTTTTTTTTTTTAATTCTTTATTTTTTATTTTCAAACAATATACATAAAACAGAAAGTAAAACCAAATGTCTTCCACTATACACATCAGGTGTATGACATCATAGAAAAGAAATAGCAATCTGGATCTCTGAACAATTCCACTTGTAAATCAAATGTCAAATTATTACGAAACATAACTGAAGACCTGAACATTAATCAGTGGTAAAAAGAAAGAGAGTAGAAGGGAAAGCAGGAAAGAAAAAAGGAAAAGAGAAAAACAAGAGGGAGGGTGATGAGGGATGAGAGGGGAAGGAGAAGTGGTGGGCAGAAAGAAAACGACCTCCCCCTCTCCCCCCCGGGGACCAAGGCGCACGCCTACATCTCCAGTAGAGCTCTGCTAAATCAATTACAAACCCCTACTGTCTTTATAGACATCTGTGTCCATAAATGGTGACTGTTTTGATGACAAGAGTTAGGATTTTAGTTCCCTAACCTGTATTAAGGTAGTACGTACACCTGTCTGGTGACTGTAATGGTTTGAAGAGAGGATTTTAGTCCCTAACCTGTATTAAGGTAGTACGTACACCTGTCTGGTGACTGTTTTGATGACAAGAGTTAGGATTTTAGTTCCCTAACCTGTATTAAGGTAGTACGTACACCTGTCTGGTGACTGTAATGGTTTGAAGAGAGGATTTTAGTCCCTAACCTGTATTAAGGTAGTACGTACACCTGTCTGGTGACTGTTTTGATGACAAGAGTTAGGATTTTAGTTCCCTAACCTGTATTAAGGTAGTACGTACACCTGTCTGGTGACTGTAATGGTTTGAAGAGAGGATTTTAGTCCCTAACCTGTATTAAGGTACTAAGTACAAGAGTGTGGTGACTCTAATGGTCACAGAAAAGCTTGGATTCCAATCTGTATCACCCTGCCTAGATCCTCCTAGATTAGTCCTGAGAAGGACTGTTCTGGTCACTGGAAATCTTGGACTCCGATCTGGATCACCCTGCCTATGTCCTCCTAGATTAGTCCTGAGAAGGACTGTTGTGGTCAGCAGCAGTTTGCAACCCTGATCCGTATCTACCTATGAGGGCCGCAAATCTGTCCCTAATCAGCAGCAGACACTCTCCCTACACTCACTGTCTGGATGCCTGTGTGCCGAGCACAGCGCGCCGGGAGTTATAAAGGCTTGGTCACGCTGTGCAGGGCGGCCAATCACTGCTATGCCACAACTAACAGGGCTGTGGCATTGCAGTGGTCTGTCAGCCAATCCCTGCACGTGGGCTGGCTCTCAAAAGAGCGCCAACATGGAGAGATGACGACCACGAGCACAGCACGAGTATCGCGAGATTACTCGGTGCTCGGCGAGTCGCCCGAGTACAGTGATACTCGTGCGAGTACCGAGTAGTGCCGAGCATGCTCGCTCAACACTAGTGGTCACTAAAAAAAATTGTTTTGTAAATTTTGGTGGAAGAATGAAAAATTGCTCATGAACTTTGAACCCTTCTAACTTCCTACCCAAAAATTATTTTTTCCAAAATTGTGCTGATGTAAAGTAGACATGTGGTAAATGTTATGTATTAACTATTTTGTGTCACATAACTCGATTTAGCAGAATAAAAATTCAAAATTTGAAAATTGCAAAATTTTCAAAATTTTTGCCAAATTTTGGATTTTTTTCCCAAATAAACGCAAAAATTATCGACCTAAATTTAACACTAACATGAAGCCCAATATGTCACGAAAAAACAATTTTAGAATCGCTAGGATCCATTGAAGCGTTCCAAAGTTATTACCTCATAAAGGGACAGTGGTCATAATTGACAAAAATGCCACAGTCTTTAGGGTCAAAATAGACCTGGGGGTGAAGGGGTTAATCTATTTTTCTTAAAGGTGAATGCCAATTTTTTCCTTTAGCAAACAATGGTCTATGGGGGATATAGATGTTATCTCAAGAAGGGCTCTTCTGTCTGTGATGTAAATGATCTTATACATCTCCACACTTGATAGTATGTATGCACTAAAACTTTTTTTATCTACTCTATAATTGCCGTAGGCAAAATCGTGTCGGCCCCCGAAATCGCCGTGGCTATGTCACTATGTGACGTCACCACGCGCGAGCAATGGCCGCGAAGCGGCCATTGCGAGTCGCTGGCCGAAAATAGAACCAGAGGCCCGGCCACAAACTTAGCGATTTACCGCTGAGGTAGCGCGAGCAATGGCCGCGAGGCCATTGCGAGTCGCTACCTCAGTCGCCGCACCTGCCGCAACTCCCCCTATACTTTGAATGGGGATCTATTGCGACTCGCTGTGTAGCGCGAGCAATGGCCGCGAGGCCATTGCGAGTCGCTACGTCAGCCGGCGCAAGTCCCCTTATACATTAAATGGGGATCCATGCGAGTCGCTATGACACTACTTCAAAGACTTAAATGTCTGGATCTGGATCTGGATCTGGATCTGGATCTGGATCTGGATCATCATCATCATCATCATCATCATCATCATCATCATCGTGCAAGCATTGCGAGTCGCTATCACAGATCATCATCATCAATCATACTACTACTACTACTGGCCGCACAGACCCCCCCCCCCCCCCCCCAATGGCCGCACAGCCCGCCCCCCCCCCCCTCAATGCCCGCCCCCCCTCCCCAATGGCCGCACAGACCCCCCCCTCCCCCCTCAATGTCCCAAAGTCAGCTGTGACCGCCTGGCCCTTGGACACTGGCTGCCATGCACACATCAGTTGGTAGGCTCCCATCACTTACCCACTGAGGACGGATCACTTCCAGCACCTCTTCACATGCCAGTCCTCTGAACTTCTGAATCGTCCTCTCCTCACTCAGACACCTGCCAGGTTCCAGCCTACTCACTCCCAGCTGCAACCCAGTGAGTCAATCAGCACATCTTCACTCATGTGATTAACCCCCTGTGCACCATTCAGGTTTAGCCCAGCAAAGCACTCCAAAAAGTATTGAACACACCCCAATAAGTATTGAACGCGCCCCAAAAAGTACTGAACGCACCCCAATAAGTATTGAACGCGCCCCAAAAAGTATTGAACGCACCCCAATAAGTATTGAAGGCGCCCCAAAAAGTATTCAACGCGCCCCAAAAAGTATTGAACACACCCCAATAAGTATTGAACGCGCCCCAAAAAGTATTGAACGCACCCCAATAAGTATTGAACGCGCCCCAAAAAGTATTGAACGCGCCACAAAAAGTATTGAACGCGTCCCAATAAGTATTGAACGCACCCCAAAAAGTATTGAACGCACCCCAATAAGTATTGAACGCGCCCCAAAAAGTATTGAACGCGCCACAAAAAGTATTGAACGCGTCCCAATAAGTATTGAACGCACCCCAAAAAGCATTGAACGCACCCCAATAAGTATTGAACGCGCCCCAAAAAGTATTGAACGCGCCACAAAAAGTATTGAACGCGTCCCAATAAGTATTGAACGCACCCCAAAAAGCATTGAACGCGCCCCAATAAGTATTGGACCCCCCCAAAAAGTATTGGACCCCCCAAAAAAAGGATTGGACTCCCCCAAAAAGTAGCTATCTACTATATAATTGCCGTAGGCATTTTTGTGTCGGACCCCGAAAACGCCGTGGCTATGTCACGCTGTGACGTCACCACGCGCGAGCAATGGCCACGCCGCATTGCGAGTCGCTGGCTGAGTGCGAGCACTTGCGGCGCGGTTGCGGTAATCCCCTTAGAAAGTATAGGGGGACTTGCGGCAGGTGTGGCAAGTGTGGTTTTGCCGCACCTGCCGCAAGTCCCCCTATACTTTCTATGGGGATTACCGCAACCGCGCCGCAGATGCGGTTTTTAAATAAAATAAAATAATTTTAATACAAATAAATTTTCATAAAATAACAAATAATAAATACATTTAATAATAATAAAAATAGTAAAAAAACAAAACAAAATAAATAATAAAATAAAAAATTCCTATCTACTATATTGGATTATTATTTGAAAATCTAAAAAAAAAAAAAAATATTCTAGACACCCGATGCATTTGCATCGGGCTCACAGCTAGTTCTGAATAAAAGCTCTAACTTTGGAAATTGCTTACAAGTTGACGTGTTTTCAGATACTCAGAAAGGATGTTGCCAAATTAATTTTTTGGAGATGCTATATCTACATATCGATAACATTTCTAAGTACCATTTCCCACTAATAATGAGCGAGCACTAAACTGCTCAGGTGCTGGTTACTTAAGTCAAGCAGGTCCAAAGGAATCAATTCGAGTAACAAGTATAATGGAAGTCAAAGGAAAACATCTTACTGGCAGAGCGCCCTCAGGAGGGCAGGAGGGAGGAAAATCACTGAAGTGGATGGAAACAGTGCAGAAATGGAATGGAAACAGCATGTGAAAGATGCCTGGATGCATCTCTAACTCCAATGCCACTGCTGGAAAGTAAATAAATAGTTAAAAAAAAGGGAGTGGAGTCACCCTCTTTTTTGATAACCAGCCAAGGTAAAGCAGACAACTGTGGGCTGGTATTATCAGGCTGAAAAGGTTCATGGTTACCTGGCCCTTCCCAGCCTAAAGAACCAGCCCGCAGCCACCCCAGAATTTGCACATCCACTAAACAAGCCAACTATGTTGCTTTGCCCCAGCTTTTCCCCATTGCCCTACTGAGTTGACAAATGGGGTAATATTTTTTGGAGAGAATGTCAGTTTTGCAATGTCAGTTGTCATCAAGCCCAGGGGTAAGTAATGGAAAATGGTCAATCAGAAACCCCCATAAGCAACCCAGTGTTAGGGGGAAAAACACACAGAAAAATATAGTTTATTTAAAAAAAGGCTCCCACACATTATCCCTCGTTCATCAACTTATTATTAAAAATGTTCGCACAATGTTATGTCATAGTCCTCGATTCACGAATAAAGCTTCAGGGTCTGTGAATGTCAGTAGAGTACAGCTATTTACAGGTGCCAAATACTGACTACAACTTTCATCAGCATTGTTGGGTCTTCCTTAGTGCAGTGGTGAGCAAGTGGCTCAGATAGTAGTTGTCATTAATACCAAGCGCCTGTGAATAGCAGCTGTCTGTTTTACCGCGGTTAATGTTAAAAAATGGGAGTGACCCCACACCATTTTTAAAAATCATATATTTATTCCATATGTTAAACCAGACTAAGCAGTGTTTAGCCTGGTTTAACCTAATATATAAATAAATAAATAAATCTAAAATATTACATGGAATCCTCCCATTTTTGATAACCAGAATAGGTAAAGCATACAGCTGTGGGTTGGTATTACCAGACTGGGAAGGCACATGGTAATTTAGCCCTTCCTAGCCTAAATATACCAGCCTGCAGCAACCCAGAATTGCTGAATACAATAGATGTGACAATTCTGGTGCTTTGCCCTGGTTTTTTACCGATTGTCCTGGTGCATTGGCAATCAGTGTGATATTATTGGGGGTTTGATGTCAGCTGTGTAATGTCAGCTGACATAAAGCCCAGGGGTTAGTAATGGAGAGGAGTCTATCAGACACCACCATGACTAACCAAGTAAGTGTAAAGTTAAAAAACACACACTTACAGGATGGAGTAATTTATATGAATAAAGACTTCCCCACACTTTTCCTCATTCACCACCAATTTATTATTTTAAAAAATGTATGAAGCTCTGACATAATCCATGGTGTACTGGTCCCACAGGAGTGATCTCTGAAGCATATGTCTCTCCCGGTCAGTGTCAGAAACAGAATTTCTCACATGCACTGAAGTCAATAAAACTGAGTTACTGACACCTTTACACGTGAGAAATTCTGGCTGGAAGTGACCTATGGAACCTTTTTCTTTTAATAGTCAATCTCAGACTAAATATTTCTCATGTGCGATGATGTCATTATCTCAGTAACACTGTCAGCTTTAATGTTGGGCTATGATGCTGAGCTAGCTGTCAGTCAATGCCAGGGTGTGGTTAGAATCTCCACTTGCTATACACTAAGGTGGGAATATATTTTATTTCCTACCAAAAGCGGGGTCTCTAAGGGTGGGTGTTGGGCAGGTTTAGAAGTCTTTTAACCTGCTGATTAACCCAATATCTGCAGGTTAATAGTATTTTTTTATCATAACACGTTCCCTTTAATCGTTTCTGAGGAGACCAATGTATCTAGGTATGGTTCATAATAAAAAATTATTACTAGTAGGTGTCCAATTTTGTGAAACTTTTTAGCTCCAACAAAAATGTTTAAGAATATTGTCTTGATAATAGAAAATTAAAGATGTTTATTATTTTACTCAAGGTGCCATAGGCAGATAATTATTCCATTAGGAATGCAATTAAAAGCTGCCATGTTTACTAAGCAGAAAACAATTACATCCATTCTGTTACTCCAATGATTTCTGTTTGGCTTGTTTGGAAAACCCAAGGCAAGCAATATTGTATCAGCCTGAAACAGCTCACATGTGTGGATTGAAATATCAAAAGACAAAAGAAATGTCTATTGTGCCTCATACAAAGCCAACCCTTTTGTGAAAGTAGACAGTAGCACTATGGCCATGCCATTCTGTGTGAATGCAACAAAATAAAAACAACATTTAAACCTTTCTGTCACTGACAATGCATTTCATAGGACATTTTCTTAACTGCTAATGATGGTGTCATGACAAAAAGAATGCCTACAGGAGCAGCGGTAGCTTCTTTGAAGGAAATAAGAAAAGCTAAACCGTGTGTTGTTAATTAACTTCTACTTGTTTTTTTACTTATTTTTTTTGGCAGTGAACAAATATTTAGAGGAACGGAGTTGACATTCAGCCTGACCTTCGACTTATACAACAGCTAGAATTTAACCACTTTAAAAAACAATAATTTACAGCAAAATAGTTAACTGCCTGATTAAACATTAAAAGAAAATGTGTTTACTTTTGTAAAAGTGAAAACAAGTTTTGGGATGGCTTCACAAATGAGATCAAAAGGAAAAAAATCTTTCTTCAAGATATTGCCACATCGATATCTATTCAAAAATAAATATAGCAAGATACAGATAAAAAATACATTTCCAGATAAAAATATTTCTAAAGATGCTAAATAAATAATACTTAAAGGGAAACTGTCAGCTCATTCTACCCCCCCTAACCTATCACTACCTGTCCCTGCACCTTGCTAGCTGATCCCTAACCATCCCAGTCTGCTCTAAAAGTGCCCTATAATTATTGAGAAAAATGAGTTATAAATAGTGATGAGCGAGCATGCTTCCCGCTACTCGGTACTCACATGAGTATCCCGGTACTCGGGATGCTCAGCGAGCACCGAGTACCGTTGAGATGCTCGGACTCATCACTAATCATTATCGATGTGACACAAGTATACAGCCCCCTTCACTGCACAAAGTAAGCTGGCACCTCACAGAGAGCAGATTGATTGTTAGAGTCCCTCTGGGTGGCATAGCAAGGTGTTGTATGCTGTGACGATTTGAAAAACACCACCCTCCCGCCCTTTCCCAGAAACACTCAATTTATAGCTGGATGTCTGTGGGCGGAGCCTATCACTCATTGACTTGCATTGGGCTCGGTGCTCAGTCGAGCACCTGTGCATCTCGAGATGCTTGATCCGAGCATCGACCATCCGAGCATTTTAGTGCTCGCTCATCACTAGTTATAAACTTACATATAGTCTCCATCTGGAGACAGGAAACGTGGGCTCCGTGGCTCCATTCTCCCCTCCTCGCCATCATTCAGCATCCTCCTTCCTTGTTCTCATTCTCCTCTTTTTTGTAATTCCCACCTCTCTTGCTGCTATGATACAAATGACGTTCCGGCCCGGCACATTGTGGGCTGATCACGTGTTTGACCCGGCTATGGTACATGCACAGTGCGCATATTGAAGCCAAACCATTCATGTCATAAGCCCCTGCCCGGATATGACGTGTCTTTAATATGGCTTCAATATACGCACTGCGCATGCGCCGGAGCTGAGCCGAACACATGATCAGCCCCACAATGCAATTACAAAAAAGAGGAGGATGAGCACAAGGAATGAGGATGGTGAGGGGGGTAGAAAAGACCTGACAGGTTCCCTTTAAAAAAGTTGTATTTTATGAAGCTATCTAAATATTATTTAATTATTGGCAAAAGCAGATTTACAGTGTTAAAGCTTGTAGGTACAAGTAGTTCCTTATAATTTCAATATGTTTTTACAACATTTTTATGTCAGAGATAAATAGGAGTAATCCGCTCTGCTATCTATCGAAGGATGACACTTGCTTTTAGTCTCCAAATTGTGTCTTATTCAATGTGTTTTGAAGACAACCTCCTTCTTTAGGAATTATATCACAGAATGATAGCAGTGCAGCTCATTCTTATTCATCTCTGATTTTTATGTATCATCTGATACTTGGACTGCAGTAACTATCTCACGAACTAAACAGATCATAAGCATTCTATAGTGGCTGTGTCCTACACAACCACACCAGGTGACCATCACTTTGTCGTTTAAACTTAATAGTGTGGTTTTCAGAGTAAACCCGATTGCACTTTCTTTTGTCCATATATCTCTTTCAGTACAACATTTTACTGTAGTTTTACATAGAAATAGATCCAGGCATTTTAAGTTATGTACAAAACTGCAAATTTGTTGCTAACATTGTTACCACTCTTTCATTTATCTAACTACAGTAAGTTTTGCCAAAATCCATACAAATGCAACATCAGCATATTATTATGTTGTTAGTCCTAACATTTTCCTTTTGAAATATATTAAAGTGAGGTTCTATTTTTTTCATGTTTATTTGTTATTTGTCAACTAAATATTACAGATATATTCTGCTATATTTTACAGAGGCTGAAATCAAATGGCTAACACATTATTTTAATGTCCCTTTGATGGCTTCAAATCTCAGATCCCCTGAGGTTCTACTGATCACTATTGCAGTTATACAGATCATGCAGTAAATTAAGTTACCGTATATACTCGTGTATGAGCCGAGTTTTTCAGCACAAAAAAGTGCTGAAAAGTCCCCCCTCGGCTTATACAAGAGTCATATAGCGCTATACAGTGCCCCCCCCATCAGTGGTATACAGGGCATACAGGGCCCCCCCTTGCTGCCGCACACCTGTAAAGCAATAGATCATTATACTTATCCCTGTCGCTGTCGCCGCCGCACCGCTCTGCACCGTGCTCCTCCGGGTCTTCATGCTTCTCCCTTCTTCTTGCTTCTTCTTGCTTCCTCCTCCGGCGCACAGACAATGACATCATTGTCTGTGCGCCGGAGGGGGAAGCATGAAGAAGCGGGAAGAAGCATGAAACCCGAGGAGCGCGGCAGAGTGGGGGCGACAGGGAAAAATAATGAACTATTGCTTTACAGGTGTGCGGCAGCAAGGGGGGGCCCGTATGCCCTGTATACCACTGAGGGGGGGGCTGTATACCGCTGGGGCTGCTGTGTACCACTGGGGCTGCTGTGTACCACTGGGGCTGCTGTATATACCACTGGGCTGCTGTACTTACTGCTGGGCTGCTGTATACCACTGGGCTGCTGTATATACCACTGGGTTTGCTGTATATACTGGTGGGCTGCTGTATACACTGGGGCTGCTGTATACCACTGGGATGCGTATATATCACTGGCTGCTGTATATACTGCTGGGCCTGTATACCACTGGGGCTGCTGTATATACTGCTGGGGCTGCTGTTACCACTGGGCTGCTGTATATACCACTGGGGCTGCAGTATATACTGCTAGGTCTGCTGTATACCACTGGGCTGCTGTATACCACTGGGGCTGCTGTATATACCACTGGGGCTGCTGTATATACCACTGGGGCTGCTGTATATACTGCTGGGGCCTGTATACCACTGGAGCTGCTGTATATACTGCTGGGGTCCTGTATATACCACTGTGGCTGTTGTATATACTGCTGGGGCTGCTGTATACCACTGGGCTGCTGTATATACCACTGGCTGCTGTATATACTGCTGGGCCTGTAACCACTGGGCTGCTGTATATACTGCTGGGGCCTGTATATACCACTGGGAGGCTGCTGTATACTACCACTGGGGAGGCCTGTATACCACTGGGGGGGCCTGTATACCACACTGCTGGGGGCTGTATACCTGTGCTGGGGTCCACCCTCGGCTTACACGCGAGTCAATTGGTTTTCCCAAGTTTTGGGGCAAAAGTAGGGGGGTCGGCTTATACACGAGTCAGCTTATACACGAGTATATACCGTAAATAAATTGGCAGAGGACCATACTGTAATGGATCTGCTAAAATTACAGTAATCTAGTCTGTATTGTCATAAATAATCTAAGAAATGATAAAGAGACAATCAGGAAGGCTAAACTGTAACCTCCTTCACTTTAGCTGTCCTGTCAAACAAAGTCAAGTAATCATTAGTAATTATTATGATATTTGAACCCTTTGGCAAAAGTTAAAAAAATTAAACCTACCGCTCACCAATCTCGTTGCCTCTGCCGTTCACTGCCTACAGCACTATCAACTGCATATCTTCTTTCTGCTGTTATGTGCTTCATCTTCAGTGTCGTCAGTCTAGGCCAGGACTTCTGGCATGACCAGGCCCAGAGGTAAATTCGCATCATAAGGTCACTTATATGACTGGTCCCCAACACTTGAATAAGAATGTACAAACCAAAAGAGATGCCCCCTCTGCAAACCAAATGTGCCTAGTCTGACTAAATGAAACCCTAAATCTGACTCTAGTTTGTCCCTTACTGACCACAAAAGTTAGCATTTTAAGATCCCACAATGGTGCCCTCACTCAATGCCTGTTGATCCTGAGTGTCTAGAACTTTACAATTCGGGTTTGCCCATCACTAATTTTAATCTTTGTAAATTGGTACAATTATATGGCTTTAAATGAAAAACCTCTTAGCTTTACAATCCTTTAGTGGAAAATAGTACATAAAAAATTCACAAGAGACCACAAATCCTCATGACACCATGAAAAAACGTCTAGATTATCCTCCTGGTATCCGTAAAAACTATATTGCTGTTTCATTTCTTTACACACTAATGTAGTATATAGGAAAATTTTGATACTTATCTTAAATTAAAACTCTATAAATGTTATAGGACTGAAATATTATATGTTTATTGCTTGTATGATGTACTGCAATCCTACCATATTTAATTGTATTATGCTAGTCAGTTTTACATTATAATACAGCCTTCCTGCCATGGCTTCTGGACTTACTTGCGATCAAGTAAGTTGGAGCTACTACTTTGAGTCAAATACCACATCTGTGGCATATCATCAAACACAAAAAATATAATTCAACATCTAACTTAACATCATTTAATGGCTTGTGCAATATTTTTTAAACCAGTTGTTTTTTATTGAAACATTTTCACATATATATATATAAATATATAAAAGAATAGGCATGATAACATTAACTCAATGTTAACAGGGAAGAAAAGAAAAAAAAAAAAAAAGAGGAACAAGAACAAATTCCTAGCAAATATATCAAGGAATGGGGAGGAGAAAGGGGAGGAGGAGGGGTAAAAGGGGGAATCAGCCGGCAGCCTATGCAGAAGAATCGTGCACCTAATTAAGCAGATCTTCAAACAAGTTCAACATTGACATCAGAAACAGAGAGTAGTATATGAACAAGTCATTATAATCGTCATGAGTATTATCCCATGTTATCAGGGTGAGGCGACACTGTATTGTATCGTGACGAGAGCCAAGGATCCCACCAGTTACGGATTTTAGTGCTCTGAGGTAGGTCATGGGCAAGCATGCGCTCGTATGTGCAATGAAGGTTGAGACGGGAAATTACCTCAGCAATGAGGGGGAGAGACGGGGACCTCCAGTGCGCAGCCAAGACCAGAAGCGCAGCAATCAACACATTGGTGATTATGGGTTTTAGAGACGAGGGGAAGGATTCCAAATTTAGTCCCAACAGGGCCAGGGGGGCCCCGAGATCAATGGGCAGACCAGTTAAGGTGGAGAGAAGGGTCTCAACCTCCGCCCAGTATCCCCCAATTCCAGGGCAAGTCCACCATATATGCACCTCCGATCCGTGTTCAGAGCACCCCCTCCAGCAGAAGGGGGAAGGAGCAGGATCCGAAGATCCAAATCTAGCTAGTCGTGTCGGGGTCAGGTTCCAGTTAAACATGAGCTTCTTTGATTGTTCTAGATGGGTGAGGCAACGTGAGAACTGGGCAGCGTGTGCCGAGGCCATTTGCCATTGCTCCAAAGATGCAGTAAACCCTAATCTGGACTCCCAACTGATCATGTACGGCAATTTCGTCACCGTTTTAAGAGATTGTATGGCACTATAGATTATGGATACCCCCCTATTGATATGGGTGGGCTGTTTAAAAAATGCTTGTAGCGGGAGGGAAATCTCCGAGAGATTATATTCTGGGATGGAAATGGAGAGAAGAAAATGTTGCAGGCATAGGTAGGTAAAGAAAGATGAGGGATGGAGAGAGAGAGTGGATCGTAGGGTCTCAAACGGTATCAGGCGGCCCTGGGCTAGGAGTTTAGTCAGCAAGAGAACAGGCGGTTCTCCTCACTGTGTAAAAGAGATGTCCTCCATGAGTGTAGCAACAGCACGAAGAGTCACATATCTGAATAGGAATGAGAGATGCGGTTTACTAGATTTAGACCATATTGTTAAAAGGGTACTCATGGAATGCAAGGCTAGAGGTGGGGCACATGGAGTTAATAGTGCCATCTCCAGTAAAAGTCTGGTGCTTCCCGCTGGGGCGTGATAAGCCTCAATTTGTAGCCAAAGCGTGGGAGGGGACTCCATCCACCAAATCTTTGCTACATCCAAAGTTATGGCCAAATAATATGTTAGCAGGTCTGGAACCCCAAATCCTCCCTTATTAGACGGAAGAGTCATAGTGGGCAAAGCCACTCGGTGTGGCTTATTGCTCCAGATAAAGCGATTCAGGATGGCCTGGAGTGTATTTAGAGATTTCTTAGGGAATAGGGGAGGTATACAGCGGAGGATGTATAAAATCTTGGGGAGCAACATCATTTTCACTGTTTGGATGCGCGCTACCATGAAAGCTGGTAGGATGCATATTCCCCTGCGAGGGAGCGCAGTGAGGAGATCAAGACATCGCAGTTAGCCTGGACAAGTCGTCGCGTATGGGTGATATGGATGCCCAGATACTTGAAGCCGTTTGAGGGCCAGATAAAGGGGAATAGGTTAGAAAGTGAGCATTGATAGTCAGATGAGAGATAACAGGAAAAATTGAGGATTTAGCAAGATTAAGTTTATAGTAAGAGGCATCGGAGAAGTCAGAAAGGACTGAGAGTATAGCCGGGAGGGAGCGCGAGGGTCCACACAGGTAAGGAGGACATCGTCCGCATAAAGACTAATCCTGTGATCTATAGGGCCAACTGGTATCCCAGCGATGTCAGGGTGGGAGCGAATGATGGCCGCTAGCGGCTCCATCGCAAGGGCAGAGATGAGAGGGGAGAGGGGGCAGCCTTATCTCGTCCCATTGGTGATCGCAAAATCGGAGGAGGCAAAACCCCCAGCTCTTACGAATGCGCTGGGAGAGGAGTAGAGCGCCATGATGGCCGCCTTGATGGGGCCAGAGAAGGCAAATTTGTCCAGAACGGCTGCCAGATACCCCCAGTGCACTCGGTCAAAAGCTTTTTCAGCATCAAGGGACACAATCACACCTCTCCTCTCTAAAACCTCAAGGAGGTCTATTACTCTCCTTGTAGCATCTCTCGCTGGACGGCCGGTATGAAACCCACCTGGTCCAAAGCGATCAAGGAGGGGAGTACGCCCTTGAGACGATCCGTCAGCAGCTTAGCATAAAGGTTTAAGTCACAGTTGAGTAAAGCTATCGGGCGGTAACTGCCCGGGTCTGCGGGGGATTTCCCGGGTTTCAAAATGGTGGAGATGGAGGCTCTTAATCCTTCTGGTCTAACGAACCCCTCGCGCTGCCACTGCTGAAAAAGAGAGAGTAGGCGGGGAGCAAGGAGGGGCGCGAAAGAAGAATAATAAGAGTAGGAGAAGCTGTCCGGGCCCGGGGCTGAGCATTTTTTGGAGGTTCGGATTACCCCAAGGACCTCCTGGAGAGTGAAAGGGGAATTGAGAGAGGCCAACTGAGCAGAAGAGAGAGAGGGGAGGTTTGCTTTTGCAAGAAAGGAAGAAATCACCGCGGAGGAGGGCTGGGGAGTAGAGTCAGATGAGCGTAAATTATAAAGATTTTCATAAAACGCTTTAAATTGATCTGCGATCTGAATGTGGTTTCGTATTTTATCACCACGTGGGAGTTAAGATATGAGATTCTAGAGCGCATCTTCGATTTCTTTATCCTCCGGGCCAGGAGAGTCCCAGCCCGGTCGCCCATGCCATAATAAAGTGACTTTGTCTTTTTCAAGTAAAGTTCTACTTTAGAAATAAGGTGGGTTCGCAGTTAATTTCTAGCCTGTAGAAGCTGAGAAAGGGACATCGGCTGGGTGGATGTAGCGCAGGTGCGCTCGAGCGTTTTAATTTTAATCAGAAGGGAGTCCAGAACCTTATTATATTGTTTTTTGGTATAGGCGGATAGCTTGAGGAAATAGCCAGGCATCACCGCCTTATGTGAGAACCAAAGCATGTCCGGAGCAATGCCATAAGTGTCATTCAGGTCAAAAAATTCCTTCAGGTGTCCCGAAAGGGCGTCACAGTTCGTAGAGGATACTAATAAGTGCTCATTGAGTTTCCAGGAGGTCAGGGGGGATCGTGGAGTGGAGTCTTCTATAGATAGGGAGAGGGGAGCATGATCAGTCCACGAGGGGGAGTCGATTGTCGCTGCTGAGTAAATAGGCAGTAATGAGTCATTAACTAAAAAATAATCTATACGGCTGAAAGTTTTATGACGATGGGAAAAAAAAGTATAATCCCGCTCAGCGCTGTGGAGGTATCGCCAAATATCATGGAGATGAAAAGAGTGGACGATAGGGGCTAGGTCTGATCTGTACACATTGGGAGATGAGCAGTCGAGTGATTTTGATAATGGGGCATTGAGGTCCCCTGCTATTAATTTATGTCATAGACGGAGTAAGCTTCTCTAACGTCATTTTGAGGAAGGAGGCTTGGCGAGAGTTAGGCGCGTTTAACGCTAAAAGGGAATACAGTACATCAAACACAAATCAGTTCAAGTGCTAGATTATTACCAATCTGGATCGCAACCCCTGCTTTTTTAACATTCGCGTTAGCGTAACATCGATGAGGGTAGAAGCGTGATTGTATACGATCATTATCTGACAACAGGAGATGCGTTTATTGCAGAAAGACCACGTCTGAGCGAGATTTTTTCAGTTGTCTATACAGCAAGGAACGCCTCTGCGGTGAGTTCAGACCGTTCACAGTTAAGGCTAAACATGTAATAGGCATGGCAAATATTGAGAAAACGTTAATATCTTGTGCACTAATTCAAAGCAATATAAATAATAAAGGCTGCAATAATCAAAAAGGGTGAGATATGTAGGGGAAGTACAACTAACAAACGAACACTGGGTCGCAGATGCTTGCACTAGGGAGGGCGCAGGTGTGACACAGAACATGGTAGTTAAGAAAAACAAGAGAAAAAATTAGACATACACCCATGAAGGGTAGAGTAAAACGTAACTCCATTTGGGTGTTCTAGGAAAGAAAAATATCAAGAAGTCAATCAGACAAAATTCGGGTCAATAGGGGAAAAGGAAAAGAGAAAAAAAACAAAAAATTCCAGAGCGAGATAAAAAAAGAAATTCGTTCACCGGGGCTACGTTCCCAGGTATCGCCTGGGAGCTGTGTAAAGGACTCCAGGAAAGCGGACTCCAGGGCCGTCACCTCAGCGAGGTGAGATAAGAAACAGAAAAAAAATACAAGAGATTTCACCGGCTGTGAGTAGTTCAGACGACCTTCCATTCCGGATCGATCCTCCTGCCGCGAGGGGGTTGCTTGGCGGGGCGATCCTCTTGGGAGCGTTGAGACATCGGGGAGACAGGAGTGGAGAGGAGATTCCAGTATCTTAGTAGTTGCGCTGCCTGAGGAGGAGTAAGGCACACATGTGTAGCGCCGTCTTTTTTCACGATTAGGTGCGTGGGACGTCCCCAGCGATAGGCGATCTCCCTCTCTCGCAAGATGGATTTATAGGGTTTAAAGGCCCTACGTATAGCGAGAGTCGCTGGTGAGAGGTCAGGAAACACTGGAGCGTCGCGAATCTCTCAGAAAGGGAGGGAGACTCCCTCAGCGCCCTGAGAAAGTCCCCCTTTGTTTTGAAAAAATTATCCTTCCAAGGACATCTCTTGGGAGATGTGAGGGGATGCCAGATGGTTTGGGCACTCTATAAATGCAATCAATTTTGAGGTCTCTTTGTTCCAAAGACGGGAGGACCTCATGCATGAAGTCCTGGAGGAAGGGCTTTGAGAGCCTCATCAGGGATCGATTCTGGGATCCCTCTAAGTCGGACGTTTTGCGTCTGCTCCGGTCTTCTAGGTCAGCTTGCTTTGCCTGTACCGTTTCCATCGCCTGATGTAGCAGATCATGATTGTCCAAGAGATCGTTGTGTGAGTGAATTAGTTCCGTCACCTTCATTTCCAGGTGGTCCGTCCTCCCAGCTCAACCACCTCTCCCCGCAGGTCAGTCACCATAGTTTTCATGTCCTCCTGTAAGGAGGAACGAAGTTCCGCTAGGAGAGCCTTCATAAGGGACAGCGTAACCGGGTCTCTGGAGGAGAGAGGCCACAGAGACCTCCTGGGATTGCTGATCTCGGTGGGAAGTGCAGGCAGCACGAAGAGAGGGAGGCCCATATTTGCAAGGAGAGCCAAGTCCTGGCGGCCGGGATGGAAGTAATCAGATACTCGCTTCGGAGCAGAGATTGTGAGTTCCTCACCTTCCCCATTAGCTGAGAGTTGGGAGGGACGTCTGGTGGTGGACTTTCGCTGAGAAATAGCCGGTGTGGAGGTTATTTTAGCCG
The DNA here is from genome assembly GCA_033576535.1 of Allobates femoralis. Taxonomy (NCBI): domain Eukaryota; kingdom Metazoa; phylum Chordata; class Amphibia; order Anura; family Aromobatidae; genus Allobates; species Allobates femoralis. The sequence continues at coordinate 140,223,823 of JARQOC010000003.1, forward strand.
CTTTTCAGCCCTGGGGACCGGGAGCTGCTAAATCATGCGACCTCCACCATGAGCAGTCAGGCCACGCCCCTCGCTTGTGCAATATTAACGTATGTGAATCCACCTATGTGACACACATTTTTGATACATGTTATCTAGGTGGTGCATTGAGACTTATAATAACCTTTGTTATATCTGCATGCGATAGGCTGTGCTTTTATCCTTGACCAAATAGGTAAATTGATAGCACAAAGGTGATAAGTATGATTTTTTAATTTCATTATACAGTGGAGTACATAGTAACACCCACTCATGATGGTTAGTGTGAGTGAGTACTAAAATGCTTGAATGCTCGGTACTTCAAGTAAATCGAGCAGGACGTACGCTTGGTCTGGCTCAATTCAAGTAACATGTATAACAGAAGACAATGGGAAACTCAGGCATTTTTTAGGAAGTATAAAAGGAATAATACTATTATACTTCACTTTTTAGGAAGACCTTAGCAGGAAGGCTGGAGGCAAGAAAATCACATAAATTAATGGCTCAAATAGTATGGGAACAGCATGGGGAAGAAGCATGGATGCATCTCAGACTCCCGGATTACTGCTGGAAACTGAAGTAAAAAAATAATTTGATAACCAGCAACGTCAAATTACACAACTGAAGGCTGATATTATCAAACTTCCAAGGTTCATGTTTTTTGTCAATTCCAAGTCTTAAAATAAAAGCCCACAGCCACCACAGAATTGGCGCAACACTTCTTACTCTTTGCCTAGCACTTCCCGATTGATCAGGTGAGTGCAAATTGGGTAATATTTATGGGGTTGATGTCAGCTGTGTAAATTCAGCTGGCATCAAACCAAGAAGTTAGTAATAGAGAGATGTGTATCAGATACCCTCATTACTAACCGAGGTAATCAAAATAAAAAAAGACATACATAGGAAAAATAGTTTGCTTAAATAAAGACTCCCCACACTAACCCTTATTCACCAATTTCTTACCAAAACTGTTCTGATGAAGCGTCTCAGTCATAGTTTACATTCCAAAAATGCAGCCCTGGCAGTTGTCAATAGCAGTAAAGTACAGCTATTGACAGGCGCCAGGTAGTGAATATATATCTGTTCAGAGCTGCCGGCTCACTGCTGATCTTAGCGAGTCCCAGCGATGCTGATGATCGATGTTGTTATTACTTGGCACCTGTAAATAACTGGACTCTACTGCTATTCACAGCCCACGGAGCTGCATTCCAGGAACTTGGACTATAACAAAGGAGCTTAGTTGAAACATTTCTATAAATAAATTGGTAAACAAGGGATAGTGTGGGGCAGTTTTTATTCAATAAAACTATTTTTTCCTGTATTTGTCTTTTTTTTCTTTTGACCTGTTACATTAATAACAGATGACAATTCATAGCTGATGTCAAACCCATAAACCATTATCCCGATTGCCTCCGCATCAGGACAATCTGGGAAAGCTTAGGTGAAGTGCCAGAAATGTACTTTTTTCTGAAATGCTGTGCTACTCCAACACCAAATGTAATGGGACATATGCCTTCTAAAAGTTCACCTTTTGTCTCATCAGCCCACAGAGTATTCTCCCAAATGCCTAAAATGTTCTCTACTCCAAATTGCTACCACTAACTTTATACTCAACCCCCAAAAGAACAAGTCACTACCCACTGTGTTCAGTCATCTGTTAATGGAAATATATATGACATTACTGGTAAGGATGGGCGGCTCCTGAAATGATTTATAGCCCTCCCCCGAACAAAATCCATAAAAATCTGCACTCCAAAATCCAAACACCCCCCTCCCATCTGAAAACAACAATGTCTCTAAACAGCAGTTAGCGTCAACATGATTGCCATTTTTATAGTGAGTAAATCCTGCCTAATTTATGGAGTGCTTGTCTCCATAAACACAAGGATGGCAAAGTATGTTGGACACTACAATCTATTGTGCAAAACAAGACCTAATTTGCAGTTTTTCATTCTACACTACTGACTGCATTTGACTCCATGGTTGTACTCCAGAGACAAAATGATCATTACACCCATAGATGATTTCCAGAGGGGTGTAATATCCAATATGGAGTGACTTGAGGGAGTTGCTGCTGTTCCGGCACTTAGAGCTTCTGCAAATGGAGTCCACATACTAGTCTAGGAAAATCTGTGCTCAGTTCTGGCCTCCCAAGTCTTAAGGCCATGTTACACACACAGATATAGTGGTCACAGATCTCTGGTTGCAGTGAAATCATGGACACATTGCTCCATTTTGTGGCTGTGTACAATGGAACAATGTGTCCATGATTTCACTGCAAGCAGAGATCTGTGACCAATATATCAGTGTGTGTAACGTGGTCTTTACCGTGTGTCCAAACAGTACTATACAGTTACATGTGAGGTATAGCCATATAAACTAGATTGTGTAACATATTATAGGTCTTTTTTTACCTATCTCCACTCTCTCTCTCTTGAAAATTAGAAATAAGTGGCTAAAACAACATTTTAGTGGTAAATTGTAATTTTAGTAGTAAAAATTGTGTTAATGTGCTCACTGCACCCCTAAGTGCAAATTTATTGAGGGTTGCAGTTTGTTAACTGGGGTAATTCATGGTAGATTCCTCTTTTCCATGCACCTCAATGGCTCTGCCAATGGGACATGGACCCAGCAAGATATCCCAAATATGAACTATATTATGGTGCACCTTCCCTTTCTAGTTTTGCACTGTGCTTCAAATGTAGTTCCTGATTACATTTAGGGTATTGGTACACTCAGTAGAAATTACACAATAAACTGGTTCCTATTTTAAAAAATAAAACTTTGAGACCAAAGCAAAATCATAGTGGAAAAAATGGTAATTTTTATTTTCACATTCCAACATTATACAATCATATGAATCACCTAAGGGTTACAATTGCTCACTAAACACCTAGATAAATTCCTTGAGAGGTGTAGTTTCCAGAATGGGTTCATATGTAGGTTCAACTGTTTTGGACTGTCAGGGGCTCTTCAAATGTAACATGGCATACACAAACAATTCCAGCAAAAATGGTGCTCCAAAACTCAAATAACACAACAAATTGGATGCTCCATTTTCTCTTGTTCTCTTTCTGTAAATGAAAAAAAAATTGAGAATAAATCAAAATTTTTCTGGTAAAAAATATTTTTTTCATATTCTTGACTCAATGTTATAAGATTCTGATAATCACTTGTGAGTTCAAAATGCTGAACACACCTTTACATAGATTCCTGAAGAGTTGTGGTTTCCAAAATGGATCACTTGTGTTTATTCTTACAATTTAGGAACATCAAGGGCTCTACAAATGCGACATGCTAATTATGGCCCCGTTACACGCTTCAATGGTCGAACGAGCCGATCAACGATCCAACTTGACCTAGATCGCTTGAATGATCACTAGTGATATGTCACACGTACAGATATTGTTAACGACGCAGCAACGATTCCGCGACAAGCAAATGATACTTGCGGTCTGATTGCCTACGTCCTTCAGTTCTGAATAGGCGAAGTCGTTAACGACATCATTATCAAGGTGTCACACACACCAATGCTGCAGGTTGGACAGACGATCATCGTTTGGTTTTAGGTCCGGTTAAAAAACCTCCGATCAACGATCAGCCGACTTATCATTGATCGTTTCTACTTGTCACATGCAACAACGTTGTTATGATGTTGCTGCTCCACCCAAAAAGCCGTATCGTACAAACGATATTGTTAACAATATCGTAGCGTGTAACGGGCCATTGAAATTAATGGCGAAAAAAAATTCAGCTCACCACCTTGACGGCCATTTCAGACGCTCCAGCACGGATGTAGCTTCGTCCAGGCTAAGCACAGCTATATCCAAGTAAAGGAAAAAAGGTAGTTTCCAGCGAGTGTTGAAGGAACAGTGGTAGACTTTTTTGCAAAAACTCTTCAATATTTTATGAATCCAAATATGTTACACGTGTATCAAAAAGAAATACCCCCCTCATCCTCCTAAAAACTACTACGCACTCAGATCTGCGCCATTTTTCTTGTTTATCTCCCTACCCACCCTTTAGACTCCACAGCCTTGGAGATCTACATATATTGCCTCCTAAAAACTACGTGTTTCGGCAGATGCCTTTATCAGCTTGATAAAGACATCCGCTGAAACGCATAGTTTTTAGGGGGGTGAGGGGGGATTTCTTTTTGATACACGTGTAACATGTTTGGATTCATAAAATATTGAAGAGTTTTTGCAAAAAAGTCTACCACTGTTTCTTCAACACTCGCTGGAAACTACCTTTTTTCCTTTACTTAAATGCGACATGCTGTCCACTATCTATTTCACTCAATTTTGCACTCGAAAGTTCAAATAGCTTTCCCTTCTTTCTGAGTTCTGCACAAACAGTAGTTTTTCACCACATATGGGGTATCTGTGCACTCAGGAAAAATTGCACAACAAATTGTTTGGTACATTTTCTACCGTGAAAATGAAAACAAATGGGTTAGGCTGGCTTCAGACTTGCAGATGCATCTGCAGCGTTTTGCAGATGCATCTGCAAGCATCTGCATGCAGACCGCGGCTCCTATGTTTATAATGGAGCGCACGGCGGTCTGCAGATGCTTGCAGACCGCCGTGTGCTCTCATTGCCCGCCATTAGTGATCTGTGCGCACGCGGATGCCTGCGCACAAATCACACACTCCCGCCCGCACCATGGACGCGAGATGTTGCGTCCCTGGTGCGGGCGGGAGTGTGTGATTTGTGAGCAGACATCCGCGTGCGCACAGATCACTAATGGCGGGCAATGAGAGCGCACGGCGGTCTGCAAGCATCTGCAGACCGCCGTGCGCTCCATTATAAACATAGGGGCCGCGGTCTGCATGCAGATGCTTGCAGATGCATCTGCAAAACGCTGCAGATGCATCTGCAAGTCTGAAGGCAGCCTTAAAGACATTTTTGTAGCAAAAATGTATTTTCATTTTTACAGTTCAAAGTTCTAAAATATTGTGAAGCACTTGTGAGTTCAAGGTGCTAACCGCAAGTCTAGATATATTGCCTTAGGGGCGTGGCTTTCAAAATTGGGTCTACTGTTTAAGCACATCAGGGACTGTGCAAACAATCCACTCATATATAGTTATTTTTAATTTATAGTTAGGCCCACATTTCAAGGTGCAAGGAGAAGATGGTGCCTTCCTGTGGTGTAACTACAATAGGTACAGTTGTCTTGAGTCTTAGGGGTACATGCGCTCAATGCATATTTAGTGTGGATTTTTCTGTGTATTTGGTGCAGATCTGCACTAAATATGAAGCAGCATGTTTTGTCAGCAAAGTCTATGGGATCTTAGAAGTCCTATCCCAATGATGCATTTTTTCCTCTGCGGATATGTCGCGATTTTTAGTGTGTGAAAATCAGCAGCATGTCAATTCTTGCTGCGCTTTTTCCTGCACTAAAACATCGATTCCCCATCTCACTCTCACCAGGGGCGAGACTCCCTCCTCACGGAAAGGGCTCATACCCTGTTATAGTATGTTATTGTGATTTAAAATTTATTGGGAGCATGTATATAATTTGTGGTGACTTGGTGAGATGCTGCATAATTGTTTTAAAATCACTACTTTATCATTACTTTATTATAAACACTGTTTGAAATCCCATTGGCTTTTGAAAACAGTGTTTCTAATAAAGTGTTGATTTTTAAACAATTATGTAGCCTCTAACCAGGTCACCACATTTTATAATCATGTTCCCAATAAATTTTAATCAGATTTATACACATTAGCATAGGGCACAAGTCCTGTTTCTGAGGTGTCACTAACATATAATCCCATACCCTGGACAAAAATCTGCACTTTCCCGCACCAATTAGGCTAGGGTCACACTTGCGCCATGAAAAGCCCTAAAAGCTAGCATTTTTTTCATGTTGAAATTTTGAAAAATGCTAGTGTTAACACTTCCATAGGCTCCCATGAAAAAAACGCATGGTCAACATGCAACACGTTTGACGCTAGGCATTTTTGCAGAAGCACCAAAAACGCGGTAAGTAGCATTATTACGGGTGTTTGCAAAAACGCACGCTTTTTTAACATGGGAGTCTATAGGAAACACATGCATTAATGCTAGCGCTGAAAAGGGAAAAAGGCTGGGGTCATACTTGAGACCTGGATCCATTAAAACCATCAGTTTTTCATAGTTGAAAATGTTGTAAAACCGATCCGTTAACAGATCCATAGGCTCCAATGCAAAAAACGCAGTGCCAAAATGCACTGCTAACAGCGCTATGCGTTTTTGCATCAGCATCAAAAGCAGTGGTTTTGGGTGATGTAGCAAAAACGCACCTGTCTTTTTAATATGGGACCCTATGGGAAACGCATCCATTAACGCATGGTATATATAGGTACCACGCGTTGACAGATCCGTTAATGGTAGCGTTAAAATGATGAAAAATTGGCAACTTTAAAAAACGGATCCAGTAATGGAAAAGACCAAAATTACTGCTTGCTTAGTGTGACCCCAGCCAAACTGCCCTAAAAATGGCAATGAAAAAAACTGCTTCCTTTAACGCATCCTTGCAAAGGATGCACCCTCCTAAATGTGACCCTAGCCTTATGCACCAACAAATGCATCATTTGCATGATACATTTTTTGGTGCGTATTTTGTCTGAAATTGCAGATTTTTCTCTCCAAAAACTCGCACCAATATTCTCTCATGTGCACATAGCCTAAATGTCCCACCCAAATCCCTTTGGATTCAAAGACAGACTAAGGCTGGGGTCACACATGCGGCAGGATTTTGAAATCCTGATCCGGTTTTGAGCTGTAAAAAAGCTCAAAACCGGATCAGGAACCGCTCTCCATAGGAGCCCATTACGGTAACTGGATTGTTCTACATGCAATCCGGTTACCGGCTGCGGATCTGCAGCCTGCGGTAAAAATCATGCAGGCTGCAGTTTTCGGAGCGGTTCTGTGAACTGCAATGCGGTACCCGGATTGCTCCGGATGTGTAATCCTGAGAAATGCGGTTACTGTCTACTTTGTTCATCCCTGCTGCTGCAGGGATGAACAAAGTGTTAAATATTATTAAAACATTAATATTATTAGTAGCTGTGGGCAACATGTCTATAGGGGGTGCCCACACCCCTAGAGACATGCTGTCCACTCCTGTGGGCATGTCAGGGGTTAATGCGGCAATTATACTATTGCCGGCTTTTGTCGGCTTTGTACAAATTTATGGACGAAGCCGCAGCTCCTGACAGTACAGGAGATACTGTACTTAATCCACGTATAGTATCAGCCGCTGTTCAGGGTCCTGTAACCATTAACATTAGGTCTATGGCAGCGCACTGCCATAGACCTAATGTTAATGCTTAAAGGACCCTGGACAGCGGCTGATACTATACGTACATTACGTAAAGTATCTCCTGTACTGTCAGGCGCTGCGGCTTCATTCAGAAATTTCTACAAAGCCGACAATAGCCGGCTTTACTGTAAAGGGCTTATAAACCCCTCACATGCTGACAGGAGTGGACAGCATGTCTCTGGGGGGGTGGGCACCCCCTAGAGACATGTTGCCCACAGCTACTATTAATATTTCATGTTTTAATAACATTTAACACTTTGTTCATCCCTGTGGTAGCAGGGATGAAAAATGTAGATGGTAACTGCATTGCTCAGGATTACACATCCGGAGCAATCCGGTTACCGCATTGCGGTTTACAGCACACATTTTTCTCCAAAAATGTATGTGAAGGCAATTGCGGTTACCACATCCGAATCTGGATGCGATCACCGCAATTACCTTTCAAAGTGTGACCCCAGCCTAATACAAGTATAGATTTGCAATAAATGGGGTCCCTATTGGAATTTCTTTATTGGGGTCCATGAGCTTCCACTTACTCAACTAGCGTCTACCATGATGGACATCTTTTGAATTTCAAAATATACTTCAAGATTAAAGAAACTGTGAATGTGTTTTTAATATCTGAGTGACATTTCCAAAGAGGATTTAAGGACTTATTTGCAAATTAAAGTTTTTGTTTTATAACATTTGTTAGAGTCCCTATATTTTGTCTCAGCCGCACAGCCATCAAAGCTAATTCTTTTTTCTTGTCAGAAAAGATTCTGATAAATCTTACTTTAAGAAGCTCATATAATTAAGGTACCCATCTGCATATGTTTGCAAGATCACAGAAAACATGATAATTGACATTTGTGATTCACAATCACACTTTAGAACACCAAGTTATTACATTCTGTTGAAATGCCTTTAAGTGCACTACTCAGACAGTCAATGTAATGACTATCCCTTATTATGGCACTACCTTTTTAATGTTAAATTTGCCTACAAAATAAAGTAATTTTTTTCCTACACTTTGTGGAAATTTCAGTTTTAACTTAAATATTTAATGTGAAAACTCTTTCTGACCCTGCATTAACTACCTGTAATTTAGGAACATTTCACATAGAATAACCTGCTAAATATAATGTCCTCAAAGAAAAAATGTAAATCTGGAGTGAACCTGAGACAGGAGTCAGGAACAATGATATATTCACTCAAATATGCATTTAATGAATACTGCATATGTAGCATCTTTTCCACAAAAGACTAAAGAACTATTGGCTAAAAACTAATGTGTAGAATATAAACTTTAGATATTTTTAGCAATTACTGGCTTCGCAAGGTGAAATAAAAAATTATGTGAGCGTTTATACAACTTGGATTAATTTATACCAAAGGCTCCTCATAATTAGAGATGAGCGAACAGCTGAGTGTTCGAATTCGGTTTGGTTTGCCGAAGGCGGGGCATTTGTGCAATTGTTCGGTGAACAGTTCAGAACCGAATTTTCATAACTCCATTGAAATCAATGGAAGGCAACATGAAACACATATAAAACACCTTTAAAGGTTTCCAAAAGCTGACAAACTGCTCATCATATTAGTTCCGGTTAATTTTTCATAGAGAAGCAGCACTCTGTTTTCCTCTGTTCATAGTGGTTTATTGTGCAAACATAATCACATCACAGGGTGTGGGTCACAGGTGGGAGGACGGGGGGAGGGGTTGTGATACTATGGCTGTTTTGCTCTGCAAGTGGGGCTTCGGTGGGTGCAGTCCTCATAGTGGGCAGGTACTGACTGCAATTTATGTACATCCACTTATGACATCACTGAATACATTAATTACCAAAGCAATGCATAGACGGTGCGTATAAAGTGAATTCTGTGCTTAAAGTGACAGTGCTATAAATACAATATACATACAAATCTAAAGAATCATATACCTAAAAACTACTATCGTAACTATATGCCCATTACCAATCAATATATATATAAATATACATATGACTACATAAAATTGATATATACATATGTCAAAATATATGATTCAAAGCATAAACTTACATCATAGATAAATATCAATAAAACAGAGTAACTGTTGTCCAAAACCTGAGACTAGGGGGTGCAAAGAATATTATAGGGTAACATAAAAGATTAATCTGCCAGCTCTCTCGTAGTACCATCCTTAAAATCACGGATAAATCATTCCTATCATTAAGACCTGCTGGGCCCTGTGCTCTCAATTTAATTATACTTGCTGCTTCTTTTTGTAACAGCAGCTTATGAAGATTGCCTCCATCCGGGGGCAACTCCATCTTCTCCAAACCCAGTAATCTTAAAACTGATGCATCTCCTTTATGTTCATTTCTGACATGCTCTATCTGTCTTGGGGATCCTAAACCTGTTTCTATGGATTTCACGTGTTCCCTGAACCTCACATACAAACATCTGATGGTCTTACCAATATAATAACGTCCACAGCTACATAACACGGCATATACAACGAATTTTGTTTCACAAGAGATAAAACTAGTTACATGGTGTGTTAAATGGCCTATCTTGGGGGGCCGTCACACGGAACGATATCTTGCCCGATATCGTTTAAGCGATCTCCTTTTTGATCGCTTAAGCGATATCGGGCAAGATATCGTTGCATGTAATCAAGCGATTTACGATGGTAAATCGCTTGATCGTGACATCGCTGATCTGAGGTTCGGTTCTCAGATCTAGCGATGAACGATGCAACGATCTGCATCATCGTGGTGTATGACACCACGATGATCCATCTCCCAGCGACCGCGCCTATGCTGGGAGATGGTCACTATGGTACACGTCGGGTAACTAAGCGACGCGCGGCGCCTAGTTACCCGATGTGTACCATAGTAACGAGCGAGATCGCTGCTCCACATCGCTGGTGAGTCTGTCTGTGTGACATCTCACCAGCGATGTAAGCGATATTGTAAGCGATTGCGCGTGCACGTGATCGCTTACAATATCGCTAAGGATATCTCACCGTGTGACGGCCGCCTTAATTGGATTGGAAATCTCATGTTTCGCACAGAACCTGCAGTCACCACATCTAAAGTTTCCAACTGGTCGGTTTTTCTCTAGCCAAGTTCTTCTTGGTAATATCCTTCTATGTACTACCATATCCCCTATGTTCTTATATCTCCTATAGGATATGAGGGGTTTCCGTAACACAATTTCACTCAGAAGTTTATCGCTTTCTATCAAGTACCAGTTGATAGACGATCTAATAGCTTTATCCATGGGCCCATACTTAAAATTGAATATAAACCTCCTTTCTTTCTTATTCCCAACTGTTTTCTTCCATCCTTCTTTCCACAAGTTATCCACTTTTGTTACTGACTCATTTACAATTATATCCGGGTAAGCCCTGTCATGTAAACGTTTTTTTAGATTGTGTACCTGTTCTCTATACCGTTCATCATTGTTATTAATCCTTCTCAATCTTAACGCCTTCTTTACACGGGGAGGATGATTGCTATCATAATGTAAAACTGAGTTGGTAGCCGTTTTTTTACGAAAATTCTCAGTATTGATTTTCCCATCTTTTATATTTATTTTAACGTCTAAAAATTCAAGAACATCTCTTCCCATCACAGACGAGAATTTCATATTCATTCTATTCTCATTGTTCAGATATTGCACAAACCCCTCAAATGACCCTTCTTCACCATTCCACACTAGGAACCCATCATCCACATAGCGATAATATGCTTTAATATTTTTCAAAAAAGGGTTATTCTAGAATAGATGTATTTGTTTTCAAACACCCCTAAAAAAAATTTGCTAAAGTTCAGGCTACTGGCGTCCTCATTGCGGTCCCAACACGTTGGGTATACCATTGCTCCCCAAATTTAAAAGAGTTGTTTGACAAAACAAAATGAAGGGCCTCCAGAATAAAGGCTATTCCTGTTTTATCTGTGGCTTGCAATACCTCCCCTACTACCTCAACCGCCATATTCTGTGGTATTTAGGTATACAGATTTTCTACGGCAATTGACACTAAAAGAAACCCTTCCTGCCATTCAATACCTCCCAAAATCTCCATGAATGCACTAATGTCTCTCACATACGAGGGTATCTCACTTATCAACGGTCACAACTGCCAGTCGAGAAATCGTGAGAGTGGCACCGTAAGGGACATGGTCTGTGCCAGCCTGCACATTCTTCAAAATCAGTTGAAAATAGGAAGTGGTTCACATTCACTTAAATTTCAGAGGTGGGTGAAACTGAATTTGAATGGACAGATGGATGAGTCACTGGAGAAAAGTGTCAGCAGTTTTCTAAATAAAGTAAAAGGAAGTGAGTGGAGGAGTAAAAGGGGGATGAGTTACAGGAGTAGACATGTCACTCACAGAGCTCTGCTCAAGGAATGCACCACACAGCAGAGAGATGCTAACAAGAGTAGAGATGAGCGATGTTCGATTGAACATGTTCGCCAATTTGAAATTCAACCTGTTTTTGGCTATGTTCGAATGGCTCGACGAGTGTGAAAGATTTACTAAAAATTCGGTAATTTGAGGTTATGTTTGATAAATGTTCGTTGACCTAAAGCGTTACTGACTTTTCACAGTAATGCTTTTGTGCAACGTTATTATGAGTCTCAGTGTCTACGAATAGTGGGCGAGAGGGGGGCTCGGGAGAGGTCTGTGGTCAAATAAGTGCACATCTCCTTTTTTTTCTTTCCCGCACTTAGCGTGGGTGGTCTGGTCTGTCAGCCAATCAGCACACATAGAGCAAAGTGCACTTTTTGCCCACAGGGCTTGTGTCATTGGCTGGGTATGTCACATGTCCTTACCACGGTGGCACGGTGGCTCAAGTGGTTAGCACTGCAGCCTTTGCAGTGCTGGGGTCTTGAGGTCCTGGTTTCAATTCTCACCAAGGACAACATCTGCAAGGAGTTTGTATGTTCTCCCCGTGTTTGCGTGGGTTTCCTCCCACATTGTAAAGACATACTGATAGGATATTTAGATTGTGAGCTCCAAGAGACAGAATTACTCATGTATGTAAAGTGCTATGGAATTAATAGTGCTATATAAATTAATAAATATTATATAATACTATTATACTATATAAAAACCAGCCATTTCCATTTATCGCCATTTACTCAGTGTTGAAGCACAATGTCAGACACCGTCGCTGCTGCTGCTGTGTGCGCTACAGAGTAAGATAGTTAGATAGCGGTTACATAGAGAGATAGATAGAAGGTTTAGGGACTCCTTCCAAAAACAAATCTACTGCCATACAGTCCAGAAAACCCTTTTGTATTGCATTGACCAAACCTACCATGTTTCCCCGAAAATAAGACCCTGTCGTATGTTATTTTGGGCACCAAAAGTGGCACCCTGTCTTATTTTCGGGGAATGGGGGGTCTTATATTGGCAGCCCCAGCCTCCCATCCACACTGCAGCCTCCCATCACACACACCCATACACACACACCCATACACACACACACATACACACATATACATATACACACACACACACACATACACACACACAAATTACTTCCTACCTTTGTCCCCCGCTGTCCGGGGCTGTCCTGTGTGATGTCCCCGGTGTTCCTCCGGCCTCCTCTGTGATGTCCCGGTCTGCGGTAGGGTGCGGTCCTGTCCGGTTCCCTGTTGATCGGTGCTGTCCTGAAGCAATCACAGCCCAGCGACGCACATGTGAGATCACGGGTCCTGCGCTCTTATTGACGCAGGGCCTGACCTGGGCGGGGATTCTGGGTAAAGCAGGAAGTGGCCCGGGGCAGCACCGATCAACAGGGAACCGGACTGCACCCCACTTGTGCATCACAGAGGAGGCCGAAGGAGCACCGGGGACACAACACAGGACGGCACCGGACAGCGGGGGGCAAAAGTAAGGCCTTATATTGGCAGGCCCTCCCCTCAGGTGGACTTATATTCGGGGGGGACTTATATTAGTCGGCCCTCCCTTCCCCCCTAGGCGGACGTATAATCAGGGGGGACTTATTATCGGGGAGACACGGTAGTTACCAAAATCTGTTTAGGGTAGTACCACTGTTTGGCTAGGTAGCTGTGGTCCAGTATTCTGTTGAATCTACCGCCATACAGTGCAGAAAACCTTTTTGTATTGCATCTGCCCAAACCTAAATACCAAATTCTATTTAGGGTAGTACCAGTATTTGTCTAGGTAGCTGTGGTCCAGTGTTCTGTTGAAATCTACTGCCATACAGTCCAGAAATTCCTTTTCTATTGCATATGTCTAAACCTACTAACCAGAATCTATTTAGGGTAGTACCAGTGTTTGCCCACTCAGCTCTGCTGGTTTTACATCCACAGTTTTTTGTGCCTACAAAAACTGAGTTGCCAAATATGAGTGTTAAAAGATGTGATGATGGAGGAAAGGGGAATAGGCTTGTTGGAAAAGGCAAAAATCTTTGTGACCATGGAGTAGGTGGTAAAGTAAAATAAAGATCTATTGAACAAATACTGTCTTCAAGCCAAAGAAAAATGTCTACTTCTTTTCGTGGATGATCTGCTATTACAACTGTGTTATCAACCACATCTCTTCCTCTGTGCAGAAGCCGTGGTAACTCTGCAGGTCACATGGGTGCTAAGCCTTGCCTAGCCTGGGTTTTTTTTCAGATCTCAAAGGATGACCCAACTCATGTTATCTGGAAAATTTGTAAACACAATCTGAGTAGAGGCCAAAAAATCAATAGTTTGAGTACTTCATGCATGAATCGTCACATGGACATGAAGCATAAGTTACAGTGGGAAGCTCACTCTGCTGCATTGCGGCCTAGCAGGACTAGCCAACCATTGTCTGCCCCATCAAGCGCATCTGCAGCTTCTTCATCCTCTATGACTGTGGGGACAGCAGTCACAGGCTTTCAGCTGGAGATCTTCCACCTCTTTAACTGCAACAACAAATGTGATTGACAGGTCTTCAGCTGTTTTGGAAGTGGAAACGCCTGCTGGTGTTGAGCACTGTCAGACATTTAGAGCACCACCTTTTTATGAAGGTGACATAATATGTCCGCCTGCACCTCCCTCACAGTCCAGCAGTTTGTCTGGGGCACCCTACTCCACCCTGTCTCAGCACAGCAGTCAGAACTCGGTCCCGGACATGAGGACAAGTAAAAGACCATTGAATCCTACCCATGCCAAAGCTAAGAGGTTGAATTTCACCATCTGCAAGCTGTTGTCTACGGAAATGCTACCTTTCCAGCTGGTGGATACAGAGGATTTTCGAGACCTTATGGTCATTGCAGTCCTCCAGTACCAGATGCCCAGTCACCACTACTTCTCGGAGAAAGCTGTGCCTATGCTATACCAGCATGTCACACACAACATCACTGCTTTCTTGAGAAACTCTGTGTGGGATAGGGTATATTTCACCACAGACACCTGGACTAGTAAGCATGGACACGGCGTTACATGTCACTGACTGGGCACTGGGTGACTATAGTGGCAGTGGGAGAAGGAGCTGCTGTACAAGTCTTGCCATCCTCACGGCTTGTGCGTCAAACCTCTGTATGTAGAAGTTCCTCCACTGATTCTGCCTCCTCCGCCTCCTCTAGGTCCTCCACCTGCACCCCAAACCTGTCTGGAAATGTGACCCGAGTTCAAACTGTGCAGAAGGAATCCAGCATACCTTCTTACTATGCTGGCAGCAGGGCTCAATGTCATCATGCAGTGATTACGTTAAAATCTCTGGGAAATGTGAGTCACACAGCTGAGGAGTTGTGGTCAGCTCTGGAGATCACGGTTAATCAATTGTTGTCTCCAAAGAACCTGCAGCCAGGGAAGGTCGTGTGCGAAAATGCTGCAAACCTGGTTGTGGCCTTTCGCCGGGGCATGGTGATTCATGTGTCTTGCATAACTCACGTTTTGAACCTGCTCATTCAGCAATTTCTAGCCCACTATCCCAGCCTAGATGCACTGCTGCAGAGGGCATGGTCTCTGTGTGCTCACTTCTGCTGCTTTCATCCCGCAGCTCAACGACTTGCATCGCTACAGAAGTCTTTTGGCCTTCCGCTTCACCGCCTGAAATACGATGTGCCAACATGATGGAATTCCACTCTGCACATGTTGCAGCAATTGTGGCAGCAGCAACGAGCCTGGTGCAGTATGTTGTGACGTATAGTGTGGGCCAACGTGATCCAGAGGTGGCGCAAATCACACTGCTGGAGTGGTCTCTGATCAAGGACCACTGCACTCTTCTGCAGAGTTTTGAAATGACTACTAAGATGTTTAGTGCTGACGATGCCATTATCAGCTTTACTATTCCGGTCATCTACATGCTGGAGCACACTTTAACCAGAATTTCAGAGTCAGTTGGTGGTCCAAAAGAAAGGGGAGGAAGTAGAAGAGGAGGCGTATGTGGAAGGGATAACAAGACCTGAAAGGTCCAGATGGTTGGCAGCACCAAGGCGGCTGGCATGGGAAGTTGGAGGTGAGGGAACAATGAGGGCGCATGGTAGCAGCCAAATTGTTGATGAAGGTGCAGGAGACGAGGAAGAAATAGAGGATGAACAAGCGATGGGCATGGAAGACTCAGTAGATGAGGGAGATCTTGATCACATTTCTGTTGTGCGAGGTTGGGGGGAGAGGGAAATGGAAGCAAGCATGAATGTTACCCAGCCGTCACCAACATAACAAGGACTTGGGCCTCCTTGATGCGCAAGACACATGAGTGCCTTCTTGCTGCACTACCTGCAACATGATCCTTAGATTGTTAGAATTCGAACTAATGCCGACTACTGGGTTGCCACAATGTTAGATCCAAGGTACAAGAGTAAATTTGGCCAATTGCTTCCTGCCCTGGAAAGGGATGAACACATGCAGGAGTATCAACAGAAGCTTTTAGATAATCTTACTACTGCTTTTCCCCAAAACACTGGTGGTGCACATAGTGAACATCGCAGTTCTACCTTTTCAACCTGGGGAACGTCGAGTTGTCATCACTTAAACGTTAACAGTAGTGATGAGCGAGCAGTAAAATGCTCAGGTACTCGATGCTCGGGTCGAGCATATCAAGATGCTCAGGTGCTCGACCCGAACACCGAGCCCAATGTTAACTATGGGAAACCTGAGCATTTTCCAGCAGCAGCGGCAGCCAGATAAATCCTAAAAAATTCACAAATGTATAAGAACAGTGTTCAAATGACATGGGAACAGCATGGGGAAGACCCCCAGGTCACTGCTGTGAACAATGTTGTCTGAGTATTACATCACTTTTACGGACTCACAATAAAACGTCCAAAAATTAAACCAAAATGGATTTTCCTGGGGAAAATGTTAAGGGTTCATACTCACTTGTGAGACAGTGTTGGTGTATTATATATACATATATATTTTTTTTACATTAAAGATTTAAAAAAAAAATTGGGAGGCACTTCGATGCCCCTTTTAAGAGACGTGGAGGAGGCCTCATTAAATATTGTATGTTCCTATTATTAGGAAGTGGTCTCCCATAGTGTTGCCCTATGCACGCTGCCAAAAATTGGGAGGCACTCCGATGCCCTTTTGAAGACACGTGGAGGAGGACCTCATTAAATAATGTATGTTATATATTGATGAGTTTTTTGTGCTCAGAACCAGCTAAGCCGTTGATTGGCCAGTGATTCTTTCAAGCATAAATAGTTTTTATGTAGCAGTATGAAAATGATTTTTCTTAAAACGTAACCTTTACTAGTAATATTAAAATGAGGAATATATAGAATGCTCTCTCATAGAGAAATAAAACTGTGGACATACAAACATAAATCAAAGTGCTCAGTGAATAACACATGCAGTACCTTTTTTAAAATATACTGATACCCTCTATACCCTCTAAGGATCAGTTGATTGACCATATATACACTCGTATATAGATGTCTCTTGTCATGAGCAAAGTGCAATCTCTTTTTTTGTATTGTCTAATCCTAACAGATAGGACCAATTACTACCTTTACGGCCAAGTTTTTAGCCAAAATGTGAAGCAGAAGACATCTTAAACATTCAAGAAAAAGAACGGTCTCACCAGACTGTCACCCACTGCCCACACTCAATGGTTAGCCTTTTGGATACCAAATGACCTTCTGCTAATGACATTATGGTTCCATGGACTAATGGATGTTTTTAATATGCCACCATGTAATCTTATTTTCTCCCAATGCTTTTCAGTCATCATTAGTACAGTCATGGCTTCTTTGTAGGGAAAGCCCAATTGCAGCAATCCCATAGCTTAGCTGTGGCAAAAAGGCAGACTTGAAAACAATATTCAGTACCTGAATGTGCATTCCCTGCCCCCTCCAAAGTATGCTTATGTAGAGTCACAGTCTCAACTAACATGTCCCCTTACCCCCATGGGCACTTACCCAGCAGGGTTTAACACCGTTCACTTGCGGTCATCACGTTTTGCGCCCATGGCCGGAAGTGACGTAGGCGGGATTATTTCTGCATCCCACGTCACATCCGCCCTGTGATGATGGTGGAACGCAAGCATGCATTCCACCTGCTCATTTCCTGGGTTTTCCCACACTGGGCATCATCTGAAGCAGCTGGCGACGACCCCAGGAGCCAGAGCATATTGCAGCATCGTCAGTCAATGTTCAGATGGTGCTGCTTACAGCGGAAGCCTCATTTCTCAGATATAGGCCCCCATTGTATACCCTAGGCTTTTAATACAAGCTCAGTTCTGCAACATTATAATTCACACCTTGTTCTAAAGCAGTTTTTCGGTCCCTGATTTTGTCTATGGAAGTACTAGAGCAGTCAAATGTCCAGATTTTGAAGAGGAGGCACCTGAAAACCATCATTTAAATTAGAGGGATCTGACAAGGTATATATAGGGGCCAGTTTTGAGGATAAGAGCTGTCCATAGAACATTCCTCTTTTCTTCTTGTTAATATTCTAGAAAAAGGACAAAAGGGGAGAAGAGAGATAGAGCAACTAAAGTGATCCTCCTATGTACAACCTGTATAAACTGATCCTACCTGACAATGGAGGTTGGCACCCGAAGGATTGCATAAATGGCACCCCCACTCAACGGCGGCTTTCCCTTCTAACTCACCCTAAGTTAATGTGCTCCTAAAAAGAAAGAGAAAGAAAGCACCTCATTCAGATCCCTAGTGTTACCGTGTCTAAGGTAAAAATCCAGAAAGTCTCCTTTTGGAGGATCCCCCTGTCTCAGTCTCCACCGTGGGCTGGTGGGGGATTGTGGTCAATCCCGACGAATGTCATACATGACTCATTTCCCCATGTACTGCATTCACATGTCGTGCTATGGGGGTGTCAATTATTTTGCGAATGTCTCTCCTGTGTTCACCTATCCTCTTCCTGAATTCACTCTTAGTCTTCCTCACATACTGCAACCCGCATGGGCATTTAGCTTTGTAGATGACCCCTTTTGTTTTACAGTTTATAAATGATCTCATATCAAAACTCTTCTGGGTCACAGAAGTAAGAAAGGTCTTGGTGATTTCCACGGACTGGCAAACACTACAGTTGATGCACCTAAAGCAACCTTTCTGATTATTTTTCAGCCAAGTGTTATTTGTGGTAGACAGATGGCTGTCAGGAAGCCTATCCTTTAGTGACCTAGCCTTTCTATAAGTGATCTTAGGGGTGTCAGGGAGAAAAGGGCTGAATTTGCCTGACCTTGTCAGACCCACTGGTGAACGTGGTGCTCAGACGCACCTCCTCCTCCTCCTCCTTCGGTTCAGGTTGTATTGAATTCAGTAGTTTAGGTCTTTCCATGTCTTTCACCTCCCTCCAAGCTTTTTCACTACCCTGGTAGGGTACCCCCTCTAGCCGCTTCTTCAGCTCAACCGATTGAGAGAAGAACAGCTCATCGTTTGAGCTGTTTCTCCTCATTTAGATTACCTGGCTTTTAGGGATACCCTTCTTGTGGCTATTTGGATGGCCACTGTCCCACCTGAGCAGCAAATTCGTTGCTTTTTTTTTTTTTTACAAAAGGTACTGGTCTGAAGCGCCCCTTTGACATCTTTTTCAATCAGAAAGTACAAAAAGGGTAGCTTTTTCTTGTCCATTTCGTACATAAATCTCAGACCTAGTTAGTTGTTATTTAAAGACCCTATCACTTCATCAATCTCTTTTTCGTCACCCATACAGATTATGAATACATTGTCGATAAACCTTGTCCAAAGTATTATCTTCTCACAATCTATCGGGAGGTTCTCACCAAAGACTACCGTCTCCTCTCACCAGCCCAGGAACAAGTTGGCATATGATAGTGCCATCCAATTCCCTATTGCTGTGCCCCTGAGCTGGTGGAAGTATTTTCCATCAAAGATGAAGACATTTCTAGTCAATCAGTATTCTAGGGCATTGATGACAAATTCATTATGCCTTTCACAATGTATTCTCTCTCCCGTTAGAAATAACAGACTGCTTCTAAACCTTTATCATGCGGTATTGAAGAGTAAAGTGCCTCCACATCAATACTGCATAGCAGCATGTCATCTAAGAGGACAACATCTTCAAATCTTCAATCCGTTTTAACAGATCCGTCGTATCTCTCAAATATGAGTTTAGGGACATTACAAATGGTCTCAGGATCTTATCGACATACATGACCACATTTTGTGTAATACTATCAATACCTGATACAATCGGTCTGCCTTTTAGCAGTGTCGTTCCCGTGTGAATTCTCGGTAAACAGTAAAATGTTGACATCAAAGGGAATGCAGGTAGTAAAAATTCACATTCCTTTTTTTCAATGAGGTTTTCCACAAGGTTTTTAAAGGGAACCTGTCACCTGGAATCAACCCCCTGACCTATCACTAGCTGTCCCTACACCTTCCTAAATGCTCCCCAACCAACCCTCTCTGTTGGAAATCCGCCTTGTAAAGTTTTAGAAAAATGACTTTGAACTTACTGGACGTCGCTCAGGTCAGGCGACTCCAGGCTCCATTGCCCCCTCCTCGCTGCTTCACTGCATGCCCCTGCTGGGCATCATTATTCTGTATTGATTTCCTCCTTTTTTTGGAATCTCCCGCCCTCTTTTCCAGCTATGATGCACCGGCTGGTACGTCACATCCGGCCCGATGCATTATGGACGCGATCACGTGATCCACCCGGCTTCAATATGCGCATTGTGCATGCGCGGAGCCAGGCCGATCATGTGATCCTGCCCATAATGCACCAGGGCCGATCACGTGATCAGGCCCATAATGCACCGGGCCGGATGTGACGTACCGGCCGGTGTATCTTAGCTGAAAAAGAGGGCGAGAGATTAAAAAAAAAGAGAAAATCAATACAGGATAATGACGCCCAGCAGGGGCGTGCAGTGAAGCAGCGACGAGAGGACAATGGAGCTGGAGCCGCCTTTCTAGTCTCCTGAGAGAGTGACGTCTAGTAAGTTCAAAGACATTTTTAAAAACTTTACAGGGTGATTTACAACAGAGAGGGATGGTTAGGAAGCAGCTAGGAAGGTGTAGGGACAGCTAGTGATAGGTCAGGGGGTTAATTCCAGTGATAGGTTCCTTTAAGTTCAGACTTAAATGCCTTTGGAGGGCTGGAAGTTAGTCTTCCATAGCTCTCTGCATCCCCTAGGATGTTATTACATATAACCTTGTATGCCTCAATGTCTATCACCACCACATTGCCACCTTTGTGGGATGCCTTGATGGTGATAAATCGATCTTTTTCGCATCTAACTTACTGGCAAATAGTTGAATCTTTGACTGTATCAAAGACATCAATCATTGTAGACATTGGTTAACTCTTAAACTGCCATCTCTGGCTCAGACCAAATTGCAGACAATTAACCACTTGACTCTCACCTATGTGTGGTAGTGGCGAGGGTACCGACTGGTGGTTTCTCAAGTGTATCTTTGGATCTAAATACATACACCGTTTTGTTAGGAGGGTACCTGTGGTATGTAGCTGAATTGGTTCTCAATACTGACATCTCCCTGCCTCTCCCTTTTCCTTTCTTTTTGTTTTTCCTCCTGGTTGACTGCCGCCTTCCTCCTCTGAGGTTCTCTGTTTGTCCTGATGATTAGGATCCCTGCATCGTTTTGGACCCATACACCCTTTTGGTATAAATGCCCTTGTGTCTTTTTAAACTTGTATGTATCCCTTAATGAAATATTGAATTTTGTTCTTCAGATGGTATTTGAAATTTTCGAAACGTTTGCAGTGTAAGCTCCTGTGATGGATATGTCCTTTGCATCCTGAAATTTTGTGTGATTTCTTTTTTTCCTTTAGGCCTCATCAATTATTGATGATGTTGCTTTGTCATTTTTTGCATGAGGATCCTCATTCAACTTTGTGCTAGCATCCTGGCTTTTTCCATCTGGTGGCTAACTTCAGAATTTTTATATCTCATCCTAGGTTGGATAATTCATTGAGTTGCCTGGAACTATACCGTTTTTACAACTCTCAAAGGAATGCACCGCACCATGATGTGATTACATACCTTGATTAGATTTAGCGACTATAAAGGACCACTGAGTGATGGAGCACTTTATCGTTTCAAGGTCTCGTCAGAAATACCCTTTCCATCGGAGAACGCATCTGTTCGTTGTCAATTAGTTACAAGAAATCTGCCGATAAACAGTAAATAATATCAAAGATGGGTTTTTGGTGCTCAGTAACCAACCAAGCCTTTGTTGGCCAGTGATCTTCATAAAAATGACTGTCATAGTTTGGTATGAAAAGGAAATTTTTAAAATGTAACCTTTATCAGTAATAAAAACGAATCCTGATCTAAGCCCTATACTACACTACCTAGTCCCGCAATATAGCTGATCCCTATCTATTCCTTGAGCTAAATGTTCCTCTATTAACAGAGAAAAATACCTAACTACAGAAGTCTCTGGCTGAGGATGAAAAGGAGGACAGTCTGCACATGTCCTCCCCTAATTTATGCAGCAGTCAAGGCCCACTGACGGCAATTAATTCTTTCTCACTGCCCTCCCTCATTGGGAAACTCCCCCGGATTGACAGACTGTAGATAAGGGCTAGAGATCGGCACAACAGAAGGCACGGACTCCTGTTCGAACCCACCGACATCATTCAATGGCACAGTCAGGATCACAGACCTCCAGGTTCCGCGGGACAGCCAATAAATCATACAATCCAACAGCTTAGAAGCTCTGTACTTCCCAGGTAGGCTGTGTTAGTCAGCACACAACCTGAAAAACTCGTCCTGTCCGTCCCGATATAGCCTCTGATCTCCATCGAAATGTGACACAGTTTCGCTATGACTTAACCTTCTCTAGTGTTAGGGTCGGTGGACGAAACCTTTTAAAGGTTTTACATGCATATCAATTCTACAGAATTTGCTTTATTGACTCAAGACTTTTTTTTCAGAACACTGTTTTTTACAACAAAAAAAAATAAGAACTAGTTTACTAAATTGTCAAACTCTTATAAAATTAAACATTTGTGTAGTTCGGGGTCAATCGACCCAGTCTACATTGAATAAAAAAAAATAAGAATAATCCCAAAACAATACTCATAAACACATATACAACCAACAGCCCACAGCAAGCTCTACCTCTAACAACTTGAGTTAGGGACATGTCTAGGCATGTATGGCCAAATCAGCTTAGAGTTGGTACTTTGCAGGTATACATCTCCAGTTTACACATGCAACAATGAGGAGAAGAATTGAGGTAAGCCAAATTCTGGATTATATCTTAGATGATAATGAATCAGAGGACACACAGCAGCAAACTGATACAGATAAACAGGTTTCTGAGGAGGAAGATGATGTGGAGTATCAACTGAAAGACACAGGCAGTTCTGATCAGTCTGATGAGGAGGTCACTGATGCTGATGCTGCTCCTGCTGAAAGATTTAAATCCAAAAGTGGCAAGATCAGTTGGAGCTCAGTACCTCCAGATGTACATGGCAGGGCAGATGCTGCAAATGTCATAAAAATGACCCCTGGGATCACAAGGTTTGCTGTGACAAGAGTAAGTGACATCAAGACATGTTTTGATTTGTTTATGCCATTGTCAATAAAAAAAGTCATTATTGCTATGACAAACCTTGAAGGCAAAAAGTCTACGGCAAAATGTGGAATGACCTTCATGATGATGTCCTGGATTCCTACATTGCTGTTCTTCTCCTTGCTGGAGTGTACAAATCCTGCAATGAGGCCACTGATAGTCTCTGGGACGCATCGACAGGCAGGAATATTTTCTGGGCAACAATGTCGCTTCAAAATTTTCAAATGATATCAAGAGTCCTCAGATTTGACAACAGAGACACCAGAACAAAATCTGACAAACTTGCTCCCATCAGGGATGTTTGGGAGAAATGGGTGCAACTACTTCCACTGATGTTCAACTCAGGGCCAGAGGTGACAGTAGACGAACGTTTTCTCCCTTTCCGCGGAAAATGCCCCTTCCGGCAATTCATGCCAAGTAAGCCAGGCAAATACGGCATACAAATTTGGGCAGCCTGTGATGCAAAAATTAGCTATGCATGGAATCTACAGATTTACACAGGCAAGTCTGCAAGCGGCATCCCTGAAAAAAAACAAGGAAAACGTGTAGTCCTCGATATGACTACTGGACTGCAGGGTCACAACATTACTTGTGACAATTTTTTTACCAGCTATGACCTTGGACAAGAACTTCTCAGGAGGAAAATCACCATGGTGGGCACAGTGAAAAAAAAACCTGAGCTGCCCGCTGAATTGTTGCAGATGAAGGACAGGGCTCCACTTACCTCAAAGTTTGTTTTTCCAGACACCACCACTGCTGTTTCATACTGCCCCAAAAAACGACGGAATGTGGTACTGATGTCCAGACTTCACAAAGATGCAGCTGTGTCATCAGGAAGTGACAAAAAGCCCAGAATCATCCTGGACTATAACAAAAACAAAGGAGGAATAGGCAACCTGGACAAGCTGACTGCCACCTACATTTGCCAGCGAATGACTAGGAGATGGCCAATGGTTGTATTTTACAACATCCTTGTTGTGTCAGCATGCAATTTATTTGTGTTGTGGACCCACATTCACCAAGGATGGAATTCAAAGGAAAAAAACAAGCGGAGGATGTTTCTTGAGGAACTAGGAAGATCCCTTGTCAAGGTGCACATTGACCAAAGGGAACGAGTGCCCCGAGATCCAGCCGCTGCAGCCTTGGTCCGACAACTCCAGAGCTCAACAAGTGCTTTGTCCACACCCACAGCAACACAAAGAGCATCATCACCTCCTCAACCAGGCCTGCCTCAACATCAACCACAACAGCCACAACCCCAGTGAGACCACCTGATTCTAAAAGAAAGAGGTGTCAGGTCTGCCCTAGCAATAAGGACAGAAAGACAAGCACATCGTGCTTCGCCTGCAAAAAATACCTCTGCAAAGAACACACAAAAAGTGTCACTTTTTGCCACACATGCATCTAAATGCTAATGCATCTAAAAACTAGTATTTGATTTCTGTTGATTTGCTTGATTGATTGTTGTTTGTTTGTTTGACCTAGAAAAGCTACCGTATATACTCGTGCACAAGCCGAGTTTTTCAGCCCAAAATTTGGGCTGAAAAGTCTCCCCCTCGGCTTATACACGGGTCAATACGGTAGGCTGCGTGGTGGGGACTGTGGAGGCTGGTGTATGAGCGGCCCCGTCACGTGGGGCCGCTCATTATATATGCACTGCTTCCCCCTGTCAATCAGCGGCAGGGGGAAGCAGTGCATATATGCCCCAAAATGCTGGCACTCTCCCCCCTTGTAAGGGCCCCCCCCCCCGCTGCGTATCTTAGGTAGTATACAGCAGCCCCAGTGGTATATACAGCCCCAGTGGTAGTATACAGCAGCCCCAGAGGTATATACAGCCCCAGTGGTAGTATACAGCAGCCCCAGTGGTATATACAGCCCCAGTGGTAGTATACAGCAGCCCCAGAGGTATATACAGCCCCAGTGGTAGTATACAGCAGCCCCCATCCAGTATATACCGGGAGGTATATACAGCCCCAGTGGTAGTATACAGCAGCCCCAGTGGTATATACAGCCCCAGTGGTAGTATACAGCAGCCCCAGAGGTATATACAGCCCCAGTGGTAGTATACAGCAGCCCCAGTGCTGGTATATGACGTCATCGTGCGACGGCTGGAGATCCCGGATGCAGCGAGGACGGAGCATGGAGAACGGAGCACCGAGGAGCGGCGCTGTGCAGAAGACCGGGATGGTAAGATACACAGCAGGAGGGGGGCCCTTACAAGGGGGGCGAGTGCCAGCATTTGGGGGCTGCTATATACCCCCTGGGGGCTGCTGTATACTACCACTGGGGCTGTATATACCTCTGGGGCTGCTGTATACTACCACTGGGGCTGTATATACCACTGGGGCTGCTGTATACTACCACTGGGGCTGTATATACCTCTGGGGCTGCTGTATACTACCACTGGGGCTGTATATACCACTGGGGCTGCTGTATACTACCACTGGGGCTGTATATACCACTGGGGCTGCTGTATACTACCACTGGGGCTGTATATACCTCTGGGGCTGCTGTATACTACCACTGGGGCTGTATATACCACTGGGGCTGCTGTATACTACCACTGGGGCTGTATATACCACTGGGGCTGCTGTATACTACCACTGGGGCTGTATATACCTCTGGGGCTGCTGTATACTACCACTGGGGCTGTATATACCACTGGGGCTGCTGTATACTACCACTGGGGCAAAAGTAGGGGGGTCGGCTTATACACGGGTCGGCTTATACACGAGTACATACGGTATGTTACATACTTGTTCTGATATCTAGATTTAAACACATAAAATTTGTATATATATCTTTTGATTTAAAAATTGTAATTGTTAAAAGTGTATTTATTCCAAACCCATATACACATTTCTGTTATACGGTACTTTTTATTATTATTGCTATTAATGTTATTATAATTTTCATCTTTTATTTGTATTAAAGTTCTATAAAAAAAAAATCAGTTTTTTGCCTTTTTCATAAAGTAGTTAGATATGGGTCAAAATTGACTCGTAACACCATAGATGTTACTAGAGTTAATAATATAAAATATATATATGTATACTTTTTTTTACATTTATGAAATGTGTTCTAAAACCCTTCAGTAATAGTCAGGTAAGGGCCCTTTCACATCAGCATTTTTTGAAATTCGCGGCAGATGCGGTGAAAAAACCGCATCTGCCGCAATTACCGCATACCGGCTGCACTTGCGGCGGGGTTGCGGTAAACGCCATGCTATGTATAGGCGGACTTGCGGCAGGTGCGGCAAGTGCGGTTTTGGCACTTGCGGCACTTGCGGCAGGTGCGGGCACGAAAAAAAATGCTGTCAGTCGCGTTTTTTTTCGCGGCCGCACCTGCCGCAAGTGCCAAAACCGCACTTGCCGCACCTGCCGCAAGTCCGCCTATACATAGTATGGCGTTTACCGCAACCGCGCCGCAACCGTGCCGCAAGTGCAGCCGGTATGCGGTAATCGCGGCAGATGCAGTTTTTTCCCCGCATCTGCCGCGAATTTCAAAAAACGCTGATGTGAAAGGGCCCTAATATAACAAACTTTTTTAAGTTTATGTTATTCTCTTGAGGTTCATTTGACAATATTTTTATATTGAAAATGAAGGGTATGCTCTCAAATGAATGGCCCAGGGGGCCACAACAAAGATATTAAAATCAATCCTTCTATGGATGAGAAACCCTAACAAGGTAACTAAGAGGTAAGAAACAATTTGGATCATAAATAACTGTTTTTAGGGTATCCTAGGGGTGATTTAAGACACGGGTCAAAACCGACCCGTTAGCATAAGAAAGAGTAACAGAAAGCTAACACTAGAGGAAGGTTAAATCTTCACACAGCTCTCTACATAGCAGCTCCTGCTGCTGTCCTGACACACTCCACCCCTCCCCACAGCCCAGGGCAGCTCCTATTCACCCGCACACCTGGCGTCAGTGCTTTCAATCAGCACTCAGCTCCAGTAGCAGCTAACCCTGTGTGTGCTGCTACCGAGCAGAAGATACAATCTCCCATATGCTGTGTCCCGGTCAGGGGACACATCGAGGTCGCATCACCACAACATGATAGGTGCAAAGCAGGAGGGAGATTCCAAATGGAGGAGGCGGCGATGAAGAAAGACTAATGCTTCCCAACGGGGTGTGTGCTGCTGCATCGAGGAGGGGCAGAATGGAGCCTGGGGCCGCCTTTTCAGTCCCCAGCCTCAGGGACTTCTGTAAGTTATAAGTTATTTTTCTGCCCCTTTAGCTCAGAAAGGGATAGATAGGGCAGGGGCAGACCTACCGTGGTGCAGCTGGTTCAGCTGCACCAGGGCCC
Organism: Allobates femoralis; assembly: GCA_033576535.1. Lineage (NCBI taxonomy): Eukaryota > Metazoa > Chordata > Amphibia > Anura > Aromobatidae > Allobates > Allobates femoralis. The sequence goes on from JARQOC010000003.1 coordinate 140,251,403, forward strand.
CAACCGGCTAGGGGGCCCCTCAAGCCTGCAGGGGGGCCCCCAGCCGACCCCCATGAGCCTGAGTCAGAGGAGAGGGGGTTAACTGAGGGAAGCTTCCTGCTTCCCTTGGCTGATCCCGCCCCTCCTTTCCTCTGGCGCTGGTACGAGCCGCAGCACCCATGGCACCCCCCCGCTCCTCGCCGACAACCACTAGCACAACCCCCCAACTCCCCCCCCCGCTTCTCATGATCAGCTGCTGCACCAGGGCCCTCATGGCACAAGGTCCGCCACTGGGCAAAATATACCCCAAAAGTTTACTTCCTCAACATGAAAGGTACATTTTTCAAGTTTAGCAAATAAGGAATTATGTCTGAGTCTCTGGAGAACAGTACGCACATGCTCGGCGTGCGACATAAGATTAGAAGAGTAAATCAAGATGCTGTGCAGGTAGACAGCCATGGATTGACGACAAATATCTCTGAATAGGTAATTTACAAAGTTCTGAAAGACATCCGATGCATTACTCAGCCAAAAAAGGCATCACAAGATACTCATAGTGGACCTATCGTGTGTTAAATGCTGTTTTCCACTCATCACCTTTTGTGATACAGATAAGGTTATATGCACCCCTGAGATCCAGCTTAGTGAAATAAAGGGCTTCCAACAGCTGATTATAAAATCAGGGTTAAGTGGGAGAGCATACTGATTCTTTACTGTAATAACATTAAGTTCACGATAGTCAAAACAAGGTCTAAGACCATCATCTTTTATCAACAAAAAATAACCCAGCGCCTAAAGGTGAGGTGGATGGTCTAATAAACCCTTTTGGAAGACTTTCTGTTATATACTCTTTCATGGCCCGTTGTTCTGGACCAGGCAGGTTATACATTTTACCCTTGGGGAGACAAGGATAAGCTACCAAATCTATGGGACAATCATAATCTCTGTGTGGGAGTGATTTTTCAGATTCAGACTTCAGAAAATACATCCACAAAATCTCTGAATGCATAAGGTAAAAAGGTGGGTGTGGCTACATACAATTCTTCTGGCACACAGGACTCCAGGGCACAATATCACGCTGGTGCAAGTCAATAACTGGGTTATGCTTACATAACCATGGCATGCCCAAAACCACCGCAGATGTCAGGTTTTCAAGGACAAAAAAGATAGATTCAAAATGTAAGGCTGCCACAAGCAGGGACACTTCCTTAGTGACGTACTTCATCACAGCCCTTCATCTTTTACATATATGACTACCAGGTCCCCGCCTATTGGACACACACAGCTCTGCTAAATCCACATAAAGAAGAAGCTGCCACAGAAATCCCCATGCCAAGAGGCAATTGAGAACACAGGAAACATGACAAATTCACATATAGACATGTACAATACATGCACATACAGATGCTCACAAACAACAGGAACATTTACTTATACACACACTATACATTACCACATCTTTCAGTCCTTTTTCAGTGCAATGCAGTAAAGGAAGGCTATAAGACCTGCATGGAGGCTGCAGCATTTAAGCAGCTGCAGAACCTTCCAATGTATAACTTAAACACCTTCCAGTCATGTGATCAGGCACATGATCTGTCACATGAGTCAAAGGTCCTGAAATTTCAAAGTCAGAAGGTTCTTCATCTGCACAGTTCCTGTAGGCTCCATATGTTCATCTCCCAGTATGCCTCCTCTACTGCTCTGCATTGATCACATAGATCAGTGCAGAGCAGGAGCTAGGGCAGCTCTTCTCTGTAAACAGGCCCCCCTCTTTGCTTCTGCTCACTGATAGTGAGTGGGTTCCCCTCATTTATCCTGGGCTCTGGCACTTGCCCGGGTTTGGTGGGTGGTGATGCCTGCAGTGCAGTTGTCCACATACATTGAAAAATTATACTACCACATGTCCAAGCTCACAAGACTGTCAGGATTGTACTGTCTTTTGAAAAAGAATCACATTTGCAAGTTACTCTATCCGGGACCAAGTGTCTTTCAGTCCGCACCGCTGCTCCAAGAAAAGTATCAGAAACACCGGAATGTTTTGAACCAGGTAATCTTCTGTTATATTTTCCGACGTGTTTCGGAGCTAATACCCAGCTCCTTCCTCAGGGAATGACATGAGCATACTGTGAACAAACTCTTATATATATAAGTACAAGAGTTTGTTCACAGTATGCTCATGTCATTCCCTGAGGAAGGAGCTAAGTATTAGCTCCGAAACTTGGTTCTGGATAGAGTTTCACCCCCACGTTGTGGAAGTTTGGTCCCTGCTGCGGCTGCTGTGTTGTGGGCTACACAACCGTACCAGGTGAGCAGTTTTCATACTGTATGGGATTTGTTCCTAATTAGGATAAGACCCTATGCGCATTCAAATTTTTTAGACATTTGCAAGTTACACATTTTCTGGCTGCCCATTGTGTTTCAGTGATAGACTGTACTGATGTTGATGAGGCTGCTCTTGCTGGCCCTAATCTGCCATACATCTTCTTGTTTGTCCTGACCAAACATTCTACTGTGATATATAGTGTGACTTTTTAAATGAAACCCCCTGGATGACACTTGAAGACTATCCCCAGTACATACACTATTATGGAGTTGTATTCCACAACTAATTAATATAATGTTAATATAGAGGTTTAATCAATGTAAAGCAAATTTCTTCCCATTCATTTATGTACTATTCTATCAAAAATATCTTCTAGCTTCTCTATTTTAAATGATTGTTCTTAATGTTTGTTTTGAGCTATGAATGTTTAGACTAGCTATACTTTCTTTTAATTAAGATACTGATTCAAGCAAGAATACTAATCAATGGTTTTCTAGTACACAATTGTTAGCATCTATATAAATGTGACCTCTAAACTCCCTAAAAGAGATATTTTAATTTTTTTATCTTCATAAATGACCTTAACAGCTATGAACTTAAGTCTGTGAACTCAGAGGAACATTGAGTGTTATTCTTGTTTGCGAAGCTGTTGACTTGAAATTGTGTACTCGATAGAACATGGGTTTGTCTCATTAATATTTATAATAACATAAAGAGATAATGATTTTGCTGATAGAAAACTCTATATTTGCTAGCCTGAGTCACATACCTTAGGTGAAATATCTATTCTGAGTTTAGGCTTTCTGACAAGGTCATTAGTTAAATAGTAAGTACTAAACACAACATTTATTCTCAATAAGTTTTAGAATATCAACCTCCTCTGAAGTTTTGACACTTTTGTGCCTCTATGATGTGCCATAAGGTTCCTCTGATGGCTGAATTTTAACAACATGCTATTTCAGTTTAATAACAATTCAACATTTTGCAAATATCTGATCATAACAAGACATTCCAAGGTGATAAAACAAATAGGCAATATGCGACTGAGAGTGCAATATGACTAGCAAGACATTGATGCCTGCAAATGTAATGACATGCAAATATGCACTTGGAAATTTATTACTGCTCACAGTTGGGGGTCTAGTTAGTAAATGGCAATTCCTTAGCACACAAATGAACATAATCAGAATACACAAATAGCATAACATTTAAGGTTACAAGGTCAAAACAAAAGATGTTAAGAAAAATAGTAAAACCAAAATATTCAGTGAAAAGGTCTTTTAAATAGGCATGGCCTATAGCAGTGATGGCGAACCTTTCTGAGGCCGAGTGCCCAAACCGCAACCCAAAACAAAATTATTTATGGCGAAGTGCCAATACGATAATATAACCTAAATTACAGCAGTAGTAATCATAAGCGCTGCACAGGGGGGAGAGCCAGCAGATGCTAACTCTCTTCCCTGTACAGGGCTTGTAGTCCTGAAACACTGATGATCAATTCAATTATTTTAACAATTAATTCATTTTAAACTTACCTTTGCAGTCTTCTCTTCTCTTCGGCAGTGGTCATCCAGCTCATGTGTACTGCACATTGAAGCTGAGCCACTGCCACTGCCCTTTCTAGAAACAGCAGGTGGATTGATCTGTATGGAAAAAATGCAGAATATTAGACAGATAGGAGATAGATTTTATCATGGAATGCAAGCAGATTTCATGCTGAAATCCTGGTCCCTTTCCTTGCAGTAATGTGCTCCATCCTGACCCTCTCCTTGTAGCTATGTGCTCCATCCTGACCCTCTCCTTGCAGTAATGTGCTCCATCCTGACCCTCTCCTTGCAGTAAGGTGCTCCATCCTGACCCTCTCCTTGCAGTAAGGTGCTCCATCCTGACCCTCTCCTTGCAGTAAGGTGCTCCATCCTGACCCTCTCCTTGCAGTAATGTGCTCCATCCCGACCCTCTCTTTGCAGTTATGTGCTCCATCCTGATCTTCTCCTACCTATATGATTCATCCTGACCATCTCCATGCATTTATGGCTCCATCCTGACCCTCTCCTTGCAGTTGTGCTCCATCCTGACCCTCTCCTGGCAGTAATGTTCCTATCCTGACCTCCTTATTGTAGTAATGTCTTTATCCTTATCCCCTTGTAGTATTCCCCATCCTTGTCCTCTTCGGTAATGTCCCATCCTTGTCCCTTGATGTAATGTCCCCATCCTGCCCCTATCATGTAGTAATGCCCCATCCTGCTGTAATGCCCTATCCATGTCCCCTTGCAGCAATATGCCCCATCCTGCAGTAATATGCCACATTCTTGTCCCCTTGCAGTAATATGCCCCATCCTGCAGTAATGCCCTATCCTTCTCCCCTTGCAGTAATATGCCCCATCCGTGTCCCCTTGAAGTAATATGCCCCATCCTGCAGTGATGTGTTTCATCCTTGTCCACTTGCCATTAATATGCCCCATTTTTATTCCTTTGCAGTAATATGCCCCATCCTTATTCCTTTGCAGTAATATGCCCCATCCAGCAGTAATGTGCCCCATCCTTGTCCCCATCACATAGTAATATGCCCAATCTTGCCCCCTGGTAGTATTGCCCTATCCTTGACCCCATCACATAGTAATCTGCCCCATCCTTGTCCCCATCACATATTAATATGCCCCATCCTTGCCCCATCACATATTTATCTGCCACATCCTGCCCACATTACATAGTAATATGCCACATCCTGCCCCATCACATAATAATATGCCCCATCAGCCCCCATCACATAATAATATGCCCCATCACATAATAATATGCCCCATCAGCCCCCATCACATAATAATATGCCCCATCAGCCCCCATCACATAATAATATGCCCCATCAGCCCCATCACATAATAATATGCCCCATCAGCCCCATCACATAATATGCCCCATCACATAATATGCCAAATCCTGCCCCCTGTTACTATTGCCCCATCTTGCCCCCAGCACAGAGTAATATGCCCCATCCTGCCCCCCTTAGTAATGCCCCATCCTGCCCCCAGCAGAGTAATATGCCCCATCCTGCCCCGTTAGTAATGCCCCATCCTGCCCCCTTAGTAATGCCCCATCCTGCCCCCTTAGTAATGCCCCATCCTGCCCCCTTAGTAATGCCCCATCCTGCCCCCTTAGTAATGCTCCATCCTGCTGTAAATAGAAAGAAAAAAAAAAGTCATACTCACCTTCAGGGCCGGACTGGGACCAAAAAGCAGCCCTGAAAAACAAGCCCCACCAGCCCACACACTATATCACCCATCAGCCTTTAACAGTGAAATTTGCTTTTACGTTGTCATGACCTCATCACTTTCGCAGGCAGCTTTCACATCAGCGGTAAACTGATGTTTGCGGCCAATCCATCAGGTGGCACCGCATCTGCCAGATCAGCCTACTTGCAGCCCAGATGCGGCAAGCCCCATGCATTGTGTATGGAGCTTGCAGTCTGGTGCGGCAGATCCAGCCCTTGCGACGGCGGAAAAAAACCCCACCACTTACAGCATTGTTTTTCATCGGCCGCAAGTACCGGATCTGCCGCACCTGGCAGAACACCACTTGCCGCACCAGACTGCAAGCTCCATACACAATGCATGGGGCTTGCCGCATCTGGGCTGCAAGTCGGCTGATCTGGCAGATGCGGTGCCACCTGATGGATTGGCCGCAAACATCAGTTTACCGCTGATGTGAAAGGAGTCTTAAGGTACTGTCACACACAGAGATATCTCTGGGAGACATTGCTTGCAACTCACTGGTTGCAATGAAATCATGGACACATTGTTCCATTTTTTGCCATGTACAAATAGAACAGGACAGGAGAAGTGGTACTGTGCAGTGTACATATATACAGAATAATACAGATACTGAGGATTACACCCAGTATACAAGACAGGAGAAGTGGTACTGTGCAGTGTATATATACAGAATAATACAGATACTGAGGATTACACCCAGTATACAGGACAGGAGAAGTGGTACTGTGCAGTGTATATATACAGAATAATACAGACACTGAGGATTACACCCAGCATACAGGACAGGAGGAGAGGAACTGTGCAGTGTATATATACAGAATAATACAGATACTGAGGATTACATCCAGTATACAGGACAGGAGAAGTGGTACTGTGCAGTGTATATATACAGAATACTACAGATACTGAGGATTACACCCAGTATACAAGACAAGAGAAGTGGTACTGTGCAGTGTTTATATACAGAATAACACAGATACTGAGGATTACACCCAGTATACAGGACAGGAGAAGTGGTACTGTGCAGAGGTGCAGAGTATATATACAGAATAATACAGATACTGAGGATTACACCCTGTATACAGGACAAGAGAAGTGGTGCTGTGCAGTGTATATATACAGAATACTACAGATACTGAGGATTACACCCAGTATACCGGACAGGAGAAGTGGTACTGTGCAGTGTATATATACAGAATAATATAGACACTGATGATTACACCTAGTATACAGGACAGGAGAAGTGGTACTATGCAGTGTATATATACAGAATACTACAGATACTGAGGATTACACTCAGTAAACAGGAGAATTATACCCAGCATACCCAGGAGGCTGTGCTTTATAGATAGGATGCTGTGGTATATAGATAGCCAAGACTCAGCCTGATCCTAAAGATGGGGAAAGATGAAAGGTGGCGGCAGAAAGTCCAGTGCTGGGCGTAGAGAGGAACAGGATCCATGGAGACACCGTGAAGAACACAGAGAGAACTCTCAGGAAAATTTTGTGATGCTGCACACTACAGACTGCGGGCCGTATACACATTAGAGACTGCAGACTGTAAAAACATTAGAAACTGCCTGCTGTATACACGTGACACACTGCGGACCCTGGGCACCTTACATGCTGCGGACCCTGGGCACTTTACATGCTGCGGACCCTGGGCACCTTACATGCTGCGGACCCTGGGCACTTTACACGCTGCGGACCCTGGGCACCTTACACGCTGCGGACCCTGGGCACCTTACATGCTGCGGACCCTGGGCACCTTACACGCTGCGGACCCTGGGCACCTTACACGCTGCGGACCCTGGGCACCTTACACGCTGCGGACCCTGGGCACCTTACACGCTGCGGACCCTGGGCACGTTACACGCTGCGGACCCTGGGCACGTTACACGCTGCGGACCCTGGGCACCTTACACGCTGCGGACCCTGGGCACGTTACACGCTGCGGACCCTGGGCACGTTATACGCTGCGGACCCTGGGCACGTTACACGCTGCGGACCCTGGGCACTTTACACGCTGCGGACCCTGGGCACGTTACACGCTGCGGACCCTGGGCACATCTGAGACTGTTGGTTATATCTTGTATACACAACACTATTTTGTATATACAGGTCAACACTATATATACAGTATATAGGCACACTAGTACAGCATGTAGTGTGGACCTGTATATACTGTATAGTGTTGTGTAGAGACAGAGAGACACACAGACACTGTCAAACACACAGATAAAGACATTCTGACAGACAGAACAACACTCAGAAAGACACACACAGACATGATACTCACATATACCAGTAGGACCTGTGATGATGTCACATCAGGGGAGGCATCAGGGGTCACATGATCATCTCAGAGAGATCAGAATGCGATGAAGACGCTGGGAGGGCCTCCTGATTGCTGTGAGAAGGGCACTGCTTTGGGGAAACGGTCCGCCCCCTTCACGTCCGTGGCCCCGCCCCTTCACGTCCGTGGCCCCGCCCCCTTCACGTCCGTGGCCGCTCGGTGACAGAGCAGTACTGAGGCTGGAGGAGAGGGCGGCCCCCGCACCCTACAGGTGGGCGGCCCATAGGGAAAAGTCCCGCCCACCAGCTAGGAAGAGTGTCGGAGAGAGGAGAAATGTCTCCTCTGCTCCAACACAGCTTTGATCTGCCGGCGCCGCGCCGCACGCCGGCAGATCAAAGCGGCAGTGTAGTGGCGAGGCCGCGTGCCAGCGGAGGCGGCTCTGCGTGCCACCCCTGGCACGCGTGCCATAGGTTCGCCATCACTGGCCTATAGTATGTTTATTAACTGGTTGGACACCTATAAAATAGAAGATTTCTCTGTAATATGGCAACCAGCATCCTTATTTCAAGATTTTGAGTTCTACATTTAGGCATTAAAGTTACTAGTTTAGTAAAACTCATAAAATTTTATATCAATATAACCTCTGACTACTAGAGCCATCAGATCTTTTTACAATTGCTAAGTTTAACACTGGGGCTACACACCTACTTTGGCCACAGGTGTTGAATGGACAAAGCTCACTATGTTTTGCAGATCAATACATGTGAACGTGCTTACACTGTGATACCGAGGGCAATACGACTCCGACAAACAAATCACAAAAAGGCCAACTGTGTAGGAGATCTTGTCACTGTTGCAGTATGGCTGGGGTCAGAGTAGTGTATGACTCCTGTGAGTGCAATGCAAGAAATTCTTGCATTGCACTTGACCTAACGTATGGCAATGAAGCAGCTTAGATTTGCAAGTTTTTTCTCAGCCCTAATTGGATTGAGGAAAAAAAATCATAGTATGCTGCGATTGTCAGCGAGTCTCAGGTCACTCGCACCCATACAAGTCTATGGGTATGAGTGAAACATCTGCACTCGAATGTCATCAGTGTAGTGCGATTATATGCAGAAACTGGCAATAGAGAAGTTGGAGACATTAATTTCTCTCTCCTCTCTGCACCTGTGACCCAATCACAGGATCGGAGAACACAGACATGACATTAGGCTCACACTCGCAGCAACCCTGTGCCGAGTGTCATTAGCATATTGCATCCAATGTCATACGTCAATAACACACCATCCTACCATAGGATCTCAATGTGACCCCATTCACATGTATTGAGTATGAAGCGGAAGCTTCTCCAGCGAACTCAGGCAATGCTTGTAAGTATGAAATCAGTCCTTTATTTTATCGATTAAAACATCATGGTACAGGCAGTGGATACCCCAGCGGAGAGAAGATAGAATACCACGCGTTTTGACTCTAGCGAGTTTTAGGGCCTTTTCACATCTGCATTTCTTTTCCGTTTGGGTTGGAATGCGTTTTTGACAGCATGTGTGCCAAAAACGCATTGCAAAACGCATTCAAAAACTCACTCATTGATTTCAATGGAAAATGCAATGAAATCGCATGTAAAAACGTATGTCATTTTCAGAAAATGCAAAATGCATGCGTTTTTTTCCAACACAGCCCAAAACGTGTCCTGCAATGTTTTGAGCTGCGTTTGCAAAAATGCATGCTTTTTGCATTTTCTGAAAATGACATACGTTTTTACATGCGTTTTCATTGCATTTTACATCTAAATCAATGGGTGCATTTTCAATGCAATTCTTTGCGCTTCTATGCGTTTTTGCAGTGCAAAAAGGCATAGGAACACAAACACAACCCCCCTTAGATGTGAATTTAGTCTTAAACATGGATTACATGCACCAATGCAGAAAACACATTTAAATATGCTAGCCAGAAATAGGGGAGTGGTGCTTAACGAGATGTTTCATCATCCTTCTCTAATTAGCATACTAATTAGCATACTAATTACAAATGTTTTAATAGCCCAGCAAACATGAAGAGAGTAAAAATAAATAGTGTATGTGCAAAATGGAGCTAAAATTGAACATTAAAAACAGACAGAAAGGACCAAGCTAATGGAAGATCAGGGATGCAGTACAATATGAATATGATCAATTCCTACATTTTAAATAGACATTAATATTATTATTATATTTTAGTATAGTGCTAATTGTATTGTAAAATTAGATCCTTTCTAATGTTTATACCTGATGGGACTATGATGCAAAGTTTAAAAATCCAATAGGATTCTTGATTGAGATTTTTTCTTTGGAATTCCCACCTCTTGATGTTTTTTTATTTTTTCTATGCCTAAAAATTTGACATGTTTTAGATCTCTATTATGGCAGTTTATAAAGTCCTTGGAAACCGCAGAGATGTTTAATGCCTCAGGATTAACAGTGTCAGAAAGGTGCCCTCTAATCCATTTTTTCAGAGGAGTTATTGTACAGCCCGCATATTTTAAATTACATTACATGCATTAAATTATAACTCCAGGGGTGTTACAATTTATAAAGTTGTTAATGGGGTAACTTATTCCCATGTTCATCGAAGTAAAATATTTACTTTTGAATGCATGGTTACTAGTGTTGAGTGAGTGTAATCATTACTATTCGCTACTTGCATGGATAGTACATTATTTGTGATACTCGTTACTTGGCGAGTAACACTGGTGCTCATGAGTGATTTGTCGATCATGAATGATCTGACACAAATTGCCACATCTCTTCAGTACAGAATGAGAGTCGGCACCCCAGTGAGAGCAGATTGAATGGTATATGAGTATAGCGATTACGAATATTTCGCTACTCGCTCATCAATAATGGTTACAAGAAATACATTGAATGTGGGAAAGACCGCACTACTGATGATAAAGCTAGGGAAAGCATAAGCATACTTGCTAATGTTGGAGTATTTTTTGCTACGTATTTTGTTTTATTGTATAAAACATCCCAAAGTTTTTTATCTTTGAAAAGCATCTGGACATATTTTTTGATTATACTTGCAATCAAATGGAACTGGAAATGAAAAATTGGGTCCTTGGGTAAACCATTATTTCAACATTAGTGCACACGATCAGGCTTCTGGGTGCGGCAAATTCTTGTTGTGTTCTCCTGCTGACACATGGAGCAACACGGAAAACTGTGACACGTCAGTTTATGCTGTAGAAAAAAGAAGCACAGTGGGCATGGTATTTCTATGGATCCCATCCACTGTGCTTGTATTGTACAACAGTTCAACAAAAACAAGTTCCATCCAAAAAATGCTGCTATTTCTGATCATGTGCACTGACCCTAAGAGAGTTAAGGAAAGATAAGGAAAGGTCAAAATCTAGAGATGCTTTTGAAGTGCCGGAGACTTGGTAAAGCAATTGGTCTTAAATAGGGAAAGAAGGGCCGTATCTAGGGGGGCTGGCGGGGCATCTTCCCCAGGCACAGCAGGCAGGGAGATGCCATCAGGCCTCCTGCTGCAGTGCCTGAGGTGTCTCCCCACCAGCTGCATATTGAGCCCCCCTCCCTCAGTGTAGGCTAGGTGTTCTCTGCTACCGCGGTCAGATGACAGAGAAACTGCAGCCACCGTCTCCCTGCTGCCATGCATTGTACACAGCGGCTAATACCACTCTTGTACCACAGAAGCCCTGATTCCCAGCATTTCCAGGCCAGGGAGACATCAGCAGCGTGATCAGGTCAGGTGATCATGCTATTGTCGTCACTCGGCAGTGCCCGCAGATGCGAAGACTAAGGAGGATCAATGTAATTACTGAAAGGAGGCCAGGGAGAGTACGAGGTGCAAACTGGGGGTGAGAGGATGGGGGATATGAGGAGCAAACAGAGGGATAGGATGGGGGTACGAGGAGCAAACTGGGGGGATAGGATGTTGGAGTATCAGGAGCAAACTGGGGGGAGAGGATGGGGGTATGAGGAGCAAACTGGGGAAGAGGATGGGGAGAGGATGGGAGTACAAGGAGCAAACTAGAGGAAGAGGATGGGGGTACAAGGTGCACGTTGGGGGGAGAGGATGGGAGATACGAGGAGCAAGCTGGGTGAAGGATGGGGGAGTATGAGGAGCAAACAGGAAGAGGAAGGGGGATACAGGCTGCAAACTAGATGAGAGGATGGGAAGTATGAGGATCAAACTGGGCAGAGAATGAGGGGTACGAGGTGCAAACTGGGGTGGAGAGGATGGGAGATACAAGGGGCAAACTGGGTGAGAGGAAAGGGATATGAGGAGCATATTGGATGAGAGCATGGGGGGTATGAGGTGCAAACGGATAGAGGATGGGGGTACAAGGTTCAAACTGGGTGAAAGGATGGAGTATATGAGGAGCAAACTGGGTGAGGAGATTGGGGTACAAGGAGCAAACTGGGGAGAGGATGGGGGTATGAGGAGCAAGCTGGGGGAGAGTGTGGGGGAGAATGAGGAGCAAACTGGGGGGAATAGATGGGGGAGTATGAGGCTCAAACTTGGGCGAGAGGATAGGGGTATGAAGTGTAAACTGGGTGTAAGAGGATGGGGTAATGTACTGCACCCAAAGTTAGTGAGTGTGGTATCCCAGTTATTGGAGGATGTGAAGTTGAACTGAGGCTCTCATCCCTGCATTCACACACCTAGAATAGGAGGACTAAAGGGTTTACCTGTTTGCCTGGGAGACCCAGCCCCAGTTTGAGGAGCTTAGGTGTAGTGAGAGAAAGGGGGGAAGAAACAGAAAGCAGTTGAGAACCATGACGGAAGGAGAGGAGGAGAACCCTGCGAGGAGTGAGGAAAGGGAGCCTGTAAGGGAAGGCAACCCAGACAGAAGGAGGAGAGCCAATGCCAGACCCTACGGTTATCCGGTCTGGGGGGAACCTAGTCCCGAACGGGGAACCGGCTCCAAGTCGTGGTACAGGTGAGTCCAATCCTGAGCCACCAGCAACAGTGGGTTGCAGGTCTGTTAAGCAGCCCGCGACCTTGTCCACGAAGCACAGCCTCACCAGGAGCTTCAAACTGGGTTGAGCCCTTTAGAGAAAAAGGGTATCCTCAGTACTCTGCAGCGCATGGATAGAAAGGAGAGCACAAGGAAAGACACAGAGGGACGGAGTGAAAAGTTGAAGGAACATCTTATGGAGCCTCAAAGAGACTTTACATCCTCTATTAACTACCCGGCCAGCTACGCGTAGAACTGTGTTACTGTGTACCAGAGAACTGCCGTGAGAAGTTACCAGTAAACTACCTGTGCAGCGCAAGCAAGCCTTCAGTGTTTGATTCTAACTGTCTAACCGCAGTCTCCAATATCATGTCCGCTCTTTATCTGACACTCAACCTTTCCAAAACTGAACTTCTTCTGCTCCCACCCTCTGCCAACCTCCCTAAACCTGACATCTCTCTCTCAGTGTGCGGCACCACGATAACGCCCAGTCAGCAGGCTCGCTGTCTCGGTGTTATGTTGGACACTGATCTCTCCTTCACCCCATATATGCAATCTCTCACCCGCTCATGTCGCTTGCACCTGAAAAATATCTCCAGAATTCGCCCTTTCCTCACCATGGAAATAACTAAAACTCTCACCGTGGCCCTGATTCATTCCCGCCTTGACTACTGTAATTCTTTGTTAGCTGGCCTCCCCCGCAGTAAGCTTTCCCCTCTCCAGTCTATCCTCAATGCAGCAGCCTGGATCACCTATCTAGCAAACCATTTCTCAGATGTTTCTGCTCTGTGCCAGTCACTGTATTGGCTACCCGTACTCTATAGAATCCAATTCAAATTGCTTGTTGTCACCCAGAAAGCTTGCTTGTTGTCACCCCCTCTCTACCCCCAAATCTGTCTACCACCCCACCCATCCCCTTCGCTCTGAATGCGACCTCAGACTAACATCGGCACTAATCTGAACCTCCCATTCCCGACTCCAAGACTTCTCTCAAGCTGCACCAATCCTCTGGAATGCTCTACCCCAAGAAATTAGAACCATCCACAACTTGCATAGCTTCAGACGCTCCCTAAAAGCACCCCTCTTCAGGGCGGCCTATCCTTCTCCCTAACAGTAGTCATTTAGACATAAGATATTCATTGTTATAAGCCCCTGTACTTTGTGTTCCCATCCCGTCTTAGATTGTAAGCTCCGTCGAGCAGGGTCACCTTTATTTTTGCCTTTTTATTGTATTTCCTACATTGATTCTATGTTTATTGTATGTAACTACTGTTTTGTATTACCTACCATTCTGTATCGTATATTTGTCTTATACGTACCATTGTACTGTAAAGCGCTGCGGAATATGTTGGCGCTATACAAATAAAGTTTTTTTATTATTATTATTATTATTATTATTATTATTATTATTATCATTATTATTCTGATTAAGTTAATCTACAGAGCTGCTACCACGACAACCAGCACAGCAGCCACACTGCCCTGGGGACCCTGCTCCACCTGTGGGGAGCAAGTCCAACTGGCTGCAATAACATCATCCCCAGAGGTCTGAAGCAGCGCTGGTGTCCTCATCAGAAACTGCAGGTGGCATCTTGAGACTTTATTTTTTACTCTTTTATTTTTATTTTCAAACTTCCTTTTTTAAGCGACCACCAGGGCCATCGCTCAGGGAAGGCCACCAGTGACATCCCCTTACAGTAACCGCCCGGGTATTGAGTCCCCACGGCCTTGGGGCGGGTCAGCTGTATGAGGAGCAAACTGGGGGAGAGGATGGGGGTACAAGATGCAAACTGGGGATGAGAGGATGGGGGAATATGAGGTGGAAACTGGGGGAGAGGATGGGGGTACAAAGTGCAAACTGGGGGAAGAGGATGAAGGAGTGTACATGAAACAAACAGGGGGAGAGGATGGGTTGGTGTAAAAGGAGGAAATGAGGGGGAGAGGGTGGGAGAGTGTATGTGGTGACAGCATGAAGAGCAAATGTGGAATTTGAGAACACAGAATACAGAGCAAGGGGGTGATGGGTATGGACCCAGTATGGGGAAGACAGTATGTGAAGCAAGAGGGTGAATTTGAGGATCCAGTATAAAGAGTAAGGGAAAGATGGCTGTAGAACAATATGTGGAGTAAGCGGGGATTATATGGGTGTAGAGACAGTATGCGGATTGAGGGGGATAGCTGTGGCAGAGTATATGGAGTGAGGGGGAATTGGTATGGACACAGTATGTAAAATGGGGGGATGAAGTAGTGAAGAAACAGTTGAGGATGATAAAAATGTAAATGAGGCACAGAACAGAGTGTGAGTAGTGTGGGGCTGTATGGAGAGGGGGCAGCATGTGTGGACAGTGTGAAGCCACAGCACGGAAAGGACAGTATGCAGAGGAGGGGAATGTAATGATGGAGACCAGCATAAACTGTGCAGTATAGGGGGACACAGTGTGAGAGGACAGTGTGACTAGTGATGGGCGAATCCTAAATTACTCGGAATCGCTTGACTCTAGCGAGTCCGAGCCCAGGACTCGCTACTCGTTGCGAGTCTAGCGAGTCCAATGTTAATGAATGGGGAAGCGAGTAATAGCGAGTAGTGTGAGATTTACAAATCGCAGATGTGTCTCGGAAGCTTCAGCCTGAAGCAATCCTAGTTGTGTCATTTATTTGCATTGCTAGTTTACTTTGTAAGTAATCGCTGACTCGCACAGATAAGATCCTGTCTTCTCTGTGTTCTGGCTGCCCCAGCTCCAGGGTCCTAGAGCCTGCCTGCTGCCTGATGTAGCAGAGCTGAGATTGTTCTCAGTCTGCTCATTCCCTGTGTACAGACATGAATGTCTGTGCACAGAGATGATGTAGCAGAGCTGAGATTGTTCTCAGTCTGCTCATTCCCTGTGTACAGACATGAATGTCTGTGCACAGAGATGATGTAGCAGAGCTGAGATTGTTCTCAGTCTGCTTATTCCCTGTGCATAGACATCTATATTTATGCACAGGGGATGTAGCAGAGAGGACATCGCGTTTTGGACTGCGTCGGACGGAAGAGGATTTTTTTAATTAAAGATGGAGTCCCTAATGGCTTTTTTTTTTATTTCTAATAAAAAATTTTCCTTGTGTTGTGTTTTTTTTAAAACAATTTAATAGAAATTCATGGCGGTCATGTCTAATATCGGCGTGACCGCCATAAATTTCGGGCTTAGGGCCAGCTGATAATACAAAGCTGGCCCTAACCTCTTTATTACCCAGCGTGCCACCGCTACCAGGGCCGCTGGAAGAGCGGGGTTCAGCGCCAGAGGATGGCGCTTCAATGAACGCGCCATCTTCTGGGGCGGCTGCGGGCTGCAATTTGCAGCGGGGGGTGCCCAGAAAGCTTGGGCATCCCTGCGCTGCGGATTCCAGACCCCAGCTGCTTAGCTGTACCTGGCTAGACATAGAAATTGCGCGGAGCCCCACGCATTTTTTTTTAATTATTTCATGAAATTCTGAGATTCTGACTCTGAGATTCTGACTCTGAGACTCTGACTCTGAGACTCTGACTCTGAAATTCATGAAATAATTTAAAAAAAATGCGTGGGGCTCCGCGCAATTTCTATGTCTAGCCAGGTACAGCTAAGCAGCTGGGGGCTGGAATCCGCAGCGCAGGGATGCCCAAGCTTTCTGGGCACCCCCTGCTGCAAATTGCAGCCCGCAGCCGCCCCAGAAGATGGCGCGTTCATTGAAGCGCCATCCTCTGGCGCTGAACCCCGCTCTTCCAGCGGCCCTGGTAGCGGTGGCACGCTGGGTAATAAAGAGGTTAGGGCCAGCATTGTATTATCAGCTGGCCCTAAGCCCGAAATTTATGGCGGTCACGCCAATATTAGACATGACCACCATGAATTTCTATTAAATTGTTTTAAAAAAAACACAACACAAGGAAAAATTTTTATTAGAAATAAAAAAAAAAGCCATTAGGGACTCCATCTTTAATTAAAAAAATCCTCTTCCGTCCGACGCAGTCCAAAACGCGATGTCCTCTCTGCTACATCCCCTGTGCATAAATATAGATGTCTATGCACAGGGAATAAGCAGACTGAGAACAATCTCAGCTCTGCTACATCATCTCTGTGCACAGACATTCATGTCTGTACACAGGGAATGAGCAGACTGAGAACAATCTCAGCTCTGCTACATCATCTCTGTGCACAGACATTCATGTCTGTACACAGGGAATGAGCAGACTGAGAACAATCTCAGCACTGCTACATCATCTCTGTGCACAGACATTCATGTCTGTACACAGGGAATGAGCAGACTGAGAACAATGTCAGCACTGCTACATCAGGCAGCAGGCGGGCTCTAGGACCCTGGAGCTGCACAGAGAAGACAGCTGGACTCAGCTCGCAAAGAAACAGCAGTTATCTGCGAGTTTCCCTGCTATCACTGGCACAGTAGCCAGTGATTACTCACGAGTCTAATGCAAACAATGGCAATCCTAGTTTTGTCAGCGTTTCTGACAAAACTAGGATTGATATTGATTTGCATTGGACTCGCGAGTAATCACTGGGAAACTCGCAGAGTACCGAGTCCTGCGAGTCCCTTACTACTCGCCGAGTAACGAGTCCTAGCGAGTAGATTCGCCCATCCCTAAGTGTGACCAGGGAGCCCAGTATTGAAAGGAGAGGGCAGTGGGGAGGGCATGTTCCAGAAGAGGGACAGTGTGTATATCATATTTTGTGCAGAGAACAGTGAGGAGGAGCAATTATGTATTCAAGGGTCAGTGTAGGGCAGATATTTTTACTCATGAGAATTTTGATCTTTCTGCTATTTTTAAGGTTATTGTACTGGGATATTCTGAAGAAGACTTGAGAAGATGGAAGTCTCCAGAGCAAAGCTGTGGATGTGAAAAGTCATCATGGTGCCTAGAAAAGATGAAGAAATGAAAAACACGACCCTGATTAGAGACAAGGTTATAAGGTAACCAGCTGTAAAAAAAATCCATGTAGTTATCATAAAAATCACTTTAGATTCTTAGCTTTTTGCATTATGTACCTGAACAGTTTGTATCTAAACATTCAATGGGATCGCAATCAGTCATATCAATCCCCATTCAGACATACAAGTTGTTAAATGTAGTCACACCCCCCACATTGTAATATATTAATATCACTGAAGCACCTTCGAAAATTCACTCACTTCTGCTGCAGTGGAGAGAAGATTTCCCTTTTTTGGTACTTCCGGAGGATAAGGATGGTTAGAGATGAGAAATTTTTCTCAATATCAAATTTATTCGGACACTTTATTAAGAACAAACAATGCTTTTTTGCCTTCATCAGGTATAATATGTACTTCTGCTGCAGAAAGACATATGCTGATGTCACAACCATGTGACCCACTATAGTCAAATGGTCATAACATCACTGCAGGTGCTGCCATGGTGTTAATCAATTACAATGCAGAGGGCATGGTGTAACTCGAAAATCATCATAAATGAACTTGATTGACATCACTGATTGCCAACCCAATGACTGTTTGTGCAGGTATCTAAAACAAGCATCTAAGCATCTGAAGTGCTTTTTTATGATAAATACATGGATTTTAGTTTTTTTAAACCAGGTCAGTGATGCACAATACATGATCTAAATAACATTGGGGGAGGCTTAAAAGCAAAAAAGAACATGACAGGTTCCCTTTAAGATTTAATAATGTCTCTGAAGTTCCATCCAGATATGCCTCTCCAATACATAGTATGATGGGATCACAGCTCCCCAAAACAATGGTCCACATACTGTATAATGGCTCCACATAGTGTATAAGAGTTACCACAGTAGCCAACAAACTAAGGACCGTTACATTAGCTTCCACACCGTATAATGACCCCCACATTAGCTCCCATACTGTATAATGAATTTCACATTCACTTCCACACAGTACTATGACAGTACATTAGCAAGTTATCAGGCTATAGTGTAAGTTGCAGCTGTGCTGTAGTTGAAACTCCATAGGTTACAGGTGAGTGATTTATAGCAGATAGTTGCAATCTTCACAGTAGGAAGCCAAATGCTGATCACCTAGAACCCTGTTCTTTATTTTATCCTTATTAGAGATGAGCGATGTTCGATTCGAAGTGTTCGCCAATCTCAGATTCAACCTGTTGTGGGCGGTGTTCGAGTGATTCGTCGATCTCGAACAATTTGCATCAAATTCGGAAGTTCTAGGTTATGTTCGAAAACGATTCAGTCACCAAAAGCATACCTGGCTTTTCACACTAACATTCATCTTCAATCGTAATATCCATTTTCAGTGTATAGTGTGCGGGGGAGGGGCGGGGACTCCAGATCAGCGCTGCAGATTTTTTTTTTCTTCAGACCTCATGTAGAGTGGGGCTGTGTAGGCTGCCTGTCAGCCAATCACAGTGACACAAAGTAAAGGGCATGTTTTGCACAAGCAAGGTCTGGCATCATTGGCTGTGTATGTCACATGTCCTTGCACTATAAGACCTGGCCATTTTACCCCACACCACCATTTTGCCTATTGCTGTGGCTGGTGTTAGACGGCACTGCTGCTGCTGTGGGCACTATTCAGTGAAAACTCTCAAATCGGATCTCCTTCAGCTAGTACAGAGCTAATACATAGATAGATCGGTTTAGGGACTAGGGGCTGGCGGGAGGGTGGAATGTTAGGAGAATCAGTTCTTCTAAGAACTGCATCATAGGTGTAGATAGGGATTAGGGATTTAGGTAGTAGGGACTGGAGTAGTTCTGTCTGTAACAGCCATTTTTCAGGGCTGCTCCACAGAACCAGGAACCAGTTTTAATTACAGCCCTTTGGGCTAGGTTACAGCAGTTCCTAATATTTTTTGCCAGGCAGGTGTGTGTCAGACTGCTGCTGTACAAGTCTTTTTCATAGCATCTGGCCTCACTGTCCGTGTGCAAGTTACTAATAATTTTTTAGCTGCATCTAGGACACATCTCAGCCTTGTGTTCTTGTCGCAGCGTTCTTAAAATCAGTGTAGGCCACCTGCAGTACTAATTAGCAGCACACCGTCCCTATGCAAGTTACTAATAATTTTTAGCTGCATCTAGGACACATCTCAGCCTTGTGTTCTTGTTGCAGCGTTCTTAAAATCAGTGTAGGCCACCTGCAGTACTAATTAGCAGCACACCGTCCGTGTGCAAATTACTAATAATTTTTAGCTGCATCTAGGACACATCTCAGCCTTGTGTTCTTGTTGCAGCGTTCTTAAAATCAGTGTAGGCCACCTGCAGTACTATTTAGCAGCACACCGTCCGGGTGCAAGTTACTAATAATTTTTAGCTGCATCTAGGACACATCTCAGCCTTGTGTTCTTGTTGCAGCGTTCTTAAAATCAGTGTAGGCCACCTGCAGTACTATTTAGCAACACACCGTCCGTGTGCAAGTTACTAATAATTTTTAGCTGCATCTTGGCCAGGTATTACTTTGGGCCTAGTAGCAGTGTTGGTTCAGTCACCTTTGCTTGATTGACATTCACCTTTTTTTTTTGTACAACTGTACTGCTCCCAATTTTCTCATAAAAAATGAGTGGCAAAAGGCCTGCTGCTGGTGGAAGTGGGAGTAAGCATGGTGGAAAGGGAAAAAAAAGTCTGTGCCCGTGAGGTAGATGCTAAAGGTACATTAACATCTGCTGAAGATAGACAATCTTCCAGCCAAACTAAGATGTCTACTTCTTTCCGTGGCCAATCAGATATGATCCCTTTCTTACGGACTCGACCATCGATACCACTTTGTAAGTGAAGCACAAAAACAGCAGGTGCTTGAATGGATCTCAAGTGCTCCATCAAGTGGCCTCTCCTCGACCTCAACTTCTACATCACAAACCCTACCATCATCTCAATTGTCAGCCCAATCACACTTGATTCCTCCAAGCTCCCAAGTGTCCAGCCGCCCTACTCAATCTGGGGTAACAGACATGGTTGAGTCTGCAGAGCTGTTCAGTCACACAATAGCCTGGGAATCTGAGGTCTCCTCCAAAGCTGCAGTGAGTCAAGATGAGTTATTGATCTTCCCTGATGCCCAGGAGCTTTGTGAGTCCGACCCAGGCCCAGATCAAGAAGCTTCTGACCTTTCTGCAGACCTTCATTCACTAACAGCACATACTGTTGGTGGACACAAGGAGGATGATGCTGATGAGACTCAGATAACGGATTTGACTGGCAAATTAGGTTTTCGGTCAAGGCAGGAAGAGTTGGTCTCTGAGGATGATGGGTGTGAGAACACAGAGGATGATGAGTTACTGTCCTCAACCCACAGTCAGCCAGTCGATGAGGTCAGCACAGGAGGTGGAGGAGGAGGTTGCTACTGACGGCGAGGTTCGATTGCGCCTTCCAGGACATAGAAGGAGCACTGGAAGCACGTCAACAACTGCATCCACAACCACAACACTGCCTCTGAGCGGAAGTCGTGCTGGCTCTGCAGCTCGCATGGGCCCTAAGCCTTGCCTAGCCTGGGCCTTTTTTGACATCGTCAAGGATCTCCCAACTCATGTCATCTGCAAGATTTGTCACCAATCGCTGAGTAGAGGGCAAAAACTGACTAGCCTGAGTACTTCATGTATGAACCGCCACATGGACATGAAGCACAAGTCGCAGTGGGAAGCTCACCGTGCAAGTGCATCCGTGTGCTCTTCATCATCTGTGACTGTGGGGACAGCTTTCACGCATGCTTTAGGACGTACACCTTCCACCTCTTTACCCGCAACAGGCAGTGTGATTGACAGGTCGTCACTTGCTTTTCAAGTGGACAATGCTGCTAATGTTCAGCTCTCTCAGACATCCAGAGCACCACCTTTGGATGAAGGCAACATTACATGTTCGCCTGCACCTCCCTCCCAGACCAGCAGTTTGCCAGGGACACCATACTCAGCTGATTCTTAGCACAGCAGCCAGCCCTCCGTTTCTCAGATGTGGACAAGTAAAAGGCCATTTCCTCCTAGCCATGAGAAAGCTAAGCGCTTGAATTTCACCATCTGCAAGCTGTTGGCTTTAGAAATGCTGCCTTTCCGCCTGGTGGACATAGAGGATTTTCGAGACCTTATGTCCGTGGCAGTGCCCCAGTACCAGATGCCCAGTCGCCACTACTTTTCCAAGAAAGGTGTGCCTGCGCTACACAAACATGTCGCAGACAATATCACCGCTTCCTTGAGAAACTCTGTGTGTGACAGGGTGCATTTCACCACAGACACTTGGACCAGTAAGCATGGACAGGGGCGTTACATGTCACTGACTGGGCATTGGTTAACTATGGTGAGAGCTGGAGAAGGGTCTGCTGTCCAAGCATTGCCATCCCCACGAGTTGTGCGTCCATCCTCTATAGCTAGAAGTTCCTCCACTGCCTCCACTGCCTCTTCAACCTCGTCTCGGTCCTCCAACTCTGCCCAAAGCCTTTCTGGTAATGCCACCCGCGCTGTAAATGCACAGAAGGAATCCTGCACACCTCCCTACTATGCTGACAGCAGGGCTCAACGGCATCAGGCGGTCTTTACCTAGCCTGGGCCAATGAGATCCTGAGGTGGGGCATATCACTTTTATGGAGTGGACTCAGATCAAGGACCTGTGCACCCTTCTGCACAGTTTTGACATGGCGACGAAGATGTTTAGTGCTGAAGATGCCATCATCAGCATGACTATTCCGGTCATCTACATGCTGGAGCACACTCTAAACAATATTCGGACTGGGGTGGTGGGACAAGAGGAGGTTGAGGAAGTACAAGAGGAGTCCTATGGGGAAAGGATGACAACAACTCCAAGGTCCTCACGGTTGGCAGCACCAAGACGGCAGGCATGGGAGGGTGGGGGAGAGGCATTCATGACGAGGGCACCTGGCAGCAACCAAACTCCTAATGAAGGTGCCGGAGCCCAGGAAGAAATGGAGGATGAACTGGCGATGGGCATTGAAGAGTCAGCAGATGAGGGAGACCTTGAGGACATTTCTATTGTGCGAGGTTGGGGGGAGAGGGCAGAGGAAGGAAGCATCATTCTCACCTCCCCATTACCAACACAACAAGGACTTGGTCCTCCTGGTTGCGCAAGGCACATGAGCGCCTTCTTGCTCCACTACCTGCAACATGACCCTCGGATTGTGCGAATTAGGAGCAATGCAGACTACTGGGTTGCCACACTATTAGATCCCCGGTACAAGATCAAATTTGCTGACATGATTCCTGCTCTACAAAGGGACGCACGCATGCAGGAGTATCAGCAGAAGCTGATACTTAATCTCAAATCGGCTTTTCCACAACCTATCAGTGGTAGTAGTACACAGAGTGAATCTCACTATTCCAACTTGCCAACCGTGGGACTGACGCGTCATCATCACTCACACTCTACCAGTAATATTGTATCTGGTGGTGGTACCAGCAATTTTATGCACTCGTTTAAAGATTATTTCCGACCATCATTTTCAAGCCCTGAAGACACGAGAAGTCTGACACATACTCAACGCCTGGAGCAGATGGTACACGAGTATCTCCAACTTAAAATCGATGCAATGACTTGGGAACTGGACCCTTGCTCATTTTGGGCTTCCAAATTGGTAAAATGGCCAGAGCTCGCCACTCATGCTTTGGAGATCTTGTCGAGCCCCGCAGCCAGCGTTCTGTCAGAACGTGTCTTCAGCGCTGCTGGTGGTGTGCTGATAGAAAGGCGCACGCGTCTGTCCACCAAGAATGTGGACAGACTAACATTCATAAAGATGAACAAGGCATGGATCCGCAAGGACTTTTCTACTCCTGTGTCATCCTGGGGAGACTAAAGCCTTGTTGTTTTTCTTGCCTAAAACTAACCATTTAAAGTTTGCAACTGTGGTGCGCTTGATGCCACTTAAGTGGTGTCTGTGGCCAAATTTTTTGAAAAAAGGGAGACTCTTCTTGTAGTCCCCTAAATGTGACACAATACTCATCGTCTGCACGAGGCCTTACGTGTAGTGAGGAAAAACGTCACAAAATACTCATCATCTGAACGTGGCATTACAAAAAATGAAGTAAAAATCTATAAATACTCATTGTCTGCATGGTGCCTTACAAATACTGGAGTAAAAAACTATTTTATAAGGTCATGACATGCCTATATCTCTATCTCCTCCTCGTTTTTCTCGTCCATCTTGTACTTGTCAGTTTTCCACGTGTTTGTTGTATCTTCTGAGAAGTTTGTCAACTTTTGGACACCTTGCAAACTGCTTTCTATGTGTTTTCTATGTGTTTGTATGTTTTTGTTTTTCCTGCCATTGTTTACAATGATATTCAACTGTGTTTGAGGAAAATTAGACAAACATTCAACAAACACACCCCCAATTCCACAAATCATGTCAAATTCGAACACTAGGGTGCTGGATCATCTATAATATTCAGTGACAGATTCCCTTTAACTTTATCCGGCCTACTAGACACAAACACAGGTCTCTGACCTACGTCTCTGTGAATGAATGTAGCACTCCACAAAACTAATGGTGGTCCCACCTGTGTGTGGTGGGACATGACTTTATGGGAACGCTTGCATGAGCTTTGACTTCATGTGGCCCTCTGGACCTAAACAGGTCCCTGACCTACCTCTCTGTGAATTCATGTAGTACCCCACAAATCTTTTAGTTGCTGAGCAAGCTTTCACCTTGAAATGCTAGGCCAAGTCCTGTTCTAGACCCTGTACCATGCATGCCGGCTGGGCCATTCAGCAATTTCTGGTCTGGGACAATGATGCCATTTAGCTGTAGGTGTGACCCTTTGAAAAGAGTGAGGATTGTTGGTGTAGTCCCCTTGCTATGCTTTACATGATTTAATAAGAGTGTGACATGCCCATATCTGTGTCTCATCGTCCTTTTACTCTTCCACGTTTTTAATGAATATAGAAAACTTCAGCCTCTTTACCTGTGACTATTTGTACTGTGTTTGACTTGTCGTGACTTTTTGTGGTGTTTGTTGTCCATTCTGAGTAGTTTGGCAGCTTTTGGAGCCCTTTGAGGGTGTTTTCTATGTGTTTTTTGTAGCCTGCCATTGATTTCAATGGGGTTCGAGTTGTTCCTTGAACATTCGACGAACATTCGATGAACATCTCACGAATTCGGCGAATCGAATCGAACTCGAACACTAGGGGGGTGGCTCATCTCTAATCCTTATACCTAAAACCACACAAGTAATACATTGATCTGCTAAAACAATAAGAAGGTATTATCATGACCTATTGTTTAAGTCAGGTTTTTTCTGTTCAATTTATTTACATTTTTGATATTTTTTTTTACTAGCACCAATTAGTGATTGTCCTGATGGAGTGAGGAACACCACTCAATACGTCTTCAATGGAGCACGGTGACCCACAGCACTGCGCAGGCGCGAGAGTAGTGCATGTCAATAATCGGCCATACACAGGAGGGGCGGCAATTTCAAAAGAGAGGGGCGGGTATTCCAGGCAGGGGTCAGCGAGGACCACATAGAGCAGACCCTCCCAGACCTTTTCATCGGTCATTTCTTTACAGCGCAAGGCAGAATAAAGGTGTATTTCTGAGGTATGCAGGGGGATGTCTGGGCACATAGAGGGGTTACAGTTACCCCAATTACATCATGTTACAGCTGGTGGGCACAGTTTAGAATGCCCAAAGGGGATGACAGGTTCACTTTAAAAACCATTATTCTTATATGGACACTAAGGGTATTGTGACCGCCAAAGGTACACATAGGGTATTATTACTTTCTAGGAGAAAAATGTGGACATTTTCCTAGGGCACTTGCACAGAACATTAATATTTTCAAGGCGGCAATTTTACCATCTAGCAGGCACAAAGGCGGCATGTATACATGTAAGAGGCATAGTGGTGGCATAATTATGTGGTGCAGTAGGAGGAGCTCTGTTACTTTGCCGAACAGCCAGCGCAGTTACAGGAGGGACACATACAGCAGCAGTGCTTCAGTATTGTGGTTATCACCAGGGTAAGGAGCTTTTGAAGGTTTGTAATAGATGAGGACAAAGTTCAAAATGTGAGAAGTCAGATGTGACTTTGTTCTAATCTCTGCAGATGAGTTGTGGCTAGAAGAACTTATCATGATGGTCTGGGCCAGATGGAAAAGTGAACAACCTTATAACAAAGAACATCGTCTGTATTGTACAGAAGAAGCATAGTGGATGGGATATTGTGGTGATGTGCTGCTATTTGATTTGTCAATTCTTTCTCTATGTTTATGGGATTTCATGAAATCCCATCCTCACTATGCTTCTTCCCACCTTAGCGTCTTTTCAGCTAAAGCAGCTCCGATTCATGTTAATTTCATGCTGTAGAGTCGGGAATGATCTCCTTTGGGTGAATGCAGGGAGAAGCTGCCCTGCACCCACCACAGATCATGGGCACAGGGTGGCTTAGTCCTCCGTGTGCTCACCTGCGGGTTCCCTCCAGTCCTGAGACAATCCGTCCAACACGCAGTGCCTCCGGATAGTGAGCACATACCCTTAGTCAACATCTGTAACTGTACTGTAATCTTCTGTGTGTTCTGCAGGACTGATATCTACCATTATATAATCACCATATAGCTGTAATATTGATGTAGGCCTTTGTATAGAGATTTATTTCCAGTAAGTGGGCGGTCATCTGTTCCCCTGTAGCCATGATTAGACGATGCCACCTGTGAGGCACCGCCGGCATGATCCGCATGGCCGGGGTACATCACATGTAGGATCAGAGGATGATCCTGTGCACACTGGCCGGTTTTCCTGTGATGATAATACTGTGTGAACCAACCTGAACACAATGAGGTTGCAAGAGCCTAATGAGCGGCAGTGAGAGTGAGAGGAGATCGAGGAGTCCATGAGGAATAGGATGTGATGAGTGAGTGCTGACAACCCGGAACACAGGGGTTAACCTGAGCTGTGTGGAAGCTGATGATTAGCAGCTGAGGGGGTGTGTCCATGTGGGAGTGGCTGGCACGATAAGAGCTGGCCACCTGAGTGATTGTGAGATTCATTCATTCTGGAGGCTGTGATCCTGGAAGCTGAGTTGAGTCAGATGGAAGCTGAGACCAGCCTGAGTGCAGAGCAGTCCAAGGCTCTGTGTGCATGACATGATGGGAGCATGCTAGCTCCATGCCGGTGCCGAGGTCCGTGGTCGTGTCCGCACCTAGAGGGGAAGCCGTGGTTGACCCGTGGACGCTAGACCGGGCGTGGGTGAAACACGCCCGGGAAAGGAGCCTGTGGGGATGCCTGGTGGAACCTGTGACCCAGGTAGCGAGACCCGGATCCGTGCCCGGTAAGAAAGCAGTTCCCGAGCGATAGTGTGAACTGTGCACCTGGTGTGCGTAAATCATGTTAGGCGAGTATAGACCGCCCTTGGGACCGACTCAGTGGAGTCCGTTAAAGGTCCTGATGAACCGGAATGTATGTAGCCCGTGGAGGCAATTGTATGTAGTGTGCCAGGCGGGCATAGACCGCCTTTGGGTCCGAGTCAGAGTACTCAGTTAAGGGACCCGATGAACTATGTGTATGAGGGCGTAAGTAATGGCCCTGAATGAGAGATGATGACCTATGTAAGACCCATGTATAATAATGTGGAGAGACAGTGACCCAGCGAGTATGGATGATGTTGGAGGCGTTCCGTCCTTGGGACGAGAGGGAGGCTTGCCCTGCTGCTTGCAGAGGGTACCCGTCCCTCAACCACGACCTCTAATGGGGTGAGTGTGCCTGTGGTGCCAGAGACAGGGGTAAGAGGGCTCCAGTAGGTAACGGATGTAGAGGTTCCCATCTCCTATGGTTTGCCAATCCCTGTAATGGGCCATGGAGGGGCCACAGTCCATGGATGTGGGCTGTGAGCAGGTGTGTGATCCATGGACGTTTGAATGATGGATCACATACGGTGTGTAAGGTCCCGGTCAGGCAGGATTCCTGACTACGGGTGAATGTATATCATCATGCTGGGGGACTAAAGCCAGGCGGCAGGTACCGCCATTGGGACCCACAGGGCCCGTGGAGGCGTATGTAACGAAGGTCAGAAGCAGGGGTTAGAAGGGCTCCCGTACTGGGTAACACGTGGTTAGGCCTGAGGCCGCAGCCCCGGGTTACTAGGGTTTGCCAATCCCTGTTATGAACCCGGAAGGGTCATCATCGTACTGTAACTTATGTATAGTGTAAGTAGGCCGGAGGCCGTAGCCACCCGGGAGCTGTTAGTAGAGCTCCAATGGGGACAGAGATGGTTACAGGTCCCGGGTTACTATAAAACGTTATGTGCAATATAAGTGTTATGTGATGTTAAATGTAAATGTATGGTGTATTTATGTAAAGTGTTGTTAATCAATGTGATATGTGTGAAACATGCTACCCGGGTTATGTGATTAATATGTGAAAATAAACGGGTAGACATTGGTTAACCTTATAAACACGTGTTCTTGTAGTTTTGCAAGCGGGTTCCCCGGTTGCTACCTCACACACCATAATTGTTACCACGGTTAGCTAATTATGGGAGACACTTAGACATTTCACTCCCCCATGAGCTGAACCCCTATCTACGCCTCTAGTAATATTGATGGAAATAATGAGAGAATGATAAAGAACAGAATTTGTACATTTCTGTAATAATGTATCTATATCTTCTCAAAGAAACTTCTACGCTCCAATCATTAATAAAAAGAACGTCACCTTTGTTTTGTTCCTATTTTTTCAAAGCAAACATACTAAAATATAAGAGAAAGATTTTTTTTCAATTCAGAATAAATCATATTAAATAGTAGTAGAGCAGTAAAAATATAACATAAAGAATATTTGTTTTCTTCCATTAGACTGATTAAATGCAATGCTGACAGATCTGAATATAATGTTTATCTGCTTTATGAGTTACTTGGTCTAAACACATTTGTAGGTCTTATAACAAACAAATGCATGTTCTCTCCATTTGGCGAAGAAAACTTATTGGTATCTAAATTGTTCTGCTCTGAAATAAAAAATGAGCACTATCTGTATGGTTTGTCACCGAATTGATGGTGCATTAGATTCAAATGTGCAGAATTCTCTCCATAAACCTATTACATTTTGTTACATTATAGTTAAGGGACAATTTAACCTTTAAAATAAATCATTTTTATTTTCCTTTTGGAAACAAAAACACTTTTCTTTTTTTATATGTTGCTGCTTTTATTCTTTTACTTCAGTCTATGCCAACTGTAATTTAATCCCTAGCAGAGACTGAATAGCGGAAAGCTCTGAAACCATGAAAAAGACTTACAATCACTATAATCCAACCATCTTGACTATAAATGTTTACCGTCTACCTCTTTATGACCATACAAGTATACAAAAAAATAACATTTTTTAGTCTGTAAAAGTTTAATAAATACCTCTCAAATTCAGGGATACGCATTCACTACTATGAATCATTGTTATTGAATGTATTTATATGTTAATTTAGGGCATTTTAGTCTGCAGCTCTGTGTATAAAATAGTGAATATAAAGAACATCCAAAATAATAGACAAAATGTAGACAAAGTTTAAAGCAAAAAAAGAGACAGAAATGTTCCTTTTTTTTTACTATATGTAAGCAATGGTCGCAAATGATAAATAACGGGATTGGAAAGAGTGCAGTTGTAGTAAAGTTTATTTTAACAGAGAATACACAAAACTGGGATATCACAGCATAAAAAAGTCTAATGTGACATCTAACTTAACTTCATCAATGACGAGTGATGGGCGAACCCGAATTGTAAAGTTAGTAGTCCATACCGGACACCTAGTGGCCATGTACAGACACTAAACATGGAGGGAAATGCTGCAAAGAAGCTACTGTATATACTCGCGTATAAGCCGAGTTTTTCAGCCCAAAAATTGGGCTGAGAAGTTCCCCCCTCAGCTTATACGCGAGTCATTACATTACATTACAGCCGGAAGATGCTGGATGAAGCCGGAGGAGCGCGATGGCAGCGGCGGGGACGGCGGCGACAGGACAGTGATAAGTATAATGATCTTACTTTACAGGTTTACGGAGCATGGGGGGGGGCCCTGGATACTGATGGGGGGGGCGCCTGTATACCTCTGGGGCTGCTGCTGTATATACCTCTGGGGCTGCTGCTGTATATACCTCTGGGGCTGCTGCTATATATACCTCTGGGGCTGCTGTATACTACCACTGGGGCTGCTGCTGTATATACCTCTGGGGCTGCTGTATATACCTCTGAGGCTGCTGTATACTACCTCTGGGGCTGCTGTATACTACCACTGGGGCTGCTGCTGTATATACCTCTGGGACTGCTTTATACTACCACTGGGGCTGCTGTATATACCTCTGGGGCTGCTGTATACTACCACTGGGGCTGCTGTATATACCTCTGGGGCTGCTGTATACTACCACTGGGGCTGCTGTATATACCTCTGGGGCTGCTGTATATACCTCTGGGGCTGCTGTATACTACCACTGGGGCTGCTGCTATATATACCACTGGGAGGCTGCTGTAACACTGCTGAGGCCTGTATATACCACTGGGGAGGCTGCTGTATACCACACTGCTGGGGGCTGTATACCTGTGCTGAGGTCCACCCTAGGCTTATACACGAGTATATACGGTACTACTGAAAGTAATATACAAGAAGAAAAGATTAGTTTGGGCCATGAAACACAGGATGGGGAAATAAGATGTGCAAAAATTTGTACTGTGATCTGATGAGTAACAATTTGAGATTTTTTGGGACAAATAAAAATGTGAGATGCAAAACAGGTGAGCGGTTGGTTTCTAAATGCATGCTGCCTACCATGGAGCATCGAGGGGCAGTTGTCATTGTGTGGAAGTGCTCTGTTAGTGTTACAGGTAGTGATTTATTCAAAACACTGTAACCCAGAGTGGTTACCACAGTCTTCTGTGATGACATGCCATCCTATTTTGCTTGACCTCAGTGGGTATCATATAATTTGTGTTGAAACAAGACAATGACCAAACCACACCTCTAGACTATGTAAGGGATGTGTGACTAAGATGGCAAGGGATGGAGTGCTGTGTCAGATGACATGGTTTCCACAGTCACTTGATCTCAACCCAAAGTAGATGGTTTGGGATGTGTTAGACAGCAGAGGGAAGATAAAGTAGCTAACAAAGTCTCAGCACCTTTAGGAACCCATACCAAACTCCCTACCAAACTTTTTGAAAGCCACTTAAAGTGACTACTTGAAGAGGCTCTAAAGAGAATGCAAGGTGTGTATGAAGAGTAAGAGGGTACCTTATGCATATTCTCATTTGTTTCACATGTTTCTTTATTCCTTATTTCCATACTTACTCATGGTTTTGCCGCCTTCAGTGTAAATCTACAAGGTGCTCAATAAAATAAATTCAGGAAAACCATGATATAAATAGGTGTGTCCAATCTTTTAACTGGTACTCTATATAATTCTGAAGATTGCTTATTTTCATGATACCCACACCGCTGTGAGCAGTACGATGGCTCAGTGGTTAGCACAGTTGTTATGCCCCATGCTGCACGGCTGACCACTTCTGGGCTGGTAGGCTGGTCACCATGCGGCTCTATTCGAACCATCTGCCCTGCTATGACTTCAGGGTCGGTCTCCACTGGGCAGCGAGACTGATGTCTATTATGCAGTCCCTCTAGGTCTGCCCATCCCCATGCTCTACAAAATTCAGCTGTTACTCACCTTGCCTGTGTTCCCATGCTGCCTGCATCTGCTTCCTTCTCCTCTCAAAGCCTGCGTCCTCTGAGCAGAGCTTCTGGGAGCATGCTTGGGTGGCGCGCACCACACTCTGCTAGTATTTAAAAGGGCCAGTGTACCATTTTTTTATTTTGCCTCTCAACCTACTGTTGAGAGGCTATACAAATATAAGACACCTTCCCCTTAAGCATGGTCCCTGAACAATGTTCCCTGTCATTACTTATGTTGGTCGTTCTCAGGTCCCCAGTCCCAATCCTTGTCTAGTTCTTGTTCCTTGGTACTGCTCCATTTTACCTATACATTGTTTCCCCTTAGAGCCTGCTTCATCTGCAAGGAAGCTTCTATGCTAGCACAGAACCTGCTTTATCTTCACTGATACCACAATGCTTGCTGAAGATAGTTTCACCCGCACAGAGTATGCTACACCAGCACCTAACCAGCTACAATGGTTTCTGCCTATAGTGGTCCTGCTACTCCTCTCTGCCATTCCCTGGTCTGCGGTGAGCTTATTCCATGCCATATGTATACTCTGCTCTTGACCCTGCTACTCTGGTTCCAATTGCTGCACCTCATTTAAACAAAAATCCAAAATTATGCAGGAGTTTCCTTAACCAGTGCAAACTGCACTTTAAGCTTCTTCTGCAACAATACTTTATCGATTCAGCCAAAGTGGCCTTCCTAGCCTCTTACCTGGTGGGAGAAGCTTTAGCCTGGATTAATCTCTGTTGGAGAGAAATGACCCAATCATCTCCCATCTTTAAGACATTTTAGAGACCTTCCAAAAGATATTTGATGAGCCTGATCGAATTGATTCTGCCACCGAAGCCCTGTTCAGTTTTAAGTAAGTGATCTCACCTTGGGACAGTGTGCCATCCAGTTACATATGCTGGCATCTGAGGTACAGTGGGCTAATGAGCCCCTGATTGGGGCATTCGGTGAGGTTTTTCCAGAAAGATTAAGGATGAACTGGAAGGGTATGAAATGCCTACCACTCTGAATGATCTCTTTTGTCTTGCCATCCAGATCGATTTGAGGTTTCAAGAATGAACCAGGGAGAAGATTCGGGAGAGGAGACTCCCTCATCTGGCACCTTCTTTGCAGAGGTCTCTCTTCATGACCCTCAGCTCCTGGCTCTCCGGTTGCTCCAAAACCTATTGATGTCGACCACACCAAGATGGCTGATTATCGGCAAAAGGAGAGGTTCGCTAATACAAGCTTAGGACTGGTTTTCTCCAACACATCAGTAAGGGACACAGTATGCATCGCAGATCTACACTTCCAACCCGGGTTACATCAAGTGTTCAGCGTAGAAACATTAGCAGCAGCAATGTAAGTGCCAGAAGCCATTTCTTGAAGTCCTTTGAAAACATTTTTCAATCAGCCCATGAGTACAAGTCTGACACCTAGTGAACAGATGGAGAGGATGGCGCAGAAATATGTAGAGCTCAATATCCATGTTATCAGAGGGATATTTGGACCCTTTGGCTTCAAAAAAGGAGGAGTGGCCTCAGCTCACCAGTCATGCCTTGGAGGTTTTGTCATGCTCGGCAGCCAGTGTTCTCTGAGAACACATCTTCAGCGCTGCTGGTGGTGTCCTGACAGATAAGTGCATCTGACTGTCTCCTGAAAGCGTACACTGCCTAATTTTTATCAAGAAGAACAAGTTATGGATCTCCAAGGGCTTTTCTACCACAGTGGCAGACTTGGCAGAGTAGGTGATGTTGTACTTTCCAGTTTATTGCAATTATCTCGCCATTCTACATTTTTTATTCTGGGTCAATTGATGTCACTTTGGTGGAGTTTGTCTGTTTTCTAAATTTAACAAGGCTTTGTAAGTATGATACCTACAAATTTCACTCATTCCTCCGTTACTCATGAATGTTTAACCTTAAAATGCTAGGCTAGCCCCTGTTCCAGACCTTGTGCAATGTATGAGGCAATCATAACTCTTTAGAAATATACCCATTCCAACAATAACATTAATCAAAAAGTCTCCCTAGAGACAAGAAATGTCTAAAAACTCACAATCTTTATTGAAGAGCTTTTTAAAAACGTCACAACATCGAAGCAATTTGACCATCGAAGGTGAAGCTGTTGTGGGTTAATATGAACTCAAGCAGATCAGTTCAGACATCTCAGGGTCCGGGTTACTCCCTCTCAGGAACCATCGTGTTGCTTGAATACCGTCCCTATGCCTGATCAAGGTATACAGTGATTCTACATCAACTGTTACCTAAATGGAATTGCCAGACAACAGGATACCTTATAATCTTTGAAGGGCTTCTGTCGTGTCTCTAATATACGAGGGTAAAGTTCTTGCCAATGGTTTAAGGTACTCATCAATCATCATAGAAATGAGCTCACAGAGGCCCTCGTTCCCTGAGACAATAGGTCTCCCTGGGGGTCCACGATGTTTTTGTGGACCTTGGGTAAGATGTAAAAAGTAGGCAGTGTTGGATTCAACTCCTCAATTGTCTTCAACATTTCTTTCGGGATTATACCTTCCTCATAAGCCATAGTAAACTGAGAACAACTGTGTAACTTTACCCATAACTGTGTGAGTAACCTTATAGCCCATCTCCTCAGTAAACCGTGAGGCACTATGCTATGTATATCACACCTATCTAAGTTCCAATTGGCTATTGTATTTTTGTATTTTTCTATATTTCTCTATGTATTTCTCTAATTTGTTTGTGAAAGTCGATGTTGTGACGCTTTTAAAAAGCTCTTCATTAAAGATTGTGAGTTTTTAGACATTCCTTGTCTCTAGGGAGCCTATTTGATTCTTGTGCAATGTATGCAAGCTGCGCCATTCTACAATTTTTATTCTGGGTCAATTGATGCCATTTTGGTTGTATTTGGCCCAAATTTTTCACAAATGTGAAGACTCTTTTTTGGGTCTCCTTACCTGTTTCGGGGAATTTAGCAGTGCTCTATGAGCACTATGCCTACACCTGAAGCTTGAAATACTTGGCCATGTCTTGTCCCATGCATCCATAATGCATAGTGATGAAAATTTTAATTCTGGAAAGTAGATGGCTCTTTTACTGGTGTCTGGCCCTAATTTGGGCTGTGTTTGGTAGCTTTTGGGTTCCTTTGAAGGTATTTTCTAAGCCCTTCATTTTACCTCCTATTTCAATGGGGTTTGGATGTACGGCAAACTGTTTATCGAACTTGCTAGTTGAACATTACTCATTCAGCGAAACAAACCGAATTTGAACTTCCAAAGGTTCACTCACCTCTACAGTAGTTTTGTCCAAGTTTTGGTTATTCTTTAAATGCTCAGTGAGATATTGATTAAAGACTTACTTTTCAGAGGGCATGTACTAAATTATGCTGAGTACTGAAAGTATATTTTTTTTTAATCTATCTCACAAAACAAAACTGCAATATAACTTGCGTAAGCCTAAAAAAACATGCAAAGTGGCTACACATAGGTTCAACCATATATGAAAATGCAGCTCAGCAACAGCATGCAGCATGCAGTATGGTCGTGCAGTGTATGTTTTTCAGAAGATAAATTGGACAATTAAACAATTGCTAAATATAATAATAAAAATACCAAATCATTTTATGATTTTAGGGTGATGGGAAGACAGACCAGAAAGGTCACCAGTAAATGAGTTTTGTTCTATATACTATTGTGTCCTTTTATCTACAATCTGTGCTCACAGTACTCATTAAATAGAATAGGTTATGAATACTAAATTATATGCAGCAGGTCTTAGTATAAAGAAAGATTACAATAAAAACAATGTTTGTGCTCTGAAATAATATTAAATATAAATAACCTTGCTGCGGTCTGACAATCTCAAAAATGGCAAAAAAATGTCTACCACAGAAAACTACAACATACACTAAAATAGATTTTCTTAATTCAAAATATTGCCTTTAGTAACATTGTAAATGGCTTCATGATTGATAGTGCTTAAGATATTGTTCTGCCTTGGGCTTTGTGATCTAAAGCCAAGCTATAAGATATATAGTTTATGCTTATTTTAACAGCAAGCCATCAATAATGAGCAAATATGATTGACCCAGGTGATACTCTGAAGGTCTTGTAGTCTTTAGGTTGTAAAGATAAACAGGTTAAGTGTATTAGACAAAGAAGTATAGAAATGCAGTATATTTAGGCTTCACGTGGCCAGTAACCATGTACGGTTGAAACCGATGCAATTATTTTCTTATTCGGACAAAAAAGTTGTGCAGATGTTTTTGCTCTAACTTAAAAAAATGATTACTGTTGGATCCGTTTGCTAAAACATTGAAGTCGAGGTGATGAATTCAGTTTTAAAGTTAATCATTTTGAAAAAATCTAACTTTTTTTGTACTGGATTTTATTAACATGAACAGATTCTGGACATGTGAAGTGAGCCTTAATGTGTTCTAGGAACTCTTGCTTCATGGTAACTCTACACTGCTGCACACATAATGCTCATTCACTGGGTTAAATAGTCTTTTAGTTTGACCAGAAGATCATAGTTCTCAGCAGCACATCATCCTGTTGAAACAGAACTTGTGTTGCCAAGAATTATGGCAACCTATTTACACCAAGCAATTTATTATAGACTAGCTGGGTGCCCGATGCACATGCATCGGGATTCTAGCAGAGCGAGTCTCTGACTCGCAATGGCCGCTTCGCGGCCAATGCTTCGCGCTGCTAAGGCGACTCGCCATGCCCGCTGCGCGGGCATAGCGAGTCGCCTTAGAGCTGCTCGCAATGGCCGCTGCGCGGCCAATGCTTCGGGCGTATCCACATGACCACGCTAACTCGCAGCGTGAGCGGACTCAAAAGGGCAAAAAACCCATTCGTGATTATATAATAGATTAATCAGTGCGCACATGAAGCATGGTATGCCAGTGTCATTAAGCTATGTGATGTCTGATGACTGGCAAACCTTGTTTAAGGCTGTTTATGTCAGACAGTGTTAAAGAACCCCTATTCTTTTGATAACTTGATTTTGGAAATAGATAGTAAGCAGCTATCAGCTCTAATATAACCTCAATTATGTCTTTGCTAGACCTCTGCCGTGTTATGTAAATCCAATGGACTTAATGAACAAGCAAGTAAAACCTCAAAGTGTGCTTTCTCCAAAAGCAGATTGGGAGAATTGTGAAACAGCTTCACTAACCCAACCATTCACCATTCACATTAGACAGCTGTCAGCCATACAATGGATCTGCCAATCGCTTAGCTTTGCTGAGTGCTCTGGTGCTCTCTATGGGAGCAGCATCGCCAAGCGACTTATGTCCAGGAGTCCAAAATCAGACATGCTGAATCATTACCTCCCTCAACAATCAGCTGTCAAGGGTCAAGTGTCAGCCAATCGCAGCATGTTCAGTCAAAATTAGTCTCATGTGTATGTGGGCTTAATGCTTTAAATTTCTATTTGTTATCTGGTTCTTTTTATGACTTGTATAAAGGGAAACTTTCATCTCCTCAAATGTTATTAATAAAGGGTCATGCATTAAAAGCATTACATAGTTGTACGGCTATCTTAAAGATTTTGCTTTGTAATCTCAAGACAAGTAGAAAAGAAGGAAAAATCCAGGAGGAACCATACATCCAGAATGTATTAAAATATAACTTTTATTAAAATAGGTATAAAAATCCAGATAATAATTAGACTGACAGTTCCATCAAGCAGTCATTGGCTGGACTATGCATTTCGGCTGTTTAAGTCTTCATAATGGTCTATGTGTACGCCAACCGGTTCACTGAAGAAGCACATCAGGAAACATTTTTCTTATGCAATAAACCCGACAGCTGTATTTATATCTGCTGTGTCCAAAGACTTTGCTGCAAAACACAAAGGGAACCTGTCAGGGTTCAAATAAATGGGAACTGAAAAGGTAACAAGAGCAACACGGAGAGGTAATCACACACGCAAACTCCTTAATAGATAAAGTAAGTAGTTATTCACACTGATGCCTGTGGATTAATTAGCAGGCAAGATTTATTAGTATAATATTAATATCCATATGCTGAAATCTTATATTTCTCTTTAAATACTGATACATACTGTGAGATATTTTAGTTTAGATCATAAGTAGAACAGACTCTTATATATTGTATGCCTTTTTATGTGTCTCACTCAGATATATTTTTACATTGAGTTTATTACCTTGTCAGTTGATGATTACAATGTAATTTTATAAAATAAGGTATATATATATTGTTAATATGAATTTGACTTATCATTAATCTTTGGATCAGTATTTTTAAAATAATGACAACCTATATGCAGTCTACCTTTATTATATCCTCTCCTTTTCTTTTAAGGGAATGTTTTAAATTGAGAAGAGCTACCGTACTCTCCATTATAATTGAGTGAACACACCCTATGATTCCACAGGGGTAAAGTTTTTATATATAGCTGCTGATCTGTGTGCCTGAAACGTTTTCCTGTGCGCTCAGTAAAAATGCGTGCGTTCAAATGCAACCAAATTTTGCAATGCATTTTTACCGCGTTTGCATTCAATGTAATATACAAGTCTATGGCTGCGTCAACGCGTGTGTTTTTACTGCATTTTATGCGTTTTTGAACCTCAAAAAATGCATTGCATCCAAACGGAGGAAAAACGTGATGTGAATTTAGCCTTAGGAAGTGTCCGCAGGGGCAAAGGCAGCGGTCACTATCACAGCCTCTGTCCCCTACATTGCCGGCTTTGATCAGAAGTCTCGAGCCAACAGTTGACCATACTGTCTATGCGCATTGTTAAGAATTTTTGGATAGAGAGATCAGTGCCGTCCTGAAGTCACATCAAATGCTGGGGTGGTGCTGGTCTCTGCATGCTGGGTATTGTTACAACACACACTGGCAGTCGCTTTCCTGCTGGCTCATGACTTCTGGAAAGAATCGATGAGTGAGTGCACTGTGTATTTTGTAGTGATAAAAAGTACTGAGCATGTTGTTGGAAATAACATCAGACACATGTTCAGTGGAATAAGGACTAGAGAAGCCCCTGAAACAGAAATCACTGATGACGCTTCATTTAAGGGAGGGCGCCGAGGCTGTGGTATTGACCACCACCTTTTCCCCTTAGGACGCTTCGTTTCAGTATCCCAGTATGCTATGCAAATCTCAAATAAAAAAAAGTTAAGCGGTTAGATAGTCTAGTGAGTGAATGGTATGGATATTATATTTAAACTATTTTACAATGGAGATTATATTATGACATTAAATAGATAGGCATTGAGGATTAAAATTCTTTCGTGTTTCAGACCACCCCTTTAAGATCGGATGTTCCATTGAAATGTATCATACTAAAGCAACATTTCTGTGGGACATAAGAACAATTTAGAATCCAAAATCAGTAAACAGTTGCTCCAATTATTGCAAGAGATCACATTTTTTTATATACTGTAGAATATACATTCATTTGGGTTTCCTGCATTCTTTTAGAGGCAGTATGGGGTAATTTATTTATACTATATAGTAATTAATAAAAATGACATGTCAAGTGAAGTTACTGATTTTTTATATAGGGGTTATGCTATTCTTAAAGCAATGTGTGAAGTGGAGAATAAATCAGTGCAAACCTACATTGATGTGTAGCATAAAATTGATATAGGTGTAGGTCAAATTCATATTTAGTATTTTGTTACAATCTTTCAGCTTTTAGCAATGAGATATTATACACTTGGACTTTGTACATATCATTTAATACTTTTGAGGATGTATAATATTATATTGTTAAATGTAGTCATTGATCTTAGAATCTGTTTTATATTGATTCAATGTTTTATCAATGTTGAACACAGTATAGTTTTCAAATACTATAAAAAAAAATCATATTTTTAAATATAAGTAAAGTAAAATAATTTTATTACCAGTAGCAAACACAATAAGATCATGACAGAAAGGCCATTACAGTGGAAGAGAACACTAAGTTTTCCTAATATCATTCTAAGCATGACTGTGACATATTGCAACATGGAATCGATTGGTCAAGAAAATATAGTTGAAATGAACTTGAAAATCCATCATGCATATTCTCTCTGGAGAATAAACACAGTCAGAGATTCAAAATAATTGACCTTTCCTGTCAACCAGGAAAATCAATAAAACAACAATAAGCGACAAAATATCACACTACAGAAAACAATTTTCTTTATATGAAATGGCTAAAGAAGTATGACCTTAATCTTATCATTTCCTTGACGATCAAACTCTGCTCAACTGTTCCAAACTTTTCTAGCTGTAAATATCTTCATTCATGAGCTTATTTATATGGGAGCTGGGCAATAATATAACAATATGTTAAATATTATTTTTACCAAAGTAACTTTATTTATCAGGTTTAAAGGTTCAGTCCAAGACCACCAACTTTTTTCCTAACTTCCTGATTTATTCCTATAATCTAAGATATTTTCTATTCCTAAAAAACTCCCAAGAGTCAGGCCACAATCAATACTCAATTACTCTTTCTTAAAAACACCAATTACAGTGATTAAAGGCAATGCCACACCGGCACACAGAACAGGTGACCACATGATAGTTGTACATACATAGTAAACATCACTTATTGTGCAGCCTGATAACATAAAAGTGTAATATCACCAATACAAAATGCCCCAAATCTGGGTGCATAACAGGCACACATAGGCACAAATTCATAGACAAATGTCAAATCATGGGTCCAAAGGATTTACCTGTCTGTGGCCGCCCCCTGACGTGTTTCGCAAAGGCTTTTTCTAAGGAGGGTGGTCATAACAGGGAAAACCGGTCCTTTTATATCGGAGTATGGAGTTTGCGGCGTCTTTCGTCACTTCCAGTAATCATACCAGATACCCATATGTCCCCTTTGTTGTTGCACGTTGCTATGCAACATGTAAGCATGCTGTCCATCCGTGATAGTAAGTGTGGTACGTCACTTCCGCACTTACATCACAATGTTTACACCACGGACCTGCCCGCGTCACTTCCAATCAGAAGACCGAAAGTTCTGCCCCAAGTGCTCTCCAGATTTACCTCCCCTATAGACCATATCTCAGTTGGTAGGCGAGGCAAGAGGACACCCACGTCCGCCCACCACCACAGGATGTCAGCACCACACATGGTTGCTACACATCCCCGGCGGCGAGCAGACTGCGTACGCCCACCAGCCACAACCCCCCCAAGGGCATATGTAATAAAAAATAATATTATAAGTGATAGCCAGCATGGTTGTCAAACTAGTCTGATTTTTTTTGTATTACAAGATACGTATAAGCCTTGACATAGGATAGCTGTGGGTAATTAAAGGCTCATGATCTTGGAATGTAAGGATTGTAATTGGATCAAAAAGTTGCTCAAAGTCCGCACCCTGAAAGTTGTGGTGAATGGCTCCTACTCTGACATGTCTCGGATTATAAGTGGCATATGTGACAACATGGACTTTTTCAATGTATGGCATGGGTTAAATTTCTTAAATTACCCAGACATGTTGATCTTTTTTTTTTGCTAACCTATGATACGTTAGTCATTGTTTCTGTCAGACTCTTCAGAGTTTCCCCATTGTTCAAGGTTGTGTATTGCTAATGTAATTATATCACCCCCTCTGTCAGAGATGGTCATGAATCAAAAAGAATTAAGTATGCAAGTTTTCCATTGTTGTGAGGATGTATATTGCTAATTTAATCGCCTGACCCACTTACATCTGAGCTACATACACTCAGAGGAGAATTAAGCATGCAGCTTGAAATCCAACCAGTAAGAAAACAGTTTTATTCCATCAATCCTGAAGAACCCAATGTCCTGAAATGAGTGCTCGGAGTATATAAGTGAGTCTGTGTCATTAACCAGGAGTTCACATGCTACATGGCTGTAATCTAGGGTCTGCAGACCTGGTTGGAAGGCCTTAACCTCAGCCTAGGAATTTCGATTCCGGTTGCCAGAACAACATAAAAGTTTCATAACTTACATGACCTCAATCTAGAAGTTACGGGTCCGATTGGAGGAGCACTAAAACTGGATTATATTCTGCTGAATATCAGCATCAACATCTAGGATTCAGCTCAAATATCACAGACTACATAAGGAAGATACCCAGGTGGGGACAATTCGTTCATCTGACTACTGTGAGGCACCGCCGGCATGATCCCCATGGCCGGGGTGCATCACATGCAGGATCAGGATGATCCTGTGCACACTGGCCGGTTTTACTGTGATGATGCTGTGTGAACCAACATGGAACACAAGGTTTAATGTGATTAGTGAGTGGCTCATGAGATCGAGGAAGCCCTGAGTAAAGGAATGTAATAATGAGTGATTGCTGACAGCCCAGGTGGGTGTGTCAGGTGGGTGTGTCCTGAGTAATAGCAGCCCAGCTGGATGAGTCAGTGTGGGAGTGGCAGGCACGATAAGAGCCCGTCAGCTGAGTGATTAAGAGATTCATTATCAGCCAGAGATCAGCCTGAGAGGATGGTGATCTATGAACAGCCAAAGTGCAGAGCCGTCCAGTCCAGGGCTCTGTGTGTAATGGAATAATGGGAGCATGCTAGCTCCATGCCAGTGCTTAGGTCCGGGGTCGTGGCAGCACCTGGAAGGGGAAGCCATGGCTGAACCTGGTGGATACTGGTCCGGGCGTGGGGTGAAACAAGCCCTGGAAAGGAGCCCGTGGGGATGCCTGGTGGAACCTGTGACACAGGTAGCGAGACCCGGATCCGTGCCCGGTAAGAAAGCAGTTCTCAAATGCTTGTGTGAACTGTGCACCTGGTGTGTGAAATGTGCCAGGCGGGCATAGCCACCCGAGGTCCGACTAGAAAGTCAGTGAGGAACCTGTGTTAACTATATGTGTATGAGGGCTTAGGTAATTGCCCTAAATGAGAGACGATGGCCTATATGTAAGAGCCATGTATAATGATGTGGAGAGAGAGTGACCCAGCTAGTATGGATGATATTGGAGGCGTTCCGTCCCTGGGGGACGAGAGGGAGGCTTGCCCGGCTGCTTGCAGTGGGTACCTGTCCCTCAACCACGACCTCTAATGGTGTGGGTGTGCCTGTGGCCAGAGACAGGGGTCACGAAGGCTCCTAGAAGGGTAACCATGGCTGATCCATTAGGGTGCTACTCAGACGCAGGGTACAGTCGTCGACCTGGAGACCTGCCATGAGATGAGATGGAGGTTTGGTGGCGACTGGTAGCCCGTACCGTGGTGAGTAGGCCATGGTGACGCATGGTTAGCCCGGATTCTACGGTTGACCAGGTCCCTGTTATGGTCATGGAGGAGCCACAGTCCATGGATGTATTATGATGGGCTGTGAGCGGATGTGTGGATGCATGGGATCCATGGATATTGTATGATGGATCACATGTGGTATGTAAGGTCCCGGTCAGGCAGGAATCCTGACTATG
The DNA here is from genome assembly GCA_033576535.1 of Allobates femoralis. Classification (NCBI taxonomy): domain Eukaryota; kingdom Metazoa; phylum Chordata; class Amphibia; order Anura; family Aromobatidae; genus Allobates; species Allobates femoralis. Next base: position 140,294,183 of record JARQOC010000003.1, read on the forward strand.
GGATATATATATATATATGGAGTCATCAGGCTGGGTGACTAAAGCCAGGCGGCAGGTACCGCCATTGGGACCCACAGGGACCGTTGAAGGGTATATAGCAAAGGTCAGAAGCAGGGGTTAGAAGGGCTCCTAGAGTGGGGAAACTGTGGTTGAACTAGGTGGGCGCTGACCTGGACGTGGGGTGAAACACGTCCAGGAAGGAGCCCCTTGGCAAGGCATGGCGTACCCGTGACTCAGGTTGCTCAATCCCTGTTCTGAACCCGGAGGTGTCATCATGGATAAATATACATATGGTGAACTGATAAATGTATGTGTAAAGTGTATATAGGCCGGAGGCCGTAGCCACCACGGGAGCTGTTAGTAGAGCTCCAATGGGGACAGAGAGATGGTTACAGGTTCCGGGTTACAATGAGACGTTATGTGCACTAAGTGTTATGTGATGTTATATGTAAATGTATGGTGTATTTATGTAAAGTGTATATAATCAATGTGCTATGTGTCAAACATGCTACCCGGGTTATGTTATTAATATGTGAAAATAAACAGGGTAGACATTGGTTAACTTATAAACACGTGTTGTTGTCGTTATGCAAGCGGGTTCCCCGGGTGCTACCTCACACTACAGACATTGCTATGCTCGGTCAGCTTCTTAAGCTTGTTGCTATTCCTTTCTCGGTGGGTGCCTGCCCAAAGCGGGGTGCTGCTGGATTGGAGTAAGTGGCCCTGGAAGCCCTGAAGGCATGAACATTCTAATCCCTGGTGAGCCAGTGAAAGGGTGAGACTCTGCTGCCTGTTACATTGTGTTTTGGTTGGTATGTGTTATATGCATTTGACTGTTGTGGATCCAATAAAGCATTAGCATTATGTGGTTCCTTCACCCTGTGTTGTCTGAGTAGTGTTTCGCCCATGGTTAAGGAGTTTGGGCATTCAGTTGGGATGAGCCCTGGTCTGTCTAAAGGCAGCCGGACCAGTGAAAGATTAAAGGTAGATGTGATGTTTTGATTGCTCGTTATTGCATGCTATTGCAATGCTGTGGCAAGCAAAAACACTTAATTTTGGCATGTGAACATTTTTACTGTTATGCAGTTTATAGATCTGATTAATTGATTTTATATTTCGATAGATCTGGCATTTCTGAACACACAATACCAAATATGTGTATTTTTCTAGTTTTTTTATAGTCTTATTTTCAACGGTGCAAAAGGGGGGTGATTTGAACTTTTGTGTTTTTCTATCATACTTTAAATTTTTGGGCTTTTTTGTTAATTTTTTACTTGGTCCACTAGGGGACCTCAGTGCTTCACAGTCCAATCGCTTCTCTTGTTTTCAGATGGGCTGCTGCACATTTGAAGACAGAGGAAATGATCACTCCCTGCAGAAGGTGTCACTGGATCATCGCCAACAAGAAGTGAATCAGGACAGCTTCTGGGGTCATTACAGGACCTCGTGCTGTAAAAGGGAACAGCACAGGTCCTGTGATTTGCTTCATGGGACCTATGATCACGACGAGGAACAGCGCAATCCTCGCCGCAGGGCAATGAATGACAGCGTGATCCAAAGGGTTGACAGCATCAATCAGATTGCAGATCTAATCCGCGCTGTTACACATCACATCTGCTGAGATCAGCTGAGGTGTGAGGTGAACATATAAACTCATAGCATGAGCTTGCATCAAAGGGTGGACTATAATGTAAATGTATGTCATAAGTTGTGAAGGAGTTAAAGCATGCAACACACATGCTTTGAAAATTCACTGTGTGACTGCAGACAGTCATCACAAATGAGGTCAACCTATTTAATGCTCCTAACCTAAATAAAAACATAATCAACTATTAACTTTTCAGACAGCATAAAACTTTATTAATATAGCTACCGTATATACTCGCGTATAAGCCAAGTTTTTCAGCCCATGTTCATCATACTGTAAACTCAAATCCCCCTCAGCCCCCATACTATGTCTATACACCTCCCACCTGCTCTCATCCCATACCATATCCTCAAATTTCCCTTCTCACTCCCCAAACTGTGTCTGCACTTATTACTTTCCATGAATGCTCACACATCCCTTTCCCCCTTGCACCCCATGCTGTGTTCTCACTTATCCAGTCCTTGCTTCCCATATTGTGTCCTCAATTTTTTTTCTCTCTTACATCCATACTATGTCCACACTCCCTGTACTGTGCAAATATGTTTTCTCTAATTCCTCCCCTTGCTCCTCAAACTGTGTTTGCTCCCATTCCACCCCTCTTCAATCTCCCTCTCTTGCTCCTCATATTGTCCTCAAACTTTCCCCTCGCTCTCCATGCGGTGTCATCGAATTCTCCTTCTCCCTCGCCTCTATTACAACTAAGCTTCAGTGGCTTAAGCTTCATGAGCGCGCTTACTGCACCAAATGTCTTTGTGCCTGGGCATCACCAGAGAATGATGTCAGCAGCTTGATCAGATTAACTGATCATGATACTGACATCACCCTGACATGGAAGTGCCAGTGGTCAGGGCTTCAATTATACTTGCATCTGAAGATTTGACAGCCATCTTGGAGAGCTGCCAAATTCTACTCTTGGGAGGCAAAGTGTAGCCACGGAGGGAGAAAACACCTGAGACTACCACATCAGGCGGCCTGAAGACACCTCCTTACGTCTGCACCTAGGGCATTTGCTCTGCATCCTCCCCCCAGATATACCCTTGATTTATTTAATAATGATCTAGAACAGGGGTGGGGCACTCCAGGCTACGAGGGCCACCAAGAGTGCAGGTTTTCCGGATATTATTAGTATTGCACTGGGTTATAATTGATTTACCTGCACAGGTGATAATTCCAACCCTTGTGCAATGCTAAGGAAATCCTGAAAACATGACCTGTTGGCAGTCTTGACACCTGGGTTCCCCAACCCTGACCAGAAAATGGGATTAATGGGGTTGTTTCTATTTGTGCACATGACATCTAAGTATTAATATAATGAAGTCTTTCAGATGTTTACAGGTTAAAGCAGACTTTGGCAATTGAGTGTTTTGGCATCCACTTGATAAATCAGGTTATAAGAGGCCGACTACTCAGGTCTCCAAATATGGTCTTCAGCCAGATCTTTAAAGTTTATTTTTTCTAAAATATTGGATCATGTTAGAGACACCTACACCGGGCTGCAACCATGTAGCCTAGTTTTGATTAATGGGTCCATTGGTACGGGCCATCATGAAGCAGAAGACAAGTTCTTTAAAAAATGACAGTTTTACTCATTCTTCAGGTGATTGTTTGGATATGTTGAACAATATCAGAAACAACATTCTTAGGACAATATTAAGTAATTTCCTGTCTATTTATATATGTAGCAATGTTTCACACCCTTTCCCTAATAGAACACATTAATAGCGGAATATTTTAGTAGACAACTTCTTTAATACAAAGACCAATGACAAAAAACAGCTGAAAAAGTACTTTCAATTATATTTCACAGAGGTTTCCCAGATATTATGTTCAAGTCGCAACTTTTACACTAAATTTACATGAAATCAGCTGTAATCAGAGAACATTTTGCCCAAGAAAAGAAGTCATTATTAAAAGCCAAAGTAACTTTGTTGATTTATAAAAGAATCACATTTCCTATTTTTTGAATATCAAACAATTTTGTGCCAATTCTATCTTTGAAGAGCGATATGTCAGCCATGACATGTTTATTTTGGCATTAAAGTGAAATAAAGTAACAGTCATTCGAATGCAGAAGTGGGAAGGTGGTGTTTTTCTTTTCTGTTTTCTCACTAAAGCCCAAAGTTGCTTTTAGGAATTATTAATGCCTTGCGCTACCTTATGCTCATTTTCCTTTTACTAGATATGACAGTTACATCTTTCTTTTCAAGCCCGGTAGCATGATCAGAATCAGTTTGTAACCTTCTTGACTGCCAACATCAATGAGACATATTCCTTTGGGTCCATGCATAATTTTTGTTTTATGTGTTTTTGCTTTAAGAATGCAAATAGGTAAAGTGAATATCCAACAAAAAAAAGATCCTGTCAACGTAGACCTAATAAAAAAGGAAATTTCTAAATGTGATTTTCTTAAATAAAATGTTATTATCGCTGCAAGGTATTGACTATACAGGGCCAGAGCTGTGTAATCCACCAGTGGCATTTGCGCACTGTACTTACAGATGATGTATGATTTATTTTGATAAATAACATAATCGTATTAAGCCGGCCAACTCAATAATAATCCTATTGAAGTATTGAGTGCTTAGAAGTAAACATCCTGATTAATTTGCTGTGATATATTTCACGGCAGAGTTAATAATGTGAACAAGTTGTACTTTGTATCTATGTACCTGGAGATAATCTGTGTCAATGATGATTAGTAAATACAATATTTCAGCACTTGATTGTCATGTCCTCGCTATTCCTCACATAAAAGCAGGGAATTACTCTGTGAAACTAGATAGCTTAAATGTCATTCTCGATTTAAGAGTCCACATACATCTTTATAGATTTTGAGAATGTCTTATTATATCACCCGAATGGGAAAAGTAAGGAATTAAATCATTAGCACCTATCGGAAATGGAAAGATCTACATTCTCATGGTAAAAGAAGCCTTCTGTATTATATCCTCTTATAAAAGCTATGAAAACAATGCACTCAATTCAGCATTTGTGTCAGTTTCCTTTTTCTTTTTGTCTTGTGCTGTTCATTAAAGTATTTTACATCACTTTCTCAGTAATGGCACACAGGGTCCATGAACTTTGCACCAATCAAAAACCCTTTTTAAAAATAATGTTTGTTTCACCGGAGTGTCATCAGAGTAAGCAGCAAGCTGATTAAGTGTCATCAGAGTAAGCAGCAAGGTGACTAGGTGTAATCAGAGTAAGCAGCAAGATGACTAGGTGTAATCAGAGGAAGCAGCAAGATGACAAGGTGTAATCAGAGGAAGCAAGAAAGTGACTAGGTGTAATCAGAGTAAGCAGCAAGGTGACTAGGTGTAATCAGAAAAAAGCAGCAAGGTGACTAGGTGTAATCAGAGTAAGCAGCAAGGTGACTAGGTGTTATCAGAGAAGCAGCAAGTGACAGTGTAATCAAGTAAGCAGCAAGATGATAGGTGTAATCAGAGTAAGCAGCAAGATGACTAGGTGTAATCAGAGGAAGCAGCAAGGTGACTAGGTGTAATCAGAGTAAGCAGCAAGGTGACTAGGTGTAATCAGAGTAAGCAGCAAGGTGACTAGGTGTAATCAGAGGAAGCAGGAAAGTGACTAGGTGTAATCAGAGTAAGTAGCAAGGTGACTAGGTGTAATCAGGGGAAGCAGGAAAGTGACTAGGTGTAATCAGAGGAAGCAGTAAGGTGACTAGTTATTAAAATATAACTTTTGATAGTTACCATTAATAACAACAAAAAGTGTAATTGCAAACAAAGGGTGTACAAATATAATAAATAGGAAGATAAAAGTGTGGAAAGAGATATTTCACAATCTGTTCCTATAGTGCTAAAACAAATGTTAAAAAACACCAGCACTCAGACCAATATCAAAGAAAATTCCTGTATAAATGGGTACAGCTGCAAGTAGAATAGAGGCTTTGTGTGACGGTCCATAAGGGCCTGTTCACATGATGTATATTTTGCCACTTATTTTGTGCGTATCAGCTGCACATACGCACCAGATCTGCACCAAATCTGCAGCAGTGTGTTTTCCCAGCAAATACCAATGGGTTTTGCTAATTCCTGTCCACATGGTGCCACTAAAATACAGATATGCTGCATATTTTAGGCTAGGGTCACCCATGCAGTTTTATTTTGAAATCCTTATCTGGTTTTGAGCTTTTAAAAAGCTCAAAACCGGAGCAGGAAACGCTCCTCATAGGAGCCCATTATGGTAACTGGATTGCTTTACAAATCGTCAAACTGACAATTAAGTGGGCTAGACCCACGAAACGCGTCCAGAAGCTTCTCTGGAGGATGTGTGATTTTTTATTTTTAATCATGAAATAAAAAGAATTTTTGTGGCACCGGATTCTACACCTTTATTCTATTGCTACTGTTGGTTACCAAGCCACCTTCCGGTTTGCCTGGGAGTCCTGGGAATATTAGGTTGTGGAGCTAATCCTTTTCTTGAATTTTCAAGCACATAAATATGGCCATTTTTATTTGCGAAGTATCTAATTTTTTCACAAAAGTTTTTTTCATGTTTTTCCAAGCAGCAATGCATGTTCACACCTTCCAGTTTAATGCTTACATCCTTTAGTCATTTTTCCCCCCTTGTTTGAGTGAAACTTTTTGTGATTATATATGTTATGATGAACTTGCACCTATACAGACCTTCAGTTTAGGAAGTTCCGGCAAATATTTATTTATATATTTTCTTTTTCAACAATTCCCATGTACTTTGGGACATGTGCTTTGGGCCATTGGTTTGCTGGAGGACAGTGGCATACTGTCCATAGAGGCATACCTCGTGGCCACACTGGGGGCCTCTGAGGCAGGAGAGCCTGACACCACTTGGCACCAAGCACCTCTCTCGACTGCAGTGCCAGCATTTGGGGCAAACTGTAAACGTGAGATAAATGCGCATAGGGTCTTATCCTTTTAACAAAGGGTTGTAGCGGTGTATATTAGGAACTGCTCACCTGGCTCGGTTGTGTTACCCACAACCGGTATAATCGCCTGTAAGATGGCTTGTAGAGAATGGCTGCTGCAGGGCCGCACCTTCACGATAACCGTGGAAACAGGAATGCTGTAATGGGACAAAATGCCGGATTGCCCGCGCTGCCTCCAGGAATCACCAGGAAACAAAGAGTTAACTGGGCAGATGTTTCTTTATTCTATCCTACGCGTTTCAGAGCCTCTATCCGAGCTTCTTCCTCAGGGAACATCTGAGGAAGAAGCTCGGATAGAGGCTCTGAAACGCGTAGGATAGAATAAAGAAACATCTGCCCAGTTAACTCTTTGTTTCCTGGTGATTCCTGGTGGCAGCGCGGGCAATCCAGCATTTGGGGCAGGCAGACTGGGCAGCCAACTAGTGAGCTCACCCCTTAGGGGCCCCCAGTGTGCCAGTCATAAACGACATTGTTAGTACCGAACTTGTACTATTTACATAAAACTCAGTACTATTAATGTAGTTTACTCGATTGCAGGACCCTTGGTGACATCACAGTCATATCACTCATCAAAGGTCTTGCACTGTACTGTGGGAGTCCTCAGCGCAAGGACTGAGGCATAGGAGTGGAGGAAAGTGCTCCTCAGCCCTGGCACTGGCATGCTGCAGGCAGGTGCCAGGCTGCAGATGGAAGAAGACACGGAAGAGTAGACCAGAGCAGCAGGGACTGAGGAGAGGTAAGTATTTATTTAAACAGTGAGCCAGAGGGCTATGGGAGGCAATAGGCTTTATAAAGGACAGGACTGTAGAGGCTACATTGAGGGCAGGACTGTAGAGGCTACAGTTTACTATACAAAGGGTAGGACTATAGAGGCTACATTATGCTATACAGAGGGCAGGACTGTAGAGGTTGTATTATGCTATAGAGAAGACGGGACTCTAAAGGCTACATTTTGCTATATGGAGGACAGGACTATAGAGGCTACATTATGCTATACGGAGGACAGGACTGAAGAGGCTACATTATACTTTACAGAGAACAGGACTGTATAGGCTACATTATTCTATATGGAGGACAGGACTGAAGAGACTACATTATGCTATACGGAGGACAGGACGGAAGAGGCTACATTATGCTATATGGAGGACAGGACTGTAGATGCTACATTATGCTATATGGATAACCGGACTGTAGAGGCATATGCTACATGCAGGACTTAAGAGTCTGCATTATACTATATGGAAGATTATAGTGGCTGCATTATATTATATTGAGAACTATGGAGGCTGCATAATATATAGAGGTTGCATTAAATTAAAGAGAGGGCTATGGATACTGCGTTATAATATATGAAAGCTGCATTATATTATATGGAGGAGTATGAGGCGTGCATTATAATATATAGAAAACTATAGGGAAGTACTATTTTATATCGAAAGCATGTGGGGCACATTATACTCTATGGAGGACTATAGGGGGTGCATTATACCATATGGAAACCATTGCTATATGGAAGGCTTTATGGGGCCATTCTTATATTTGAATTTCTTTGTGGAGTGCATTATAATATTTGGAGGGCTCTTTATACTTTATTCAAAGCAATGTGTGGCCCACTATACTGTATTCAAGCAATTATACAATGTGAAGGTATGTGGGGGACCATAATGCAGTGTATATGGAGTGATAGTATGGGCAATTATGTATGTATATCCATTATGCTGCATGAATAGCTGTATGGGGGGGTCACAGTTGGTGATTATACTTTGCTGGGGTCCTCATACTTTGCCTGGGTAATTGACGGGGGTACAGTAGGATAATCATACTGTGTGTGTGGAGGGTACTGTGGGGAAATTCACTGTGGGATATCATACTGTGTTGTCATTTGTTGTCATCGCACTTTATGGTTGCAATGAAAGAAAAATCCAGGGGCTTCAAAAAGAGCAAAATATTTTTTTAAGGGCTGCAAAGTTGTGAGATAAGCTCTTATTAGTGATGGGCGAATCCTAAATTACTCGGAATCGCTTGACTCTAGCGAGTCCGAGCCCGGGACTCGCTACTCGTTGCAAGTCTAGCGAGTCCAATGTTAATGAATGGGGAAGCGAGTAATAGCGAGTAGTGTGAGATTTACAAATCGCAGATGTGTCTCGGAAGCTTCAGTCTGAAGCAATCCTAGTTTTGTCATTTATTTGCATTGGACTCGTTTACTTTGTAAGTAATCGCTGGGAAACTCGCACAGATAAGAGTCCTGTCTGCTCAGTGTGCTGGCTGCCAGCTCCAGGGTCCTAGAGCCCGCCTGCTGCCTGATGTAGCAGAGCTGAGATTGTTCTCAGTCTGCTCATTCCCTGTGTACAGACATGAATGTCTGTGCACAGAGATGATGTAGCAGAGCTGAGATTGTTCTCAGTCTGCTCATTCCCTGTGCATAGACATCTATATCTATGCACAGGGGATGTAGCAGAGAGGACATCGCGTTTTGGACTGCGTCGGACGGAAGAGGATTTTTTTAATTAAAGATGGAGTCCCTAATGGCTTTTTTTTTATTTCTAATAAAAAATTTTCTTTGTGTTGTGTTTTTTTTAAAACAATTTAATAGAAATTCATGGCGGTCATGTCTAATATTGGCGTGACCGCCATAAATTTCGGGCTTAGGACCAGCTGATAATACAAAGCTGGCCCTAACCTCTTTATTACCCAGCGTGCCACCGCTACCAGGGCCGCTGGAAGAGCGGGGTTCAGCGCCAGAGGATGGCGCTTCAATGAACGCGCCATCATCTGGGGCGGCTGCGGGCTGCAATTTGCAGCGGGGGGTGCCCAGAAAGCTTGGGCATCCCTGCGCTGCGGATTCCAGCCCCAGCTGCTTAGCTGTACCTGGCTAGACATAGAAATTGCACGGAGCCCCACGCATTTTTTTTAAATTATTTCATGAAATTCTGAGATTCTGACTCTGACTCTGAGACTCTGACTCTGAAATTCATGAAATAATAAAAAAAAATGCGTGGGGCTCCGCGCAATTTCTATGTCTAGCCAGGTACAGCTAAGCAGCTGGGGGCTGGAATCCGCAGCGCAGGGATGCCCAAGCTTTCTGGGCACCCCCCGCTGCAAATTGCAGCCCGCAGCCGCCCCAGAAGATGGCGCGTTCATTGAAGCGCCATCCTCTGGCGCTGAACCCCGCTCTTCCAGCGGCCCTGGTGGCGGTAGCACTCTGGGTAATAAAGGGGTTAATACCAGCTTTGTTATACAAGCTGGTATTAAGCCCGAGATTCTTAATGTCAGGCCACGTTTGACCCAGCCACTAAGAATCTCCAATAAAGGGTTAAAAAAACACAACACAGAGAAAAATTTTTTATTTGAAATGAAAAAAAAAGTCATTAGGGACGCCATTTTTAATTAAAAAAATCCTCTTCTGTCCGACGCAGTCCAAAACGCAATGTCCTCTCTGCTACATCCCCTGTGCATAGATATAGATGTCTATGCACAGGGAATGAGCAGACTGAGAACAATCTCAGCACTGCTACATCATGTCTGTGAGCAAGCAGGCTCTAGGACCCTGGAGCTGCACAGAGAAGACAGCTAGACTCGGCTCGCAAAGAAACAGCAGTTATTTGCGAGTTTCCCTGCTATCACTGGCACAGTAGCCGAGTCTAATGCAAACACATGGCAATCCTAGTTTTGTCAGCGTTTCTGACAAAACTAGGATTGATATTGATTTGCATTGGACTCGTGCGAGTAATCACTGGGAAACTCGCAGAGTACCGAGTCCTGCGAGTCCCTTACTACTCGCCGAGTAACGAGTCCTAGCGAGTAGATTCGCCCATCCCTAGCTCTTATGTGACCCAGACAAATCTTATTCTTATTATTATTATTTTATTTTTTATTGTGGGGCCTAATTAGAAATTCTGCTATGATTTCTATATACGCCACTGCTGGAGGACCCATGATCTTTGACTCAAACCAAGTTTTCAGACACTGAATAGCACATTTTGTTCTAAAATCTTTCTGATTTCATGATTCATGTGATACTCCAGTACCAAATGCAGCAAAGCAACCCCACAGCATAATGGATCCTCTACCATGCCTTAACTGTTGATAGGGTGTTATTTTCCTTATATGCTTCATTGTGCAGTCTGAAAAAAGATGTTGCTCTGCATCGCCGCATTGTCAAACCAGTTTATTTTTGTTTCATCTGTCCACAGAACATTTTCCCAGAAGGATTATGGGTTGTCAAGGTACTGTTTGGGAAAGATCAGTCATTCATTTGTACGTCTTTTCTTCAGCAATCTTCCTTAGCCGTTGCTCATAAAGTTCTGCATGGTTTCATGTGTGGCATACAGTTACTATGACCTCAGGCTGTTCTGCAACACCTGCTAGGGCCGATCAGTTCATTGGGAAGTCACGGTGGCAGTGACCCAGCTTCTTGGCCGTGCAGTAAAGGGGAATATTTACAGGGGATAGTTTGTGACACCATCTGTAGTATTCGGCCAGGGTTGGCCGACGCTGCAGATTAAGACCGCTGGGGCAGATGGTGATGCAGCCAAGATTGTATTGCTCCCCATAGGCAGAGCGGGGGCCCCATGGATTGCGTGGACAGTCAGTTGCAGGGACGGAGCTCTGTTCGTGTAGAGGGCCACAGGACGTGAAAGGAGCAGACGCACACAGTTTGTAAAGTTCTTTACCTTTCACTTGCTGATCGGGCAAGGTCTGTGCTCCTCCAAAGTGCAGCTAGGCTAGTTCCCGGAAGATCAGGATTGCTCTGCCGAGACACCATTTGTGGCCTTCCCAGGTTACTATGGCTGCGCTGGCTTCTTGCCTCACCTGCCCTGTGCCTTCGTGAACAGAGTCCCAGGCTAATGACTGCGGGTCTTGTCGTGCGACTGCAGCGGCATGTCCTCTGACACTAGATTTAGCCACCGTCCTGCGGATTGTCCAAGGGTTGTGGCCACTGCTCCTACAGACGCAGTGGCCTTTGGTTTTCCAGTTCGGTACTTGGAGTACCCACACCAGATTAGGGCCGGTGCCCTCTGGCAACCAGTCCCTCCGCCTGACTGGAGTTGTGACTGGATTCAGGGCACACGGGTGGATCCCCCACTCTCGTGTCCCCTAGGACTCTTTTCGTCCTGCGTCTGCTCCGGACGCCTTCCTCCTCTCGACTCTTCAACCTTCTCTCCTCTAAACTACTGCTAACCCCCCCCTCCAGCCAGAAGATAGGGCAATCCCTCAAAAGGGTCTGCCCAAATCCCCTAGCCTGGAATTGGGATGGTGTTGTATGCAAACTATGTGTATCGGGATTGCAATCACTTACACCTGGGAACGGTGACACCACACCTGTGGAGGAGGTGCAGTATCACTGTGGCAACCAGCCACAGGGGTGCCACAGTTCCAGGTTGGCCTTCCGGTTTTTAAATGTTTGACATGGTGTTTTTTCCACAGTTCCCACCAAACTTTGAAGACATATCTTGTCAGTTTTCCTCTTTACCAAACATCCAGGGAGGTTCTTGACAGTTCCATGTTTGGCAAATTTTTTAATAATGTTTTGCACTGTTGAAACTGTGAGATGATCTTATACCCTTTGGAAGTCCTGTGTCTGGTAATAATGGCAGTTCTGATATCCTCAGACAGCTCCTTTGGATTCATCATTGTGACAAAGGAACAGGATCTAACAAGTGGCCTTTCAAAATATTGAAGTCATCACCCATTGACTGATTTATGTCACATGAGCACCGACAAATTATCACAGGTAATTCTCATTTTTGATTTACCACAGGCAAGTCAAAATATTTTTCCATATTAATTGTATAGGATACCAATAGTAAAAAAAAAGGGCGTTCAACTCACCTTAAAGGGATCCTTTCACCTCCAAAACGCCTCCTAAGCTACCAAAACATGTCCCTGCACCATCCGATCACTAATCTCACACTCCTTTTGTCTCCTAAAAGCATCCTGTGAAAGTGGAGAGAAACGTTTTAATACTCACTCATGAGTGATTATAATTAGCAGGGGCCATATTCTTTAGTCACCAGGGGGTGTTGATTAGCAGCTCCAGGATCCACCCTCTTTCTGTCTATGCTGCTGTGATGTGCAGCTGAAGGCAGGACTAATGATTTGTATTCTGTGAGTGATAGAGAGGGGGGAGGGTAAAGCCTGTACATCACAGCAGAACACACAGAGACAGGGTGGATCCTGGAGCTGCAAAACAGCCCGCCTTGGTGACTAAAGAATAGTCACTGCTAATTATAATTACTAATGAGTGAGTATTAAAACGTTTTTATGCACTTTGACAGGATGCTTATAGGAGACAAAAGGAGTGTGAGATTAGGGATGGGATGCTGCAGGGACATGTTTTGCTAGCTTAGGAGGTGTTTTGGAGGTGACAGGATCCCTTTAATTGCTCTTCGCTTTACCTTCCCATATAAATACGGTGCAAGGAAAAATCCCTGTTTGACAGGAGGGCAGTCTTGGAAATAGTGGAATCCAGCAGCTCGGAAGCTTTGTAAAAAATCAAGCCTTTATTTCAATTGATTAAAAACGCATTACAACGTGCAAATTATAAGCATGAGGGACTGGCTTACGTGTTTCGGGTACTGCGACCCTTACTCATAGCACAATTTACAATGAAGCATGGATGTGTTTTATAGCTACATGACCCAGGTTCGTCACTCCCCCTCCCCATGTGAGATATAATTAAATAGTGCATTTGGACTTGAAATTAAAGCTTGATTTTTTATATAACATCCGAGCTGCTGGATTCCACTATTTGCATAGGATGCCAATACCAGTGTTACGGCAAGCTGTAGGTTTCCCTATTTTTCCCTCCCATTGTATTTTGCTTTAAATTGTTGTTTAGCATTTGCTCTTTTGTATTCAACACGAGTCTCTAATAGTGATGGGCGAGTCCTAAACTACTCGGAATCGCTTGACTCTAGCGAGTCCGAGCCTGGGACTCGCTACTCGTTGCGAGTCTAGCGAGTCCAATGTTAATGAATGGAGAAGTGAGTAATAGCGAGTAATGTGCGATTTACAAATCGCAGATGTGTCTCGGAAGCTTCAGGCTCTATCTGCTACAATAGCTAAATCATGTTTAATAGGCTCCCGCTGTCACAGCACAGTTAACTCTCTGCTTACCGGCGCTGCAACAAGAAGAAGGAAGACAGAAGACATAAGAGAGAAGAAAGAAGAGAGAAGACCTGGGTCTGTGGAGGGATATGTGGTGGTAATAAAGTTGGAGTCCCTAATGGTGTCTGTGTCTTTATTTTTAATAAATAATTTTTCTCTGTGTGGTGTTTTTTTTAACCCTTTATTGGAGATTCTTAGTGGCCGGGTCAATCCTGGCCTGACATTAAGAATCTCGGGCTTATTACCAGCTTGTATAACAAAGCTGGTATTAACCCCTTTATTACCCAGCGTGCCACCGCCACCAGGGCCGCTGGAAGAGCGGGGTTCAGCGCCAGAGGATGGCGCTTCAAGAACGCGCCATCTTCTGGGGCGGCTGCGGGCTGCAATTTGCAGCGGGGGGTGCCCAGAAAGCTTGGGCCTCCCTGCGCTGCGGATTCCAGCCCCCAGCTGCTTAGCTGTACCTGGCTATACATAGAAATTGCGCAGAGCCCCACGCATTTTTTTTTAATTATTTCATGAAATTCATGAAATAATAAAAAAAAAGGGCTCCCCTATATTCTTGTGTCCGGCCAGGTACACATAGGCACATGGGGGTTGGGGGCAGCCCGTCGCTGCCTGCTGGATCCGGCTTGTTCCAGAAATACGGCGAAGCCCACGTCATTTTTTTTCTGAAAAATCAATAAAACAATCCTAAAAAAGGGACTGCATTTTTATTAACCCCTCGCCCATGGTCCAGGGGTTAATAAAGATGCAGTCCCTTTTATTTACATTCTTTTAAGGATTTGTCAGAAAAAAATTTGACGTGGGCTTCACCGAATTTCTGGAAGCAGCCAGATCCAGCAGGCAGCGACGGGCTGCCCCCAACCCCCAGGTGCCTATTTGTACCTGGCCGGACACAAGAATATAGGGGATCCCTTTTTTTTTATCATTTTATGAATTTCACGAAATAATTTAAAAAAAAATGCGTGGGGCTCCGCGCAATTTCTATGTCTAGCCAGGTACAGCTAAGCAGCTGGGGACAGGAATCCGCAGCGCAGGGAGGCCCAAGCTTTCTGGGCACCCCCGCTGCAAATTGCAGCCCGCAGCCGCCCCAGAAGATGGCGCGTTCTTGAAGCGCCATCTTCTGGCGCTGGACCCCGCTCTTCCAGCGGCCCTGGTGGCGGTGGCACGCTGGGTAATAAAGGGGTTAATACCAGCTTTGTTATACAAGCTGGTATTAAGCCCGAGATTCTTAATGTCAGGCCACGTTTGACCCGGCCACTAAGAGTCTCCAATAAAGGGTTAAAAAAACACAACTCAGAGAAAATTTTTTATTAGAAATAAAAAAAAAAGCCATTAGGGACTCCATCTTTAATTAAAAAATCCTCTTCCGTCCGACGTAGTCCAAAAGGCGATGTCCTCTTTGCTACATCCCTGTGCATAGATATAGATGTCTATGCACAGGGAATGAGCAGACTGAGAACACTCTCAGCTCTGCTACATCATCTCTGTGCACAGACATTCATGTCTGTACACAGGGAGAGCAGCCGGGCTCTAGGACCCTGGAGCTGCGGCAGCCTGCAGGACCCGAGCCCGGCACAGAGCAGACAGCTGGACTCGTTACTGTGCGAGTTTCCCTGCAATTACTTGCACAGTAACGAGTCCAATGCAAGTCAATGGCAATCCTAGTTTTGTCAGAGTCTCTGACAAAACTAGGATTGCCATTGATTTGCATTGGACTCGTTACTGTGCGAGTAATCGCTGGGAAACTCGCAGAGTACCGAGTCCAGCGAGTCCCTTACTACTCACCGAGTAACGAGTCCTAGCGAGTAGAGTCGCCCATCCCTAGTCTCTAAACAAAAAATGTTTTCACTTGATTAATTTTTTCAGGAGATATTCCACATTATGTACTTTGACTTCATGGGTGCCAATAACGATGAGCAGGACTGGAAATTATCAAATCAACACAGTTAATCTCTGATATCCCTATAAAGAAAAAAATCAATCAGATACTCAGAAAGAAAAAGAATAGTATTTTGCCTCACACTATGTACCACATACAAGGAGAGGAAGGACACTAGGGACATGAATAATGATAGTCTCAGAAAAAAACAGAAGTAACATAATTAGAAAACCACAAAGTTTCCCTCTATAAATGTTGTATCACAGGTTGGCATATCAAAAATAGGTTGTGGCCCTAGTTACCTACAAGTAAACAGAACAAAATAGAAAAACTGAACAAAGCAAATAATAAAGTACCGTGACAGTGGTCATTAATTCTCAGTTGGGTGTTGTTACATCTGAAATATAGTGTGAAAGGATATAGAAGGAACAATCTCACACATTAGAGAATGGTCATAGGGTTGTAGACATTCACAACCTTATTGCACAGATGGTCCCTCAGGTCTGAGTCAAAATAGCCCTATGGAAGCCCAGTGATAGGCCGTAAGGTCCCCATCACCCCACATGATTCCACCTAGACAAGGGCTGCCCACAACTTGCTCAGTTTAGGAAGCCCTGCTCTTTCCCTTAGTACCAGGGGCGTAACTACCACAGTGTAGGAGATGCGATCGCATCCGGGCCCTGCAGCCTAGGGGGTCCCAAAAGTCCCTTTAGCTTATAGAAAAAGACCAATACTATTAAAGATTTGCAATAATTGGGGGCCACATTGGAGCCTTTGCATCGGGGCCCCTGGGCCTGAAGTTACGCCACTGCTTAGTACATATTGACACGTTTCTTTCCATGGGGATTTTTCAGGGGACACAATGCACACAAAGATTGTCCAGTGCAATCCCTGCTGCCTGACTGCAAACAGCCAGTGTAATCAGACTTGCAAAATACCTTAAGACATACATAAAAAACACTCCAAGGGGAACTGAAAACCATTTTCTAAAGTTGCATTTGGTAAATCAGACAAAAAAAATCTGGAGATTTGAAACCCCCCTCACCATGACAAACATAAAAAAGCATGTAAAAAAGACTTTAGAAAGGAGCTATTAAAAAGGCAGCATAAATGAAAACAGAGTGATAAACATAAAAAACTACAGTAAAAAAAGGTGAAAATACATTAAAGGGATCCTGTCACCCCCAAAACACCTCCTAAGCTATTAAAAGCTGTCCCTAGAGCATAGTAACACTTATCCTACACTCCTTTTAGCTCCTAAATGCATATATTGAAAATGAAGATAAACGTTATTAAACTACCTCATTAGTGTTGTTAATGAGTGACTGTTGTATGCATAGTCACCCAGGCAGGCTCTCCCTCTTCCTCATATCATGCCTCAATAGGCGTGATCTTCAACTCACATTCAAATGCGCGCCTCCCCGCTCTCCTATTCCGGCCGGGGCTGCAGTGTGGGGCTGTATGACGCGAATCGCGTCATTTCCGGCTTCGGGTGACGTGGGTACACCCGCGCCGCTGTTAGCTTCAAGACCCCAACTGCGCATGCGGAGTATTACATTTTAAATCACGTTTGTGTTCTTTTTGTGGGATGAGTTGTAATTTTAAATGACATCATTCATTTTGCCTTCCAATGTACTTGAAAATGGGGAAACAAATTCCAACTGTGTTGAAGTGTTAAAAAAAAGAGAAAAAGAAACACAATTCTACCATTGTTTAGGTACTACGGTAACACACAAAAAGCTGTTTTCTGCATTCAGTCCATGTCAGACCTTGGACCTGTCTGGACCCTGTTCATGTAGGCACTAATACAAATGGTCAGGTTTTTTGAATACATCAGATATGGACTGCTCTGACAAGGGTTACCGTGAAGAGGTAGAGCAGCTTAGCATACATTTTTTGCAAAAAAGTATCAACAAAATACCCTGTGTTTACTACATTTTTAGCAGCACTTGCTTTTTACTGTTTTTCTTTACAACAGTGTATTTTTTCATGTTTGTTTGACTATGTGTTTTGTGCTTCATTGTTTTTGGTTGTCTGTCCTTAGAGTTCTTTGTGAGGTAAAATGGCTTGGCAGCATGATTATTTTAGAATATTATGATTTTGTTTAATCCCACATTAAGATTTTTTTATTTTATTGGTGAAAAGAGTCAGAATTTTTAAATAAAACAAAATGGTTGGTGGGACCCGAGTGGCGTCAAAAAAAGATGAGTGAGAATAAGACACGGGAACTTAGATTTAAAGTACACTCCAGCAGTGAAAAATAAAAAACATTGGTTTTGTGCTACATTCAGACTGTGCATTTTTTGATCCATTTTTTGATCCTTTTTTGCAGTGCACTGCAGAAAACGGAACACTCAAATGGCACCCCAGCAATGTCTATTGGTTTTATTTTTGCCATTCAGACTGCGCGCTTTTATAGTGATCATTTTTTTCACATTAGGAGAGCTCCATTCTTTAAAAGTGCATGTCAATTTCTGTTGCGTTTTTCTCCTGTGTTTTTCTCCACTGGAGCCCTTCAAAATGGAGGAAAAAACGCAGCACTCAAAAACAGATCAAAAAATGGATCCAGTATTACAGCAGATTAAAACAAAAATACAGCACAAAACAAAGAAAAAAAAAACCGCACAGTGTGAATGATGCCAAAATACTGGTATAATATATTTCAATAAAACAATTATATTCTCATTTTGGTACTCACATTTTTGTTGGCTTTTTCCAGTACCAATTACAGTGATACCTTGATTTATGAATAACATCATTTGCGAACATTTTGAAAGACGAGCTGCCATTTCTGAAAAATTGTAACTTGGTTAATGGGCAATGATTTGGATTACAAGCACTGGGGGCTGGCTGCGCATATAATGTCCATGCATGATGATGCTGATTCTAGGTATTTTATTTAATGTATACTGTATATATATTTACTGGCAGCCCCCTGTCGCGTTGTCTGCTGCTGTCCGTCACTGCTCTGAGCTCTTTCAACAGCAAGACATTTATTGGAACCCGCTGGCAGCGGAGAGAAATTAGAGCGCCAATGTCTGCATGCCACTACCTGCCCACTTACTGTCTGACCACTGCTGTCTGCCCCCCCATCCGCACACCGCTATCTGCCCCCTGTCGCTGTTGCTCTGAGCTCACTCACACACGCACACACACACATACTCTCACACACTCTCACCGATCCGCCAATGCACTGCGCCGCTGTATTCTGAGCCACCAGGCGCCACACCAAGCTCTCTCAGCTATCGTACATGTACAGAAGGCCGCTGGCCAATCAGACGCTACTGGCCTCAGAGAGCTCAGTGCGGTGCTCGGCGGACCGGAATACAGCGGTGCAGTGGCGGATTGTTGAGTGTGTGAGAGTGAGTGTATGTGTGTGTATTGGAGGATAATGGTTGCTGCAAGGCGATGATGAGGATATTGGTGGCTGCAAAGGGATGATGAGGGCTGCAAGGGCATGATTATGTTTTTTATATTTTACTGTACAGTATTTAGTATTACTGTAATAATTTTACAGTTCTGTATGTACATGTATAAGAATGCAGTAGATATATTTGGGTTGTGGAACAAATCGTCTGTGTTTCAATTATTTCTTAAGGGAAAATTTACTTTGATATACAAGCAATTTGATTTACAAGCATACTCCCAGAATGGATTATGCTCGTAAATGAAGGTTCCACTGTAGGTATATGCATCTTATTTTATTAATACCCTTATTTTTATAGAGGGAAAAGGATGATTTACATTTTTCTTATTTTATTTTTTTAAACTTTTTTTAGTATTTTTTTACATCCCTTTGGAGAACTAAAAAATGATGACAAAATAATTTGTATATAATTTGTATTGCGGACGGTATATAGCTAAAATCCTTGTCCCCAATGAAGCACATAGTGTACTTGGTCTTCACAGTAGAACCAACATGGCAGCCATCAGGATCTTTTCAAGGTCTCTGGCTGCTAAGAACACACACACACAAGGGGGTGACAAGCACTATATATGACATGCCCCCAAGGCTGCAAGCCTTTAATCCTCCTGTCAACAAATGACAGCAGCATTTAAGAGGGAAACAGAAACAATCAGGAGAGTGAGACAAAATTGCGCAATAGTGTCTTATCACCTTAAAAGAGAGGAGCAAAATGTGATGCAATCTGCTCACCTGGGCAGGTTGTGTGCACCCACAACCAGTATAATCGCTCAAAACGGCTGCTGCAGGATCCACACCTACAAAAGCACTGTGGTTATAGATAGTTGAGTTCGGACAAAGTGCCTTCAGATCCACGCTGCTGTGAAAAAAGACCAGGAGTCGGGGTGTCCAGTCCAATAGGTTTTAATCCGACGCATTTCGGAGCTATCTGGGCTCCTTCATCAGGGATAATCAAATCGATTATCCCTGAGGAAGGAGCTCAGATAGCTCCGAAACGTGTCGGATTAAAACCTATTGGACAGGATACCCCGATTCCTGGTCTTTTTTCACAGCAGCGCGGATCTGAAGGCACTTTGTCCGAATTCAACAGAACCAATCAGAGCATAGTTCTGATTACAGCTGTCAATTGCAGATGTCAGCTGTTATACACAGTTAGCATCTGGCACCTATTGTGTTGGCTCATTAGTTCATAGCTCTGCCCAGAGGTCTTCTGTATAACACAGATAGCATTTGCTGGGTTTGGTGTGATCTCAGCAGAGCTCAGTTTAAACGCCTGTGTGGCACCCCAGGGGTTAATGTGCCGCCATAACAACAACTAGGGTTAATTCCCCACACAACTCACAACACTGCACTAGAGCCTCTAGGCCAGAAGGGGGAGCTAAAGCAACTCCCCTATATATTCTGGTGTAGAGAGAAAGTAGTTAGTTCAGTTCCTGGGAGAACTGAGGAAGAGGGACTGTGGTGTAAAGGAGCTGCCTTAGGCTTCTCCACAGTCTGCTACTCAATTCCAGGCCTAGCCAGGGTCTGAGGAGAGGAGTCAATAGAAACAAGAGAACAAGTGTGGGAGATTGAGTTACCTCATAACTCGCCCCGGAAAAGCGCAAACACCGGATACCGGATCCGAAACTGTGACTGACACAAGCAGCACAGTAAATACCGGACTAGTGGAGGTTATTGATCTACACTGTACCTGCAGGAAGCAACACGGCAGGGTCAGAATTACATGGACAAGACTCAAGTTGCCTAGCAAGGGGGTACCTGTGAGGAGAGACAGGGCCGGCAGCTCAGCTAAAGCAGCAGCACGGCCACACACAAGGTGCAGGAGTGGGAAGCCAAGGACCCGGTCAGGGTGGGAATAACCCGGCTCCGGTAGCAGACTCCGTGGACAGTGCTCTGCTTACCAACCACTGCAGTAAAGACTTCGAAAACTACAAAACCGTGAGTCTGTGTGATCCTTGTGCTCAAACCCTACATTACCTCACGAGCAGCTATTATCTCCACCACTATCTCTATTCAGCATCCATCATAGACTGTTATCTTCACTGCCCCGGGAAATCAGGCTCTGCCCGCGGAGAGCCGTTATATCACCGGCTGCCAAACATCATCCCCGGAGGTTCTGCAGTAGCGGTGGTCACCCTGACCACAAACCCGTGGGTGGCGTCACGACAAACTCCCCTTTAAATAATACCCCCTATTACTTGTGGGCTTGGGATACGGTCCGGGCCAAGGACTGCCGTGATCTCCCCCGTGATACCCCGGACCGGTACCGAGTACCCTGTCCCAGTGGGCTCCACACTTGCATCCGACATTCAGTGTACATTTCGGTCAGATGTTAGGAAAATGTATAAATGGTAACAATAGTAGCCAACATGTACATAAGGTTTCACATTTACAGCAAGTTCTATTTCAGGGATCCTACTAATACATCAATGAGCTTAATATGATATACAGATGAGTCTACTTTAAAGGGAACCTGTCAGTGATAGGTTTGGGGGCATAAATGACCTATCTGTCCGTGCAGCTTCCTAGTACATCCCTAATCATCCCTGTCTGAGCTAAATGTGAAGTATAAATGTGAAAAAAATGCTATTTATAACTTACAATTTCCTCGGTTCTGAGGGCGTTCCTAGATGTGTGGGTGACCTGTGGGCGATAGATGAGTGGTCTGTCAGAGTCCATTAACCCCCCTCACTATGTGATATCACGCCCCAGTGTGTGTGATAATGTAATTCAGAAGCACAAGCCCGAGTTTCAAATTCAGTGGGCGGTTCCTTCCTGGAATGACAAGCAGGCATGTATCATTTCTGGTCCTGCATAATGTGGAGGTGCATTGGTTATGATGGCCGGCTCATGAGCATGCGCAGTGCACATTCGTAAACCGGCCCGTACAGCCAATAATCCCCCACAATGCACAGGAGAGGAAATGATGCATGGCTGTGCGTCATACTCATAAGGAACCATCCACCGAATCTGAAACTTGGGACCACACTTCTGAATTAAATATCATGCCCTCGGTGTGTGATAACACAGAGCGAAGGGGGGTGAATGGAACCCAACAGGCCACCCACCCATCGCCCACAGTTCGCCCACACATCTAGCAACGCCCTTACAATGGGGGAGCATGTAAGTTATAAATAGCATTTTTACCACATTTATACTTCACTTTTAGCTCAGACAGGGATGATTAGGGATGTAGTATGAAGCTGCAGGGACAGATAGTGATAGGTTTGGGGGCATAAATTACCTAACAGGTTCCCTTTACCCTTTTTTGAATTTTGTTATAGACTCCAATCTCTCACTAAACAACACATTCATTGAAATATCACTTTCATGTTCATATTTAAAATTAACCCTACGTTCTGTTAATAGCATCTGGGAAACCCCACACTGTTTTCATATCCGTTGCAATTTATTTGAAGATTTACATTTTTGACTCGTTGTTTCATTGCAGCCACGTGGTAAATTCAAAAAGTTCATTTTTTTCTCATTAATGTACACTCTGCACCCCATCTTGACAGAAAAAAATAAAAAGAAAAACTGAAATATTGCATGGTCATAAGTATTCAGACTCTTTGCTCAGTATTTAGTAGAAGCACCCTTTTGACCTAGTACAGCCAATAGACTTCTTGGTAATGATGGAACAAGTTTTTCATACCTGGATTTGGGGATCCTCTGCAATTCTTCCTTGCAGATCCTCCCTGGTTCCATCAAGTTGGATGGTGAATGTTGGTGGACAGCCATTTTCTCTCCAGGTCTCTCCAGAGATGCTCAAATGGGTTTAAGTCAGAGCTCTGGCTGGGCCAGTCAAGAATGGTCACAGTGTTGTTCTGAAGCCTCTCCTTTGTTATTTTAGTTGTGTTCTTAAGGTCATTGTCTTGTTGGAAGGTGAACCTTTGGCCAAATATGAGGTCCAGAGCATTCTGGAAGAGGTTTCATGCAGGGTTTCTCTGTACTTGACCCCATTCATGTTTCCTCCAATTGCAACCAGTCATCCGATCCCTGCAGCTGAAAAACGCACCATAGCATGATGCTGCCACCACTATGTTTCATTGTTGGAATTGTATTGGGCAGGTGTGAGAAGTGCCTAGTTTTGTCCACACCGTTTAGAATTATCACCAAAAGGTTCTCTCTCTATGTGGGCTTTCATATGTCTTGCACTGAGGAGAGGCTTCCGTCGGGCCACTCTGCATTAAATGCCTTACTGGTGGAGGGCTGCAGTGATAGTTGACTTTGTGGAACTTTCTCCCATCTTCCTACTGCATCTCTGAAGCTCAGCCACAGTGATTTTTGGTGTTCTTCTTTACCTCTCTCACCAAGGCACTTCTCCCATGATTGCTCAGTTTTGGCTGGATGGCCAGGTCTAAGAAGACTGGTCCCAAACTTCTTCCATTTAAGGATTATGAAGGCCACTGTGCTCTTAGGAACCTTGAGTACTGCAGAAATTCTTTTGTAGCCTTGGCCAGTTCTTTGCACTGCCGCAATTCTGTCTCTAAGCTCCTTGGGCAATTCCTTTGACCTCATGATTCTCATTTGACCTGACATGCACTGTGAGCTGTGAGGTCTTTTATAAACAGGTGTGTGCCTTTCCAAATCAAGTCCTATCAGTTTAATTAAACACAGCTGGACTCCAATGAAGCAGTACAACCATCTCAAGGAGGATCACAAGGAAATGGACAGCATTTGACCTAAATATGAGTATCTGAGCAAAGGGTCTGAATACTTATGACCATGTGATATTTCAGTTTTTCTTTTTTAATAAACTTGCAAAAATTTCTACATTTGTTTTTTTCAGTCAAGATGGGGTGCAGAGTGTACATTAATGAGAAAAAAAATGAAGTTTTTTGAATTTACCAAATGGCTGCAATGAAATTAAGAATGAAAAATTTAAAGGGGTCTGAATACTTTCCGTACCCACTGTATGCACTAACTCTTCTGATCGGTGCTAATCCATCATGGAAGGAAAATTGAAAAAAACATGAAACGAGGCTTCCTGTTTTTTGAGTTGGTAAAACCTCAAATGATGGAAAAATACTTTAATTCCTAATTTTACAAGGAGATGGACAATTACCATATTGAAACTGTGCAACACTGAACTATGGCCACCACAAAATATACCTGACGCAGCTACTGACCAAGGAACAGATCCAAAAAACAGTTCTACAGTGTTTAGAAATCAGGAATACAATTTGTATGGAACATTGTGCTAAGATATGTTATGCTTGTGCAATAGATCTAATTGAACAACTGAGAAACCTTAACCCCTTCACGACCAAAGACAAATATATACATCCTTGGAGGTGTCCCACCCCCAAATGGGAGCTCACCCCCCCCACACACAGCTCAGCTGATCTCATCACTTGAGATGTGTAACTAACACCACTAGATCCTGCAATCAGTGATAAACAGCGCGATCCAAAACCCTGCCATGGAGATCGTACCATTCCCTGCTGTGATTGAAGATTCCATGATGCGATCACGGGACCTCTGCTGTTACCTGGAATGCTCGGGGGTCATCTAATAAACCCGGAAGCTGTACTGATGACATTTCCTGTCGGCGATGACCCAGTGACATCACTGGCAGGGAATGATTATTTCCCCTATGTTTGGATGTGCTGTTGCCCATCCAAACACAGGGAAAGTAATCAGACAGTGGAGTGCAGAGGCCCTTTAGTGTGCCAAGTAAATCAAGGAAAAAAAAAAAATAAAGCTTGTAAAAATGTGAAAAAAACTAACATTTAAAATCACCACCCTTTTTCCTCATTGAAAATAGAAAATTTAAAAAAATGAAAAAATATGCACACACTTGGTATTGCCATGTTCATAAATGCCAGATCTATCAAAATATGAAATCAATCAATCAGATCTATAAACTGCGTAACAGAAAAAAAGTCCAAAATTCCAAAATTATGTTGTTACTAGCTGTGAGCCCGATTCTAAAGAATCGGGTAGTCTAGAATCCATATATAGTTTATTTACTAATAGTTACGGGAGTGCGGTGAAATGAATTGTGTGTATACAGGCGGCTCTGTGGGTAGCACAGTATACGGTGGCTCAGTGGTTAGCAGTGAGTGCGGTGGCTCAGTGGTTAGCAGTGAGTGCGGTGGCTCAGTGGTTAGCAGTGAGTGCGGTGGCTCAGTGGTTAGCAGTGAGTGCGGTGAGATTGGTCAGCGCAGCGGCGTGGGCAGAGTGGTCAGCGCAGCGGCGTGGGCAGAGGACAGAGGCGGCTGGGCAGAGGACAGGGGGCAGAGGACGCAGAGGACAGGGGGCAGAGGACGCAGAGGACAGGGGGCAGAGGACGCAGAGGACAGGGGGCAGAGGACGCAGAGGACAGGGGCAGAGGACGCAGAGGACAGGAGGCAGACGACGCAGAGGACAGGGGGCAGAGGACGCAGAGGACAGGGGGCAGAGGACGCAGAGGACAGGGGGCAGAGGACGCAGAGGACAGGGGGCAGAGGACGCAGAGGACAGGGGCAGAGGACGCAGAGGACAGGGGGCAGAGGACAGGGTGCAGAGGACAGGGGGCAGAGGACAGGGGGCAGAGGACAGGGGGCAGAGGACGGGGCAGAGGACAGGGGGCAGAGGACACAGAGGGGGCAGAGGAGGCAGAGGACACAGAGGACGCAGAGGGGGCAGAGGACGCAGAGGACGCAGAGGGGGCAGAGGACGCAGAGGGGGCAGAGGACGCAGAGGGGGCAGAGGACAGGGGCAGAGGACACAGAGGGGGCAGAGGACAGGGGGCAGAGGACAGGGGGCAGAGGACAGGGGGCAGAGGACAGGGGGCAGAGGACACAGAGGGGGCGGAGGACAGGGGGCAGAGGACACAGAGGGGGCAGAGGACGCAGAGGACAGGGGGCAGAGGACAGGGGGCAGAGGACACAGAGGGGGCAGAGGACGCAGAGGACAGGGGGCAGAGGACAGGGGGCAGAGGACGCAGAGGACAGGGGCAGAGGACAGGGGGCAGAGGACAGGGGGCAGAGGACAGGGGGCAAAGGACACAGAGGGGGCAGAAGACGCAGAGGGGGCAGAGGACACAGAGGACAGGAGGCAGAGGGGGCAGAGGACGCAGAGGACAGGGGGCAGAGGGGCAGAGGACGCAGAGGACAGGGGGCAGAGGACAGGGGCAGAGGACACAGAGGGGGCAGAGGACGCAGAGGACAGGGGGCAGAGGACAGGGGGCAGAGGACGCAGAGGACAGGGGGCAGAGGACAGGGGGCAGAGGACGCAGAGGACAGGGGGCAGAGGACAGGGGGCAGAGGACAGGGGCAGAGGACAGGGGGCAGAGGACAGGGGGCAGGGGCAGAAGACGCAGAGGGGGCAGAAGACGCAGAGGGGGCAGAGGACACAGAGGACAGGGGGCAGAGGGGGCAGAGGACAGGGGGCAGAGGACACAGAGGGGGCAGAGGACGCAGAGGGGGCAGAGGACGCAGAGGGGGCAGAGGACACAGAGGACGCAGAGGACAGGGGGCAGAGGACACAGAGGGGGCAGAGGACAGGGGGCAGAGGACACAGAGGGGGCAGAGGACACAGAGGGGACAGGGGGTAGGGGACAGGGGGCAGGGGACAGGGGGCAGAGGACACAGAGGGGGCAGAGGACACAGAGGGGGCAGAGGACACAGAGGGGGCAGAGGACACAGAGGGGGCAGAGGACGCAGAGGGGGCAGAGGACGCAGAGGGGGCAGAGGACAGGGGGCAGAGGACACAGAGGGGGCAGAGGACACAGAGGGGGCAGAGGACACAGAGGGGGCAGAGGACACAGAGGGGGCAGAGGAGGCAGAGGACAGGACGCAGAGGACAGGGGGCAGAGGACGCAGAGGACAGGGGGCAGAGGACGCAGAGAACAGGGGGCAGAGGACGCAGAGGGGGCAGAGGAGGCAGAGGACACAGAGGGGGCAGAGGACACAGAGGGGGCAGAGGACGCAGAGGGGGCAGAGGACGCAGAGGGGGCAGAGGACACAGAGGGGGCAGAGGACACATAGGGGGCAGAGGATGCAGAGGACGCAGAGGGGGCAGAGGACAGGGGGCAGAGGACAGGGGGCAGAGGACAGGACGCAGAGGACGCAGAGGACAGGACGCAGAGGACAGGGGGCAGAGGACGCAGAGGACAGGGGCAGAGGACGCAGAGGACAGGGGGCAGAGGACGCAGAGGACAGGGGGAAAGAGACGCAGAGGACAGGGGGCAGAGGACGCAGAGGACAGGGGGCAGAGGACGCAGAGGACAGGGGGGGCAGAGGAGGCAGAGGACAGGGGGGGCAGAGGAGGCAGAGGACACAGAGGGGGCAGAGGACAGGGGGCAGAGGACAGGGGGCAGAGGACAGGGGGCAGAGGACACAGAGGGGGCAGAGGACGCAGAGGACAGGGGGCAGAGGACAGGGGGCAGAGGGGGCAGAGGACGCAGAGGACAGGGGGCAGAGGACACAGAGGGGGCAGAGGACGCAGAGGACAGGGGGCAGAGGACACAGAGGACGCAGAGGACAGGGGGCAGAGGACGCAGAAGACGCAGAGGACAGGGGGAAGAGGACACAGAGGGGGCAGAGGACGCAGAGGACAGGGGGCAGAGGACACGGGGGCAGAGGACAGGGGGCAGAGGACACGGAGGCAGAGGACACGGGGGCAGAGGACAGGGGGGCAGAGGACAGGGGGCAGAGGACAGGGGGCAGAGGACACAGAGGGGGCAGAGGACAGGGGGCAGAGGACAGGGGGCAGAGGACAGGGGGCAGAGGACACAGAGGGGGCAGAGGACAGGGGGCAGAGGACACAGAGGGGGCAGAGGACGCAGAGGACAGGGGGCAGAGGACAGGGGGCAGAGGACACAGAGGGGGCAGAGGACACAGAGGGGACAGGGGGCAGGGGACAGGGGGCAGAGGACACAGAGGACCTGTTAATCCCTTGCAGCCCGTCTCTCACCTCTGCGTCCCCTCCCGGTGCTGCTGAGCGCGGTGTCCCCCGGTGTCAGCAGTGCGGAGCTGTGGAGAAGGCGGGCGTGGAGACTGCGCTGTGCAGCATGATCCCGGGTGTCAGCCGGCTCCTGTGAGTGCAGCTACCCCCCGGCTGCCATGTGCTGCCGCCTCCTCAGTGCCCGGGCACCCGGGGAATGTGTGTACGGAGAGCGGGGAGGAGCCGCCCGCACACACTGGAGGCTCGGCTGTAACCCCTGCACTGCCGGGCGCCTCCTCCTGACAGTGTACTGATGTGTGGAGCAGGGGCTGAGGACATGATACATGAGGGGCGGCCTCTGGGCAGACAGCAATGGCAGAGGGTGGAGGGGAGAGGCTGTAGGGCACACGGAACTTCCGAGGTCGGAACGTTCCTGTGCTGCTGCCTGTAGCAGGGGGGCCCTGCACTGGATGACGTCACCAGCCCCTGGGCGAAGTCCGTCACGGAAGTGGCCTTCGCCTTTTCAGGAAGTGGCCTTCGGGTTTTATATAATAGATGGTCAGTGCAACATTGCAATAACAACAGTTGATCAAAACATCGCATCTACCCAAAATGATGTAATTAAAAACGTCAGCTCAAGATGCAAAACATAAGCAATCACACAACCTCATATCTCAAAAAATGAGGAAGCTATGGGTCATGAAAATTGCGTGAAAGCGCAATTCTTTTTTTTTTAAAAAACTTTAGAATTTTTTTCACCACTTAAATAACAGTAAAAGTATACATGTTTGGTATCTACAATCTCGCACTGACCCGAGGCTTCATACAAACTCATCAGTTTTACGATATAATGAACATGGTGAATAAAAAACTCAAAAACCAAATGCGTAATTGCACTTTTGTTTGCAATTTCACAGCGCTTGGAATGTTTTCCCATTATTCAATACACTTTAGGGTAAGACAAATGATGTAGTTCAAAAGTTCAACTCGTCCTGCAGAAAGCAAGTCCTCATATGTCTATATTAATGGAAAAATAAAAAAGTTATGGCTCTTGGAAGAAGGGGAGAAAAATAGTAAAAAAAATGGAAAACAGAAAATCACCTGGGGTGAAGGGGTTAAAGAATAATAATTGTATAATAAAATAATACTAAAATCAATAAAGAGCATTTTGTGGTTTTGTAGAAGAAATAGTCTTTAGGGTCTACCATACCCCATGAACAGGTACTTGTAACTAAAATATGGTCTACAGATTCCAGGGTTATTCTGTTTCATGGTAAGTGCACTAATCAGTAATAAGGAAAAAGAAAGAGTAAAAATCTCTTTACGTGGTTATACTATATGTGTAATCTCAATTATTACCTACAATCCACACTTAATATTTTTTCCTTTATAGGCGGTTTACCCTTTCAGCAATGCCATTTAATCTTTCCTTAGAAATATTAACTGAAAAACCAAGCTGAGCTCTACTGAAAGATATTTGCTGAGCCTGTCGTTATGATTTTATCAATTACTTTCAGATATATTGTTTTCCATTGGATTATAGTTCTATAATTAATCATTGCTATTTGTTGTTCTCTCTGACGGATTACTCCCATTTCTATCACTGTAGCAGTTTTTTGTATGATTTGGACAATAGTTTCAAATATAACGAATGCCCCTTCTGCACTGAGGGTATTATATGATTACATGATTTAGCTGGTTCTGACCAGCGTATTTCCAGTACCGCAGCATAGCCAAAATGAGAATGTTAGTTTCACAGCTTTAAATTGGTATTTGTTCAGCCATTGACATGATTTTGCATTTCTTTGTACCTTTAGAATCATTTTTGTAATAACTATATAGTGTGTAATCTTGGTGTTAGTTCTTTCAGTTGTGTTCAACCCTGCAAACACTAATTCTGTCATGTGAGAGGTGTTTTATTATTTATCTAGGAGTCAAACGTGTGGTGCAGCAGCAAAAAAGGCAAACACAATCCTGGGGTGTATTGATAGGAGCATACAGTCTAGATCACATGAAGTCATTATTGCCCTCTACGCATCGCTGGTCAGACCTCATCTGGAATGCCGTGTCCCCAGCTCTGGGCTCCACATTTAAAAAAGACATCAACAAACTGGAGCAAGTTTAAGAGAAGAGCGACCAGAATGGTGACCATTCTACAAACCATGTCCTATGAGGAACGGTTACAGGATTTGCCAAAAAGAAGACTGAGAAGAGACTCAATAGTCGTCTACAAATATTTTAAAGGTGTCACACTGTAGAGGGGTCAACATGAGTTTTTATTTGAACAAGAAAACACTCAAATCAATTGGATGAAATTGAATTGAAGGAGACACAGATTAGATATTAGAAATAAAGTTTCAACAGTGAAAGTAATCAATGAGGAGAACAGGCGGCCACGAGAGGTGGTGAGTTCCCCTTCAATGAAAGTCTTCAAACAGAGACTGGACAGACATCTGTCAGGAATGATTTAGTGAATCCTGCTTTCAGCAGAGAGATGGATCAGATGATCGAGGAGGTCCCTTCAAACTCAATCACTCTATGATTATATCTGTATATGAAAACAAAATGTTCTGGGGAAATTGAACTTACCATTCTACTATATGATCCTCCCTTGATTTCAACATATTAATTCCACTTCTCCTCTAGTGATCGGTGGTCTAGTGAGCCTCCTCTAGTGGTCCTCAGACTAGAAGATTTCTTTCTGCTATAAGAACCCTGTTGCTTCCTCTTTGACTGCTTGATCATCAGGAAATCATTCCCATGCATTAATTTACTCAGATTCTAAAATTGAAAGTAATTACTTTGAGCTAGATCTGGACTGTATGATATCAACTTTTCATTTTTTAGAGACTTGTGAGCTTGCATATTGTTGTGAAGAACCAACACATCTGCGAACAACTTCCAATGGAATTTCTTTTTGATTGCCTCATTTAATGCCTTCATTGCTGAAGCGTAGGTGTCCTCAGTAATTGTTCTCTTATGCGGCATGAATTCAAGTAATAAAGTAAATAAAAAGCCTTTTGTATACCAAAAAATTGTTGTCATGATCTTTCCAGCTGACTACTGGACATGAAATGTCTTTATAGTTGGTGAACCTTTGTGCTTCTTTTGCACTTTTGTTTGGTCTTGCGATCATGGTGGTGGACCTATGTTTCATCCTCCATAATCATTTGAGAATAGACATCTCGTGGATATTCTCTAAGTATGTTTAAGTTCTCTGGCTTAATTGCTAAAAAGATAAGTTTTCCTTAGGCAACAACATTCGTAGGACCCATCAAAAAAACACTGACATCATCAAAACATCATGAATGTTTCTGGAAGTCAAACCCACTGAAATGCCTAATTCATGAGCTATAACACTGACTCTTCCAAAATCATGGCCACTTTACAGCAAATACCCTCGAAAATTCTTGGCATTTTGTAGGTTTCTCAAAAATTATTGGACATATTGCCCTGAATGGATGTCATCTTCAATTGACTCTCTACCCAATTTAAACTGGTTAGGCCAAAACTTTACTTAATAATAGGAAGCTCCATTTAATCATGGAACAAAGAATCAAAATGCCTTATTTTCTTTGTAGAGCCACACTGTACAGCACTTGCTATCCTGTCACGTCTAGTGTTTTCATTGGCCTGAACTTCTACTGTGTCTGTTCTATCTGTTTCTTCAACCTTATTCTAATTGAAGTCTGTTCTTAACATGGTAAGGTTTGTAAATAGTAGAAAGGGTTAGGTACTGCCCAAAATGGCTACACCTTCTTGCAGTGGGATGGCCTTATGCTTTTTTGATCCAAAACAGTGTTTATTTTGTAGCCTTTGTCATGTGTGTGCTTTTTACTTATTTATTTACTGCAGGGTATTTTTTCATATAGTTTTTATCTTAGGCTTTGTCTGTTAAGTGGCCAGTTTGAACATGCTCTTATACTTTCATGTATATCATACTCCGGGTCAAGTTTTTTTTTAAAGTTTCTTGTATTTAGTACAAGTATAGGGTGTGGCCCCTTCATTGAGCTGGACATTTCATTTATAATCCTTCCCATGGATGTTTCACTATTTTGGAACCCAGGTCACTCTTCATCCTTATTCACATCGAGATCTGTTCTGACACATGGTAAGGTTTTTAAATATTAGAAAAAGTTAGGTACTGTCCCAAAAAGGTACACCATCTCATGGCAGAATGGCATTACTCATTGTTGATCAAAAATATGTTTATTAAGTACCTGATGTTATTTATATGCACTTTCTTTTTACTTATGTATTTACAGAAGGTTATTTTTTCACAGGCCCGACACAATGTAATCATTTTCATCATTGCTGCTCTGCGCATGCTTGACATCAAGTTGGGCCTAATAATGATAAAAGTGGCCAAGGATAACAGCAGTGAAGAGGTGGTTTGCAGGGTTCTGATCCAAAAGTCATAAACTACCACTTTCCCTGGGAACCCGCCCCCAGAGCGTATTTTAAATTGTAAATGTCATTTCATTGAAAAGAAAAACAATTCTGTACTCTGTTAATGATGGGTCACATAGCAGCTAACGTAATGCTTTTTTGTGTCATTTGACTTATTTTCTCACATTTTTCTATGCTCTTTTAAAAATTGCCTATTATGGCTGTGTGGGAATGACCAGCATCCCTCAGTGTTTGCCAGCACTGTGTGTGTATTTCCACAGCTTCTGAGAGCAGGCTGATAGGGAGCAGTGTGATGTGCCAGCAGACAAAGAGTTAACAGAGATCTTCACTGAGCTCTGTTGAGCCAGATGACAGATGAGAAGGTTGTGGCAAGGAAAGAGGAGTTTGCATTGATCCTGACATTCTGACATTGCTTAGCAACTGTCCTGTAGACTGAGATAATCTAACACATTGTTTCCTAACC
Source organism: Allobates femoralis (assembly GCA_033576535.1). Lineage (NCBI taxonomy): Eukaryota > Metazoa > Chordata > Amphibia > Anura > Aromobatidae > Allobates > Allobates femoralis. The sequence continues at coordinate 140,326,918 of JARQOC010000003.1, forward strand.
AGCTGCAGTCAGTAGCTCCCACTGCTTAGGCCACACCCCCTTATCCTTGTATGGTTACATGCTCCTATTCAGTGTGAAGACAGATCTGACTGATAATGAACATATGTCTGCTTCATACATCTAGTGTGGACACCATGTGGAAGGTTTATGAATGGTTTTTAACCAGAATTTTATAATACAGTAAATTTTAAAGTTTATTAAAATCACTTGCCCTACATTATTATTAACTATAAATTTAATTAGCAGTTACGCTTTAAATTAAAAGTAGCATTACCAGTTTGAGACATTTAATTATTGATAGTCTGCTCTCCTGATCTAGATGGTATAGTAGAGTTGAGTGTGCAAACTGCACCTTGGAACAGCAGAGCTTGAGATACATACAGATACCTTACTCCAGCAACTCTAATGGTACCTTTACACGCAGCTACAGGTGACAGGTTTTCCACAGGTAACTTACTGGTTGCAGTGAAATCATGGAGACAAGGTTCTATCTTGTTGCTGTGTACAACTGGAACTATGTCTCCATGATTTCACTGCAACCAGTAAGTTACCTGTGGAAAACCTGTTACCTGTAGCTGTGTGTAAAGGTACCATTAGTGTGCAGGGTCTGCATAAGCAGCTCTGCTGCTCCAGTGTAAATAAGCGTTTTATTATAGCAGAACCAAGTGTCCAGACAGCAGTTTGGAAGAGTGGAGTCAAGTATGGAGATTGGCATGGGAGAGTGCACTCTGGGTTATCATAGGGGCATGAAACATTTGATAGTCGATCACCTGGGAAGGGTGAGGTAAAGCCTGGTTCTGGAGTTAAAACAGATAAGTAACACATGCGCTAAAATGAATAGACAAACACATACATCAGCAAATTCATATATTAAATATAGCTACACAAGGACATAAATATGCTAGAAAATATGCATGAAAAAACACACAGACATAGACACATTAATACACATAGCTACAGTGGATAAAATTTTGTTTATTTTTTCTAACTGTTAAGTTACACATAATCTGTACAAATCAATTGTAAAATGATTTTGAGGGGGGAATAAAAATAATAATACTAAAATAATGTGATTACATAAGTGTGAACATCCGCTTATGCAGGGGTCCCCAACTCCAGTCCTCGAGGGCAGTGAACAGGTCACGTTTTCAGGATTTCCTTACCATTGCACAGGGATTGGAATCATCATCAGCACAGGTGATTCAGTTATCACCTGTGCAATACTAAGGAAATACTGAAAAACTGCACAGTTTGCATCACTCGATGACTGGAGTTGGGGACCCCTGCTTTTACGAATGGAGCTGTGGTTGTGTTTTGAATACATCACATTCAAACTCGTATAAAGTGAATCTGTCCACAGGTTTTTGCTATTTAAACTTAGAGTAGCATCCTGTAGCATGTGAAAGCCTGATTACAGTGATATTTCACTTATTTGGCTGTATGTCATGATTATGTTTACCAGCAGGAGATTATCAATGCCTGACTATATATCAAGCATCAGACAGTCAGTGTAATTTGTATAACCCCACCCACACCATTGATTGGTAGCTTGCTAACAATGCACACTGTAGACAAGAGGCTGGTAGTCAGGCATGTGGGCAAGATTATTCAAATCACAGCTTTCTGAGTAGTGCTAGATCTATATCAGAGGAAATGGGGATTCTACCAAAACAGCACCATTGAGTCCAGTAAGTGATATATCCCTGGAACCAGGCTTTCAGCCACTACATGGTGTCCCTCTCAGATAACATAGCAAAATTTGCTGACAGATTCCCTTTAAATTGTGGTCAGTACACAATTGTTATCATTTAAAGAGATTCTGATTACCTCTATATAAAATGTAACTGCTCTAGCAAGATATTACTGAGTTTTTATTAGTTGCATTTTACAGTAGAAACAATCTCATTGTTGAAATTTATCATTTAGGAGAATGGTATAATAAGATTTAGAAAGGCATTAAATACCATGGGATATTTTGAATACGGTCATCAAGAAGAGGCTTAAATTGGGCACAGCAGTGAATTTACCTAGAACTGAAATGCCCCTCAAAAATTGAACAAAATGCAAGAAGAAAATTGATGCTGAAGGCCATCAAGTGGCCTCCAGCAACATTAAAAGAATTTCAAGAACTTCTCACACGTAATCTTTGTTTGCTACATATGCCAATGTATTCTTCATATGTCTGGCCTGTGACATAGGATGGCAAAATTAAGATAAACATACAAGCCCAGAAATGTTTTGCTAAGATCTACATAATGTCTACCAAAAGCATGTGGGAAAATATGTTATGGCATGATGAGACCAAGTTTCAATTTTTTGTCCATAATTCCAAAAGATACGTGCTTCACTAAAGGAACACCATACCAACAGTGAAGTATGGTAGATGCAGCCTTATGCTTTAAGACTGCTTTTCAGCAACTGAAACTGGGGTATTAGTAAATGTGGAGTTAAGTATGAACAATTTCAAATTTTAGTAAAAATTGTACGAAAAACTTCAGATCTCTGCTAAAAAGTTGATGATAAAGAAGAGACAACAATCAACAATCCTAAGTATACTAAGAAATCAACAAAAACAATGATTTTGCACGAAAAAGATCAAAGGTTTGGAACAACCCAGCCAGAGCCCTTTATTTTTAAATATTTTTTCATCCACACATGTGTCAGTGTATTTTTTAATGGAATTGTACAGAATATGGTTGACATTAAAGATGGAAAATTTTCTGAAATCATTTTTTTTGGTATAATTATTCACATGACAAAAAGATGGTATTTTAAAAGGGGTTGACACTTTTATATTCACTATATTTATGTACTATATAAAAAAATAACATTCACACTGTACATCTTACTAAATGCAAGTGAACTGTATATGATTTTGTGTGTTATTTTTTATTCTGATGCTCCAGCTTGTTCCTGAAATTTGTAAAACCTTAGACTGGACTAATGAAGAATTATTCACATAGTTAAAGTGTACCTGTAAGCTGTTTTGGGCATCATAAACCCTGCCCACCACCTTTAACATGATGAAATTGGGGTTCCTGAAACCCCTTCATATCCCAACATGTCATAAAATAACTTTTAATCTGTACCATGCTGTGTGCTAATTTTTTCAGGTATTATGTGGGTCTGCACATTGCAGTCATCGCCGTCCTGCTCCACGCCAACACCGCCCCGCTCCACGCCAACACCGCCCCGCTCCACGTCAACACTGACCCGCTCCATGGAAAACCCACCCCTCCTGAGTGTGTGTAGGTGAATGACAGTGACATCATCCACATAATTCACAAGTCTTGCACCTGCGCAGTGGCGCTCCTTACTGTGCTCTATTGTAGGGCCAGTGATTCCACTGCGCAGGTGCCAGACTTCGGGCACTGTGTGGCTGATGCCAGACCCAAGTCTCACGCCTGTGCAGTGGAATCTCTAGCTCTTCAATAGGGCACAATAAGGTGTGCCACTACGTAGGTGCGAGCTTTGTGAATTGCGTGGATGATTCACTTGCATACACTTTGGAGGGGCGAGTTTTCCATGGAGCGGGGCAGTGTTGGCATGCAGCAGGGCGGCAATTAACGCAATGTGCAGACCCTTGTATGACCCATAAAAAGATATTAGCATACTGCATGGGACAGATTAAAAGTTGTTTTATGAGGTATGTAGGGGGACAGCTGGGGGTATAAAGGGATTTCAGGAACCCCGATTTCATCATATTAAAGGTGGTGGGCAGGGTTTAGATCCCCCAAAACTGGTGGCAGGTTCTGTTTAAGAAGTAAATGTTTTCAGCTACTCTGTGATAGTGGTAAGTGTACACCCATATTCACAGTGTCCATTTCTTGTTGTCATACACCTAGCTTTACAGACAGATGAAGACATGTCAATATGATACTGTAATTTCTCAGTAAGTCAATGTCTATTTGCTAAAAGGTACAAGGTTACTGGGGCAAAAATATATTCTTTTTTTCATTATATTGTTAAGATGGGATTTTGATTTACTATAGGGCTGATACAATTTATTTTAAGAAAACATTAGGCACATATCATTTCTTAAAGTTCATTTTCTTAAAACCATCAACTATTCAATTCATTAGCTGTGCAGAAAGCCAGGCTTCCAAAAACCCTTCCAAAAACCACAATTTTAATTTTGAATGTAATAGCTACAGGCAGAAATAAAACTTAGAGTAATACTCCAAAAGACATTTACTCCATTATCATTTTTAATCTAATTTTTTCATTCTGTCTGAAAATACTCCAGTTATTATGCATATACTGTGGAAAATGCATACACAAAGACCAATATTAGGTAAAGACGTTGCCGCACTATGCCACATTAGCATGAGTGCACAGGTTGCAATTACACCAAACTTCTGAAGTTTTTGGAGTTTAGCATTATAAATGCATTTGAATTACAGACCTTTAACCCCTTCATGACCTTGCCATTTTTTGCAATTCTGACCAGTGTCCCTTTATGAGGTTATAACTCGGGAACGCTTCAACGGATCCTAGCGATTCTGAGATTGTTTTTTCGTGACATATTGGGCTTCATGATAGTATTAAATTTAGGTCGATAATTTTTGCGTTTATTTGTGAAAAAATCAAAAATATGGCAAACATTTTGAAAATTTTGCAATTTTCAAATTTTGAATTTTTCTTCCGGTAAACCAGAGAGTTATGTGACACAAAATAGTTATGAAGTAATATTTCCCACATGTCTACTTTACATCAGCACAATTTTGGAAAAAAAAAAAATTTGTTAGGAAGTTGTAAGGGTTCAAAGTTCATGAGCAATTTTTCATTTCTCCACCAAAATTTACAAAACCCTTTTTTTAGTGACCACATCCCATTTGAAGTCCCTTTGAGGGGTGTACATGACAGAAAACACCCAATAGTGACACCATTCCAAAAACTGCACCTCTCAAGCTACTCAAAACTACATTCAAGAAGATTATTAACCCTTCAGGTGCTTCACAGGAACTAAGCAAATTGGAAACAAAAAAATGGATATTTTAATTTTTCTAACACAAATGTTCTTTTATCCTCAATTTTTTCATTTTCACATGGGCAAAAAGATATAATGGATCCTAAAATTTGTTGGGCAATTTCTCCTGAGTATATCGATACCACATATGTGATGATAAACCACGGGTTGGGCTCACAGCAGGGCTCTGAAGGGAAAGAGAGCAATTTGACTTTTGGAGCTAATTTTCCATTCAAAAAGTGATATGGCGCTCCTTCACTTCTGAGCCCTGCCGCGCGTCAAAACAGTGGTTTATGACCACATATGAGGTATCGGTGTACTCAGGAGAAATTGCCCAACAAATTTTAAGATGAATTTTATCCTTGTTACCCATGTGAAAATGAAAGAATTGAGGCTAAAAGAACATTTTTGTGAAAAAAAAGTACTTTTTCCATATTCACAGATCAATTTGTAAAGCATGTGGGGGTTCAATATGCTCACCACCCATCTAGATATGTTCCCTGGGGGTCTAGTTTCCAAAATGGGGTCACTTGTGGGGGAGCTCCAAAGTTTAGGCACACAGGGGCTCTCCAAATGCGACATCGTGTCCGCTAACAATTTGAATGGAAAATCACCTCAAATTGTTAGCGGACACCATATCGCATTTGGAGAGCCCCTGTGTGCCTAAACATTGGGGTTCCACCACAAGTGACCCCATTTTGGAAACTAGGCCCCCCAGGGAACATATCTAGATGCATAGTGAGCACTTTGAACCCCCAGGTGCTTCACAAATTGATCCGTACAAATTAAAAAAGAAAATTTGTGTGAAAACCTTATTATGGATCAGTTTGTGAAGCACCTGGGGATTCAAAGTGCTCACTATGCATCTAGATAGGTTCCTTGGGGGGGGTCTAGTTTCCAAAATGGGGTCACTTGTGGGGGAGCTCCAATGTTTAGGCACACAGGGGCTCTCCATACACAACCTGGTGTTTGCCAACAATTGGAATTCTTAGTGGACACCAGGTCGCATATGGAGAGCCCCTGTGTGCCTAAACATTTGAGCTCCCCCACAAGTGACCCCATTTTGGAAACTAGACCCCCCAGGGAACATATCTACATGCACAGTGAGCACTTTGAACCCCCATGTGCTTCACAAATTGAGACGTAAAAATGAATAAACTTTTTGTGAAAAAACATACTAGTCTAGTAGTTACAATTCGCAGCATAGGGGACCCTATACATTTGGTTCTCTCCATGCTGAGGATTCCAGCCCCCTAGCTGCCAAGTTGTACCTGGCTGGCAACCAAAAATACGGCAAAGCTCCATGTCATTTTATTTGTAGAATTTAAAAAAAAAATGGGGCTCTGCCATATTTTTGGTCCAGCCAGGTACAACTTGGCAGCTACGGACTGCCACAAGCCCCCAGCTGCCTCATTGTACCTGGCTGGAACCAAAAATACAGCGAAGCCCTTTTTTAATTTCTAGAACTAATTCTAGAAAAAAAAATTACGTGGGGCTCCGCCATATTTTTGGTCCAGCCAGTTACAACTAGGCAGCTGGGGGCTGGAATCCTCAGCATAGAGAGGCCCAAGCGTTTTGGGCCCCCCATGCTGCGAATTGCAGCCTGCAACCGCCCCAGAAAATGGCGCATTCATTGAAGTGCCATTTTCTGGCGCTGTACCCACGCTCTTCCAGTTGCCCTGGTGCCGGTGGCTAACTGGGTAATAAAGGGGTTAATGCCAGCTTTTTATTGGCAGCTGGCACTAAGCCCGAGATTCATAATATAGGGCCAATGTTAGACCCGCCATTAGGAATCTCTAGTACGGTAAATAGTCAATAAATACACACAGAGAAAAATCTTTTTATTTGAAAAAAAAAACACAGACACAATTCGGACTCCATCTTTATTATGAAAAGATCCGACGTAGTCCACAACGAAGGTCCCACGACGCTCGATCGCTCCAACGTCGTCCATAACGAAGGTCCCACAATCACTTCCTGCAGCTAGATCCTCAGGATCCAGCTGTAGAAAGTGATCTGACAGATCCAGCACAGTGATCACATAATGGTCACTGTGGATCACTGTGCTGTAGCTGTCAGATCATTTCCTGCAGCTAGATCCTCAGGATCCAGCCGTAGAAAGTGATCTGACAGATCCAGCACAGTAATGCACAATGATCACATAATGGTCACTGTGAATCACTGTGCTGGAGCTGTCAGATCACTTCCTGCAGCTCAGGATCCAGCTGTAGAAAGTGATCTGACAGATCCAGCACAGTGATCCACAGTGATCACATAATGGTCACTGTGGATCACTATGCTGGAGCTGTCAGATCCTCAGGATCTAGCTGTAGAAAGTGATCTGGCAGCTCCAGCACAGAGCTGTCAGATCCGGAGGCGGTGAAGAGGAGGAGGAGCGGGACGCAGTGGAGACAGAGCGGCCGCCGGAGGGGTGAGTGGGAGAGGCGATCGCCGCTCTGGTGATCGGGGGGGCAGGAAGAGGGAAGAGGGGGGGTGACAGGAGAAGTAGGGGGGCACTTAGGAGGAAGCGGGGGCAGGCAGGAGGAAGCGGGCAGCAGGAAGAGGAAGCGGGCGGCAGGGACAGGAAGCAGGTGGCAGGAAAAGGAAGCGGGGGGTAAGAAAGTTGAAGAGGGGGCAGGAAAGAGAGGTGGGGGACAGGGGGGCAGTTAGAGGATGACAGGCGAGAAGATTGGAGGGTAGGGATAGCAGCGGCAGGCAGGGAAGCATTACAGGCGCGGTGATTTTCACTTTCACTTTTGAGTGCCAATCACCGCGCCTGTAGCCGGGGGGGTGGAGGTGGGGGCAAATCGACCCCCCCTGGGGTGTTGTACAACTCCCCATGTACCTGCAGGCCGAGTGACAGGTCAGTGACACCCTCACTCGACCTGCAGGAGCCTGATCATTCCATGGCCCAGGGGGTGGGCCAAGGGTCTGGAAGGGGTTAAAGAACTTTATGCACATAAGTTACAGATATCTCTGTATAAAGAGCTCAGCATAAATGGATGCACTGAACACATTTGTCAAAAAGCCTTTAGTTAACTTTCAGAATTAACATTTTCTATGGGATACCATCACTAGAAAATATTCCAACAAATGTGAGACATTGAATAGAATCAACATTTTTTATTTTGCACACCAAATAAAGTGATTTCTAATTAATTTAATACAAAGCTACAAAAATTAGTGCAACCCAATGAAAGTCTTTAAGGGCCACTTTACACACACCAACTTCTGTGTCCAACTTCTGAACAGATCTCTGGTTGCAGTGAAATCATGGACACAGTGTTCCATTTTGTGGCAGTGTACAAATTTAACAATGTGTCCATGATTTCACTGCAACCAGAGATCTGTTCAGAAGTTGGCCACAAAAGTTGGTGTGTGTAAAGCGGCCCTAAAGGTATCGTCACACACGGCAATATTGCAAGGCAATTTCACTGGCAATTTGCTGGTTGCAGTGAAATCATGGACACATTTTCCTATTTTGTTGCCGTGTACAAATGGAACAATGTGTCCATGATTTCACTGCAACAAGCAGATTGCCAGTGAAATTGCCTAGCAATATTGCCGCGTGTGACGGTACCTTTAGGGCACCGTCACACACAGAGATATATTGCTTGCAACTCACTGGTTGCAGTGAAATCATGGACACATTGTTCCATTTTGTTTCTGTGTACAAATGTAACAATGTGTCCATGATTTCACTGCAATTAGTAAGTTGCAATTGAAATTGCATGCAATGTTGCGACGTGTAAAGGTACCCTTGGATGCAAAGTTAAAGTTAAGTTACAAAATTCTGAAGAGCAAGAACTTAACCACAGGTATATCTAAGGCGGCCGTCACACGTTTCAATATTGCGAACGATATCGTTTAAGTGATCTGCTTTTTGATCGCTTAAGCGATATCGTTTGTGCATCGCTACGTGCGATCAAGCGATTTTACAATGTAAAATCGCTTGATCGTTAGATCGCAGATATGAGAGCCGGAGCTCATATCAAGCGATCATCGCTTGTTCAATCTGCATCATCGTGGTGTGTGACACCACGATGAACGATCTCCCAGCGGCAGAGCCTATGCTGGGAGATGGTATCTATGGTAAACGTCGGGTTACTAAGCGCCGCGCGGCGCCTAGTAACCCGATGTGTACCATAGTTACCAGCGATCTCGCTGGTCCACATCGCTGGTGAGTCTGACTGTGTGACATCTCACCAGCGATGTGAGCGATATTGTTAGCGATCGCGCGTGCACGTGATCGCTTACAATATCGCTCACGATATTGTAGCGTGTGACGGCCGCCTAATCCATAGGTCCCCAACTCCAGGCCTCAAGGGCCTCCAACAGTGCAGGTTTTCAGGATTTCCTTAGTATTGCACAGGTGCTAAAGTGATCATCTGCACAGGTGATGCAATACTAAACCCTGTGCAATACTAAGGAAATCCTGAAAACCTGCACTGTTGGCGGCCCTTGAGGCCTGGATTTGGGGACCTCTAATCCATTAAACTAGAAACCAGTAGGCAGTTGACTATTAGGGTACCTTTACACGTCGCAACATTGCATGCAATTTCACTTGCAACTTACTGGTTGCAGTGAAATCATGGACAGATTGTTCCATTTGTACACAGCAACAAAATAGAACAATGTGTCCATGATTTCACTGTAACCAGTAAGTTGCAAGTGAAATTGCATGCAATGTTGCGACGTGTAAAGGTACCCTTAAAGCAAGTGACTGAACAAAGAAAACCCGCTCCTATTTCATGCTGTCAGCAATGGAACCACATGTAAGGCCAGGGTCACACTCACTGTTTTAGCAGATGTCAGAAACACCGTTAACAGTAACTGCTTCAGTCTCATACATCTGCTAAAAATGGTGAGTGTGACCCTGGCTTAAGGCGGCCGTCACACGCATCAATTTAATGCACGATATCGCTTAAGCGATCTGCTTTTTTGATCGCTTAAGCGATATCGTTTGTGCGTCGCTGCGTGCAATCAAGCGATTTTACAATGTAAAATCGCTTGATCGTTAGATCGCATATATGTGAGCCGGAGCTCATATCAAGCGATAATCGCTTGATCAATCTGCAGAGCCTATGCTGGGAGATGGTATCTATGATAAACGTCGGGTTACTAGGTGCCGCGCGGCGCCTCGTAACCCGATGTGTACCATAGTTACCAGCGATCGCGCTGGTCCACATCGCTGGTGAGTCTGTCTGTGTGACAGCTCACCAGCGATGTGAACGATATTGTTAGCGATCGACCGTGCACGTGATCGCTAACAATATCGCTATCGATATTAAAACCGTGTGACGGCCCGCCTATGAGAAATGTCATAAAATATGAGAGAGAAAATAAATTCTTGACACAAAAAATTGAAGGCGACAAAAAGATCCGCAAAATTTTATTTATCAGTCTGAATACTGTAGCAAAAGTGATACAAAAATTTAGCAAAGATGGAACTGCAACCATCTCACAGAGACTTCCATGCCAACAATAGAAGATAACGCCAAAATAAACCCCATACCCACCAAATAACAAGAATAAGAAATACACAAACAATATGTATTTACTAACAAGTAGTATATATTAGCAATGTATCAAGATGTAGCCACATCATAAATACAGCAAATATATAACTAGACATACATTTAAACACATGACAAACCTACATCGTCGATAGTACAGGTACATTAAACCAATGCATATGCATCAGGCAATCAACGAATAGCAGTGCAGTTGTGAGGGTTGCTGCAGGTCAATTCCAAGTGACTAAGAAGTAACCTATTCTTAATAACCTATCATAGGTAAGTCCATATCTCACACGCACCAGCATCTTCATCCCATTGAACAGAGACTATACCGTCACATAGCTGTAAATCCGGTCATGTGATCGCAAGATGATACATTCACTGCGCATGTGTCTAAGCATTATCCTGACAATGAATCATAACGATGCCATGTCATCCCATCCAGCACCTGACAACCACATATTTGGGGGGCATGGCTATTCATGCTACATCATCAGGGGGCACGATAAGAAGCCATTCAATCACTATTTTCTGACATCATAATAGGGCATGACAAAAGTTTATTAAGGACAAGCCATTTATCCAAACCTGTCTACCATCATTATAGGTAGGTGTCTAGCAGCTGGTCAATAGCAGCTGGGAACACAGCTGTAATAAAGAGACTCTTAAGAACATTAGGCTACAAATTATAATAAATATAATCATAGAAAAATAATATACAATACATAACACGTACATATTCCTTAAAGGGATGAAAAGAGTGGGGGGGGGGGACAAGGGCTGCAGACTCACAAAAGAGGAAATACAGTCCATCAATGTCAATCCTACAGGTCAGTCCTCCCAATGTATACCAATTCTACCCTACAAAACAAGATATAGGCCAAAAATACACAAATATTTACAGTTTAGATGCAAACAAGAAAAGACCAAGTCAGTAATCCAAAAGGCAACCATGTATATTAGGAAACTATAGAGAAGGAAAGAGGGCACCACCAACAAGGAACTCCAAATTAGGAGGCAAATACGGACTGGAGACCCAGTATTCACCCGGGGTGCCAGTGGAAGACAAAGAACACAGTCTAGAAACAAAGTTCAGAAAAAACACGGCATTCACCGGGACTTCAAAAAGCGGTGTCCTTTATTGCAGGGTTTGCATAACAAAGTGCAGGGAGAGGGTACCGAGGTGACGACGGTCACCCGTAGAAGGGCGAGAGCACTTTGTTACGCAAACCCTGCAATAAAGGACACCGCTTTTTGAAGTCCCGGTGAGTGCCGTGTTTTTTCTGAACTTTGTTTAGCAACCATGTATATTATATTCAATCGCCTTGGTTGAACACAATACAAATTATATATCAACCATAATTCCCTTTTGTTAAGGAGACCCAAAATATGACCACTAGAGATAAGTAAACCTTTTGATGTTCGGGTTCGACTATATTCACCGAATGGGCATATGTTCACCGAATAGATTGGCGAAGAGTTTGCCAAATTCCGAACCCCATTCAAATCAATGGGAGGCAAAATCAAGGGCATAGAAAATACCTTCAAATGGGCTGAAAAGTACCAAACATAGCTCAAACCATTTTACAGAAAATCCCTGCTGTTTTCAAAAAGACATTAACGTCCTAGAATATTAAACTAACCAAGCTTCAGTGCTGCTGTCACCCTTCTTCCAGTCCTACTCATGAGCATCACTGCTTCATCTCCTTGATTGGTTAAAGTCAGACATAGCCCCAACCACCCTCTTCACCGGTGTCTGTAATTGGTTGGCAGTATGGCAACCAAATTGATGTCAGATTACTGTAAAATAAATAACTAATTGAAAAAATGAGTGTGTGATTCACCGTATTTCTGATTGCCAGTCATGGTAACCCAGGCAGCTAGAGGCTGGAATTCTCAGTGTGGTAAGGCCCAAGTATTCTGGGCCCCCACACTAAAAATTGCAGTCCGCAGTGCCCTAGAATTGACACCTCAATGAAAGGCACTAAAACTGGCAGTTACCATGCTCTTCCTGTTGCTCTGGTGCTGGTGGCACTCTGCTCTGGGAAATAAGGGGTAAATGCCAGCTGAATTTTGCAAGCTGCCACTAAGCCCAACATTCATAATGATGGGCCAATGTTAGACCTGGCCATTATGAATCTCTAAGTATATAGTAAATACTACACCACAATGTGAAAAATAATTTGTTCATAAAAAGGACAAAAATATTTCCCTCTTTTCCCATCTTTATTATCACAACACAAACCCTCCACTATCCTCACTGATGTACTTTCACCATGAGAACCAAAACTGACTGCCTGCATGAGCTGGGTGATGTACAGTCTGAGTCATCTCAGTTCAGCAAGAGTGGCTGAGCTCTCACTTCAGATTAAGTTTTTCACATCACTCCACTCACAGCACTTTTGGGTCCCGCTGTGAACGGACATCACAGAGGATCATGGAGGGGTATTGTGGGGATAACAAAGATGGAAATAGAGGGATGTATTTTGGTTCTTTTTACAAATTATTGATTTTTCATGGTGTGTATATTATTTACTATTTACTTTGGCCCGACATTATGAACTCCAGGCTGTGACGTCACCACTAGACATGAGCAATGTTTGACTCGAATAGTTTGCCAATCTCAAATTCGAGTCGATTTTGGCGCTATTCGAGTCATTCGCCGAATTCGAACAATTTGGTTCCAATTCGGCGAATTTCGAACATGTTTGATTTTGGTTCGAAAATGCGGCAGATGCGGTCAGAAAACCGCATCTGCCGCATTTTGAGCCAAAATAAACATTCCCTAGAAGAAAGAAAGTGTTAAAAATAAAAAAATAATCTATGCTCACTGTCCGCGGTCCACCAAAGCCTTCGACAAGGTCCTGTGGCTTCTAGGACCTGTGGTGACGTCATGTTCTCGCGCGAACTCCGGTCACGTGACCGGAGTTCCCGCGAGAACGTGACGTCACCACAGGTCCTGGAAGCACAGGACCTTGCCGGAAAGCTTAAAATAGATATTTTTATGTTTCGGACCCTTTCTTTAAGTAACTTTTACTTAAAGAAAGGGTCCGAAACATAAAAATATCTATTTTAAGCTTTCCGGCAAGGTCCTGTGCTTCCAGGACCTGTGGTGACGTCATGTTCTCGCGGAACTCCGGTCATGTGACCGGAGTTCCCGCGAGAACTGACGTCACCACAGGTCCTGTAAGACACAGGACCATACCGGAGGCTTCGGTGGACCGCGGACAGGTGAGCATAGATTATTTTTTTATTTTTTACACTTTATTCGACTTTATTTCACTTCCACAATGTATGTATATACATTGTGGAAGTGAAACAGCCCCACAATCCTGTTTTTTTCGTGTTCCGGGATGTTCAACGGTGTTCGTCGAGCATTCGACGAACATTCGTCGAACACCCCGTCGATTCGGCGAATCGAACACGAACGGCAGGGTGGTGGCTCATCTCTAGTCACCACTCTCACAGGGGAAGCCGAAACTCAGTCAGTTTCAGGTCCCAGTTTGAATGGTCAATGTGTGGCACCCCTGCGGGGGATTGCCACAGGTTACACTGGTGCAAGATAGGATTGACACCTTGGTTTGTTCAGCACACAACACCTTCCACTCCAGACCTCAAGGGGGAGCTCTACTGGCTGCATTAAGTCAGTTCCCCTTTAAGGAGATCCAGGCTGAGAGGAGGAGACAGTTGGTCCTAGGAGACAGTTGCTAGGCAGGTAGTTCGTGTGAGGAGAGGAGAAAGATGGAGGCGCAGCTGCTGGTCTCTGGAAAAGACAGATGCCAGGACCAGAAGGGACCATTTTGTCAGCTGTTCACACCCCAGGGAAGGGGCCGGAGGCAAGGAGAAGAGGTAGGGAATAAGAAGAGGGATTAAAAAGACATTCCCCTTGAGCACAACCGGACACTGGAGTCCGATGCTGTGGGCTTACAGAGCCACAGTAAAAACCCCAGCAGTTTCAGGTGAAGTTTAGCCTGAAGGAAGATAGTAAAGACATTAAAAAACTAACCAAACAGAGGACCAGGGGCCACAGGATAAACCGGGTTCCCACAGAAGGGCCTAATTGTTAGTTTTAGATAATAGATAATTGGAGAGTTCAAACTCAGGCAAGACTCATCCCTCAAGGCAAAGAATAGAGAAAAAGGAGGCCTCAAATCCTTCCAAGGAGCTGATCCTAAATTGCACCAGGGACCTGGTTATTACTCAGAACTGTACCTGTTTTGTGACTACCAGTAAAAGGTACCGGAACAACTATCCCTGTGTGTATGTGTGACTGTTCATTGGCTATAACCCACCATCTTCCTCCTTCACTGCTCTCCCTCACCATCTTCTTTTATTGCTGCCCTGAGGTAAAGCTCCACCTGTGGGGAGCTGTACCACACTTTGCTGCCCCCTCCATCACCTCAGCGGCCGGCTGGCAGCGCTGGTACCAAATTACCGGACCCTACAGGTGGCGTCACGTTCCCCCCCTGTAAATAATTCCCTCACAACCCCTTCAAATGATCCCCAGGGCACGGCACCGGGATACCGTCCACCTGTGACTCCCTACTCAGCAGACCCGGTGACCGAGTACCCCCAGACAGCCCTGGCCTCATCATTTTCTGGCGTCACGAACAGGATTCAAACCAGCCTGGTATTTACCAGGTGAAGTGCGCCTTAAGACTTTATTTAATTGACTGTTTGTGCGGCCGCCATTACATCGCCTCAGAAATTACAGCTGCGTCACAGCAGGAGAAAGAGCGGGAAGATAAGCCCCGCCCCCTTCCACTCTGCCGGAGAGACTGAGGAAAGCGCAGCTCCCTGTGAGAGAGACCTGAGGTGCCCGCTCCAGCTGCAGAGCCGCCAACGGCTAAAGAAACCAGTTTTCATCTTACAGGTTGGCAGCCATTAACTAGGGGGGCCTCACCATGAGTGACACGGATGATGTGCAGGTCCCTGACAGGGGAAATTGCGAGAACGCAGTACCTGAAGCAGCAGCCCAAATAATGCCTATAACCATGCCGTATGTACCGGGTGCCAAGTGGTTACCGACATATGAAGGTAAACCTGGTACGTTAGCAACATTTAAGCATAAGATGTGTGCAATGTTGGAAATGTATGCTATGACACAGAAGCAACAGGCTACCGTTGTGCTGGGACAATTAATAGACGTAGCGGAGCTGGAGGCTGAGTCCTGGAGAAATGCTGACAAGGACTCTGCTGTCAAAGTGTTTGATAAGCTAAAAATGGTATTTGAGAAGCGCACACAGTCTGAATTGAGGATGCTGTTTTATCAGTGTAAGCAGAGACCACAGGATACCATCAGAGACTATGCCCTCCGTTTACAAAGAGCACTCTGGTCCTTGAAACAGGTAGACCCGGCAAGTGTACTGGAAGAGGATAAAATGCTTGCTGAGCAGTTTACAGAAGGATTAAGATCAGACTATCACCGCCAACAAGTGCATATGTGGGTATTGGATCACCCAACAGTGAGTTTTAGTGACTTAAAAGATCGTGCTATAACTGTGCTAAGAGATCCAACACCTGCAGAACCTGCCAATCAATCCTGGCAGGCTAATGCTTCTTCCAAAGACTTCAAACCTATTTCTGCAGAACCTGCAAAAGCAGAGAGTCAAGCTGTAGCAAATGATAACATGCAAAACCAGGTGCTGCAGTTAAAGGGAACCAACCACCTCAGATGACGTGTATAAGCTGTTAATACATGTCCCTGGACCCTATGTACACCATTGCAGCTATGTTTTTGCTAAGAATATTGATAACAGCAAACCGAAATAAACAGTTTATAAACTTACATGATTTAGTACTTGAGGGCGTCTCCCTCGGGCTTTAGTACGAGAGGGCTGTGTCTTATGCAGCCTGAGTGGCTTTCCTCCCCCTCCCTCTCTGTTTGCAGGACGTCACTGAGAAGACGTGCATGGACGGGAGCTGCCTTGGGTGCCCGCCCACACCAAGATAATATCACGCCCTAATGTGACGTCCTGCAAACAGAGAGGGAGGGGGAGGAAAGCCACTCAGGCTGCATAAGACACAGCCCTCTCGTACTAAAGCCCGAGGGAGACGCCCTCAAGTACTAAATCATGTAAGTTTATAAACTGTTTATTTCGGTTTGCTGTTATCAATATTCTTAGCAAAAACATAGCTGCAATGGTGTACATAGGGTCCAGGGACATGTATTAACAGCTTATACACGTCATCTGAGGTGGTTGGTTCCCTTTAACTAAAAACATGGACTATGTACTAAAGCTCTTGCAAAATATGCCTGGGGCACCACCACCAAGCAAAATTCAACTAGTTGATAGCCCTCAGGATGTCCCATGGATGCAGAGAAGACCCGTGTCGCCCGCGCAGGGGACCAACGCACCATTCCAACGCAGAGCCAGGGATTACACAGATTCTTCAGGACAACCCATCTGCCTGCGATGCAACAAACCAGGACACTTTGCAAGAGGATGCCCTTTAAACACGAGCTTCCTGGGTCCGAGGGCCAACTCCCAGGAGTAGAGCAACTGGGCCAAAAGACTGGTGTAAGCGGTACGTGGGAGGCCGTCCGTACCTCAACATTACACTAGAAGGAATTCCCATGTCGGCCCTATTGGACACCGGGTCGCAGGTTACTACGATCCCGCATATCCTTTATAAGCAGTATTGGTCTGATGATGATCTTGAACCCCCAAACCCCAATTTTTATATTATTGCAGCTAATGGCCAACCACAGAAACAGGTGGGGTACAGAGCAGCTACAATAAAGTTGGGGAGGGAGGAGTTGAAAGGTCAAGGGTTATTTGTAGTTGAAGATAATCCTAATGAAAAATGCCCTTACATGGTTATTGGTACAAATGTTATTGAAAACTGCTTTGGAGAAGTGTTGTTTTTACTCCGACAGATTTCTCAAACTGCTGGTTATGGGCGGACAAGAGTCATCCAACGAGAGATCCGAGCCCTCATCCACAAGCAACAGGTAAATCTGTCTGGGGGAGAAATTGGCAGTGTGCGGGTAATAGACTCGGTTCCCATTGTACTACCACCAAATAGTGAAATGATGATATGGTGTCGAGCAGCGATAGGTTGTAGAGGACAGGAATACCAGGCAGTTGTAGAGCCGGTATTTTCAGAGCACAGACCTACACTACTGACAGCCAGAGGGGTGGTGGATGTATGCAAGGGACGAGTACCAATCCGTGTGCTAAATTGTGGGGCAGAAGAAGCAAAGTTACCCCGGTATGCTACCGTAGCAAAGCTGTATACTGTTTGTAACAACAACATACAGGCAGTAGAACCTGTTTCCTCGCCTAGTCCGGCGGAGGATAGTAACTCTAAAGGACAGCAGGAGGAGTGGTGTCAGCAGTTGCATGTAGGAACTGATGCCACCCCTTCTCACCTGAAGCATGGAGTGTACCGGGTAGTGCAAGAGTTTGAGCAGATATTCAGCAAACATCCATTAGATTTTGGGAGGATTAAAGGGGTACAGCATCACATACCCACAGGAAATCATCCACCAATCAAGTTGAGACACAGACCCATTCCACCAGGTCACTATCAACATGCCAAAGAAATGCTGAGGGACATGAAGGAGGCCGGGGTTATAAGAGATAGTAGTAGTCCCTGGACAGCCCCTTTAGTCCTAGTCAGGAAGAAGGATGGCACAATGAGGATGTGTGTGGATTACCGGGAAGTCAATAAAATCACTCACAAAGATGCTTACCCGTTACCCCGAATAGAGGAGTCTCTTGCTGCATTAAAGACTGCTAATTATTTCTCCACATTAGATCTCACTAGTGGGTATTGGCAGGTCTCCGTTGCAGAAGAAGACCGGGAGAAGACTGCATTCACAACGCCAATGGGATTATGCGAATTCAATAGTATGCCATTCGGGTTATGCAACGCACCAGGAACGTTTCAGAGAATCATGGAAAGTTGCCTGGGACATCGAAACTTCGAAACCGTACTTTTATACCTGGACGACGTCATCGTGTTCTCTAGAACCTACGAAGAACACCTGAAACACCTGGCGGAGGTATTTGAGGCTTTAGCAAAGTACGGAATGAAACTCAAACCATCCAAATGTCACCTGTTGAAACCTAAAGTCCAATACCTGGGACACGTGGTCAGCGCAGATGGAGTAGCACCAGATCCGGAAAAGGTAACAGCAATCCAGGATTGGCAAAGACCAACGACCATCACCGAGGTACGCCAGTTCTTAGGTTTGGTTGGATACTATAGAAGATTCATTAAGGGCTATACAAAGATGGCTGCGCCCCTACAAGATCTACTGATAGGCCAATCTAAGAAGAGAAGATTTCCAGAGTCACCATTAGAATGGGGAGAGGAACAAGAAAATTCCTTCCAACAGATGAAGCAGGCTCTAACCGGTGAGGAAATTCTGGCTTACCCCGATTATAACCTACCATTTGTCCTTTACACCGACGCAAGCAATGTAGGCTTGGGAGCAGTCCTTTCTCAGATACAAGATGGTAAAGAACGAGTAATTGCCTACGCTAGCAGAAAACTTCGACCCACTGAGAGGAACCCAGAAAATTACAGTTCCTTTAAGTTGGAGTTCCTGGCCTTGGTCTGGGCTGTAACAGAAAGGTTCAAGCATTACCTCGCAGCTTCGAAGTTCACTGTCTTCACAGATAATAACCCGTTGACACATTTAGATACCGCAAGACTTGGAGCATTGGAGCAACGTTGGATGGCTCGACTGTCGAATTATGACTTTACTATCAAATATCGAGCAGGCCGCAATAACGCAAATGCAGATGCCCTTATTAGAAATCCTCAAGTACATCCACAAGGAAGAGAAAAGGAAGATGACCTAGAGGAAATAGAACTCCCAGCTTTCCATAAAAGTAGAAGATGGCAAATCGCTGAAGATCGAGTCTACCAAAATCGTCAGACTGTTGAACTAAACCCGTTGCCTCACTATGGATGGAAAGAGACTCAAGACAGTGATCCAGCAGTAAGTCTTGTAAAGAACTTGATAACTCAACCAGATTCCAAACTTGAAAAGAACGCTCCACTGGAAGCTCAACACTTGTGGAAAGAAAGAAGCCGGTTATTCATCTATCAAGGTCAATTGTGCAGGCGGTATATTAACCCAAGAACACATGAAATGGTATGGCAAGTTGTGGTTCCAAAGAGAGATGTTCAAATGGTATTGCAAGCGTATCACAATGAATCGGGACACTTTGGATGGAGAAAATTAGAAATACTGTTACGTGAAAGATTCTATTGGATCAGCATGAGAGCCTCCATAGAGAGATGGTGTAAAAATTGTGGACCATGCTCATTAAGAAGAAAAGACCGTAACAGCCAGAAAGCACCCCTCAAACCTATCATCACCAAAGAACCATTAGAACTGGTAGCCATAGATCATGTCAAACTTACACCCAGTAAATCAGGCTACACCTATGCTCTTACCATGGTAGACCACTATTCCAGATTCCTTGTGGTAGCTCCAGTAAAAGATTTAACAGCTGAGACAGCAGCAAGAACATTTCAAGCTTATTTCTGCAGACCCCATGGCTATCCAGACCAGGTATTGACAGACCAAGGACCCGCCTTTGAAGCTGAAATATTTCAAGAGTTCTGTCGCCTATACGGATGCAAGAAAATACGCACTACGTCTTACCATCCTCAAACAAATGGAATGTGCGAAAAGATGAATCACGTGGTAATTGAAATGTTAAAAACTCTGCCCTTAGAAGAGCGCAACCAGTGGCCAGAAAAGTTACCAGATCTAGTTGACATTTACAACAAACATCCCAGTAAGTTCAACAAATTGCACCCCTGCATACCTCATGAGAGCAAGACCAGGAAAGTTGCCAGCAGACTTTGAGATAGGCATAGTAGTTCCTGAAGCAGATACTACAGATACAGATTGGGATAGTAGAAGGAAGGAACAATACCAGCAAATCCAAGAATGCGTTGAGAGAAGTTTGGAAAGATCAAGAGGAAGACAAGAAACCAACTTCAACAAGAGTGCACAAGGAACGCCCTTAACACCAGGTGAATTGGTTTTGAGAAGAAAAAGGAGAATGCACAAACTAGATGATCAGTGGGAAAAAGAACCATACAATGTATTACCATCCAATTTTGACAATCAGAAAACCTGTTTAATCAGTAAAGATCATGGTGAAACTACAGCAACAGTGTCCAGAGATCATTTGAAAAAGTGCCCTCAACAGCTTCAACCAGAAGAAGATGTACCTTGTCCAAAGCCAGAAGAGCAAGAGAAGCCAAAGACAGTCCAGACAATCATTGGAGAGTTACCAGCAGATTGGCCTCAAATAGAAGGTACATATCTAATCCCAACTTTAATGTTTCCATCAGCTGTAGAAGTGCCAAGAATACAAGAACCACCCGTTGTACTGGAACCAGAGATCCCTGCAATCGGTGTACCTGCCATTCCTACTATGAGATCAGGTAGTCGCAGACTGCTACCCAGTTTACCAGTTACACATAGACCCACTCTCACAGACCCTACACCAGTGTTACGTAGGTCCACACGTGTCAATCTAGGACATCCACCACTTAGGTACAGAGAATAGGTCATAACACGTGGGAAAATGTAAAAATATTTAAAATGTAAATATGTTCAGAATGAAAATATGTTATTAATGGTAGTGTATAGAAGGGTGGAGGAACTGGACTGGCCCCCATGCACATCAAGTTAGGAAAAGAAAGTGCCTGGGGGTGGTATAAGTGAAGCCAGGCCTCCTAAGCAGATACACCCGTATTGTATATAGTTATGCTTTTTCTTTTAATTCTAAGAAACTAAATTTGTTGGACTTTTGAACTTTCCCTTTTTCCTATTTTCAAAATGGACCATAGCCACAGGACTGGTAGTGGCAAACCCCTGTTTCAACACCCTCTAAACAGCCTGCAGCGAATGGACTAGCGCTGTATGGACTGGTAACCTGTTTTCTTATTTTTCCTTGGTTTTTGTAAATTTTTCATTTTTAAGACTTTGTTCAATAATCAAATGTAAATAGTTATAATCGGTTGTGTTATGAAAAAAATGTTTCAGTCCCGGAGGACTGTGTTTAACTAGGGGGGAATGTGGCACCCCTGCGGGGGATTGCCACAGGTTACACTGGTGCAAGATAGGATTGACACCTTGGTTTGTTCAGCACACAACACCTTCCACTCCAGACCTGAAGGGGGAGCTCTACTGGCTGCATTAAGTCAGTTCCCCTTTAAGGAGATCCAGGCTGAGAGGAGGAGACAGTTGGTCCTAGGAGACAGTTGCTAGGCAGGTAGTTCGTGTGAGGAGAGGAGAAAGATGGAGGCGCAGCTGCTGGTCTCTGGAAAAGACAGATGCCAGGACCAGAAGGGACCATTTTGTCAGCTGTTCACACCCCAGGGAAGGGGCCGGAGGCAAGGAGAAGAGGTAGGGAATAAGAAGAGGGATTAAAAAGACATTCCCCTTGAGCACAACCGGACACTGGAGTCCGATGCTGTGGGCTTACAGAGCCACAGTAAAAACCCCAGCAGTTTCAGGTGAAGTTTAGCCCTGAAGGAAGATAGTAAAGACATTAAAAAACTAACCAAACAGAGGACCAGGGGCCACAGGATAAACCGGGTTCCCACAGAAGGGCCTAATTGTTAGTTTTAGATAATAGATAATTGGAGAGTTCAAACTCAGGCAAGACTCATCCCTCAAGGCAAAGAATAGAGAAAAAGGAGGCCTCAAATCCTTCCAAGGAGCTGATCCTAAATTGCACCAGGGACCTGGTTATTACTCAGAACTGTACCTGTTTTGTGACTACCAGTAAAAGGTACCGGAACAACTATCCCTGTGTGTATGTGTGACTGTTCATTGGCTATAACCCACCATCTTCCTCCTTCACTGCTCTCCCTCACCATCTTCCTTTATTGCTGCCCTGAGGTAAAGCTCCACCTGTGGGGAGCTGTACCACACTTTGCTGCCCCCTCCATCACCTCAGCGGCCGGCTGGCAGCGCTGGTACCAAATTACCGGACCCTACAGGTGGCATCACGTTCCCCCCCTGTAAATAATTCCCTCACAACCCCCTTCAAATGATCCCCAGGGCACGGCACCGGGATACCGTCCACCTGTGACTCCCTACTCAGCAGACCCGGTGACCGAGTACCCCCAGACAGCCCTGGCCTCATCAAATGCAAAGGATTATGGAGGGTTAGGCTAGGGCCACATTTGCATTGGTCTTTTTGGTATGCTGGATCCGGCATAAAGCAGTATGACGATAGTGTTACTGCAGAGTTACCATATTGTAATACTGTGTTAACGCTGCCATAGACTAATATGGATGACAGTAGCCAAAGTGCCTGCATACCTGTGCTGGTGACCAACGATACAGCAGAGCTGCATGTCATCAGCGCAAAATATACTCAATAAATAGACAGCAAACACTCAGAAAATATGCACTGTGTGAAAACTGCTGTCTATCTGCTGCATATTTAGAAGCTATCATTAAGGTCTGTGGGTGAAAATTGAAGGAAGATATAAAACAAGAATTAACATGATGCAGATTTTCCTGCAATAAAAATTGTGGCATTTCTGCCAAGAGAAAGCTTGCAACATTGGAAAACAGTAGAACATTGGCACAGTAGAACAGAGGCCATGTTCACACACATGCGTTTTTTTGACCATCTCTGCGTTTTTGGGCTGTTAAAAAAAACGCAGGTGCGTTAACGCAGGGTACATTTGACTGTAGCTGCGTTTTTCAGCTCCATTTGCGTTTTTTACCCCTAGTCCAAAAAACGCTGCATGCAGCGTTTTTGGGTGCTGTAAAAAAACGCATGTGCGTTTTTCCAAAAACGCATGCGTTTTTTTAACATGGGGCCCTATGGGAAACGCATGCAAAAACGCATGGTACATTAGTTCCTTTTAGTGCCATTCAAAAACGCATGCGTTTCCCATAGGGGGCCCATGTTAAAAAAACGCATGCGTTTTTGAAAAAACGCACATGCGTTTTTTTAACATGGGGGCCCTATGGGAAACACATGCGTTTTTAAAAGGCACATTTATGCACCCTGCGTTAACGCTTGCGTTTTTGCCTGCGGTTTTGGTGAAAAAATGACTAAGTTCAAAAACGTGGCAAATCCTTTCAGACACACAAGGGACATTTTTTAGCACTCTTAAAAAAACGCAAGTGCTTTTAAGAGTGCTAAAAAAAACGCAAATTGTGTGTGAACATAGCCAGAGGCTTTAATGCAAATGCACTAAGGCACTTTGTCATCCTAACAGTTACCAAACAAAAGTCAAACGTGACGATTTTTCAGCAAAACGTTCATGTTCAAGGGGGAAAGCAAACAATGCTAAATTCTCCCCGGCTTTTAAAGTGGTGAACATGTTTGAACAATGTTCACTCATCGCAACATATAAGACCACTGGTGAGTTACTGAAAAAGAATAGGGTGAACGTAATTCAGTTTCTCAGGATGTCTCCTGATCTGAATCCAAAAAAACACCTATGGGAATTCTGAAAAGACAAATCGAGCATCACTCTCCATCCAGCATCCAGGTCATTCTTGCAGGAAACACACATATAAATGTTGAAATATGTAACCAACTTGTTAATTCCATAACTAGAAGATTTGGTGCGGTCTTTAAAAATCATGGATGTCATACAAAATACTAGATGTAGTTGTTTTTGATGAGGGCAATATTCATTTAGCATCAATCAATCTGAGTAAAAATGAAGATTTTACAATAATACCGGTAGTTATATTATTAACCTAATATATAAATGATTTTACTGCGCTGAATACCTGAGTCCTAAAACATCCACAGAAAAAAATATGTTGTCTATATAGTGAACTGATGTTGGTGATAAGACCCACAAAAAAGAATAAATGAATAAACAATACAAAAAGCAAGGATGAAATATAAGAAAAATAAAGTCTTTATGTGATATAGGTAGAAATGCTGTGTTGACAGATCTGAATAAAATCCCTAATGAGTGGTTTTCCCTAATGGTTGAAAAAGGGGAAAAAATTACACTCTATTTGACTCACCTTGCAAAACAACTGACCACTGATAATAGGTTTAATACCTGAGGTTCCTTTGTGTGTTGAATGGACACTTCATGTCTGTAAACAATATCAGAGGAGTGGTTGGGATGTTATCTTGTGTAGTTTCCAGTAGCTGCAGGGTTAAAGGGCTTTCTTCTATTTCTGTTTCCAGGCAGGTATAAATAGGCACCTGGGCATTGGAGGCAGCCCGTTCCTACCTGCTGTACCTGGCTGGACACAAAAATACGGCGAAGCCCACGTCATGTTTTGTGGAAAAACTCATTAAAAAAAAATACATTTAGGGACTGCATCTTTATTAACCCCTTGAGGCCGGAGCACAGCGGCATTGAAAGAGGGGTTAACTCAGGCCACCCGAGGACAGCTCAAGTGGCATGACCTGAGCTATCCTCGGGTGACCTGAATTAACCCCCCTTACAATGCCACAGCGCTCCGGCCTCAAGGGGTTAATAAAGATGCAGTCCCTAAATGTATTTTTTTAATGAATTTTTCCCAAAAAATTTGACAAGGGCTTCGCCGTTTTTTTGTGTCCAGCCAGGTACAGCAGGCAGGAACGGGCTGCCTCCAACCCCCAGGTGCCTATTTGTACCTGCCTGGAAACAGAAATTGAAGGAAGCCCATGTCCAGCCAGGTACAACTAGGCAGCTGGGGGCTGGAATCTGCAGCGCAGGGAGGCCCAAGCTTTCTGAGCACCCTCCGCTGCGAATTGCAGTCCGCAGCCACTCCAGAAAATGGCGCGTTCAGAGAAGTGCCATCTTCTGGCCCTGAACCCAGCTCATCCAGGACCCTGGTGCCGTGGCTCACTGGATAATAAAGGGGTTAGGGCGAGTTTTGTGTTATCAGCTGGCCCTAAGCCGAAATGCATGGGGCCACGCCAATATTAGACCACCATGACCACCATGAATTTCTACTGAATTTAAAAAAAAAACACAACACACAGAAAAAAATATTTTATTAGAAATAAAACAAAAAATACACTTAGACTCCATCTTTATTAAAAAATTCCTCTTCCGTCCACTGTAGTCCAATCAGATTTTCTTCTTTAGCTCAGCTACTTCTCTGATAGAGAACCTCTACCAGAGATGTAGCTGAGCTGTGCAGCCGTGAGAAAGTTCATGTGAGTTCATGCTGCATGATCTCACATGAACATTTCCCTGACAACACCACTGCTACTTCAAATGAACAGCTGATCTGCATCAGCTGATCATTTGAAATAACCGACGGGAAAGCGAGAGACTTCACTGCCGGCTTTCTTGCTCTGTTCTGCGCTCTCTGCTCCCTGACGCCCCCTCATCGCTCCCCCCGCCACCTCCCTGCTTGATCCTAATTTAGGACCGGGCGAGGGGAGCAGATCCAAGGAACTGGTTGGGGGCATCAGGGAGCAGGGAGCACAGCACAGAGCAGGAAAGCCGGCGGTGAAGTCCTCTTCTCACCGCCAGCTTCCCCGCCTGTGTCTTTCGCTCCCCGCTCCCGATGCTGCGCTCCCCCTTCCCTGCAGTTGCTCCCCCCGCCCGGTACTAATGTTAAAACATATTTTACATTAATTTTCAATGGTGTTCGACGTGTTTGATGGTGTTCGACGAACATTTGATCAACATTTGACAAACACACAGCAAATTCGACTAATCAAATTGAATTTGAATACCAGGTGGTGGCTCATCTCTAGCTGTCACACGCAGCAATGCGTGCTGACCAGCAGGAGACCAAGGACCAAAAAATAGTCCTGAACCATGTGCAGCGATCAATGACCTCACAGCAGGGGCCTGATCGCTGCTACATGTCACACATATCAACATCGCTGGGGAGGTTGCTGTTACGTCACAAAACCAGTGACGTATCAGCGATCTCGCTAGCGATCTCACTATGTGTGACGGGGGCTTAAGGGAGAAATATTAAATTCAAGCAAGAGTTACTTCCTACAAACTTAGACGAAAACAAAGAAAAGTGTGGGTAGGGCACATAAGTAAGCACAGGACAAATGCAACAGCTCTCTGTTCCAATATTGCTTTTAAATATAACTATATTTAAAATGCAGATGCAGATAAAAGAGCGATGACCGGCAAGGGGCCATATACTGGCACCAGGCCCCTCTACTCACGGGTCCCATAGTGGCTGCATAGTTTGTTTCTATTAGCGGTACACCCCTGTTCCAGACCCTGGAGCATAATAACTTTAATACTTAACAAAATAGAAATTCTTATGCTTCCATCACTACTTACCTCTCTGGCTCCTCGGCTCCTCACTGCCATTTGACTGGGTGAGGCTTCTAGATTTGCAAGGCTTGAGGTACTGTAACACGGGGAGATATCACCGGGAACACAGGGGCGTGGCCTAATTGTGGCGACATCGCCGGCGAATTGCCGCGTGTGACAGGACGATAATCAGGCGATGAATCGCCTGAGCAACATCGCCAGGTTTCCCAACAATGTTGGGAAACCTGGCGATGTTGCTGAGGCGATCATGCCTGATCGCCCTGTGTAACGCGGCAACCTGCAATGTTGCGGGCGACACCGCCTATCTCCAACATTGCGAGTTACCGCTCGCTGGGTTGCTGGGCAACACAGCGAGCGATAGCCGCGGCAACTAGCCGGCGACATCGCCGGTAAGTTGCTCCGTGTGACATCTCCCCGGCGATGTTGCCAGGGATGCGCGCTCCCGCGCATCGCCGGCAACATCACCGCAACCGTCGCCCCGTGTGACGGTACCCTAAGAGTGTTCTGCACTTGCAACCCATGATGTAACAGTGTGGAGATATTTGCAAAATTTGAGTAGTAAAGAAATAATGTTAAAGAATTAAATTATAAAAAAAATATAAAACTGAAATACAATGTGAATACTACCCATATATCTCTATGATTACAAAATAATTAATAAAACTAAACATTGTTAGTATCATTACATCGGTAAAGTCTCCAGGGGTGAGAACATGTTGGGCAGCCGGTCATTAGAAGAACAATTCTCACCACTGGATGAAGCCAAGTGAAGGAAAGGCAAGGATGAATTTCATTTCCTTAAGGCCGGGTTACATGGAGCGACATTGCTACCGATGTTGCTGCATCGTCATAGGTTTTGCTCGCTGACCGTTGCGGAATGGCCGGGACAATTTTTCAATCGTTGGTCTACTGCTGTCCCGCATGCATCGGCATGTGTGACAGGGGCAACAATCAGCGACACCCAGTGTTCGCACGACACCCTGACCGATCCCTGCGACCGCCGGGTGTCGGCACATCGTTGGGTGATCACTGGTGAGATCTGCCTGTCTGGCATCTCACGAGTGATCTCATAGAGATGTTCCAGCGATCCCAATAGTTGGTTGGGTCGCTGGAACATCGCTACGTGTAACCCCAGCTTTAATAGGATGAAATTATAAATCACCACAGCCTTCTCCTTCATTAGAAATAAAGAAATTTAAAAATAAAAAAAAATCAACATAGTTGTTATCACCGAGTCTGTACATGTTCAGTCTATCAACATATAAAATTAATTAATCGCTATGTTGAATGCTATAAATACAGGGTGGGCCATTTATATGGATGCACCTAAATAAAATTGGAATGGTTGGAGATATCAACTTCCTGTTTGTGGCACATTAGTATATGGGAGGGGGAAAACCATTCCAGATGGGTGGTGACCATGGCGGCCATTTTGAAGTTGGCCATTTTGGACTTAACTTTATTTTTTTCAATGGGAAGAGGATCACGTGACACATCAAACCTATTGAGAATCTCTTAAGAAAACAATGGTGTGCTTGATTTTAACGTAACTTTCTTCTTTCATGAGTTATTTACAAGTTTATGACCACTTATAAAATGTGTTCAAAATGCTGCCCATTGTGTTGGATTGTCAATGCAACCCTCTTCTCCCACTCTTGACACACTGATAGCAACACCGCAGAAGAAATGCTAGCACAGGCTTCCAGTATCTGTTGTTTCAGATGCTGCACATCTCATATCTTCACAGCATAGACAATTGCCTTCAGATGAATGATGAGGCAAACTTACTTGTGAATGGTGAAGTTAACAAAGCCACTGCTATTAGTCTGATAAACTTCCAGTGGATAGATCCCTCCAAAACTGTTGGGACACAAACATTGATGGTATGGTGTGGTATATGTGGTACAAAGACTGTGGGGCCATTCTTCATCAATGGAAACCTCAATGCCACTGCATATCTTATTCACGTAGCAATTTCAGGTATTCAGTGGCATTAAGGTTTCCATTGATGAAGAATGGCCCCACTATCTTTGTACCCCATATACCACACCATACCATCAATTTTTGTGTTCCCAAAGTCTTGGAGGGATCTATCCACTGTGGGTTAGTGTCAGACCAATAGCGGTGGTTTTGTTTGTTAACTTCACCATTCACAACAATGTTTGCCTCATCACTCATCTGAAGGGAATTGTCTATGCTGTGAAGATACGAGATGTGCAGCGTCTGAAACAACAGATACTGGAAGCCTGTGCTAGCATTTCTTCTGCGGTGTTGCTATCGGTGTGTCAAGAGTGGGAGAAGAGGGTTATATTGACAATCCAACACAATGGGCAGCACTTTAAACACATTTTATAAGTGGTCATAAACTTGTAAATAACTAATGAAAGTCACCACCCATCTGGAAAAGTTTTTCCCCTCCTATATACTAATGAGCCACAAACAGGAAGTTGATATCACCAACCATTCCCATTTAATTTAGGTGCATCCATATAAATGGCCCACCCTGTAGAATGTGATCAAAAAGTTGATGCCAGAATCGTAGTTTTTTTTTGTCTTTCCATCTCCCTAAAAAAATGCAATAACAAGTGATGAAAACATTAAAGGTAACCAACCACCAGGATTTAACCACAAGTAAATCAGTGTAGCCGGTGATTCACGTATGCAGCATGACATCACTAGTTGGGTATTTTTTATTTCTCCCCTGTGGGCTTGTCTTTCTGCTGTCAACCAAATTTCCTCTACCCTTACTCATCCAAACTCATCCGAGGTGGATTCGGCTTACAATATATAGACAAGCCTGCAGGGGAGGAGAAAAAAAAAGTGATGTCATGCTGCACTGATTTACTGGGGGTTAAATTCTGGTCATCTCTGGATCTCAATCCAATTGAATATCTTTGGTAAAAATTGAAGAAAATAGTCCATGACAACGGTCCAACCTGCAAAGCTGATTGGCAACAGCAATCAGAGAAAGTTAGAGCCAGATTGATGATGAGTACTGTTTGTCACCCATTAAGTCCATGCCTCACAGACTGTAAGCTGTTATAAAAGCCAGAGGTGGTGCAACAAAATACTAGTAATGTAATTGAGTGTTGTTTTGTTTGGTTGTTTGTCATGATTCCATCATTTTTTCCTCAGAATTGAGTGATTCCATCATTTTCCCCGGCTTGGTCTACAAAAGTAACAGTTACTGGTTAGCACAATTTTTTTTCAAGATCTCATTTAGTGTTTCTTCAAGGCAGAGAGTTGCCATTAGAAATGACTTTAGTTTTGTGCCTTGTCTGTGATCTGCTTTTTTTCTACAAAATTAAACAACTGAATGGACATCCTCCGAGCCAGGTGATTCCATAATTTTTGCCAAAGGTTGTATAAACGTTGCGGACTATATTATATATCTATATGTATAACACCATAAATATAATCCCTCTCATGCTTTCTCTCTCCAATACTGTGTATTGTCTCTCCCCTCTCTGTGCCTGTCACCCCCTGTGCGCTGTCTCCCCCGTATGCTGTCTCACCCGCATACGCTGTCTTCTTCCGTGTACACAGTTTCCCCCCATGTACATTTTCTCTCCCCGTATGCTGTCTCCCCATATGGTGTCTCCCCGTATGCTGTCTACCCCCTGTATGCTCCAAGGAATAACAGAAGGACAGCGCCCAAGCTGGAAATCATATCATCATGTGTTTATTCCATCCACCAGAGCACAACGTTTCGGTGACAACCTTTTTCAAGTGCACTTGAAAAAGGTTGTCACCGAAACGTTGTGCTGTGGTGGATGGAATAAACACATGATGATATGATTTCCAGCTTGGGCGCTGTCCTTCTGTTATTCCTTGGACGTTGATGTAGCTGGGTGGATCTCCCTGGCTTAGGCCGTGCGTCCTGACGTAAGGTTCTCAAAGAGTTCCGTTTCCAGGTGGTGCTGTGGACATTTTCTACTTCTACCCCCTGTATGCTGTCTCCCTCATGTATGCTGTCTCCTCCTGCATGCTGTTTCCCCCTCTGTACGCTGTCTCCCCTCCATATGCTGTCTTCCCCCTGTACGCTGTCTCCCCTCCTCTGGCCTGCACCACCAATAGGGTTATCCACAGTGGTGTAACTTGAAGTTCATGGGCCCCGATGCAAAAGCTCCAACAGGCCCCCAAGTTATTGCAAATTTTTAATAGCATAAGGCTACATTCACACTGCATTTTTGCATTCGTTTTTTGCATTGCACAAAACAGATCACTCAAATGAATTCTCAGCCAAGTCAATGGGTTATCATTGTTAGCCATTCAGACTGGGCACTTCTAAAGTGATCTGTTTTTCACTTTAGGGGAGCTCCGTTTTATGAATGAGCATGTTAGCTTCTGTGTCATTTTTCTGAGCCGTTTTTCCCATAGGAGCCATTCTGATTTGGAAAAAATGCATCACACCAAAATGCATAAAAAAATGGATCAGAAATGGATGATTTATTATTGGTGCTTTTTGAAAAACAGCTACTGTTTTGCAGCTAAAAACAAAGCAGAAAAAAATGGTGTGTCTGAATGTAGCCTTAGTCTTTTCTATAGGCCAAAGGGACTTTTGGAGCCCCCCAGGGCCCGGGTGCGATTGCAGCCCCTGTACCGGCTGTAGTTTCGCTGCTGGATAACCCCTCTGATGTCAACTGTGGAATCTGGACAGGTTGAGGAGGTTGTGGAGCCTCCTCGTGTGTAGAGGCCAGAGAACAAGTCCTTCCTGATCCTACATACTGGGGACAGATGTGAAAGATGTATAGGACACAGGTTTGAGGGGAGGCAGAGGATGCAATTAGTATCAAGGCCTGATTATTATTAAATGCACCTTTTCTCATTGCTTTTCAACTTTCTGCTTGTAGTCAGTGAATGGAAACATTCAGGAAAATGACATGGGTCCTTTTGCATTATTCACCAGGATAATGCGATCACTGTTGCCTTATCCAGGGGCCGCGGATGCTGAATACATTGGTAGTATGTATTATGATTAACCCCATGGCGGTCTTTTAGGTAGCATCATGTGACCGGGGTCCCACAATGGATGTCCCCCTGCTTCCTGCCCATCTGCGTCCCTCAATGTGGATGGTTGGTAGGAGCAGGGCAGTCTCCTTTGGCATGTCCTGCCCACCTCTTTGCTCAGCTGCCTCCGGATTGGATGTGGGTGTTGCTGAGGGAGTGGTGCGGGCACGCCCCTTGGATACCCAACCGCGGCCTTTGGCAACGTGATAGGGACTGTCTCAGAACCTTGCAGAGAGCGAATGGTGGGGAAATATTTATTGCAGCGTGATGGCATGATTGTGGCAGGGGTGGACCTCTGTAGGTCAGGCCCCCGCACATGCCCAGATAAGTCGGTGCTGACGCCAGCCTGCTCACACAATAGTTGCTCAACAAAGTGCCACTGTAATTGGAACAACTGAAGTTTTCTGCCCTATATATTTTTATACGGCTATAAAAAAAAGCAAATGCAAAAAAGCAAAATTACAACCATAATATAGATTTGTTTTTACATATTTAGAGGGGATATCTGGGATGTTTATTAAAAAAAAGTGGTTCACCTCCATTCCCCCCAGCACAGTGCAGTCCCAGGCTGCTCCTGCTTGGAACAGCTTGGTGGGTTAAACAGAGTGGCAGTTGCTTTTCCACTCTGCTCTGTGGAAGTGGGCGTATAGTCAACATCACACTGATTGACAGCCTGCCTAGCTACTGATTGGGGGAGCCGGCTGTCAATCAGCAAGACGTCAGCTATGTACCCGTTGACTGAAGGGAGAAGCCACCCCCTCTATAGACAAGATGTCAGCGGAAGTGGCAAAATTGCTGACAGGAACGGTCTAAGACCACTCTGTGTTGGCTGTGAATAGTGCATTTAATATGCTTTCTCAAATAGCCCCATGATATTCCATAGCACTTAATAGACATTATTATCAAAGTCACTTAGAATCACAGAATCACAAAAGCTAGTGACCACCCCAGGGCCTTGGGATACCGATCCTGGGCATTAATCAAAGGGTAGTCACAGGCGGCCTGTCCCCGGGCCCGTGGCCCTGGTGGTCGATGAAAAAGGGTTTAAAAGATAAATTAAAAGTCTTGTGATGCCACCTATGGTGTATGATGATGTCACTGGCACTGCTGCAGACATCTGGGGATGATGATGGGGCAGTTAGATGGTGATGCTTCCCGTAGGTGGAGCGGGATCCCGGGGCAGAGATGGAAGAAAAGGGAGAAAAAAAGGCAGGCAATAAACACACCACACAGCTTTAGTCTCTGAACCGGCTTTACTGGTGACTCAGGCAGCTTAACAGTCTTTACATGAACAGTTACGGGTACAGCTGGCCTGGGTAGTCACCAGAGGATTAGGATGTTTCACAGGGTACCCTCCATGATGTGCCTTCTCTGCCTTTTATCTGTCCTTACTGTCCCACGCACAGAGCCCTCCGCCAGTCCCCACGGATCCTTATGGAGTCTAGCACCCCTTGAGCCTCTGGTGTGAAGTCGTCACCTCTTGGCCTCCTCTTGGAGTCTTTGCCACTGGGCCCCCTCCTGGAGTCTATCGCTCTCCGGGCCTCCTCGATCCTACACGAGGGCCTTAGGGGAATTATGCCGAGGTTGCTGCGACGTCTAAATAGGTGCGTGCTGTCCGTTTTCTGCGGCTTGGGGATGAACACCTGCACCAACTCGGAGCCGGCTCTCCGGTGTTGGACTAACCCTCCTGGTCGGTATTACCGGGTCCAGGTTCGGGTGCACCCAACTCCTGGTGTCCCTACGGTTCCTTCAGTTCCTGTGCCACCTCTCCTAAGGTGACTTCCACTGCGCTACTCACAGGGTTCCCCTCCAAAGACTTTTTCTCCAACTCCTCACTGACTTTCCCGTTCTCCACTTACCACCTAATCTCTCCCCACCGGGACTGATTCCCTAGCAACTGGTTAACCAAAAGGTCCCCTGACCTAAGGTGTGTAAATGCGTGTGCTGAGGATCACTGATTGACATCCTAGTCCCCTGGTCACAGGGATACTACACACTCTGGTCTGGGTGCAGTACCCCTCCGTGGCGCACCGACCAGTGGAGCGCCACATTAGAGTTGGAAGGGACCTCCTGGACCATTTAGTCCAACCCCCTGCTGAAAGCAGAATTCACTAAAGCATCCCAGACAGATGTCTGTCCAGCCTCTGTGCGAAGACTTTGATTGAAGGGGAACTCACCACCCAGCAGCCTGTTCCACTCATTGATAACCCTTACTGTAAAAAAGTTGTTGTTTTTTCAAACATCTAATCTGTCTCCTGCTATTCAGTTTGATCCCATTGCTTCAAGTCTTTCCTTGTGCAAAGGAGAATTAAGCTGATCCCTCTACAGTGTGACAGCCCTTCATATATTTGTAGACAACTGGACTTTTGGGGCTCATAATTCTTAGAATGTGAAGAAACCAGAGCAACTGGAAGAAACCCATTCAAACACAAGGAGACCATATAAACTATGTATAGATATTGTCCTTGGTGAGATGTGAACCCACAATGCCCAGCACTACCCATAAATTAAAATGCACATAACTTCTGAAAGTAAAAGTTTCCATGCATTAGACCTTCCATCCACCAGTAAACTGTCATGCACTAATTAGAGACTAAGGAAACAGAAAAAGAAAATGGTGCACATAGGGTATACCTGTTTTAAAATAAGTAAAAATTGTGAGATGAGGTTGCTCACCTTATGAGGTTGTGAGAGTCACAACCACTTCTCAAGGCCAGTAATATCTGTTTGATATCCTGATTATACACTGTCTGCAGCACTCTCCCACGTAGCACAACAGAAATATCCAAGATGTAGAGATTGGACTTCGACCGGGCTGCCGTCCGGAATAAAAATTTCTTCTAGTCAAAGATATTTTTGTGATTTTATTTCTATGCGTTTCAGGACAACTAGGTGCCTTCTTCAGGACAATCATAGGGGTACATCTGTGATTTGTCCTGACGAAGGGACTTAGTTGTCCTGAAACACATAAAAAATAAAAAATAGCTTTGACTATAAGAAATTTTTATTCCAGACGGCAGCCCGGTCGAAGTCCAATCTCTACATCTTGGATATTTCAATCACTGGTTAGAATCATCCACTTTACTCTCAGGCATTCCTCACACTTGTTCAAGACTCTCCATTGGTTTCAGTCAATTTTACTAAAGAACTATGCTATACTTTGCTGGTAAAACTAATGACAATTTGATGGAAACCAAGTACACCCCAATATAGTCAATGATAATGCAATTTGTATCTATCACTGCAAAAGTTCCTATAATGGAACAGAAAAATGATGATATCAAGGTCTCATACTTGAATTGTTCTCACCTGTGTATTATTCTGTACAGTTCAGCTTTAAATATCTTTTATGAATCTGGAACACAAGAAATATTTGAGCACCCTCCAATAACTTACCTGAAAATATATCAAACGTCTATCTATATGTTCATATAATGAAAGGGATTCGTATGTTATTTTCTTCCAGATATTAACTTTCATTTATAAAATTAGTCTTTCCAAATGCGGCCAAAATATTCAGACAGAAAACAACATCAGCTCAATGGGTCCCAATAGGTTATAAAATGCTGCAGAAGCAACATCTGCAGCAGGCACTTTATTATATGTCTACTGTACCTATACTGCAGTTATAAAGTCATTTATTACACTTTTTATGATTTTAATGTTCTAGAAGATTTTATCATCCTCTGTAACATTCCCACTGTGACAAATGCTGAAAAGCATGAATGTAAGTACAGAATGCCACCCAATGCATTCATTTAGTATCATATATTGTGCATGAGTTTCTAACTGTCCAGATTGGGATCAGACTTTGTTTCATGACTTGTGGATCATCAAACTATGGATCATCTACTTTTTTAGAGCTGTTAAAAAAGGTTTCAATAAGTAAAGTTAAAATATGAAAATAATTAATTCTGGACCAGACAGTCTGTAAAAAACACACAGAAAACCGCAAGACACCTGGCATTTAAAAAATGTATAAGAATTGTGAACAAATACAGTGTGGCAAATATGCAGATAAAATAATAACCACATTGTTCAAACTACACACCAGACTACTGACGTAACTGGAAAAGCATCATCATATAAGTATAAGCAAACATCTGACCGAAGTCAAAAAAAGATGCAGAAAAATTCCCAAAAAATGCAATTCTTTATTAAAGTAAATATAACAAAGGCAGGTTCATACAGACAGACCTACAGAAAACAGAAACCCTTCAAAACGTGAGTTAGGCTAGGGCCACACTGACTTTTTTTCTCTATACTACCGCAATCCGGGTTAAAACTTAGAAGTTTTCCCAGAAGTGCATAGCGGTAACGCTATGCGGTTCGGAAGAACGCTGCCCCTAGTTACCCGATGTGTGCATGTTACCAACCACACACAAAGCTGCTCGGACTGCGCTTTAGCTGAGAGCACAGAAAACATTCCAGACAACGTTTTCTGTGCACTGAGCTAAAGCACAGTCCACGCAGCATTGTGTGTGGCTGGTAAGCATGGCACACATCGGGTAACTAGGGGCAGCGTTCTCCGAACCGCATAGCGTTACCGCTATGCACTTCTGGGAAAACTTCTAAGTTTTAACCGGATTGCGGTAGTACAGAGAAAAAAAGTCAGTGTGGCCCTAGCCTAAATGAGGAGACCACCCTATATACCAAACTGCTGAATGTTTCAAAAAATTCTATAAGGTTAATGGAGGCGCATTGCTCAACATTAGGGCTTTAGGCTAAGTTCACACGGTGCGTATTTCTTGCAGTTGCACTTTTTTACGCGTGTATGGGCAAAAAAGCGCAACTGCATTTACACAGTGTGCTTTTTTCTGTGTGCTTTTCCCGAGCCCATTTTAAGTCTACGTTCACAAGGTGCACATTTCCTGCGTTTTCCTGCATTTTTGTTGCGCTTTTTTACACCTGCAAAAACGCAGTGAAACGCAATTATGGATACGCAGTCCAGGAAAACCTATGAGTTCTGTAGAAATGCATTCACATGTTGCACTTTTGTGCTTTTTTTACCCAAGCACTTTCACTATAAAAGGGTATGCGTAAAAAAAATCAACATGTCAATTTGTTGCGCTTTTTTCTGGATGCTTTTCCCATAGCCCACATGATAAATGGACTTTGGAACAACATGCAGTTGCCCTTTTCTGCCAGGACGCACATAAAAAAGAGAAAATGCAGAAAAAGAGCATAAAATACAGTCATATGAAAACGTTTGGGCACCCCTCTTAATCTTACTCTTTTTTTTTTTGCAACAGATATTTCAGTGTGATATATGTAATAACTGATGGACACAGTAATATTTCAGGATTGAAATGAGGTTTATTGTACTAACCAAAAATGTGAAATATGCATTATTTCAAAAATTGACAGGTACAAATGTATGGGCACCCTTATGATTTTCATGATTTGAATACTCCTAACTACTTTTTACTGACTTACTGAAGCACTAAATTGGTTTGGTAACCTCATTGAGCTTTGTACTTCATAGCCCGGTGTATCCAATCATGAGAAAAGCTATTTCAGATGTCCACTTGCAAGTTGTTCTCCTAGTTGCATCTTCTCTGAGGAGTGGCATCATGGGCTCCTCAAAACAGCTCTCAAATGATCTGAAAAAAAATATTGTTCAACATAGTTGTTCAGGGGAAGGATATAAAAAGTTGTCTCAGAGATTTAACCTGTCAGTTTCCACTGTGAGGAACATAGTAAGGAAATGGAAGACCACAGGGACAGTTCTTGTAAAGGCCAGAAGTGGCAGGCCAACAAAAATATCAGTAAGGCAGAGAAGAAGAATGGTGAGAACAGTCAAGAACAATCCACAGACCACCTCCAAAGACCTGCAGCATCATCTTGCTGCAGATGGTGTCACTGTGCATTGGTCAACAATACAGCGCACACTGCACAAGGAGAAGTTGTATGGGAGAGTGATGCGAAAGAAGCCATTTCTGCATGCACGCCACAAACTGAGTCGCCTGAGGTATGCAAAAGCACATTTGGACAAGCCAGTTTCATTTTGGTCGCATGGATTCCACTCAGTATCAGCAGATTCTTGAGAATAATGTTCAAGAATCAGTGTCAAAGTTGAAGTTACTCCGGGGATGGATCTTTCAGCAAGACAATGATCCAAAACACCGCTCCAAATCTACTCAGGCATTCATGCAGATGAACAATTATAATGTTTTGGAATGGCCATCCCAGTCCCCAGACCTGAATATCATTGAACATCTGTGGGATGTTTTGAAGCGGGCTGTTCATGCTCGGCGACCATCAAACTTAACTGAACTGGAATTGTTTTGTAAAGAGGAATGGTCAAAAATACCTTCATCCAGGATCCAGGAACTTATTAACAGCTACAGGAAGCGACTAGAGGCTGTTATTTTTACAAAAGGTGGATCTACTAAATAATAATGTCACTTTTCTGTTGAGGTGCCCATACTTTTGCACCTGTCACATTTTGAAATAATGCATATTTCACATTTTCGGTTAGTACAATAAACCTCATTTCAATCCTTAAATATTACTGTGTCCATCAGTTATTACATATATCACAATGAAATAGCTGTTGCAAAAAAACAATTTGAAACAAAAAAAGAAGAGTAAGATTAAGAGGGGTGCACAAACTTTTTCATATGACTGTATGCACCGTGTGAACATAGCGTTACATGTGGACTATTGGAAAAGCACACACAAAAAAGCACAAAGAATTGACATGTCTATTCTTTTTACGCACATGCTTTTGCCTTGAAAGCGCATGCGTAAAGAAGCGCAAAAGCGCAACATGTGAATGGATTTCAGCAAAACCCATATTGTTTTGCTGGACTGCTTATCCAGAATTGTGTTTCACTGCATTTATGCACTCGTAAACAAGTGCAGTAAAAATTCAGGAAAACGTAGGAATACACAGTAAATATGTACCGTGTGAACATAGCCCTACACACACAACTAAAAGGCACCTATGTAGTATTTTGAATCCATAGAGTATACAAGGTAATCCGGGTTATACCATTTATAAAATGTCTACAGCAATGGAATTTAGGCCCCTTTCACATCTAATGCTTTGCTGCGTTTTGCTTCATTTGCATTTCCATGCGTTTCCATTAAAATCAATGGGAACAAAAACACATGCATTTTGATGCATTTTTGCGGTAAAAACGTATGGAAACGCAAATTAAGCAAAACGCAGCAAATCATTAGATGTGAAAGGGGCCTTAGTATTCCTGTTACTTATAAAATACAAGAAATTTGCTAGTGAATGTACAATATCTTCACTTAGTAAGAGAAACCTAGCCTCTGGTTAACAAAATGTAAATAGCATTCTCAAAAGGACCCTGTACATAGTAGCAATATGACCCATGTATACAGACCTTATAAAGTAGATGTAGGCCTAGTTCACATCTATGCGTTTGTGCATTTTCCTGCTTTTGCCTGGCCTGCTCTAGCGCAAATGCAAGCGCAAGTGCATTTTCAGGCAAACGCAGGCAAGCACATAAGCGCATAGATGCACTGCTCCGAAGCGCGAGTGTGACTGTGCTGACGTCACCACGCATGCGCTTAGTCAGACGCACCCAGAAACGTAGCTTTTCCGGATGCGTCTGACTAAGCTCATGCGCAGTGACGTCAACACAGTCACACTCGCACTTTGGGGATGTCAGCTTCTGCGCTCGGCTGTGCTCGGCCATAGAAGGTAATGGGGCCATCGAGCGCAGACGAGCGCTGGAGCAGGGCATCTATGCACTTACGTGCTTGCCTGCGTTTTGCCTGAAAATGCACCTGCGCTTGCATTTGGGCTAGCACAGGCCAGGCAAACGCAGGAAAATGCACAAATGCATAGATGTGAACTAGGTCGTATTGTTGAACAGGGAAACAGGGTGTGCACACCAGCTCCTACACGTGTTTCACAGCCGCTTCATCAGGGAGCTGTGCTGTGAAATAGTGCTAGGTGGTATTTATAAAGGCAAAAATGCCTTTATTAGGCCCAGGTGTGTGGTAATTACAGAGTTAAGACTCCAAAGTTAGTGCTTCTGGGTCCGCTCAATTGGCGCGTCCCGCCCGTTGCTTAGTGGCGGATGATGTAATATCTGCCTTCCACTTTCGGTATGCGAAGTCGCTTGTTAGATGCGGGATACCATGGCAACACGATGCCATCGGCACCCGCGCATGCGCGTGTGTCCAACCTTTGCGGTAGTGAGACGCTGGAATCAGTTGCTGCAACCGTGGATGCACACAGCTTCCCAGAAATTCACAAACCGACAGAAGTATATGGTTTGAGGAGACTGAGGGGAATTAGACTGCATGTGAAAGATATTACAGTGGGATTATTTAAAATATAACTCACATATCAAACAGCTATATCACTAAACAGATAGAGACATAATCCACAATTAAAGTGAACAGATAGCAATAAGATAATACCAAAAAATACATATGTTCCCCTATCACACCTCAATATGCAGATATAGTAAACGGTAAACTGCAGTTATACTAGAGTACATCTTTAGATATTTAAATCTGTCGCCTTCACTGAATTTTCCTATTTTTCGTCATTGAAACTGCAGAAACTCTTAAGGCCACGTTACACACACAGATATGTTGGCCACAGATCTCTGGTTGCAGTGAAATCATGGACACATTGTTCCATTGTACGCAGCCACAAAATGGTGCAATGTGTCCATAATTTCACTGCAACCAGAGATCTTTGACCAAAATATCTGTGTGTGTAACGTGGCCTTTACTGTCACTCTTATTCATTCTCATCTGGACTAATGCAACTCTCCACTGATCGGTCTCTCTCTAATCAAACTTTCTCCTCTTCATTCCATCCAAAATGTGGCCATAAGAGACATATTTCTGTCCAGTTAGTACAATGAGTTCCATATAAGGCTAGGGTCACACTTGCCAAATTCTAAGTCCCCTGCGTGTTTTGCAGAGAACTTAGAATATTTTTCTCCCTCCGCAGCCTTCACACAGCCCCTAGCAATCCGCTGTGTATCATGGATACAAGCTACACAGCGGGCTGCGGGGTGCGCGATTTGCACCACTCATAGGGGAATGCATCATGCTGCGTTACCCTGTTCGTGGTGAAAATCGCACTCCCCGCAGCCGCTGTGTGGCTGGTATCCATGATACACAGCAGGTTGCTAGGGGTCGCGTTCTCCACTTTGCAGCCTGCGTGAAGGCTGCGGAGGGAGAAAAAAATTCTACGTTCTCTGCAAAACACACATGGGACTTAGAATTTGGCAAGGGTCACATTTAGAAGGGAAAATGCGGTTACCGCATCCAGATCCGGATGTGATAATCTCATGTCCCTTCAGATACATTTTGCCCTCTAAATGTGTATCTAAACCCGCATCCGGTAACTGGATTTCTCATAAAGTGCAATCCGGTTGCCGGACGCTTTCTTCATCCCTGCTGCTGCGGGGATGAACAAAGGGTTAATTTTAATATTATATGTGGTTAAAATATATATTGAGAGAGAAGCGTGGGGCACTGCGGTACCACTACAGTCTATTGCCATATACGGATCCTGATGTGGACCAGGTGTATGCACTCTGGACTGGTGGTGCACGCTGAAAAAGTTCATTAAAGAGTTCAATCAGTAGAAAAATGAGCGGCACTCACCGTATACATCTTCACTTTTATTCAAGCCAGGTTACAGGCAGCATGGTGAAGGGAGGGAGTGTGGAGTTCAGGTGATGACGGGCACCGTTTCGCAGCAATAAACAGCTTCTTCCGGTCAAGGAGACTCACCATGCTGCCTGTAACCTGGCTTGAATAAAAGTGAAGACGTATACCGGTGGGTGCCGCTCATTTTTCTACTGATTGAATATTATATGTGGGCAACATGTCTCCAGGGAGTGTCCACCCTCCTAGTGACATGTTGTTCAAATAGAGTGGCATGTGAAGGGTTAATACCTTTTATTACTATATCACCGCTATTTGTCAGCTGTTAAATATTGCGAATAGAAGCCTGAGGCTCCACGCTGTAAGCAGGAGTTACTGCACGCAATGTGCGTAAGCACATTGCAGGGCAGCATGCTCAATAAGGAGCTGTCCTTGGTGCTTATGCATATTACGTACTGATACTACACAGAGGAGCCGCCGGCTTTCATTCATAAGTTTTAAAAGCCGACAAATAGCGGCGATACAGTAATAAACCTATTAACCATTAACATGCCACTCTATTTGGGCAACATGTCTCTAGGGAGGGTGGACACTCCCTGGAGATATGTTGCCCACATATAATATTAACATTAACCCTTTGTTCATCACTGCAGCCGCAGGGATGAACAAAGCATACGGTTACCGCAGGCATTCACATGTGCCTTGCGGTAGCCGGATGGGCTCCTATAGGCACCCATTATAGCTATTCTGCTGCGGTTTTGAAACCGGTCCGAAAAAACGTTGTCTGCATGATTTTTCACACAGGCAACAAAACTGGAATGCAGTTACCGGATTGCATAACGTGCAATCCGGGTTTTATAATGGGCGCCTATGGGCAGAGGATCCTGATCCAGTTTTGAGCATTTTCACAGCTCAAAACCGTATCAGGATCTGCATTTGCTACTGCAAATGTGACCTTAGCCTAAATTTATTTCTCTTACCACAATAATTCTCCTGCCTCATTTCTGTATATCACACTACCAGTACACTTCATTCTGCATAATATGATACTCCCACTTCCATCTCCAAGACTTCACTCATGCTGGGCCAGTTCTCTGTAATGCACTAACACAAATAATTTGATTTAGCCCCCATATTTTTAAGAATGAAAAAAGAATAGTTGCACTCACTGGGTTAGCTATGCAGTCTTTATTTTTGGTCCTTGGTTACATTGGTGCAGGGAAGAGGAGTGAGAATGGTGGATGACGGTTTGCCATTTCGCGTGTGCTTGAGTGCTTCAAGGATTGAGTGTTTGGACCCGTTGAAGTGCTCAAGCACACGCAAAACGGCACTGCTCTCACTCCCTCTCCTTGCAGCTACCAATGATCAAAAATAAAGACTGCACAGCTAATCCACTGAGTGCCGCTTTTTTCTTCATTATGAAAAGTTGTTGGCTATATGCTTGAAAACGTGCAACACTGGGGAATGGCAACCCCAATGCAGTTATGACCACAGACGCTGCAGTCTGCAATCAGTGATTTCAGCAGTAGTGCCCAGCTTCACATCTCTTTTGTTGGACCCCATATTTTTAATCATGCTTTAAAAACTTATCTCTTTAGACAGGCTTATGACCTCACTTCACTAATATTATATTAGTGATTAGTCAAAAACTGGCTGATGGCGGCTCATGCAGCTTTATTTGAAAATTCCTATTTTTTTTAAATTGATGGCTGGATTATACAAGACAAGCAATTCTGCCTATTGTTTTCCCCTATTTCCTTAGAGTCCTCACTTCTCTTGTAGCTAATGAACTATGTGTAACTAACTTTGTGATGTCTTTATTGTCTGTACATGTCCCAGCTCAATTGTAAAGTGCTCCTGAATATGTTGCCACTACAGTATATATATACAGTCATGGCTAAAAGTGTTGGCACCCTTGAATTTTTTTTCATAAAATGAAGTATTTCTCACAGACAATTATTACAATTACATGTTTTTGTTGACAAGTTTATTTCCTTTGTGTGTATTAGAACACAAAAAACAAAAAACGAGAAAAAAAAAAGCAAATTGGATATAATTTCACAACAATTCCACAAATGGACAAAGCAAAATTGTTGGCACCCTCCACTTAATATTTGGTTGCACACCCTTTGGAATAAGTAATTGTAATCAATTGCTTCCTATAATCATCATCAAGCTTTTTACACCTCTCAACTGGAATTTAGGACCACTCTTCTTTTGTAAACTGCTCAGGTCTCTCATATGTGAAGGTGCCTTCTCCCAGCAGCAATTTTAAGATAACTCTACAGGTCTTCAATGGAATTTAGATCAGGACTCATTGCTTCCACTTAAGTCTCCAGCACTATAATTCCATCAATTTCTGGGTGCTACTTGAAATATATTTGTGGTCACTGTCCTACTGGAAGACCCTGGGCAATATGTTGAGACCTCAAATCCTTTGGTAATCCTCAGATTTTATCATTTTTTGATAGAAGAAGCAAAACAACCCCAAAACATTTTTGAACCTCCATCAAATTTGACTGTAGGTACAGTGTTCTTTTTTATGTAGGAAACGTTCAGTACAATGATGTGCTTTACAAAAGACTTCTATGGTTGGTTCATCTGTGCACAAGACACTATTCAAAATGATTTTGGCTTACTTATGTACATTTTGTCAAGCCGCAGTCTAGACTTCTATGTCTTTTTGTCAGCAGCAGGGTCCTCGAGGATCTCCAGCAACAGCGTTTCATTTCATTCAAATATCGATGGATAATTTGCGCTAAGGGTGCATCCTCACGATCAGGAGACGCAGCGTTTTGGACGCAGTGTCTTTGCGCTGCGTCCAAAACGCTGCGTAGTACAGTATCAGCATAGTGGATGGGATTTCAAGAAATCCCATCCTCACTATGCATAACCCGCCCGCAGCGTGTTTGGAGCTGCGGTGCGGGTTGCCGGTAATCCGCTCCTCCGCAGCATGGTCGCGTTCCTGGTGCGGACGAGTGTGCGTGATTTGTGCGTGGGCATCCGCCTGCGTACAAATCACATATTGCAGTGAATGGGAGCGCACGGTCATGCGCAGACCTGCACAGCACCGTGCGTTCCTATTATAAACATAGGGGCTGCGGTCAGCTTGCGGATCCCCTCCGCAGGACGCTGCGGAGGGGTCCGCAAGTATGAGGCCAGCCTAAGTGTGACACACACAGACGAACAGTGCAATGATTGAGTCAACATCTCCTCCTATAATCTGATTTCAGGGGTGATTTTCAAATTGCCCACACCTGTTACTTGCCACAGGTGAGTTTGAATGACCATCACTTGCTTGAAACAAAGCTGTTTACCCACAACTGGGGATATGTGTGCAATGATGTCCAATTTGCTTTTTTCTCAGTTTTTTTTAAGTTGTTCCAATACACACAAAGAAAATCAACATCTGTATGACAAAACCT
Organism: Allobates femoralis; assembly: GCA_033576535.1. Lineage (NCBI taxonomy): Eukaryota > Metazoa > Chordata > Amphibia > Anura > Aromobatidae > Allobates > Allobates femoralis. The sequence goes on from JARQOC010000003.1 coordinate 140,371,680, forward strand.
GACTTATTGCAACAATTTTCTGGGAACAATTTTCTGGCAAAATTTATAGGGCGCCAACATTTTCGCCTATAACTGTATCTTAATACATTTGGACAAATCTCAATATATTAAAATTGTAATTACTTTAAAAATACTTGTGAGGGAGAGGAAAGAAAGCAATAACACCCCTGACTGTAACAGCTTACACTTGGGGTAGTGCATTCCAAAGTACTGGTGCAGCATGAGAGAAATCTTGGAGACAGAAGTGTGAGCTTCAAATTATGTGTGATATTAATATGAGATCAGTTGCAGAACAGAGAGCATGGGTAGGGTGACAAACAGAGATGAGGGTTGAGATATAGGGGGGTGCAGAACTGTGAAGAGCTTTGTGGGTGAGAGAGATAAGTTTGTATTGTATCCTTTAGTGGATGGGCAACCAGTGCAATTACTGGCATAAGGCAGAGGCATCTGTAAAGCGGATGGACAGATAAATTACCCTGGCTGAAGGATGGACTCTAGGGGAGAAAGTTTGATTACAGGGAGACCAATCAGTAAAAAGTTGCAGTGGTCCAGACAAGAATGAATAAGAGCGACAGTAAGTGTTTTTGTAGTTTCAAGAGTGAGAAACGGTCAAATTCTGGGCTTGTTTTTTAAGTGCAAGTAACATAAGCGAGGAAGTGATTGGATATAGGGGAAAAAGGATAGCTCAGTGTCAAATATGATCCTAAGGCCATGAGTCTGTGGCTTGGGATTTATGGCTGACCCAACAAAGGTAAATGAGATGTCAAGTATCAGACTGTCAGTAGAGGATGGAGAAATGAGAAATTTGTTTTGGGGAGATTCAGTTTCAGGAAGAGGGAGGACATAGTGTGAGAGACAGCAGATACAGTCCTTGGTATTTTGTATTAAAGTGGGGTTGATGTCTTAATATGATGTGTATAAGTGAGTGTCATCAGCATAGAGCTGATATTAAAAGTCACATCTGCTGATTATTTGACTCATAGGAGCAGTATATAGCGAGAAAAGGAGAGGGCCTAGGACTGAACCCTGAGGAACTCTGACAGTGAGGGGTAGGGGAGGAGAAGAGTTTTCGGTAAATTATACTGTGAAGGAGTGATGAAAGAGGTAGAAGGAGAACCAGGAGGAAACAGTGTCCTTGAGGCCAAATTAGCAGAGCATTGTGAGGAGGAGATGATGATCAACAATGTCAAAAGTAGCAGAGAGATCTAGGAGGAACAGCAAGGAGTACTGGCCATTGGCTTTTGCTGGACTTTAGCCTGTGGCAAGGGCAATTTCCGTGCAGTGTAAAGAGCAGAATCCATAATGCAAAAGATCGAGGAGACCATGATCAGAGAGATAGCGGATCAGACTGAAGTGGACCAAGCATCCCAGGAGTTTGGAGATAAAAGGAAGAATAGAGAAAGGTCTGTACTTAGCAGCACATTTCTGGTCGAGAATTTTTTTGATTAGGGGAATTATGATGGAGTAATTGAATAAAGAAGGAAAGATACCAGATGAAAGAGAGAGATTAAATATTTTAGTTAGATAGGTAGTGACAGCTGGGCAGAGGGAATGAAGGAGATGTGAGGGAATGGAGTCACTGGAGCAGGTTGTAGACTTGGAAGAAGCAAGTGTGGCGCCCCGCAACGAGTGCGTCACAGGAGGGTATTGCAGCCATAAATGCAGCAGCAATATTCTCTGACCCAGCAATCACACGGTTAACTCAGAGATCCATACCCTGCATGCATCACCTAGCATAGAGGGCCAATCAGGTCCTGGTGGGCGGAGTGCAAGGGTAGTGTGTAGTGGAAGTTTAGTCTAGAGTTTTAGACAGTTCTAGTCTCGAGTCTGGGGAAGTAACAGCAACCTAGAAGACTCTCTGCAGAATCCCAGCTCTGCAACCTAGGAGAGGGGGTTGCACAGTTCGTGCGGCCCCGTGGCCACCTTCTACCGGCCATCTCCCTACCGTCACCACGGTTGAGCACCATTACTCCCGGTGCATTACCAACCGAACTACGGGCATCAACATGCGGGTCCAAAAACTCCCGTGCCCAATCTACAGCCGGTTTGCTGGTACCGAAGCTAGCAGCAGTTCAGCTCTGCTATGCGAACCAGAGGAGTGGAGGGACCGCTTTACAGGAGCACCCCACCACCGCCAAATCCAGTTGTCTAACCAGCGGTGTACCCACCAAGGGACCCAAGGCTCCCCAAAGCATCCGGAACGTATACCCCGGATAGGGCATTCAAGCAGCCTCCCTGTGCCCGACCTGGTATTCCTGGGCGACAACGGCAACTTTCTTAGATAGAATGGAGGAACACCGCGGATCTCTGAGAACACACTGGTCATTGCTGAGTCCACCCGGTCCACTACCTTCAAACTGTATACCATGTACTGCTTGCTGGTTACAGTAAACAACCCGTTACAGAGACTTACAGTGTCCGTGCTTTCTTATGAACTGTCTGTCCGCACCATAAGGTAACCGCAGCTGCCGCACAACATCTTAAGCAGCTCCAGCCTCCGGGACCACCGCTCAGCCTGTGGGGAGCGTTCCATCTTGCTGCATTCCATCCCCCGGAGGCCTCGCAGCGTCGGTAAGACTTACCGAAACACTCATAGGTGGCGTCACGACAAATTAACCCCTTAATCTGTTCCCACAAGACGTCTCATCATTTTTGATCTGCACTCAACCGGGCCCCACTACCGGCAGGCGCGGCACCCCATGACAAGGAGGAAGAAGCGAACGCCTGCCTAAACCGGAGTCCCCGGCCACGGTGAGTCACAAGGAGCCAGGTAACTTCATCTTCTGTGACCAGCTCAAAAATGGAAAATGAGCTTGAGGTGCGGGAAGGAGGGGGATCCAGGCTCTGAGGGGATTGTGCAGAAATATTGTGGCAGATGTGGTTGATATTTTGTTAAAAAAAAAGGGGACCAGATTGCTCACACTGAGGTTGGTGTCCAGGGCCTGTACTTTAGGGCTCAGGAGGGAGAGGAAGGTTTCAAAGAGGCATTTTGAGTTGACAGCTAGTGATATGGTGAGAATGGTAAAATATGTGTGTAGAGGGGCAGAAGTGGTGAGAGAAAGCAGAAGCTAAGACATATATATGAAGCAGAGTGATATCATGAAAAAATAGATTAATACAGGTGGACCAGAATTATGTTTGTGAAGGTACCTTACACAGCTAGTTTGTTTCCGAACCATGTTAAGCAGGTGAAACAGTTCTGAAATTTTATTATAGAAAAATATGGCACATGTGCTTTCCCTAATCAGATGATATATTGTTGAATTCTCCCTGCTGATACATCAGACACAGCTTGCCTTGTTGATTATGCAACACCAAACACCTATGCCAGTAAAAAAAGAAAAATGTCAAAGAGTGGGTCAAATTTTGCCAGCCTATAATTGTTTTTTGTTTTCTCCTATATTTGTAAGTAATATCAAGAGAAAGAGATTCAAATTTAATAATTGTAGCACATGTAGATCTGGGCCCCTTCTGGCACATTTCTGGAATATTTCTGGACACTTAAGTGGCACTTAATGAGAAACTGAGGAGACCTACAGTCAAATGAGACCTACTAGAGTCATTTTTATACAGCTTAAAGTGTCCTGAAATGAGCCCAGCTGAACTCAGGGGAGAGGGGGCAAGACGGGTTTATATTGAACATAAACAAACAGGATATATTAACTGTAACAGGAATCGGGGCACAACTTAGCTACGGTAATTAGGCTGCAGGGAAACAGGCATTATACCATAAAAGAAAAAGATTTGAATTTGGTGCTCAGATCAAGGAGGGTTTTGTTGCATATTGAGAATCAGGTGTGACTAGAGGCAGACAATATTCATTTAGTAGTACAACATACCTGTGAAAGAGATAGATGGATGGATGCGATGAGTTTGCAGACCATGTTATATAGAATTAGGGTATGTGCTCACGGTCCGGAGGAGCTGCATGTTGGACGCAGCTCCTCCGGACCTGAGTGAAGCCGCGGGTGGTCGCAGAGAGACCACAGCCGCCCCCTACTCACCATGTGCGGCGGGTGCGGGGTGGCTTCTCCATGCAGTCTCTCTGTGGCAGCCGCTTCCGACTCCGCAGCATGAAATGAACATGCTGCGAAGGAGCGGACTGCCGGCAACCCGCACCGCAGCTCCAAAGACGCTGCGGGCAGGTTACGCATAGTGAGGATGGGATTTCTTGAAATCCCATCCACTATGCTAGTACTGTACGACGCAGCGTTTTGGACGCAGCAAAAAGACGCTGCGTCCAAAACGCTGCGTCTCCTGATCGTGAGGATGCACCCTTACATTTCTGGAATATTTCTAGACACTTAAGTGACACTTAATGAGACACAGAGGAGATAAGAACTTGCACTTCACAGGAGAGAGAGATGTACTCAGAGGCACTGGATATAATATCTTACTCTGCTGTACAAACTGTTATCCACTGGGAACTGCTAATCTGTTATGGTCCAGGTACTGACCACCACTGTACAATGTATGAAATCCATTAGATTTCATAGCTGTAGGACTATAAGGGTAGGATCATGCTACAATGAAAAAGAATGTTATTCTACTCTCTAATGCTTCATCAAGGTGGTAGCCATGAATCAATTCTCAAATTCTTTGAATGTGCGCAAAACCAGGAATTTTAGGAAATCCACCTCAAACTTGATCCTGTGCAGATCAATCTATTTATCTCTATTGAATATGAGTTCCTCTATTGCTACACGTAAAAAAAATGTAAGGTATTTATTTAACTTTTTTTTATCAAAATTTATAAAGCCACTACAAAGTGAACTTCATATGGTAGTCCCTAGCACTAGTGACTCTGCTATGTGTACAAACAAGCCTCAAATGAAATGAGGAAGAACCAGAAGTCAGACATAACTTTAAAGGGAACTAACCACCAGGATATAACCACCTATAAATCAGTGCAGCAGGTGATTGATGCGTGCAGCACGACATCACTATTTGCATTTTTTTTTATTCCTCCCCTGTGGGCTTGTCTGTCTGCTGTAAGATGAATCTCCTCCCCCTAATCCAAATTTATCCAGGGGGCTTGGCTTACACCAGAAAGACAAGCCCACAGGGGAGGAATAAAGAAAAACACAAATAGTGATGTCAAACTGCACACATCAATCACTTGCTGCACTGATTTATGGGTAGTTAAATCCTTGTTGTTGGTTCCCTTTAAAAATAACTTGTCTGGGAAAGCTGAGTGAATATTGGTGTCTGTTACCCTCCAAGAGAAACGGAAAGATTTTTTTCTCAGGTGTCAGTCTGTTTTTACCTTATTTTTTATTTATAGAAGTAGGTAACGTTCTGAACATTTTTTATCTATTGACTCTCAACAATGGATCATTTATAAAAGGATGAAACTCTGAAACACAAAATAAGTCTTTCATGTTTCATCCATTTTACATGAGAAAGGTTTTAATAGTTAAGTCTAATCCACAAAGCAGATATGCTGTGAGTCTCAGAGACTGAGGACAGGAATCTGTTTTTAAAACTGATATGTGTATGGCTCAATGAATTTATATGGGTCAGAAAGGGAACGGTCAGCACTAGGACATGTCACATGGATGTATGAATGTGGCCTTATTATGACTGAGCAACTACAGCATGATATCAAACGAATGTTAACATTTTAAGAATTAGTTTTCCATCTGATTTCTGGACCTTAATATTAAAAGCTCTTGATGTTGAATTATAATTGTACAGTAATTTTTTTTAATATAAATTATTATTAGTATTATCATTATAAAAATTGATATTGTTACTTCTATAATAGCTTGTTCAGATTAGCGTATTAATTGTCTGTGTGATGTCCATATGTTAATAGCTAGAATACTGAAAGCCACAATGATAGTTCACTTAAATCTTTTTATACATGGACAACATCTGTGTATATAAAATCACACCTTGCACTACTTTGAACTCTATTCTGGATCAGACTGCTTCATTATAAGTCAATGGGTGCACAAAAGCTGGATCACCTTTGATTATTAACGGGAGTTGTCCCTTCTACAACTGGTAATTCTGCAGTCCCTCTATGTGATTGCAGACATATCAACCTTCCCAGTTGCTGCACTATGTGTGGCGAGGATTCGCCGTTTTGTAAACCGGGTACGGACCGCAATTATGCAGTATGCATGTTCCTGACAACCACACAACTAGTGGACACAGCCTCGCTCAATACTAGTATATGAAGTGGGCGTGTCTGACTAGTGGGAGTGGCCATATAATGGGTGCAGCCTTGCTCCATACTCTTGTGTTGACAGAGGTCGCACTCACTAGTCGGGGGCTCTGTTTGGGAACATGCATACCTCATAACTGCGGTCTGTTCCTGGATTAGAAACTGTGACTCCTTGCAGTGCCCAGTGCAGGCACTGGGAGGATTAATAAGTCTGCAGGCAGATAGATTGATGCAGAATTATCAGTTTAGACCAGATAATTCCTTTACTATAACCTGTTTTACAAATGGAAGCTCAGACATTTTAATCTGCAGAATTGTTGAGCTTTTGTAAGCTTTGTTCTCAGCATTGAGTCAACTTTAGAATGAAGTAAAAGATGAAAGCGTCTCATTGTTCATGTGCAACAGAGGCCCAAACTATGGGATAATTTAGTGGCTGCCTAAAGTGACAGAAAAAAAAGTAAGCTTTGTAAGGAGTAAATATGCAAGAAAGAAGAAAGGAATCCTGAGGGGAGAGGTGGGAATAAAAGAAGAGCAAAAGGGACCATTTTTAGAGTTTTGTGTGACATTATGTCCAATTTGCTTTTTTCTGTGATGTTTTTGTCTTGTTCTAATACTCAAAAAGAAAATAAATATGTTTATGACAAAACGTGTAATTGCGAAAAATGTTTTTGAGAGAAATACTTCATTTTCTAAACACTTTCGGCCATGACTGACAGTAGATTGTTGCATAAAATTCTGCTGACAGATTCTTGTTCCACACATAGGTATCCTGTAATCTAAGGCTGGTTTCACATAACGATTTTGTGCCTGTCCGTGGGATCTGACTTTGAAGGGGGACCCCACGGACAGGCACGGATGCATACGGATCCCTGCAATCGGATGCCAAATAGCCATCCGATCTGCAGGATCCGTGTGGATCCTGCAGTCCCCTGTCTCTCCCTACTCCTGCCTCCTCCATCTTCTTCCCTCTCCTATGCTACTCTGTCCCCCGCTATTCTTTGCTGTGCCCCCGCTATTCTATCCTCCTCTATCCCTATCCTGTCCCCTGTCCTCTCCCTGTGTGTAAAAAAATAAAAAAACTCCTCCCGGAGGATACATCACCTGTCACCGGCTCCAATGCTGCACACGATCAGGACTGAAGGACCTGTGATGATGTCAGAGTCACATGACCCGGTCAGCTGACCGGGTCTCTTACATCATCACAGGCTCTTCAGTCCTGATCATGTGCAGCGTTGGAGCCGGTGACAGGTGATGTATCCTCCGGGAGGAGGTTTTTTTATTTTTTTACACACAGGGAGAGGACAGGGGACAGGATAGGGATAGAGCAGGATAGAATAGCGGGGGCACAGCAAAGAATAGCGGGGGCACAGCATATAGAATAGGTGAGGTCAGAAGATGGAGGAGCAGAAGCAGGGAAAGACAGGGGATACGGAGCCGACATCGGATCCGAGGTGAACTCGGATCCGATGTCCATAGGCTCCCATGTTGTGGGCACTAGGATCAGCCTCGGATCAGCAGTGATCCGAGCTGTCCGATGTGAGTCACGGACACAAAATCGTAGCAGGCTACGATTTTGTGCCCGTGATTACATCGGATGGGATCGGATGGTGCCAAAATCGGATGCTAATAGTGGCACATCGGATCCCATCCGATTCCCATAGGGGAACATGGGGTCCGATTTCGGATCCGATTGTATCCGTTTTGAAACGGATACAATCGGATGACAGAAAATCGTTATGTGAAAGCAGCCTAAGATCCACAAATATGCAATGCTGAAAATGACATACAGGCGCATCCCAATGAATTAGAATATCATCAATAAGTTAATTTACTTCAGTAGTTCAATACATAAAGTGAAACTCATATATTATATAGAGTTATTACAAAGTTATTTCAATGAAAACCCTAACGTCATTATCTCAGAAAACTAAAGTAGGGAGGATGAAGGGTCTGAGAGATAATATATTACCTAAATAGGCATCAGAGGCACTATAAAAGCATGTGACGGCTACTGCAGTCCCCAGCATGGTGTATATGAAGTAGGGAGGATGAAGAGTTAAAAACAGCATTGCTGTATTCCACGAGGGTGAATATAATATTGATTTATTAGTCAATGCTCCCTGGCCCCTTCCTCAAGACAAATCATTATCATATTGCTTCAGGGCATTTCATGGAGTCCTAAAACGCGTTGACTAATAAATCAATAATATATCCATCCTTTGATGTCTTGTGAAATAAGGTTGTGTTGATTTTAGCCCTTCATCCTCTCTACTTTAATTTGAGATAATGACCTTTGGGTTTTCATTGGCTGTAAGCCATAATCATCAACATTTACAGAAATAAACACTTGAAATAGATCACTCTGTCTGTAATGACTCTCTATAATATATGCGTTTCACTATTTGTAATAAATTACTGAAATAAATTAACTTTTAGAGGATGTTCTAATTCATTGAGCTGCACCTGTACGCGCCTGAGAATTTGTGTTTATATCCGTAATTCTGTAAGAATTTTACAAAGTCCAGGCAAGAAATTCTATGAATTGATAGAAAGCAGTGGTTCATCATCCTCAATCTTGCGTAGTATAGCGGTGGTTGTTATTCCTCGTAGACCTTCAGGAAGTGTTCTTGTCAGACAAACTTCAGTGAACAAAAACAAAAAATCTATAACATTGTTTTATTTAGCTGCAGAGCTCGGAGCCAGCAGTCAGGTTTAATTCACACTGCTGATGCTCAGCAAACTTAACACCGTGACATCTGGAATGTTGGGAGTTTTGGCATGATAACCCACACCTCAATAAGAAAAATCATGTGCAGAACTCCCATTGAAATACAGAGAGGCGCCATTACCTGGAAACAGAAAACCATTAGAATTATAGTGATGATGACTTCTTTAATTAAAACTGGTGTGCGCTGAGAGTCTATGAACACCTCATCCTTCATATTTGGAGCACTTATTTCCAATCAGTGAATGTTAACACATAGAAGGGACCAAGTAACCCTAGGGTAGCTTATTTAGCAAGGAATCTAACATTTGTTTTGCTGATGTGACACATTCTAAGTACTTTTATACTCTCTAGCTCTAATTACCATGGAGTCTACAATTAAATATGGAGGGCAATTTCTGGACCGCTAATAGCTGTGTCTTGCCAATACTGTAATCCCCTTGTATGAAACTAATTGTAAAGCAGATGGTTGTGTACATTTTTGATAGCTCCTATGTTTCTTTTATTGAAGATAAAATACTTGCTAGGTTAACTAAAACAAAAGTATAGAACATCTGTCTTTTTCGTGGCAAGTGTACCCAGACTGTAATCAGATTAAAACTGATTGGAGTTTGTTAAAGACACACATTTTATTTTCAGCACATTTGACATTCATTAACAAACACATGCAGCTTCGTGGGAAGGTGCGAGGAGACGAGGCTCCAAAGACAGATTTCTAATACAACTCAAACTCCTTTCTTAGCTACTTGCACACGGCAGGGGTGTGCTGGTGTCATTAAAATGTGAACCCAAGAATATTTATCTAACAAAAATATTTCATTAAGTAAAATGAGCCCCAAGCAAATGAATAGTACTTGCATGTGATTGCTGATAATGAGCCATAAATAAGGAGGGAAGGGAGAAGGGAAGGAAATAAGGCTAGGGTCACACTTGGAGGGACTTTGTTTTGAAGCCTGTATTAATGCTAAGCATTTTTTTCTGTTGCCATTTTGTGGCAAAATGAACGCTAGTATGCGTTTCCCATAGGAGCCCATGTTAAAAAAAAAGTGCATCCGTTTTTGCAAAAGCACCCAAAAACACTGCTAGCAGCATTTTTTGTTACTGATGCAAAAATGCATAGCGTCAAAAGTGTTGCCTTTTGACCATGCGTTGTTTGCATTGGAGCCTATGGATCCTTTAACGCATGCGTTTTTCACACATTTCAGCATGAAAAACTTTAGCTTTTAGCGGATGCATGACGCAAGTGTGATTCTAGCCTTAGGAAGAATAAATAGTGAGGGGTATCAATAGCCTTGAAGTTAGTACACACTCAAACAATTCGACAGTTGTGATCAGATCAGAAACTTTAGAGTAACTTTAAAGCATCATGTAAGCTCTTTTTGTTTGCTATTAGGTACTCTATTAACATCATCTGAATATTAGAGCTGAATTTCCCAGTATAACACTCAGTTTTATGTTATTATTATTATATATTATTATAGCTCCATTTAGTCCATGGCGCTTTACATGTGAAAAGGGCATACATAGACAGGTACTACAAATATGAGCAATACAAGGCATAGACAAGAACAATATTCATGAACAATATGAGGCATAAACAGGTACATGAGGATAGAGGACCCTGCCCGTGAGGGACCACAGTATACAAAGGAATGGGTGAGGATACAGTAGGTGAAGTTAGAGCTGGTCATGCAGCAGTTTGGTAGACTGAGGCTCACTACAAGGTTGTAAACTTGTCGGAAGAGCTGGGTCTTCAGGTTCCTTTTGAACAGTAGGCGAAAGTCTTACATGAGTTCCAGAGTCTGGGGTGTAACAGCACATCCCTTCCCTTCCTGTGTTCATGTACTCCATGTAATGGAATGCAACCTGTGTAACAATGTGTCACTCCCCCGCCTGTGTTCATGTAATCTATGAAATGTCCTAGAGCGGAGCTGCTGAAGCCTATAGAATTATGTACCCTCAGTGGAACTGTGAGTATGGGGAGATAAAAGAGATCATTCTAGAACATTATGCCATGATCCCAGATACATACAGGGCTCCATTCCGTATTTTATCCTGCAATGGGTGTCTTTCAAGACAGGCTCAAACAAGCATGTCATCACTGGCTAGAGGGAGAGGGAGCCTTAACTTAGGAGACCTTCTTTCAGGTCATCCTAAAACAACAGGTCTATTCGAAATGCCCCCCTGAGATCCAGGAATGGGTGTGTGAGAGGAAACCAGCGACACTGGAACAAGCTGCTGCTCTAGCTCATGAGGTTCTCACCATCAAGCCTCTGTGGAGGTATCTGCTGGAGGATGGAGAGAGGTCTACCAAGTTCACTACACCGGTGGCCCCTTGTCATTCTGTCCCCAATGTTTATCGTTCCCCTAAGCCACCACCTCGTGTTGATATTCATGTGAATGTGCCTCCAATTGCTCCTTCCGCATATTCTGGAATACGATGAAGAAAACAGCAGAGCGTAGATTTTATGGTTGTGGGTATCCGGGCATCTGCAGGCCACATGCCAAACTATCCAGTGAAGGACTCATCCTCAAACCCAACAACCCCCTCCAGCACCTTCAAGTGGGTGCCAGCTTCCAGATTCCCTTACCCCCTGCCCAAGAGTGGACATTGAGACACATCACAGATTATAGATATAGGCAGCCTGGGCATCTGCAAACCTCCTGTCCATCTAGTCAAATGAGGAATTTGAATTATTAATTGGATTATTAATTATTTACAGTCAAGTGCCATGGAGGAAGACATGTTACAATTTTGTGAGGACTGGCCTAGTAACTCATCTACCCATGGTGCATCACTAGAGGTTTATAGTGTGTGGCCCGCAGCTACAACGACTTTTGCTCATCGGGGTAAGCACTTGCGGGAGGTTGTGGTAGATGAACAGAGACTTATTAGGTTTTATAACTCAGAGGCATTTCTCACATCAGTTGATCCTCGAGTGGTTCAACCTAAGATGATCCATAAAGGGCCTGGGATTGTAATTGTATTGGCTGGTGGCAAATGGAGGACTATTCCCAAATCGACTGTAGATCTCAACTTTGGCTTTGGGGTCAGACGATCTGTGGTTGGGGTGATGAGTGGCTTCCTGCAGATGTTCTTCTAGGGAATGATTTGGGAGAGCTACAATGCCAATTTGTAGCTGCATGTAGCACCATGACTACATGTACTTGACAAGTGACCTGTATAGGTCACTAGTCCGTACACAAATTGAAAGGGAAAGGGAAAGGGTTGTAACAGATAAGATAAGATAAGATAAGATAAACTTTATTGATCCCGGAGGAAATTACAGCACATCCCTTCCCCGCCTGTGTTCATGTACTCCATGTAATGTGATGCAACTTGTGTAACAAGGTGTCCCTCCCCCGCCTGTGTTCATGTACTCTATGCAATGTGGTGCAATCAGGCCTAGGTCAAAATCTAGTGGGGGATTCTGTCTTTGTTCCATTCAGCATGGGACTCATTCAATCCTCAAATTGGTAGACAGAATTGAGTCAGGTGCTTCTGGGAGCTTATCGTTATAGCCACATGTTCAAAGTAAGTGTGAACCCTCCCCATCCATGGGCTGATCTCAGGACACAGAACAATAGACTCAAATTTTTGGATCAGTCAATTGTGTGCTGAGGTGCAAAGGGTTGGGATCTTACACTGAGGCAAGACCCTGGTGCCCATGTGTGGATGGTTAGAAGCTGCCACATGGGATTGTGTTGTGTCCCTCATTTATTGGATCTATTGAACTCTTCCAAGGATTATTTTTATGTTTTCTCTGTCATCGGATTGCCAGGTGGTGCTTTAAGGGCTCATTGTGAACTCATTGTGGACTCTACAGAACAATGGTCATATTTGATGTTCTATGCTCTCTACCTCAATAAATCTCTTTGGATTGTTCCTCGGCCTGGTGTCCCTTCCTGCTCTGTCACACATCCGGTCACATGGGGGATGCATGTCTTGTATGTGATTGTGTGCAGAATATTTAAGAGGGCAGTAGAGAAGGAGATCTTGAGATGATTGCAGGTTGCATAAAGGTGAGTACCAGGACACCATGTTGCAGATGTATGGAGGAGACAAATTGTGTATGGCTTTATATGTCGTTATTAGGGTTTTAAACAGGGACGTCTGAGGATTGGGGAGCCAGTCAAGGGCTTGGCAGAGAGGAGAGACCAGGAATTAGTGGGAGAAAGGTGGATTAGTCAGGCAGCAGAGTGTAGGATAGATTGAAGGGGTGCAAGAGTACAAGAAGGAAGACCAGAAAACAAGAGATTGTAGTGGTCAAGGCAGGAGATGATGAGGGCATGCACGAGTGTTTTTGCAGTTTCTTGGTCAAGGAATGTATGGATATGGGAAATATTTTTGAGATAGTCAGCAGGATGTGGCAAGGGCTTGGATGTGTGGCTTGAAGGAGAGAGCAGAGCTGAGGATCACCCCGAGGCACCGAGCATGTGGGACTGGGGTGAGTGTGCAGTCATTGACTTTGATGGATAGGTCTGGTGGAAGAGTAGAGGTAAAGATGAGGAATTCTGCTTTGTCCAAGTTCAGTATCAGTATAACATCCCCAAATAAGAGAATATGCTAAAATATAGCTACTAACTCAATATAACACAAATGGCCTCCCAAACAATGTTAAGTACCGCAGAGCAGAGATATAGTTCATTCACAAGTAATAAAAACTTGCCTCAGTCCCTCCTTCCCAGAGTTCCCAGTGCACTCAGACAGACCATTTCATTTTAGCACAGTGTCACTGCCTGCTTATGTTATGGTAGTAGCATTGGGGCAGGGATCGATCATTAAGGTTGAGTTTACACTGGCATATAGTCAGTGTATAAGATGATTGAGTGCTATCTAATGTTTTATCAGATAGTCCTCAGACAAATGTCATACTATTGGACATACCCATCATGAGCAAACATTGCAGCATGGTGTGAGTGGCAGCATATTCAACTATCTCACATCCATACAAGTCTATGAGTGAGAGTGAAACATCACACAGCACTTGGATGAAAACAAGTGCAGTTCTTATATATGCACAGATAGGCAATAGAGATGATGGAGAGATTAATCTCTCCACTTTACCTGTGATCCAACACTCGCATGCGAGGGAATCAAATCACAATAGCATTACACTAGGATCACGCTCGCAGCAGAGTTTGCACCGATAGTCAATAGCATATCATATCCAATGATCTTGCATCGGATGCCATACACTAGTGTGAGGGCACCCTAATACAAAAACAAGGCCTCTCCTATTGCCAGACAGTCAAATGCACCTCACAGTTTGAAAATCACTTTTAAAAGAGGAATGTTCAACAATTTTAGCATGTTAAACTGGCCACATCATGACATAGCGCAAAGTATACAGCACACCATGTATTAAGATTAATGCAGATGTTGAATTTATTAAATTTAGGCTATATTCCAGCAATATAGGATATAATTATAAAAAAAAGGTACTTAGCACATAAATTGGCCCATCAGCCACTAAAAGGTGATCTTCGTTTGATGGGACCCTAAGACGAATATTATTTGAACTAGATGGCGGCCCGATTCTAAAGAATCGGGAGTCTAGCATGCATATATACATTATTCATTCAAATTTGACAATAATGCACATAAGACATGATATCTATCTATCAACCACCAATGTTTGTATGGTATATGTCAGTGTAATACATGTCATGATTCTAAGGCAAGGCTTTTCGTACAGATACTGGCACCGATGTTTTGTACAGATTACATATATTCAATTTATATATGAATGTTAATAATCTATGATTTAGCCAGTACATGTTTCCCCACCAACCACGGGAAGGTAGCCTTACAGCTGGTGGGACCTACTCTACTCTATCCCTAATTATTAATACCGTATATACTCGTGTATAAGCCGAGTTTTTCAGCCCAAAATTTGGGCTGAAAAGTCCCCCCCTCGGCTTATACACGGGTCTATACGGTATAGGCTGCTGTGGTGGGGGCTGTGGAGGCTGGAGGAGGCGGGGGAGGCTGCTGTATGAGCGGCCCCGTCACGTGGGGCCGCTCATTATATATGCACTGCTTCCCCCTGTCAATCAGCGGCAGGGGGAAGCAGTTCATATAAGCCCCCCAAAAGCTGGCACTGTCCCCCCTTGTAAGGCCCCCCCCCGCTGCTTATACATTACCATTCCGGTGTTCTGATCGGCGTCGCTCCTCGGTGCGTCTTCATCCTCCCGTCCGCGCTGGCTGCATCCGGGATCTCCGGCTGTCGCAGCGATATGACGTCATTGCGCGACCGCCGGAGATTCCGGATGCAGCCAGCGCGGACGGGAGGATGAAGACGCACGAGGAGCGGCGCCGATCAGAACACCGGAATGGTAATGTATAAGCAGCGGGGGGGGGCCTTACAAGGGGGGACAGTGCCAGCTTTTGGGGGCTGTTGGTACCCCCAGGGGGCTGCTGGGTACCCCCTGGGGGCTGCTGGGTACGCCCTGGGGGCTGTTGGTACCCCCAGGGGGCTGTTGGTACCCCCTGGGGGCTGTTGGTACCCCCAGGGGGCTGTTGGTACCCCCAGGGGGCTGCTGGGTACCCCCAGGGGGCTGTTGGTACCCCCAGGGGGCTGCTGGGTACCCCCAGGGGGCTGCTGGGTGCCCCCTGGGGGCTGCTATATGTACTCCTGGGGGCCTGCTGTATACCACTGGGGCTGCTGTATACTACCACTGGGGCTGCTGGGGCTCCTGTATACTACCACTGGGCTGCTGGGGCTCCTGTATACTACCACTGGGGCTGCTGGGGCTCCTGTATACTACCACTGGGGCTGCTGGGGCTTCTGTATACTACCACTGGGGCTGCTGGGGAATCTGTATACTACCACTGGGGCTGCTGGGGAATCTGTATACTACCACTGGGGCTGCTGGGGAATCTGTATACTACCACTGGGGCTGCTGGGGAATCTGTATACTACCACTGGGGCTGCTGGGGAATCTGTATACTACCACTGGGGCTGCTGGGGAATCTGTATACTACCACTGGGGCTGCTGGGGAATCTGTATACTACCACTGGGGCTGCTGTATACTACCACTGGGGAGGCCTATATACCACACTGCTGGGGGCTGTATACCTGTGCTGGGGTCCACCCTCGGCTTATACACGAGTCAATAGGTTTTTCCAGATTTTTGGGGCAAAAGTAGGGGGGTCGGCTTATACACGGGTCGGCTTATACACGAGTATATACGGTAGTTAGACTCGTTTTAAATCAGATATTTTTCGGCTATTTGCAGAAGGTGTGGAATAACAAAATACAATTTCTGCACTTGGCACCAAGGGGCCTACCTACAGCTCACTTTCAGCAAGTAACATGTAATGTATATGGAACTTGCAGTTAGCTTGTAGTAAATACGGCAAGCACAGCTTCAAGAGGTTCACTAAATGCAACCACTAAAAATCAGAGGTAACAGCGATTTTGGCAATTGAAACTGTCGAAACCACGTGTGCCGCAACTGCCGCAAGTAAACCACAAATTCCATATACATTTCATGCAACTTACAGCAAGAGTGCTGTAGGTCACCATTAGGCAGCAAGTGGCAAAATTGCTTTGTTTCCACTATAAATTCCACAAATAGCAGAAGAATTCAGATTTAAAATCAAAATGTCTATTCTTTCCCTATATGTCTAAATATGTACCTATGTGTCTAAATATGTACCTATATGTATGTATGTACTTATATGTACAGAACACACTTCGAGATAGAGATGTGTGTGAACAGCCGTCCCACCCGTCTCTTAGCTGTTTACAAAAACCTCACCCAGTGTAAAAAGAAAATGAAATCTTTCAGCAGCTATACTGCTGAAGCTTCAGGTTTTTATCACTAAATGCAAGCATTTAGATGATACACATCTACAATCTACTACAAAATGTGTGTTTATATGCATATACTATGAAATATAAAAATAAAGTTTCTAAGCTAAAAAACTAACGACTATATATCTTAAATGACTATTTTATATCTAATAACTAATTATAATGTCTTTATCTATAACTAAACTAATTTTTTGGTATTTTTGTTTTTTTCTATTCCTATACATCTATGGCTAAACAAATATTTTTGTATTTTTTTTTTTTTATTCCTATACATCTATGGCTAAACTAATTTATTGTAATATTTGTGTTTAATTAGAAAGTAACTATGTATCTAAATCTAATATGTATGTAAAGAATTTAAAGTAAAATATTTTTATACACTATATTTTTAGTGAAAATGAAAACTAACGACTATATATCTTAAATGACTATTTTATATCTAATAACTAATTATAATGTCTTTATCTATAACTAAACTAATTTTTTTGGTATTTTTGTTTTTTTCTATTCCTATACATCTATGGCTAAACTAATTTTTTTGTATTTTTTTTTTATTCCTATACATCTATGGCTAAACTAATTTATTGTAATATTTGTGTTTAATTAGAAAGTAACTATGTATCTAAATCTAATATGTATCTAAAGAATTTAAAATAAAATATTTTTATAGTCTATATTTTTAGTGAAAACTTTGTCACAATTTTCCACTATTTTCCCTTGAACTGGTGTATCAGCGACTTGAACTTTCACATTACAGCGTTGCCTCACTCTAGAAAAAGCCACGTAGAGTTGACCATGGCCAAATGCTGGTTCAGGTAGAAAAATACCAACTCGATGAAGTGTTTGGCCTTGCAATTTGTTAATGGTCATGGCAAATGCTGGCTTCACAGGAAACTGGCGACGTCTCAATTTAAAAGGTAATCCTGTGTCAGATGGACATAAGTCAATACGTGGAATAAAAACAACATTTCCAGCAGCTGACCCAGTAATTACTTTGGCTTCTATGATGTTAGGAAGCAAAGCAGTAACAATCAAGCGAGTACCGTTGCACAGACCTTTTTTGGTGTTGAGGTTACGTAACAGCATGATAATAGTACCACTTTTCAGTTTTAGCCGATGTGAAGGCATTCCAGTTGGTGTAAGCGAATGTAAGAACTCTACTGGATATTGGTCAGGGTCATCACATTCATCAGCATCTATGGAATCATGACTGATATATTCTGTGTAGTCACCATTCAGGCGATCCATGATATTGGAGTTAACATTATCCACATCCTCATTTTTAGGGCATAGAATTACATGTGATGCAGCAATATTGATGCTCTCATTGTTGTTAATATCAATAGAAATGTTGTCTCCAAAGATATCACGTATTAAGCAGCCAGTGGAAAGCATGTCTGAAGGTATTTCAATGACATCATCTCCAAGGTTGAAATCATTGGAAAGTTCACCATTTCCTAGTTGAAGCAACCAAGTACTGTATTGTTGGTCAATGGAGCGCATGTTGTTAATAAGTGGTAGTCTAACGAAATGTTGCCAGTGTTTGGAATACTTAATGCAGCTCTCTACAATATCAGTTCTGGTTCCGTGAGCGATGACAGGAAGGCATTGTCTAAAGTCTCCTCCAGAACAATAACTTTACTTCCAAACGGTGTTTGCTGTTTCTTGGAGACATGTGTTGTCATGACATCCCGTAAAAGTCTATCAATGACATGCAATGCATATTTAGAGAGCATTGTGCACTCATCAATGATACATAGTTTAGTATTCTTCAACTGTTTGGCTGGGTCTGTATCAGTTTTAATCCTTGAAACCGAAGTTTCATTGACAGGAATTGGAATGCCATAAAGAGAATGGATTGTGCGTCCTTCTTCGAGTAAGTTAGCTGCGATTCCTGTTGTGGCAGCTGCTGAGACAATGTGTCCTCTCCCCTTAGCTGATGTAGCAGTAGATGATATAAGTAGGTCTTACCACTCCCACCAGGACCGTCAATGAAAAAGCACTTTGTGCTATCAGTAGAGTCTTGTAAAGCTTGACTGATAGTAATATAGGCCAAGAGTTGTTCGTCATTTAGAGTAGCTTTCATGTCCGCAGCTATTTGTAGCTCAACATCCTTATCATACAGTGGGAGAAGATGTGGTTAATTTACAGGTCGTGGTAAATGAAAATCCATATAACTTTTGCCATGACTTTTTAGAACATCTTGAACATCAGTCATAGCATAGCCTTCACAATTTATACAGGCCTCAGTATTGGAGTGGTATGCATGGCAATAGTCCTGTACAAAGTGTTCCTTGAATTTATCCCATAACTGCAGAGGATTAGCTGGAGGGCCAAAAATGAAGATATAGGCAAACATGTCCCGAAGCTGTGCTGGCATGTTAAGAATACAGGCATCTTGTAGCGTATTTTTCCATAGACTATCATCAAATAGTAAGCCAAGGGCTAATGCTGCCTCTTTGAAGGTTTGATACGTTACTCCGTTGACCGTTTTAATACTGTCAAAACTTGTTGCACCTTTGACGTGTAAAAGCAACAATCGCAAGTAGTAGCGTTCTTGATCTTTGACACTGACAGTGTACATCCTTCCAATAACAGAGGCACCTCCTCGCTTTCTAAGTTCCCAAGAGCCTTCCTGCCAAACATAGTACTCTGGAATTTGGCGGTATAAAAAGTTATGAGCATGTTGGTCTTTCATATTAAGCTCAAAGTAGGCCATAAGAGTAGAATTCCGATTAAGTTTTTGTTGGATGTTATCAATGGAGTCATCCTCATGAAAATAGAGTGACTGAGAATGAGGCAGATGTACGGCAAGGCGAATGATGCTATGCGATTGCTTATGCATAGGATAAGCAAAAATGCGCCAAGCTGCCTCTGGTGCACTGACATATCTGGAATCCATAAATTGATGTGTTTCATCATGGTCAATGTGAGTTTGGCAAATGTCAAGGTTTGCTTTATCATGGCCTTTGTAGACATATTTAAACAAATATTTGACACTTTGTATTGAACCACAAACTTCCACATTGATATGGCACCTGTATTTCAACAGTAGGAATGGATTGTACGGAACTACCCAAGAATTGTCAATTGTTTTAGATTGGTGTTGAATAGAAGGGCAGAGATTCTACGATAAATTGGATAGGCATCTTTAGCTATAATGGTAGAGGTTTGAAAATCTTTAGGGAAACCTTTTGTACATTTGCCGAGATCCATACAGGGCGAATTGGGGTTGTGTTCTCCACAGGGCCCATGAATCATATGTTGCAAAACAATGGCATGAAGTAGAGGGTAGGAGTTAGCATCAGGAATTTCGGCCCAGACAATGTTATCAACATCCTCCTTAGTTCTTAATTTAGAGTTGGTATCCAAAATGATCAAAATGTGTGCGTGTGGTAGACCACGTTTTTGAAATTCTATTACATGCACCATAGCACAAACATTTCCAAACAATCCTTTTCTAATGTCTTGTAATAGAGCTTCTAACTTGATTTTGAACACACGTGCTACTAAATCAGGTCTGTGTTCCACACGCTGCCATGGCTGCAAATTAGTTGTAATCTCGCTCCATTTAGGATTGCAGGTCATAGTTATGAACAAATCAGGGCAACCGTACTTGGTGACAATAGCCATAGCATCCTGATACCGTTGCTGCATGTTCCTCGGACTACCCTCAAAGGAGGAAGGTAAAATTACGGTCTTGCCAATGGGGATGCCTTTTTGGATAAGTTTTTTAATAAATGCTCTTGCAATAGACAGTAGTCCTCAACTTTCAAATCCTTTTGATGTTTGCAGATAAAATGTAGGCGATTGGCCTCAATTTTCACATACGCGTCAACAATGTACTGTTGGGTGAGTTTGCCACCATTCAGTATCGGATTAAAGTAATCTCTTAGAGATAGCATGTAGCAATAATATTGCAGTTGTGTTATTTGCGCGTACTTGGAGCTTGTTGTTGCATGTTATCATGCCAAACTTGTTCTCCGTATGGAAAAAACAATGGATACAGGAGGGCATCTAAGTTACTGTGTAGAATGCTGATAGGTTTGGTTTTTGGTGCCAAAGGGTTGTTTGGGTCAGGTTTTAGGTGAATTAAGATATCACGATTGAATGGTGGCTCGCCATTGTCATTTTCAAAAACAACGGCAACCTCATTGACAGTAGGGTTATTGTAGCGTCGAGGGTCTTGTGTGCGATCCTGTTTTAGGGCCATGAATATATTAGGCATGACAGTACCATTTGCAAGAGCTTTAAGATGTTCCTCCTGTTCTACATCCCTTAACATTTTGTACGCCGCTACAAATGGATTGATGTTATCTAATTGAAGAGCAATCATACTCATCAAAGTAGGATGACAATTTTGATTGTGTTGACATTGCAAACGTTGTTGATTAGCAGTCTGGGTATCTAAGATGTAAAGCTGGGCATACACTGGAACTTCTTCATGAGATGGATGTAAGGTTCCAGTACGATGATATATTTGCCCATGTATCCGGAAGCAATATGGGCCATATCCAGGAGGTGGAGAAATATTGGCACCCATGGAGGCAAACGTAAGGGAACTGTTGATGCTACGGATGTTTTCCATCAGATTTTTACTGAACTCACTTTGTGAGCAAACGTGTGAAGAGGTAGGGTTATTGGGGTATAGGAACATGGACCTTACCCTTGTGACAACATAGAGTAAACTTTTTATCTGATGGTATTTCAGCATTAAAATGCAATGCTTGACAATGTTCACAAACATAGGTCATAGGACCACAGGAGTGTTGTACAACGGAACATCAGTGAAACCTTTAGGAAGTCTAGCTAAAGATTGTGGTAATGGACGATTAGACTGGCGCTGGAAGCCAAGATATATAAAGCGTGGACCTGGTAGAGGATCTTCACTGTCCACAGATGCAATGACGGAAGAGGTGGAAGGTGTATCGTCAACAGAGTCTATGAGTGCAGAGGTCAAAGGAGTATTGTTGCGCTCTTCATGGCATGCACCAGCAGCATTTATTACTGGATTAATTATTGGCATAGAAGACTCATGTGTAAAGGATTTTGTGACAGCAGACTCCACGGTGTTGAGGCGAGGACATTTGTGTTCAAAATTGTGGGTAGCAGACTGTTTGCGCTTACGTTCAGAATTAGACAGAAATACAGTAGGCTCAGGGTCAGGACATTGTATGGCAGTAGACATAGAAGGTATATTGTGCTTAGAATCAAAGACTGGAGAGATGGCATTAATATTTTTGGAACGTTGACGGCGAGCAGCAGCAGCCTGATTACTTAAGCGAAGTGCTTTTTGCTCAGCAGACTCATTAGTAATGCGTTTTTTCCTATTTTTGCTGTTTTTGTCCAGGCGCTGGCGTCTCTCTTCTTGAGTCTCGTTAGCACGCTGTTGACGCATAGATGCGGCTTTGGCAGCTTTTCGTTCAGTGTCATTAGTATACTTGGTATCTCTCCTAATCTTACGTGCGGCATTGGCAGGTGTTCGCCCAGTGTCATAAGTACACGTGTTTTCAGAGCTCATGTTGTTTATTATAAACAGCTATAGCTGTGTTGGTGGCAAATGAGGGGTTAATAACAGGCAGAGTATCTGAGTGCAATTGCCAGTGAGTAATCAGCTGGCAATTGAGGGGTTATTAACAGGCAGAGTCTCTCAGTGCAATACTCATGAAAAAAGAGCTGGCATATGAGGGGTTAATAACAGGCAGAGTCTCTCAGTGCAATACTCAGTCAGTAATCATCTGGCAAATGAGGGGTTAATAGCAGACAGAGTGTGTCAGTGGAATACTGAGTGTAAAAGCAGCTGGCAAATAAGGGGTTAATAGCAGACAGAGTGTTTCTGTGCAATAGTTAATGAGTAATGAGCTGGCAAATGAAGGGTTAATAGCAGGCAAAATCTCAGAGTGGAATAGTGAATGAGTAATGAGGTGGCAAATGAAGGGTTAATAGCAGCAGCGTCTCTCAGTACAATAGTGAGTAATTAATTGCCAGTATACAGCTAAATAACCACATAGGACATTAATATAAATGTCAAAATGTAACAGAGGCACTTCAAAACTAAATACATTTAGTTTTGATAAAGGGTCTTATGTCTTTTGAGGAGAAATTCAGGGGGAGCTTGGAGTGCGCGTCACTGGCACCGCCTTCACGCAGTGGAAATTTGCTCAGAGGTGAAAATTTAAAAGGAGGTGCCTAAAAAAGGCGGCGGACGTGTCGCAGTGCACCGCGATGCTGATTGGTCGCTCGGGGCAGGCGGATGACCAATCAGCATCGTGGCGCTTGGCAAGGTGCGAAATGTTTAAACCTGAAGTTCAAATTTAGATTTTAAACATGGCGCCATTCCGCGCGGTGCTATGTTGATTGGTCGCCACGACGCGAGCAATCAAAATAGCGGGGCGTGTCACTGCGCCATTTGTTTTTCATACTTGGCGGCGTGACGTGATTATATCTCAATGGGAAGTGAGGCGCTATTCTCATTGGTCGCTGTGTGACCGGCGCCGACCAATGAGAATAGCGCCTCACTTACAGCGGTAAATTTGAAACTCAAAGTCGTCCATTATCTCTCAATGGGAAGTGAGGCGCTATTCTCATTGGTCGCTGTTGATGGCTCTGACCAATGAGAATAGCGCCTCACTTACAGGTAAATTTGAAACTTAAAGTCGTCCATTTATCTCAATGGGAAGTGAGGCGCTATTCTCATTGGTCGCTGTGTGCTGGCGCCGACCAATGAGAATAGCGTCTCACTTACAGCGGTAAATTGAAACTCAAGTCGTCCATTAGATCTCAATGGAAGTGAGGCGCTATTCTCATTGGTCGTTGTGTCTGGCCGCGACCAATGAGAATAGCGCCTCACTTACATGCGGTAAATTTGAACTCAAAGTGTTCCATTTATCTCTCAATGGAAGTGAGGCGCTATTCTCATTGGTCGCTGTGTGCTGGCGCCGACCAATGAGCATAGCTCCTCACTTCCCATAGAGATACATAGCGATCTTTAGAGCTGTGCATGGCCGGGCCCTTGGTTCTATTTTCGGCCACGGCGCTCGGCTCTCGTCGGTCGTCGGCGGGGCGGGAAACTCGCAATGGACCTACGTGCCGGAGTTACCGCAGCTGCAAAGATAGATAGATAGATAGATAGATAGATAGATAGATAAATAGATAGATATAGATATAGATATAGCTAGATATAGATAGATAGATAGATAGATATAGATATAGATAGATATATATAGATAGAGATAGATAGATATAGATATAGATAGATAGATATAGATATAGATAGATATAGATAGATAGATAGATAGATAGATAGATATAGATAGATAGATAGATAGATAGATAGATAGATAGATAGATAGATAGCAATAGCGCCTCACTTACAGCGGTAAATTGGAAACTCAAAGTCCTCCATTATATCTCAATGGGAAGTGAGGCGCTATTCTCATTGGTCGCTGTGTGCTGGCGACGACCAATGAGAATAGCGCCTCACTTCCAGCGGTAAATTTGAAACTCAAAGTCGTCCATTATATCTCTATGGAAAGTGAGGCACTATTCTCATTGGTCGCTGTGTGCTGCCGCCGACCAATGAGAATAGCGCCTCACTTACAGCGCTAAATTTGAAACTCAAAGTCGTCCGTTATATCTCAATGGGAAGTGAGGCGCTATTCTCATTGGTCGCTGTGTGCTGGCACCGACCAATGAGAATAGCGCCTCACTTCCCATTGAGATATAATGGACGACTTTGAGTTTCAAATTTACCGCTGGAAGTGAGGCGCTATTCTCATTGGTCGCTGTGTGCTGGCGCCGACCAATGAGCATAGCTCCTCACTTCCCATAGAGATACATAGCGGTCTTTAGAGCTGTGCATGGCCTGGCCCTTTGTTCTATTTTCGGGCACGGCGCTCGGCTCTCGTCGGTCGTCGGCGGGGCGGGAAACTCGCAATGGACCTATGTGCCAGAGTTACCGCGGCTGCAACGATAGATAGATAGATATAGATAGATAGATATAGATAGATATAGATATATAGATATATAGATAGATAGATATAGATAGATATAGATATAGATAGATAGATATAGATAGATAGATAGATAGATAGATAGATATAGATATAGATCGATAGATATAGATAGATAGATATAGATAGATATAGATAGATAGATAGATAGATAGACAGACAGATATAGATAGATAGATAGATAGATAGATAGATAGATAGATAGATAGCAATAACAGCGGTAAATTGGAAACTCAAAGTCCTCCATTATATCTCAATGGGAAGTGAGGCGCTATTCTCATTGGTCGCTGTGTGCTGGCGACGACCAATGAGAATAGCGCCTCACTTCCAGTGGTAAATTTGAAACTCAAAGTCGTCCATTATATCTCAATGGGATGTGAGGCGCTATTCTCATTGGTCGCTGTGTGCTGGCGCTGACCAATGAGAATAGCGCCTCACTTACAGCGGTAAATTTGAAACTCAAAGTCGTCCATTATATCTCAATGGGAAGTGAGGCGCTATTCTCATTGGTCGCTGTGTGCTGGCACCGACCAATGAGAATAGCGCCTCACTTCCCATTGAGATATAATGGACGACTTTGAGTTTCAAATTTACCGCTGGAAGTGAGGCGCTATTCTCATTGGTCGCTGTGTGCTGGCGCCGACCAATGAGCATAGCTCCTCACTTCCCATAGAGATACATAGCGGTCTTTAGAGCTGTGCATGGCCTGGCCCTTTGTTCTATTTTCGGGCACGGCGCTCGGCTCTCGTCGGTCGTCGGCGGGGCGGGAAACTCGCAATGGACCTACGTGCCAGAGTTACCGCGGCTGCAACGATAGATAGATAGATAGATAGATATAGATAGATAGATAGATAGATATAGATAGATAGATATAGATATATAGATAGATAGATATAGATAGATATAGATATAGATAGATAGATATAGATAGATAGATAGATAGATAGATATAGATATAGATCGATAGATATAGATAGATAGATATAGATAGATAGATAGATAGATAGACAGACAGATATAGATAGATAGATAGATAGATAGATAGATAGATAGATAGATAGATAGATAGATAGCAATAACAGCGGTAAATTGGAAACTCAAAGTCCTCCATTATATCTCAATGGGAAGTGAGGCGCTATTCTCATTGGTCGCTGTGTGCTGGCGACGACCAATGAGAATAGCGCCTCACTTCCAGTGGTAAATTTGAAACTCAAAGTCGTCCATTATATCTCAATGGGATGTGAGGCGCTATTCTCATTGGTCGCTGTGTGCTGGCGCTGACCAATGAGAATAGCGCCTCACTTACAGCGGTAAA
The DNA here is from genome assembly GCA_033576535.1 of Allobates femoralis. Classification (NCBI taxonomy): domain Eukaryota; kingdom Metazoa; phylum Chordata; class Amphibia; order Anura; family Aromobatidae; genus Allobates; species Allobates femoralis. Next base: position 140,397,728 of record JARQOC010000003.1, read on the forward strand.
TTTGAAACTCAAAGTCGTCCATTATATCTCAATGGGAAGTGAGGCGCTATTCTCATTGGTCGCTGTGTGCTGGCGCCGACCAATGAGAATAGCGCCTCACTTCCAGCGGTAAATTTGAAACTCAAAGTCGTCCATTATATCTGAATGGGAAGTGAGGCGCTATTCTCATTGGTCGCTGTGTGCTGGCGCCGACCAATGAGAATAGCTTCTCACTTACAGCGGTAAATTTGAAACTCAAAGTCGTCCATTATATCTCAATGGGAAGTGAGGCGGTATTCTCATTGGTCGCTGTGTGCAGGCGCCGACCAATGAGAATAGCGCCTCACTTCCAGCGGTAAATTTGATACTCAAAGTCGTCCATTATATCTCAATGGGAAGTGAGGCGCTATTCTCATTGGTCGCTGTGTGCTGGCGCCGACCAATGAGCATAGCTCCTCACTTCCCATAGAGATACATAGCGGTCTTTAGAGCTGTGCATGGCCTGGCCCTTTGTTCTATTTTTGGGCACGGCGCTCGGCTCTCGTCGGTCGTCGGCGGGGCGGGAAACTCGCAATGGACCTACGTTTCGGAGTTACCGCGGCTGCAACGATAGATAGATATAGATAGATAGATAGATAGATAGATAGATAGATAGATAGATATAGATATAGATAGATAGATAGATAGATAGATAGATATAGATATATAGATATATAGATAGATAGATATAGATAGATATAGATAGATAGATAGATAGATAGATAGATAGATAGATATAGATAGATAGATAGATAGATAGATAGATAGATAAATAGATAGATAGCAATAGCGCCTCACTTACAGCGGTAAATTTGAAACTCAAAGTCGTCCATTATATCTCAATGGGAAGTGAGGCGCTATTCTCATTGGTCGCTGTGTGCTGGCGCCGACCAATGAAAATAGCGCCTCACTTCCAGCGGTAAATTTGAAACTCAAAGTCGTCCATTATATCTCAATGGGAAGTGAGGCGCTATTCTCATTGGTCGCTGTGTGATGGCGCCGACCAATGAGAATAGCGCCTCACTTACAGCGGTAAATTTGAAACTCAAAGTCGTCCATTATATCTCAATGGGAAGTGAGGCGGTATTCTCATTGGTCGCTGTGTGCAGGCGCCGACCAATGAGAATAGCGCCTCACTTACAGGGGTAAATTTGAAACTCAAAGTCGTCCATTATATCTCAATAGGAAGTGAGGCGTTATTCTCATTGGTCGGCGCCAGCAGACAGCGACCAATGAGAATAGCGCCTCACTTCACATTGAGATATAATGGACGACTTTGAGTTTCAAATTTACCGCTGGAAGTGAGGCGCTATTCTGATTGGTCGGCGCCAGCACACAGCGACCAATGAGAATAGCGCCTCACTTCCCATTGAGATATAATGGACGACTTTGAGTTTCAAATTTACCGCTGGAAGTGAGGCGCTATTGTCATTGGTCGGCGCCAGCACACAGCGACCAATGAGAATAGCGCCTCACTTCCCATAGAGATATAATGGACGACTTTGAGTTTCAAATGGCCAGGCCCTAGGTTCTATTTTCGGCCAAGGGGGGCGGGAGACTCGCAATGGACCTATGTGCCGGAGTTACCGCGGCTGCAATGACTCGCCACCCGGGAGACGACCTGCTAAAGCCGGTCGTCTCCCGGCTAGCTCGCCGCGATCCTCCCGCATAGGGCGGCCATCTTGGTCCACCCTGTGCGGGTGGAGCTGGCCAAATATCCGACCACAACACTACGGAAGTGGCTTCGGGTTTGGCCGGAAGTGGCTTCAGGCTTTATATAATAGATATTGAGCAGTCATGGCAGCTTGTACATGATCACACTTGTTTTTTTCTGTTCAGAGGTGCTGGTCATTTTTTTTGCTTTTTGTTATATACTATTGGAGGTTTTGACAGCCTCTTGGTCTGACTGAGCTCTCCCCAATCAGCCTTAGGCTGTTTTTAACTAATGCTATGGCATACCTGCCCTTTAAATTTGTAGATCTTTAGCCCAAGAGAAGTATGTTTGATAAATATTGATTTTATGGTCCCGTTAACCTCTTCACCAATTAGCCTGTTTTCACGTTCCTGACCATGCCAAATCTTATGACCACTTTACACACACCAACTTATCTGTCCAACTTCTGAACAACTTACTGGTTGCAGTGAAATCATGGACACATTGTTCCATTTGTACACAGCCACAAAATGGAGCAATGTGTCCATGATTTTACTGCAACCAGTAAGTTGTTCAGAAGTTGGACAGATAAGTTGGTGTGTGTAAAGTGGCCCTTATAGTTCTGACAAGCCTTGCGTTATGAGGTAATTACTCTGGAATGATACAACAGATCCCAGTGATTCTGTGAATGATTAATCATGACATATTGCACTTTATGCTAGTGATAAATTTAGGATGACATTTTTTGCAATTATTTCAGAAAGCTTTGGAAATTTGGCAAAAATTTTGAACATTTGTCAATGTTCAAAATTTGAATTTTTTTGCCCCCTAACCCCTTCACTCCCCAGCCTGTTTTCACCTTCCTGACCCGGCCATATTTTACAATTATGACCAGTGTCACTTTATGGGGTTATAACTCTGGAACGCTTATATGAATCCCAGGGCTTCTAAGATTGTTTTTCATTAACATATTGGACTTCATCGAAGGCTGGCTTCACTCCACGGCAGAGTCCGGTCTGGGGCTGTCAGTGTAAACCAGACAGCCCCGGACTGGGTTTTGGCCCCATAGTATCCTATGGGGTCGGATGGAGCCAGATGGCAGCTCTCTGCCTTTCGGTTTCCATCTCTCCGGCAGAATCCGGGAGAAATCGGATTTTTCTCACCATACACAAAAACGTTGCTTGCAACGTTTTGGTGTCTGGGGAGAAAAATCTCCCCAAACTGCGGTATCTTGGATTCTCCTGGATTCCCCCAGATCCTCCCGGATCCGGTGCAATCTGGCACTCCCTAACATGGGAGCCTATGGGGTCGGATTTCACCGGTCCGGGAGGATCTTGGAACCAGACACCTGCATGCCGCTGTTGTTTCAGGACCGCGGCTAGCTTCCTGCGAGCCGCGGTTACTGATTAATCAGCGGCAGCAGCTGCGTCTGGCAGCACACCGGACCGGAGGGCATATTAGCCCTCCGATTCTGTGTGCTGATCCAGTCCGGGGCTGTCAGGTTCATCCCTGACAGCCCCGGATCGGACCTTATCATGACGTGAAGCCAGCCTTAGTTGCAAAATTAGGACTTGCCATTTTCAAACTTTGAATTTTTATACCCTTAAACCAGAGTTAAATCACACAAAATAGTTAATATAAACAATTCCCACATGTCTACTTTACATCACAACACTTTTGAAACAAAGGTTTTTGTCAGGAAGTTAAAAGGGTTGAAAGTTTATCAGCAATTCCTGATTTTTCTAACAAAATTTATGAAACCATTATTTTAAGGAACCCAATCACATTCAAAGTGACTTTGAGGGGTCTATTGGACAGAAAATACCAAAAATGACACCATTCCAAAAACTGCACTCCTCAACCTGCTCAAAACCACATTCAAGAAGATTATTAACCCCTTCAGGTGCTTCAAGAGTGCTCCAAATGTCCAAATGTTACTTTAGCTTCAAATATTGCACTTTCACAAGGGTAGTAAGAGAAACTGCACCATACTGTTTGTTGTGCAATTTTTCCTGAGTATGTTGATACCCCATATGTGGCAGAAAACCTGTTTTGGCACATGGCAGGACTCAGAAGGAAAGGAGCGCCATTAGACTTTTTGAACGATAAATTGGCTGGAAACATTAGTGGACACCATGCCGCGTTTGAAAAGACTCTGATGTCCTAACCAGTGAAACTTCCCCACACACAAGTAACCTCCTTTTGGAAACTAGACTCTTGTAAGGAATTTATCTAGACATGTGGTGAGCACTTTGAACCCCCAGGTGCTTCATACGTTGAGCAGTGAAAATGAAAAAAAAAAATTTTGCTCTAAAATGTTCTTTTAGCCTCGATTTTATTCAGTTTTACAAGGGCAACAGGATAAAATTGACCCCAAGATTTGTTGGGCAATTTCTCCTAAGTATGCTGATACCCCTAATATGGTGGAAAAACACTGTTTGGTCTCACAACAGGGTGACTTTTTGATTGGAAAATTGGCTAAATTTGTTAGCTGACACCATGCCGTGTTTGGAGAGCCCTAGATCTGCCTAAACAGTGGAAACCCCTAAAAGTGACCCTATTTTGAAACTAGACCTTCCCCAGATCATTTTTCAAGTTGTGTGGTGAGCATTTCGAGCACCCAGGTGTCTCACAGAAGTTTATAACATTGAGCTGTGAAAAAGAAAAAGTACATGGACCCCAAAATTTGATGTGCGATCTTGGCATGTTTGGGGGGTTAAACTGTCTTGATTGGCGCGGTCACAGCTCCTGCAGTGAGTGTCAGACATCAGTCAGAGACCCGGCTGTCATCTCAAAATCGCTAGGCTGTATCTATACATCCTAGGTCATTAAGAGCTAACAATCAAATAGGCCAAAGTGGTGCAGGGGTTAAACCGGAGAGTTATGTGACAACATTATTTTCTGTTAGGAAGTTAGAAAAATTTAAATTTTATTAGCAATTTCTCATTTGTCCAAGAAAATGTAGTGAATATATATTCTAAGGCACCACATCACATTTGAAGTGACTTTGATGGGCCTATATGACAAAAAATACATCATCATAAAAACTGCCTCTGTGAAACTGCTCAAAACCACATTCAAGAAGTTTATTAATGATTTAGGTGCTAAGCAGAAATTAAAGCAATGTGGAAGCAAAAAATGAAAAGTTATTTTTTTTTCCACAAAAATGATTTTTTAACCCCACATTTTGCATTTTCAGAAGGGTAATAGGAGAAAATACACACACAAAAATTTGTTCTGCAATTTCTCCTGAATATGAAAATACCCTATATGTGGTGGGAAAATACAGTCTCCATGTACAACTGGGTCTTGAAAGGGAAGGAGCACCATTGACATTTTGGACTCAAGATTGGATGGAATTGATATCGTATGCCATGTAGTGTTTGCAGATCCCCAGATGTGCCTAAACAGTAGAACCCCCACAAATGACCCCATTTTGAAAACTAGATCACTCGAGGGATTTTTTTGGAAGTGTTGTGAGCACCTTAAACCCACAGATGATTCAAAGAATTTTATAACGTTGAGCCATAAAAATGAAACATTAAATTTTTCCCATAAACATGTTGTTTTTGCCCCCAAATTTTTATTTCCACAAGTGTAAAAGCAGGAAATAGACCCCAAAATGTTGTACTATGTATCTTGAGAATGCCAATACACCATATGGAAAACTACTGTTTGGGTGCATGACATGGCTCAGAAGGGGAGGTGCATATTTTGACTTTTGGAATGCAAAATTGTCTGAATAAGATAGTGGACACCATGTTGCATTTGCAGAGTGCATAAGCAGGGGAAATCCTCACAAGTAACCACATTTTGAAAACTATACCTCTCAAGGTATTTATTTACAAGGTGCTGCTCTAGTATGTGTGTAATGGGGACAGTGACCCCTCCTCTAGTGTGTGTGTAATGGGGGCAGTCACCCCTCCTCTAGTGTGTGTGTAATGGGGGCAGTGACCCCTCCTCTAGTATGTGTGTAATGGGGGCAGTGACCCCTCCTCTAGTGTGTGTTGTAATGGGGGCAGTGACCCCTCCTTTAGTGTGCGTGTAATGGGGCAGTGACCCCTCCTCTAGTGTGTGTGATATGGGGGCAGTGACCCCTCCTCTAGTGTTTGTGTAATGGGGGCAGTGACCCCTCCTCTAGTATGTGTGTAATAGGGGCAGTGACCCCTCCTCTAGTGTGTGTGTAATGGGGGCAGTGACCCCTCCTTTAGTGTGCGTGTAATGGGGCAGTGACCCCTCCTCTAGTATGTGTGTAATGGGGGCAGTGACCCCTCCTCTAGTGTGTGTGTAATGGGCCAGTGACCCCTCCTCTAGTGTGCGTGTAATGGGGCAGTGACCCCCCTCCCCTAGTGTGCGTGTAATGTGGGGCAGTGATCCCTCCTCTAGTGTATGTGTGTAATGGGGGCTGTGGCCCCTCCTCTAGTGTGTGTGTGTGTGATGGAGGCAGTGACCCATCCTCTAGTGTGTGTGTGTAATGGGGCAGTGACCCCTCCTCTAGTGTGTGTGTAATGGGGCCAGTGACCCCTCCTTTAGTGTGCGTTTAATGGGGCAGTGACCCCTCCTCTAGTATGTGTGTAATGGGGGCAGTGACCCCTCCTCTAGTGTGTGTGTAATGGGGCCAGTGACCCCTCCTCTAGTGTGCGTGTAATGGGCAGTGACCCCCCTCCCCTAGTGTGCGTGTAATGTGGGGCAGTGATCCCTCCTCTAGTGTATGTGTGTAATGGGGGCTGTGGCCCCTCCTCTAGTGTGTGTGTGTGTGTGTGATGGAGGCAGTGACCCCTCCTCTAGTGTGTGTGTGTAATGGGGCAGTGACCCCTCCTCTAGTGAGTGTGTGTAATGGGGGCAATGACCCCCCCATTGTGTGTAATGGGGAAAGTGCCCCCGCTCTAGTGTGTGTGTCATAGGGGCAGTGACCCCTCCTCTAGTGTGTGTGTAATGAGGTCAGTGACACCTCCTCTAGTTTGTGTGTGTAATGGGGCAGTGACCCCCTCTAGTGTGTGTGTGTAATGGAGGCAGTGACCCCTCCTCTAGTGAGTGTGTAATGGGGGCAGTGACCCCTCCTCTAGTGAGTGTCTAATGGGGGCAGTGACACCTCCTCTAATGTGTGTGTAATGGGGACAGTGACCCTTCCTCTAGCGTATGTGTGTGTGTAATGGCGGCAGTGGCCCCTCCTCTAGTGTGTGTGTGTAAAGGGGGTAGTGACCCCCCCTCTAATGTGTGTGTAATGGGGCAGTGACCCCTCCTCTAGTGAGTGTGTAATAGGGGCAGTGACCCCTCCTCTAGTGTATGTGTAATGGGCAGTGACCCCTCCTCTAGTATGTGTGTAATGGGGCAGTGACCCCTCCTCTAGTGTGTGTGTAATGGGGACAGTGACCCCTCCTCTAGTTTTGTGTGTGTAATGGGGGCAGTGACCCCCTCTAGTGTGTGTGTGTGTAATGGGGCAGTGACCCCTCCTCTAGTGAGTGTGTGTAATGGGGGCAATGACCCCCCGTTGTGTGTGTGTGTAATGGGGCAGTGGCCCCTCCTCTAGTGTGTGTGTGTGATGAAGGCAGTGACCTCTCCTCTAGTGAGTGTCTAATGAGGGCAGTGACACCTCCTCTAGTGTGTGTGTAATGGGGGCAGTGGCCCCTCCTCTAATGTGTGTGTGTAATGGGGCAGTGGCTCCTCCTCTAGTGTGTGTGTGTGATGGAGGCAGTGACCTCTCCTCTAGTGAGTGTCTAATGAGGGCAGTGACACCTCCTCTAGTGTGTGTGTAATGGGGACAGTGACCCCTCCTCTAGTGTGTGTGTGTGTTGTAATGGGGGCAGTGACCCCTCATCTAGTGAGTGTCTAATGGGGGCAGTGACACCTCCTCTAATGTGTGTAATGGGGACAGTGACCCTTCCTCTAGCGTATGTGTGTGTGTAATGGTGGCAGTGGCCCCTCCTCTAGTGTGTGTGCGGAATGGGGGGCAGTGACACCCCTCTAGTGTGTGTGTAATGGGGGCAGTGACCCCTCCTCTAGTGAGTGTGTAATGGGGGCAGTGACCCCTCCTCTAGTGAGTGTCTAATGTGGGCAATGACACCTCCTCTAATGTGTGTGTAATGGGGACAGTGACCCTTCCTCTAGCGTATGTGTGTGTGTAATGGCGGCAGTGGCCCCTCCTCTAGTGTGTGTGTGTAATGGGGGCAGTGACCCCCCCTCTAATGTGTGTGTAATGGGGCAGTGACCCCTCCTCTAGTATGTGTGTAATGGGGCAGTGACCCCTCCTCTAGTGTGTGTGTAATGGGGACAGTGACCCCTCCTCTAGTTTGTGTGTGTAATGGGGGCAGTGACCCCCCTCTAGTGTGTGTGTAATGGGGCAGTGAGCCCTCCTCTAATGTTGTGTGTGTAATGGGGCAGTGGCCCCTCCTCTAGTGAGTGTCTAATGAGGGCAGTGACACCTCCTCTAGTGTATGTGTAATGGGGACAGTAACCCCTCCTCTAGTGTGTGTGTGTGTGTGTAATGGGGGCAGTGACCCCTCCTCAGTGTGTGTGTGTGTGGTGTGTTTGTGTGTAATGGGGGCAGTGGCTCCTCCTCTAGTGTGTGTGTGTGTAATGGGGGCAGTGACCCCCCCTCTAGTGTGTGTGTAATGGGGGCAGTGCCCCCTCCTCTAGTGAGTGTGTAATGGGGGCAGTGATCCCTCCTCTAGTGAGTGTGTAATGGGGGCAGTGACATCTCCTCTAGTGTATGTGTAACAGGGCAGTGACCCCTCCTCTAGTATGTGTGTAATGGGGGCAGTGATCCCTCCTCTAGTGAGTGTGTAATGGGGGCAGTGACATCTCCTCTAGTGTATGTGTAACGGGGCAGTGCCCCCTCCTCTAGTGAGTGTGTAATGGGGATAGTGACCCCTCCTCTAGTGAGTGTGTAATGGGGGCAGTGACCCCTCCTCTAGTGTGTGTGTAATGGGGCAGTGACCCCTCCTCTAGTATGTGTGTAATGGGGCAGTGACCCCTCCTCTAGTGTGTGTGTAATGGGGACAGTGACCCTCCTCTAGTTTGTGTGTGTAATGGGGCAGTGACCCCCCTCTAGTGTGTGTGGTAATGGGGGCAGTGAGCCCTCCTCTAATGTGTGTGTGTAATGGGGCAGTGGCCCCTCCTCTAGTGTGTGTGTGTGTAATGGAGGCAGTGACCTCTCCTCTAGTGAGTGTCTAATGAGGGCAGTGACACCTCCTCTAGTGTATGTGTAATGGGGACAGTAACCCCTCCTCTAGTGTGTGTGTGTGTGTGTAATGGGGGCAGTGACCCCTCCTCTAGTGTGTGTGTGTGTGTGTGTGTGTGTGTAATGGGGGCAGTGGCCCCTCCTCTAGTGTGTGTGTGTAATGGGGGCAGTGACCCCCCCTCTAGTGTGTGTGTAATGGGGGCAGTGCCCCCTCCTCTAGTGAGTGTGTAATGGGGGCAGTGATCCCTCCTCTAGTGAGTGTGTAATGGGGGCAGTGACATCTCCTCTAGTGTATGTGTAACGGGGCAGTGACCCCTCCTCTAGTATGTGTGTAATGGGGGCAGTGACCCCTCCTCTAGTGTGTGTGTGATGGGAACAGTGACCCCTCCTCTTGTGAGTGTGTGAAATTGGAGCAATGACCCCCCCGGTGTGTGTAATGGAGGCAGTGACTCCCGTGTAATGGAGGCAGTGTTCCCCCCTTAAACTTTGTAGTGAACTTTGCTGAAACTAATAGTGGGATGCCTCTAAATATATAGAGGATTTGGAGTAAAGAGAACATTTTAAATACCACGATTTTCCCTAGCCAAGTTGAGTCAAATTTCACTTTAAATCAAGTTGTCACTTTATTTGCACTTTGGTACTGCATTGCAAACTTTTTGTTATGCGTTTTTATGTCTCTTTCATTGATGTTCCCCGTATATAAAAACTAACGATTCTTTCTTGATGTGCAATAAGGGTTATACAATGATTGCTTTTATCTTGTACACATACGCTCCACAGCCTCTGATGGAGAATTTTTGTCTTCATGGTTCAAGCCAAGTTGTACGCATGTGCACTCCGTGTCTCTGAATCCTCCTCTGCTCTCTGAATCAATATGCAGCCAGTGATGACGGACCATGTGATTCTCCATGTGGGTCTGATGTCTCTGGTCACATGACACGGATGTCCAGGAGCCACTTGCATCACTTTAAGTTGTGTGCTGACCTAATTAGAAAGGGCACTTTTTTTTTTTAACTGCCCTAACAATGTATGGACTCCATCCTCTGACAGGTGGTGTACTGAAGCACGCGTCGGGGTGGACACCATTCCTCTGGGAGCATTGTGTGTGTATCTATAGATAACATAAGGTTCTGAAAACTTTTCTTGAAATTGTGATTGATACTTACATGCTTGTGATATAACTTCTCTCTCACTTGAGATTAATACTTATGTTTTTGTACACCATGATTCCTTATTTGGTGGCACTATTGTTTCATTACTAACTGTTTTTGCATGTGTGGCACCCCTGCGACTAGGCAACACAGGGTAGTATTGCACTTTAATAGTAATGTGTTAACCTTGTAAAGTTATCAGTTTAAGGTTCACCTTATGGAGTCTGTTTTTACACCCACCTAGGACCACACCACTTAGAATAGGGGGCCGGTAATTTAGTAGGTCCCAAAGGGGTGGCGGTCGAGCCTAGGATAGAGTAGTGGGAAGGAAAGTTACACTAGGTGAGACAGTGCTGGGAAGGCAGTCAGAAAGGTCTAGCCTAACAGCAATGCTGCAGAGAAGAACCCAACCTTCAAGGGGGGACCAGGACAGAGGGCAACGGGACAGGACTGGTTGGAGCCGGCTGGTCACGTTGGGGAAGCATCGGCAGTGCGGGTAGCCAAAGCAGTCAGACATTTATCTCCGGCTGGAGAAGAACGAGCTGCAGGACCATCACTAAAGGGGTAGCTGACAGCACCACAAGGTACCTCGCCCCTCAGGACCACACTAGATCCAAGATCACAGGGGTAACGGCCCAAGTACCAACATCGGGGGAGTGTCTTGTCTCCTCTTAAATCCGGGAAAGGACACCCGTGCCCCGCTGTGGGAGATCAAGGGACTGGCGGGAGAGCTCTGCGAGGGTGGTAGAAGTGAGGAAGAATAAGTTAAGCCCAGAAAGCCATAGAAGGAAGAACATCTAGAGACTCCATAACGGGTAACCTGGAGCTGGTGACCGACCCCCGATAAACCAGACTGTACCGTATGCCATCACCATCTGCTGGTACCATTAAAGTGGAGTAAAGTTGAATTGGACTCTGTCATCCTTATTGAGGTGCCCGGAGGGCTCAGCTCCAGCAGCTGCTCAGCAAAGGGGTAAGAACTGCAACACCAACACCTACCACTACTCCTCTCATCCACACTCCTACACCGCTGCCCTGAGGTAATAGCTCCACCTGTAGGGAACTGCTCCACACTCTGCTGCACCCACCATCACCTCAGCGGCCAGCTTGCAGCGCTGGTACCATTTTACCGGGAACTACAGGTGGCGTCATGATCCCCTGTAAATACTCCCTTCTCCCCCACCACCATCAACCCAAATGATCACCAGGGCACGGCACCGAGATCCCGTCCACCCGTGATTCCCTATTACACAGCCCCGGGTCTGAGTACCCCTAGCCCTGGCCGCATCGCATGCTGTTCCTTATTAATTCCATATATCTTGATATATATACTATATGGAATGTGCAATTCCCTGTTATTTGTATGTATCCCCCTCTTTCTTTCCCCAATTCTAAACTACTTTTAATATAGCTCAGTATGGATCTTGGTTGTTTCTTTCTTTTTCTCTATTTATATTACTATAGCCGGTCAGAGTGAATGTCTGATTATTCCCAAGTGAGCCCCACGTTTTGTCCCTCGACCCCTGTGGCTACTTGTTGCGCCCTAAAGGTACCTTTACACGCCGCCACTGCAGGATGGATACCAACCGCTACTTCACGTGCACGAGCACGCCCAAGCGGTTACAAACGGGAAACGCATCCTCTTTACACGCCGCCACAAGGTGCGCTACGCTACGCTACATCTACAGCTAGCTACATCGCCGGGTGTCTCAAGTAGCCATCTGTAGCTCATTTACACACCGCTACAAACAGCTACTATGGGCGTACCTGGTGCAGCAGGGACAGCACATAGGCGTGCTACAATTGTGGATTACGAGACGTCCGTACGCTGATAGGACAAAGCAATAATTCCATGATTGGCCACGCATCGCAGGAGGCTGATTAATACTTGACGCTCGAGCAATTGTGTAGTGTGACTCGTCAGCTCCTTAAATATGCCGCCCTGTGCGGCGACAACCAATCGCAACGCAGGAGCTTCCTCCAATGATCGCTGAAGGGGCGCGGTAACCCGGAGCCTGTGTCACGCCCCAGCTACATAGCATGGTGTAGGAACAACCCTTCTGTTCCTTCTTTACACGCCAATACAGCTCGCTACAATCGGCTTTGTTGCCATCTGTTTATGGGCAGTGCACGGATACAGATGTATCTGTAGCCGGCTGTGTCGTCCCGTCTTCAGACGCCGCTACTACGGGCGATATTGGCGCGACAAGCTACATTTGTAGCCTGTAGCGGGTTGTATCCATCCTGCAGTGGCGGCGTGTAAAGGGCCCCTAAGACTCACCTCTAGCTATTTTATGACTTTTCCTGTGTCTCTTGTATTCTTCGTCTGTGGCCTGGTCTTTTCTGGTAGCATTATATACAGTAGTATCTATACAGTGTGAGTGCCCCATCACAGAGACTGAACACCATTACACTAGTGAAATACGGTAACTTGGAACAGGTGACGTTATTGTGGCTGGAGTAATGTGATCCCCCTCAGTGTACATCGCCCCCTATAGTCCCTGGTCCTGCAGTAGCTGCCACCATGTATATAGCAAATGAGACCCGTTATTAGATGGCAGATCAGCAGGTCAGTCTGTTGTAGTTCTGGAGTGTTGAGCGATTATCACTGTGTAGGGTGAAGTGCAGACAAATAAAACACACACCACAGTATATTAGCTATATATTTTTTTTTTAATTGGAATAGCAATAAGCAACATTGTAATAAAAATATTACTGACACTTTAATAAATGAAAGGTCAAAGTGACTCTCGGGTCCAGCCCCGATGGGGACCACAGAACTTGCTGTGAACATTGCGGACCTGATGAGCCACCCGACCCAAAGATCCAGAGGAAGGGGAAGAAAACCCCCGGAGTGTTCTACCTCAGGGGGGAAAAAAATTCCTTCCTGACCCCAATTCAGGCGATCGGATATCTCCCTGGATCAAGTCTGTCCTGCTGCATATTGCTGAATAACTGTACGTCATGGAAAGAAAGACATGCCGCCTGCCCCTAGAAGCTCACAATCTAGCACGATAGATGCTATGGGCAAAGCATATGGGGGGAGGCTGCAAAGTGGGCAAAGCATAAGGGGGGAGGCTTCAAAGCAGGCAAAGCATATGGGGGCCTAGGCTGCAAAGCAGCCAAAGCATGGAGGGGCCTAGGCCGCGAAGCAGGCAAAGCATGGGGGGCCTAGGCCGTGAAGCAGGCAAAGCATGGGGGAGCCTAGCCCGTGGAGCAGGCAAAGCATGGCGGGCCTAGGCCACGAAGCAAGCAAACCATGGAGGGGCCTAGGCCCTGAAGCAGGCAAAACATGGGGGGCCTAGGCGCGAAGCAGGCAAAGCATGGGGGGTCCTAGGCCGTGAAGCAGGAAAACATGGGGGGTCTAGGCCGCGAAGCAGGCAAAGCATGGGGGGGCCTAGGCCGTGAAGCAGGCAAAGCATGGGGGGCAAGGCAAAGCATGGGGGGCCTAGGCCACGAAGCAGGCAAAGCATGGTGGGCCTAGACCGCAAAGCAGGCAAAGCAAGGGGGGGCAAGGCAAAGCATTGGGGGCTAGGCCGCGAAGCAGGCAATGCATGATGGGGCCTAGGCCGTGAAGCAAGCAAAGCATGGGGGGACCTGGCCGCAAAGCATGCAAAGCATGGGGGGGCCTAGGCCGTGAAGCAGGCAAAGCATGGGGGGCCTAGGCCGTGAAGCAGGCAAAGCATGGCTGGCCTAGGCCGTGAAGCAGGCAAAGCATGGGGGAGCCTAGGCCACGGATCAGGCAAAGCATGGGGGGCCTAGGCCGCGAAGCAGGCAAAGCATGGGGGGCCTAGGCCACGAAGCAGGCAAAGCATGAGGGGGCCTAGGCCGCGAAGCAAGCAAACCATGGAGGGGCCTAGGCCGCGAAGCAGGCAAAACATGGGGGGGCCTAGGCTGCGAAGCAGGCAAAGTATGGGGAGGCCTAGGCCACAAAGCAGGCAAAGCATGGGGGGCCTAGGCCACAAAGCAGGCAAAGCATGGGGGGGCCTAGGCCGCGAAGCAGGCAAAGCATGGGGGTGACTTAGGCTGCAAAGCAGGCAAAGTATAGGGGGACAAGGCAAAGCATGGGGGGGTCTAGGCCGTAAAGCAGGCAAAGCATGGGGGGCCTAGGCCACAAAGCAGGCAAAACATAGGTTGGCCTTGGCAGCGAAGCAGGCAAAGCATTGGGGGACCCAGGCCGCGAAGCAGGCAAAGCATGTCGGGGCCTAGGCCGCAAAGCAGGCAAAGCATGGGGGGCCTAGGCCACGAAGCAGGCAAAGCATAGGTTGGCCTTGGCAGCGAAGCAGGCAAAGAATTGGGGGACCTAGGCCACGAAGCAGGCAATGCATGGGGGGCCTAGGCCACGAAGCAGGCAAAGCATAGGTTGGCCTTGGCAGCAAAGCAGGCAAAGCATTGGGGGACCTAGGCCGCGAAGCAGGCAAAGCATGGGGGGGCCTAGGCCGCGAAGCAGGCAAAGCATGGGGGGGGCCTAAATCGCAAAGCAGGCAAAGCATGGAGGGCCTAGGTTGCTAAGCAGGCAAAGCATGGGGGGGCCTAGGCCGCGAAGCAGGCAAAGCATGCCGGGGCCTAGGCCGCGAAGCAGGCAAAGCATGGGGGGGACTTAGGCTGCAAAGCAGGCAAAGCATGGGGGGCAAGGCAAAGCAGGGGTGGGCCTAGGCTGCGAAGCAGGCAAAACATGGGGGGTAGAGGCAAAACATGGGGGGCAAGGCAAAGCATGGGGGGGGCCTAGGCTGTGCAGCAGGCAAAGCAGTGGGGGCCTAAACCGCAAAGCAGGCAAAGCATGGGGGCCTAGGCCGCAAAGCTGGCAAATCTTGGAGGGGCCTAGGTTGCTAAGCAGGCAGAGCATGGGGGACCTAGGCCGCGAAGCAGGCAAAGCATGGGGGGCCTAGGCCGCAAAGCAGGCTAAGCATGGGGTGGCCTAAGCCATGAAGCAGGCAAAGGATGGGGGGGGGCAAGGCAAAGCATGGAGGGGCCTAGGCCGTGAAACAGGCAAAGCATCGAGGGCCTAGGCCACGAAACAGGCAAAGCATGGGGGGCCTAGGCCACGAACCAGGCAAAGCATGGGGGGGCCTAGGCTGCGAACCAGGCAAAGCATGGGGGGGGCCTAGGCTGCAAAGCAGGCAAAGCATGGGGGGGCTAGGCCACAAAGCAGGCAAAGCATGGGCGGGCCTAGGCCACGAAGCAGGCAAAGCATGGGGGTAACTTAGGCTGCAAAGCAGGCAAAGCATGGGGGGACAAGGCAAAGCATGGGGGGGGTCTAGGCCGTTAAAGCAGGCAAAGCATGGGGCGGAGGTGAGGAAAAGCATGGAGGAACAAGGCAAAGCATGGAGGGACCTAGGCCGCAAAGCAGGCAAAGCATGGGGGGCCTAGGCACGAAGCAAGCAAAGCATGGGTTGGCCTTGGCAGCGAAGCAGGCAAAGCATTGGGGGACCTAGGCCGCGAAGCAGGCAAAGCATGGGGGGGCCTAGGCCGCGAAGCAGGCAAAGCATGGGGGGGGCCTAAACCGTAAAGCAGGCAAAGCATGGGGGGCCTAGGTTGCTAAGCAGACAAAGCATGGGGAGGCCTAGGCCGCGAAGCAGGCAAAGCATGCCGGGGCCTAGGCCGCGAAGCAGGCAAAGCATGGGGGGGACTTAGGCTGCAAAGCAGGCAAAGCATGGGGGGCAAGGTAAAGCAGGGGTGGGCCTAGGCCGCGAAACAGGCAAAGCATGAGGGGGTAGAGGCAAAGCATGGGGGGCAAGGCAAAGCATGGGGGGACCTAGGCCACGAAGCAGGCAAAGCAGGGGGGGCCTAAACCGCAAAGCATGGTGGGCCTAGGCCGCAAAGCTTGCGAATCTTGGTGGGCATAGGTTGCTAAGCAGGCAGAGCATGGGGGACCTAGGCCGCGAAGCAGGCAAAGCATGGGGGGCCTAGGCCGTGAAGCAGGCAAAGCATGGGGGGACTTAGGCTGCAAAGCAGGCAAAGCATGGGGGGGCAAGGCAAAGCAGGGTTGGGCATAGACCGAGAAGCAGGCAAAGCATGGGGGGGGGGGGGGCGAGGCAAAGCATGGGGGGCAAGGCAAAGCATGGGGGGGGCCTGTGCCGCGAAGAAGGCAAAGCAGTGGGAGGCCTAGGCTGCGAAGCAGGCAAAGCATGGGGGGCAAGGCAAAGCATAGGGGGGCCTAGGCTTTGAAGCAGGCAAAGCATGGGGGGGCCTAGGCAAAACATGAAGGGGCAAGGCAAAGCATGGGGGTCTAGACCGTGAAGCATGCAAAGCATGGGGGGGCCTAGGCCATAAACAGGCAAAGCATGAGGGGCCCAGGCCTCGAAGCAATGGGGGGGGGCTAGGCTGTGATGCAGGTAAAGCATGGGATGGCCTAGGCCATGAAGCAGGCAAAGTATGGGGGGCATAGGCCGCGAAGCAGGCAAAGCACGGGGGCTTAGGCCACAAAGCAGGCAAAGCATGGGGGGCAAGGCAAAGCATGGGGGCCTAAGCAGCAAAGCAGGCAAAGCATGGGGGGGTGAGGCAAAGCATGGAGGGGGCAAAACAATGCATGTAAGGGCCTAGGCCACGAAGCAGGTAAAGCATGGGGGGGCCTAGGCCGCGAAGCAGGTAAAGCATGGGAGGGCCTAGGCCGCGAAGCAGGTAAAGCATGGGGGGGCCTAGACCACGAAGCAGGCAAAGCATGGGGGGGACTTAGGCTGCAAAGCAGGCAAAGCATGGCGGGGCAAGGCAAAGCATGGGGTGGCCTAGGCCGCAAAGCAGACAAAGCATGGAGGGCCTAGGCCTCGAAGCAGGCAAAGCATGGGGGGGCTAGGCTGTGATGCAGTCAAGCATGGGATGGCCTAAGCCCCGAAGTAAGCAAAGCATGGGGGGCTTAGGCCGCAAAGCAAGCAAAGCATGGGGGGCTAGGCTGTGATGCAGGCAAAGCATGGGGGGGCCTAGGCCGCGAAGCAGGCAAAGCATGGGGGGCTTAGGCCGCAAAGCAGGCAAAGCATGGGGAAGGGTAAGGCAAAGCATGGGGGCCTAGGCCGCGAAGCAGGCAAAGCATGGGGGGAGGGGGAGGCAAAGCATGGGTTGGCAAAACAAAGCATGGGGGGCCTAGGCCGCGAAGCAGGTAAAGCATGGGGGGCCTAGGCCGCGAAGCAGGCAAAGCATGGGGGTCAAGGCAAAGCATGGGGGCCTAGGCTGCAAAGCAGGCAAAGCATGGGGGGTTAGGCAAAGCATGGGGGGGGCAAGGCAAAGCATGGGGGGCCTAGGCCGCGAAGCAGGCAAAGCATGAGGGGGCCAAGGCAAAGCATGGGGGGGCAAGGCAAAGCATGGGGGGCCTAGGCCGCGAAGCAGGCAAAGCATGGGGTGGCCTAGGCCGCGAAGAAAACTAAACATTGGGGGGCAAGGCAAAGCATGGGGGGCAAGGCAAAGCATGTGAGGGCCTAGGCCACGAAGCAGGCAAAGCATGGGGGGGCCTAGGCCGTGAAGCAGGCAAAGCAGGGGGGCAGAAGCAAAGCATGGGGGGCCAGGCGTGAAGCAGGCAAAGCATGGAGGGGCCTAGGCCTCGAAGCAGGCAAAATGGGGGGGGGGCTAAGCTGTGATGCAGGCAAAGCATGGGATGGCCTAGGCCGCGAAGCAGGCAAAGCATGGGGGGGCCTAGGACGCGAAGCAGGCGAAGCATGGGGGGCTTAAGCTGCAAAGCAAGCAAAGCATGGGGGGGCAAGGCAAAGCATGGGGGGCCTAGGCTGCGAAGCAGGCAACGCATGGGGGGATTAGGCAAAGCATGGGGGGCAAGGCAAAGCATGGGGGGGCCTAGGCCACGAAGCAGGCAAAGCATGGGCTGATGAGGCAAAGCATGGGGGGGCAAAACAAAGCATGGGGGCCTAGGCCGCGAAGCAGGTAAAGCATAGGGGGGCCTAGGCCGCGAAGCAGGCAAAACATGGGGGGGGTCTTAGGCTGCAAAGCAGGCAAAGCATGGGGGGGGCAAGGCAAAGCATGGGGTGGCCTAGGCCACAAAGCAGGCAAAGCATGGGGGCCTAGGCCTCGAAGCAGGCAAAGCATGGGGGGGCTAGGCTGTGAATGCAGGCAAAGCATGGGATGGCCTAAGCCGCGAAGCAAGCAAAGCATGGGGGCTTAGGCCGCAAAGCAAGCAAAGCATGGGGGGGGCTAGGCTGCGATGCAGGCAAACCATGGGGGGGCCTAGGCCACGAAGCAGGCAAAGCATGGGGGCTTAGGCCGCAAAGCAGGCAAAGCATGGGGGGGTAAGGCAAAGCATGGGGGGCCAGGCCGCGAAGCAGGCAAAGCATGGGGGGGGGGTGAGGCAAAGCATAGGGTCGGCAAAACAAAAGCATGGGGGGCCTAGGCCGCGAAGCAGGGAAGCATGGGGGGCCTAGGCCGCGAAGCAGCAACTGGGGCCTAGGCCGCGAAGCAGACTAAGCATTGGGGGGCAAGGCAAAGCATGGGGGGCCTAGTCCGTGAAGCAGGCAAAGCATGGAGGGCCTAGGACGCGAAGCAGGCAAAGCATGGGGGGGGCTTAAGCTGCAAAGCAGGCAAAGCATGGGGGTGGGCAAAGGCAAAGCATGGGGGGCTAGGCTGTGAAGCAGGCAAAGCATGGAGGGAGGTTAAGGCAAAGCATGGGGGGGGGCCAAGGAAGCAAAGCATGGGGGGCAAGGCAAAGCATGTGAGGGCCTAGGCACGAAGCAGGCAAAGCATGGGGGAGGGCCTAGGCCGTGAAGCAGGCAAAGCATGGGGGCCAAGCAAAGCATGGGGGGCAGCCATGAGCAGGCAAAGCATGGAGGGCCTAGGCTTCGAAGCAGGCAAACATGGGGTGGGGGGGGAGGGCTAGGCTGTGATGCAGGCAAAGCATGGATGGCCTAGGCCGCAAAGCAGGCAAAGCATGGGGGGCCTAGGACGCGAAAGCAGGCGAAGCATGGGGGGGCAAGGCAAAGCATGGGGGGCCTAGGCTGCGAAGCAGGCAAAGCATGGGGGGTTAGGCAAAGCATGGGGGGCAAGGCAAAGCATGGGGGGCAAGGCAAAGCATGTGAGGGGCCTAGGCCACGAAGCAGGCAAAGCATGGTGGGGGGCCTAGGCCGTAAAGCAGGCAAAGCAATGGGAGGCAAGGCAAAGCATGGGGGGCCAAGGCCGTGAAGCAGGCAAAGCATGGGGGCCTAGGCCTCGAAGCAGGCAAACATGGGGGTGTGGCTAGGCTGTAGATGCAGGCAAAGCATGGGATGGCCTAGGCCGCGAAGCAGGCAAAGCATGGGGGGGCCTAGGACGCGAAGCAGGCGAAGCATGGGGGGCTAGGCTGCAAAGCAGGCAAAGCATGGGGGGGCAAGGCAAAGCATGGGGGGCCTAGACGCGGCAGGCAAGCAATGCATGGGGGGCCTAGGGCCTGAAGCAGGCAAAGGAAAGGAGGGTTCTAGGCTGCAAAGCAGGCAAGGCATGGGGGGCCTAGGCCGCGAACAGGCAAGGCAGGTGGGGGTTAAGGCCGCGAAGCAAGCAAAGCCTTAGGGGGCCTAGGCCACGAAGCAGGCAAAGCATGGGGGGGGCCTAAGCCGCGAAGCATGCAAATCATGGGAGGGCAAGGCAAAGCATGGGGGGGCAAGGCAAAGTATGGTGGGGCCTAGGCTGCGAAGCAGGGCAAGGCTAAGCATGGGGGGCCTAGGCCAGCAAGCAGGCTAAGCATGAGGGGGCCTACCCCGAAGCAGGCTAAGCATGGGGGGCCAAGGCTGCGAAGCAGGCAAAGCATGGGGGGCCTAGGCCGCAAAGCAGGCAAAGCATGGGGGGCCTAGGCCGCAAAGCAGGCAAAGCATGGGGGGGCCTAGACCGTGAAACAGGCAAGGCATGAGGGGTCCTAGGCTGCGAAGCAGACTAAGCAAGGAGTGTCCTAAGCCGCAAAGCAGGCAAAGCATGGGGGGCCTAGGCCGCAAAGCAGGCAAAGCATGGGGGGGCCTAGACCGTGAAACAGGCAAGGCATGAGAGGTCCTAGGCTGCGAAGCAGACTAAGCAAGGAGTGTCCTAAGCCGCGAAGCATGCAAAGCATGGGAGGGCAAGGCAAAGCATGGGCGGCATAGGCCGCGAAGCAGACTAAGCATGGGGGGGCCTAGGCTGCGAAGCAGGCTAAGCATTGGGGGCCTAGGCCGCGAAGCAGGCTAAGCATGGGGGGACCTAGGTCGCGAAGCAGGCTAAGCATTGGGGGGCCTAATGTGATGACATAATCCTTCAATTTATGTGCACGAAACAATCAGTAGTTTACTCTGTGTGTGCGTTCTTACAGGGGAAGTTCGGATTTAAAGGGTTAACAGCCAGCAACATGTGGCTGCTGGCATGAGCTCCACAGAAATACTCACCTGGACTTGTCACCAGGGCTTTAGAGTCGGTAAGCCAAACATCTGACTCCTAAATTTCCCTGAATACGACTCCAACTCCATCAAAATGGACGACGCCTCCAATTCCATGACTCCGGCTCCACTACCAGGGCTGTGAAGTCAATAATCCAAACATCTGACTCTGTCTTCTCAATTTCCCTGAATCCAAATCCACCAAAATGGACACAGACTCCGACTCTACAGCCCTGCTTGCCATCTTCCTGCTGTCTGGGTCTAAAAACACAAAATGATTCAGAATTAGAACTTGGTACTTTCCATTCTGATTGTGAAGGCACGGAAAGTAAGTGATATTATGTGACCTATGATATCATCACAACAGCCACTGCTTTCTTATGGATCCAGTTTAAAACATAAAGGAATAGTTCATCTTAAAGAGGACCTGTCATTCCCCCCCCCAGTGCTTTCCAAAGTGAAGGCACCACTAAATGCAGCTGCATTCAGGGAGGGGGTCTCCCATGTCTCTACCCCCTTTTCCCCCTGCAACCTGTAACAAACAATTTTGAAAGTTTTAAGATAGGAAGTCCGGAGGGACTTACTCATTATGCAGTTCTCGCTGTTTAGAGGGTCATCCCACCCCCCTGCCCTTCTGTTCCGCCTCCTGCCTTTGTGGGTCTCCCCTCCTCGCTGTGCTCATGCACCTCAGCGTCTGAATTCACACAGGTGCACACTAAGTCCCTACAGGCTTCTTATCTTAAGACTTTCAAAATTGTTTATTACTTACAGGGGGCTAGAGACATGGGAGACCCCTTCCCTGAACATTCAGTGCTGCATTTACTTTGGAAAGCACCAGGGGCTTGACGGGTCCTCTTTAATAAATCGGCAACAACCCTGCATATAATTATGAGATGCACATTTAAAGGGACCCATCTATTTTATTCCATATTATCCAGCGCCCTATGTTCTAAAGGAAAACTCAGGACTCCATACTGCCATTCCTGACCACAGTAAGCAACTCCCAGGTCATCCAGTGATTCAATAATAAAAGAGAGCTGACAGCAGAGACTGATGGCATTTGCAATTAATTTTTGTTAAAAATGCTCAAATTTGATGTGAATGGCAAAACTACCCAATAATGAAGCCATATGGAGTTGTCCCAAACCTGTGTCACAACGAGTGGGCCCTCCTGTTTCCCCAGGGCCCCAACACTTGCCTGGGTGCTGACGCCGGCCTGGTGTACATACACGTTATTAGGTCAGACTCTAAACCAGACTCAACAAATTTATTACTTAGAACCCTCCCATTAGGGGCCATAATATTACATGTCTTGTAGGAGCACTGCTTCACACAACAATAACAGCTGATTGCAAGAGGTTTTAGCTGTCAGACAAGTAAAGAGCCCTGTACCTGCAGGGGTGTACATAGACATCACATAGCAAAAATCCCAATATGTACTATAAAGAAAAATATAGGGGGAGATAGGACATGATGTTACTGATCATCCATATTTTGGTCGGTTGGAGGCTTTTACACTTTTTGCTTAAAAAAATAAAAAATTGATACCTACGTACTTGCCATTTTTTAACGATTACAGCAATATTGGAGTTGATGTATCATTGATCACAGGGTACGTGTGCACTGTGTGTGTATATGACTCTAAATGACACATGTGTGCCTCAAGCATTACAGCTTAGTAACCATGGATACCTATGTAACTGTCACTATATGCGTGGTTGTAACCATGGATACGTAAGCTGCAATGCTTCATATGATGTAAGTGACATAGCTAATCAGGAGAACTATACTATATTTCTAAGTGGAGGGAGTTGCTATTATTATTATTATTATTATTATTATTATTTTTATTATTGCACCTACTACATTTTGGGATTTTGGAGATGGGAATTCCCCTTTCACTACTATTGACAGGACTAGTAAAGCCAAGCAAGGCCTAGGGTTTCTTCCATCTATGAACCTACCTCAGGTATGTTTTAAGGTAGCAGATGGAAGGCACACATCTGTCAATCAAAAGCCACAGAATGCTGGCATGGCTGCTGGACCTGGGTCCTGTGAATTAATTTGCTCATCTATAGTTTTGTCACAATTACAACTCTTTACAGTTAGGTTTCCCATTGCTGGGGTACACCCAATTTGTCTAGAGTCTCCTGTGTGAATGATCAAAGCCTATGCTTTGCCACTCCACTCACTGTGTATGGGACTTGGAGATACCCAGCTCTCAATAAACGGGGGACTTGGGACACTAAGAATCAGTCACTGCGGTTGTTCTGACGGGGTGTTTGTAAGGCTGCAGTTACAAGGCAACTTTGGCTGCTAAACATGCCGTGCAGTCCAAATAATTATGGTCTGCTTCCACATCACTGTGCCATGTATATGAATGGGGTTTCATTGTAAACCCAAGAACACTGCGACCATAAAAAGCAAGTTGCAAAAAGTCAGACCCATTCAGAGTTTTTTTTTGTAAATTGCTTGTCACAATAACCCAGCAGGTCTCAATGCAACCTCATTCTACAGCAATAACAGTTGATTGTAAGAGGCTTTAGCTGCCGTATTCCCCCTATAAGAAAAGAGCTTCCTACCTGGGTTTGTCCATTCCGGTTGTAAGGTCCTAGTGGCACAAGATGGCCACAGTGTAGAACTTTGTACATTCTATATCAGTTGTGATGTCATTTGCTCTGTGATGTCATCAAACCTGCCTGGAATAATGCTATCACAACAAGCAAGTCCCAAGAAGTCAGACCCATTCAGATTTTTTTGTAAATTGGTTGTCACAATACTGCAGTGGGCCACAATGCAACTTCATTCCTCAACATTAAGCTATGATACAGCAGCAGCACATTGTGACCTGTCTTGCGGCCAAAGTCACCAAATAACTATCCTATTCTGATCTGCTTTGTGCTTATTTATGACTAAAAACCATATTGGTTGAACTGAAATTTGATGTGATCATAAACCAGCTGAGAGAAGCTGAGTTTAAAAAACATAAAACATAAAACAGGAGTTCTAGACTCGCACCCTAAAACCAAGCTCACAGGGAGAAGTTACAGAGAGGAATAAGTCAATGAAATAAAGAAATAAGATTTTTGTCAACTCACAGTAAAATCTCTCTCAGAACCTTCATTGGAGGACACAGGAGGCCATGAGTGAATGCTGCTGCCACTAGGAGGTGACACCAAGCTAAATAAAAAAAATTAGCTGCTCCCCAGAAGTGTACACCCACCAACCAGAGGAAAACTGGATTGTTATTGTAAAAGCAGTAGGAGAAACATTTGAAATAAGTACAGACTGGCCCAACAGAAATATATAAGAAGGGCGGGTGCTGTGTCTCCCAATGAAGGTTCTAAAAAGAGATTTTATGGTGAGCACACAAAAATCTTCTTTTCTCCTTCGCTTCAGTGGGGGACCATGAGAGGTCCTAAAGCAGTCCCCAAGAGTGGGAAGAGAAGGACTAGAAAGCAAGACAGGGCAGAGGCCATAATTTATGAGCAGAAGTGGCCATTGTAACTGCAAACTGCCTGTGCCCATAGTAAAGAAGGTAAGAGAGGCCCCAGTATCACCTGGAAAGGTATAAACAAAGACAATAAGGCAGCAGCTAACGAGATGCTGACGAAAGACCTGAAGGCATGAAGGATGAAGGAAACCCTAGATAGGAGAGAGTGCAAAAAATCCTAGATAAGATTACTCCTAAACGTTTAAATAGACAAACTCGTCCAAACTGCACAGTCCTTAAACGGATCCTGTCATCCCCTTTGGGTGTTCTAAACCATGCCCACCATCTGTAACATGCTATAATTGGGGTTCCTATAACCCGTCTATGTGCCCAGAGGTCCCCTGAATACATAGTGCCGGAAGTCTTGCGAGATTTCAGGCACTGTGTATCTTCAATGGAGAACAGTAACCCGCTCCACTGCGCAGGCGCGAAACATGCCTGTCAATCAACAACCATACACAGGACAGGCGGGAATTTCAAAACAGCAGGGTGGCTATTCATGGCAGGGGGCGGCGCGGATCACATAGAGCTGACCCTCCCTGACCTTTTCAGCCCTAATTACCATGCAGCGTGGGACAGAATAAAAGTGCATTTCTGAGGTATGCAGGGGGACGTCTGGGCACATAGAGGGTAACAGGAACCCCAATTACAGCATGTTAGAGATGGTGGGCACAGTTTAGAATGCCCAAAGAGGATGACATGTTCCCTTTAAGAAGGACTCTTCTTCATGAGACCGAGACCAAGTTGAGAAGCCTGTACAAGACACGAAGATAAGTGCTGTAAGCAGCAGATAGGATAGAACTGGAAATGGGATGATACAATGGGTCCTGTGCAAGAATTGAAGTGCCAAAGATTTATTTCAGAAAACTGAAAAGAGAAGGAACATGCCTACATTGGTCAGAGACAAAGAACACTGGGAGACTGAAGGTTCTCAGGGCAGAGTAAAATCAGAAAGAAAAAACTGAAATGAAGGTTTTCACCCAACACTGAGTGGAGAAGAGTAACTCCACCGATGCAAAAGGCTTCCCCTGAGGAATGCAAAGATGTAATCCTTCCGGAATAGGAAAATAGTAGGGAAAGAGAGGAAAAGGATAGCACAGGAATAGCCCTGAGCATAGTGAGGTCAAGAGGAAAGACCAAGGGAACATGAAGGAGCCTCTTAGATCCCAATTACTAAACAGGCTACCCACCAAACCAATATAATCTATGGCTCTTCGATAAAATAATGCCTTACCTTGGGGCCAGGTGGGCCTGAAGTCCCAAACCTCCTTCAAAAAGGTGAATTGCTGAAAGTACCTGCGAGCATTGCCTAGTCCATGATAGAGGGGTAATGATTCTACCCGAGAAAAAAAAATGCAAACAAGCAAATAGCTCCAAGTTTCCAGGAGGAATGGAGATGAGGGTAACTGAACTTCTCAATAAGTCAGGGAGACGAGAGTAACTGAACTCAATAAGTCTGAAAGTGAAAACAGGTGGAACGTACCAGTCCGAATGGACTAGAAAACCTGGTCCCAAGAAGATTGAAAAATGACGCTCTTTGCTCCTGAACCGATCTAAACTCCAGAGAAGAGTCTGTAAGGAACCCCAATGACTCTCATATTGTGCTGAAAAAGGAGGGTCCTGGAATCAGAACCGTTTAAGGAGAAAATCTGAGGAGACATCAGATGATTCTGTTGATAATCTAAACCCTGCAGTAACCGTGGAAAGATAACAAACTCTTCAAGTCCTCTGTGCAAAGGGGCCGTGCTAATACTCTCTGTATTTTTCTAGACTTATAATATGTGCTGCTCAAGCGAACACGTGTCTAAGGAAAACGGCATGTTGCGCTAAGGAAAAAAAGGGACGAGGCTGGTACTAATAGTAATTTAGAGAGAAAGGGAATTAGATTCCACAGAGCAAAAGCAGCCATGATACCCGAGAGGGTAGCTCTATAGTGGAGATGCCATGTACCGTAAGAAGGGACGGCAAGGAGGACATGTTAGAAATGGGTTTGACCGATGCGGTCTAGAGGGCTCTCGAAAGAAAGATGAAAAGGAAGACCACCAGTGCAGGGTCGAAAGCTTAGATCTAAACATCAGCATAACAAGCTTGTCGCGATGAAGTAGGGACAGATAATAGCTGTAAAAAACCTAAAAAATGATCTACATACATGAAAGGGCAGACCTGGCGTCAGCACCTGGCATACCCAGAAAGTTGCCGGGACCCTGAAGAAGTGAGGGGGCCCACACGCTCTGTGAGCAGAAGCAGTAAGGAGACCAGCTCACAGACAGCTCCCTCCCTTCTGTCCTGCTCTGCACTGATCTAGGTGATCGGTGCAGAGCAGGAGAGGAAGCTTACCGGAGCTACACGAAGGCGGAAGGATCTTCCAGTCATGTGATAGATCACATGACTGAAATCAAGGTCCTGGAATATCCTGCTGCTGCTTAACATTTGCAACCTCTATGCAGTTTCCAGTGGCTCCTGTCTCCTGCTCTGCACCGATCAATAACAGCTGGATGTGGTGGTAATGTGTGTGTGTCTGTATGTGCATGTAGCAGAGCTGTATGTGTATGTATTATACATGTAGCAGAGCTGTGTTTTTCTCTGTATGTTCATATTGTAGAGCTATGTGTGTAGTGTGCATGTAGCAAAGCTGTGTGTCTAAATGTTCTTGTGGCAGACCTTTGTATGTCTATGGGCGTATTACAGAGCTGTTTGTGTCATATAATTTGCAGAAAGACACTAACTTAGATTTTCTCAGTATTCTACCCTGGTACATTAAAATTAGTGCTAACGACTCCTCCCTTTTACACCGCCGGGGGAGCTTAAATTGATGGGAAGAAAAGTTTTTTTATTTTCAGCTGTCTAAATTTGGAGTGCGGCTTATGGTGCAGATGTCCAGCAGCAGGGAAGGACGATGATAACATATAGCAAATTGTGGGGTATTGGTTTGTCTTTTGGTCCAAAACACTTAAGCTTTTGAGCCACTACACATATCACATATCACAAGTCCTATCCACTAAATTCTCATCTAAAGTGAGCAAAGGACACAAATAGAAAATAAATTTTCTTATCACAGCAGATTTAGGTCAGGAGACCATTACATTCAGTGCTGTGTGCAGCTTTGCCCAGGTTATAAATGAAGGCATCATGAATGCAGGACACCAGCCCCAATCACTAGCAACCTCCTTTCTCACAGAGGGAGTGACCACAGAGGGAAGGACGAGGACAGAGTGTTAAAGGACCCCAGTGTGAGTCTCTCTTGCCCGAAGCCCACAAAAATCTGGAGCCTGCCCTGTCTCTATGCCAAAACTGTACATTTGTACAAGGGTTGATATGAGTCCATGCAAATATGTTTCATATAGATGAAGATCATTAAAGCGAGTCAACCCCATCCCTAAAAAGTGACCATACATTTTGCCTGTGTTTTTCCTTTTTGACCTCCATTCTTCTCCTGCACCTTCCCATAGCCCGCCATCTTCAATCCTTGTGCTGAGGGGTGGATGCAGGTGAGCACCCTGAAGGCGAGTCTAACAGAACCACTATTTTTCAGAAATTAGTGACATCCCTACATCTCTGTTCTGAGGGCGGCTTCACACTGCGGCGTGATCCAGTCCAGGGCTGTCCGGGATGAGCCTGACAGCCGCGGACTGGATCAGCACACAGAACCGGAGGGCTAATATGCCCTCCTGTCCAGTGTGCAGCGCAAACAGCTGCAGCCGCTGACAGGTCAGGACTGAGGCCCGCGGTCCTGACCTGTCAGCAGCGGGAACTGTGTGCGGCTGCACACTGGACCGGAGGGCATATTAGCCCTCTTGTTCTGTGTGCTGATCCAGTCCGCGGCTGTCAGGCTCATCCCGGACAGCCCCAGACCGGATCATGCCGCAGAGTGAAGGCACCCTAAGTCAACTGATTTAAGTAAAAGCCCTTAAGCCAGATGCAAATGTTTGCAAAACTGAGTTATTGTGTAGTATTTTTAGCTTTTTAAAGTTTAATTAAGCTGGTAAAATTAAAAAGAGGATATACATAGGCTAAGGCTAGGGTGTACAAATTTAAGAATGCAATTGAGGACATAGAAGGCCATCAAAGACATTTCCTTAGAAGTGTGTTGTACATGTGCAATTCTAGAATAATAGTGATCAGAACTCAAGTAATGGAATTATAAGGTTTAAAATATAACATCTCAAAAATATATATTATAAAAGTTCTGGTTCAAATATTACATTTAGAAATGTGTGAATTACAAAGTGTTTGCTTACGAAGAGATAATATTAAAACTTAAATAATTGGAGTCTCAAATACATTGTAAAGAATTGGCTGGCTGTATTACAGATGAGCAATAACAATGCAAACATAAAAGTGCATGTAATCGAATTATCTACATTAGCCATTCCATTAGGATGCAGAGCATATCTCACTTAAAACAGAACTAATTATATTCTTGAACTGTTCTGTTCCATAAACTAATCCAAACTCATCTATGCAGTATTTACTATGCGGCAATGTTAGCCAAGGGCTCACAATTCGTAAATGTCCATTATGCTGCATTCAGGGGCGTAACCAATAGATTCCAGGTTTGCGATCGCACCGGGGCCCTGCACCTAAGGAGCCCAAAGTTCCTTTTTGCCCATAGAAATAAGACTAATACTACTAAAGATTATTGCAATAACTATGGGGCCCGTTGGAGCTTAGCACGGGCCCGAAGCCTAATGTAACGCCATCTGCTGTCCAGCATCATGGTAAAGTATTCAGTGGAATTTTGTAAAAATAAAAGACTAGTCAAAGTTCACAATATGAAAAATCGATTGACACCACAGCCCCAGGTTGGAGCAATTTAACCCCTTAACGACGAAGCCTAGTTTCAATTTCTAACCAGGTAAAGTTTTCCTATTCTGATCAGTGACAATATAACTCTGGAATGCTTCAAAGGATCACCCACAGCATTTACTTCAAAGTATATGTGATTTTAAAAATCCTGTGCCCACATGTGGCCAGTTTTTGCTGCAGAAATCAGAAGAGCTCAAAAACAAGCATGTCAATTAACATGCCCATTGCTGGGCTGCGTTTACCCATTGACTCCATTCTAATCCAAAAAAAGCACCACAAATCGATTGGTTTTCGCACAGTCCATTTGTGATGCTTTTTTACTGCAATTTTCAGAGCAAAATCGCTCCAATACTTACCCTTCCCTGTGATCCCATGGTGAGCTCCGGTGATTTATTCCTTCCGTGCACTGGCAGGACCTGACCGAGGTGACTTACAGGACCTGCACATGTGACTTGGTGTAAGGTCCTGGAAGTACCATATCTACAAGTCCTACTGATGCCTGAAAGGAATTAATTACTGTAACGCACCATGCAATCACCATGCAGGGTGAGAAAGTATGTGTATGTCCTCTTATTTGTGCTGGCATTTGTAATGTGCACCAACATGGCACAAACAGCACAAATGTCCAGTGGGCATCTAGCCTTAGAATGTACAAAAATGTCAAAATCTATTCTTTTAGGGGTGACATCACATTTGAAGTTAGAGGGCCTCTGTGATGGAAACACCCAAATTGATAGTATTTGAAAAATGTTCCCACTAGTCTCATAAATCTCTGATACTATGGGTGCAGCACTAGAAGAATATGGCAGATGGGACATTAGTATTCCCACCTATACAGTTATTAAAATCACTTTGGTGGTATAACACATTCCAGAAGTATACATTTCTACACCATGTTCCAAATTATTATGCAAATTCAGGGTTCTTTAGATCACTGAAATCAATCTCAGATACCTGTGATAATTAGTTTGGTAGGTGAGCCCATTAAAAGGAAAACTGGATGTTCCACAATATTGAGCAGGCCACCACAGTTTTAAGTAACATGGGAAAGAAAAAGGATTCTCTGCTGCCGAAAAGCAACAATAGTGCAATGCCTTGGACAAGGGATGAAAACATTAGATATTGCTTAACAACGTAAGCGTGATATCATACTGTGAAGAGATTTGTGGCTGATTCTGAGCACAGGCGTGTTTCTTCAGATAAAGGCAGAATGAGGAAGGTTTTTGCCAGGCAAGTTCATCGGATTAAGAGAACACTGCTAAAAAGGCCTTACAAACCAGCAAACAGATATTTGAAGCTGCTGGTGCCTCTGGAGTCCCCAACCCTCAAGGTGTAGTAGGATACTTCAAAGGCTTGCTGTGTTGCATAAACTTACTATTCTGCCCCCCCTAAACAGTGCTCGCAAGCAGAAATGGTTGCAGTGGGCCCAGACATACATGAAGACTAAAAAAAAATGTGTCTTCAGGAGCAAAATCATCTTCATGCATGACAAATGCACCATCTCACGCTGCAAAGAATACCTCTGTCATTGGCTGCTATGGGCATAAAAGGAGATAAACTCATGGTGTAGCCACCTTCTTCCCTGACCTCAACCCTATAGAGAAGCTTTGGAGTATAATCAAGCAAAATATCTGAGGGTGGGAGACAATTCACATCAAAACAGCAGCTCTGGGAGGCTATTCTGACATCATGCAAAGAAATACAAGCAGAAACTCTCCAGAAACTTACAAGTTCAATGGATGCAAGAATTGTGAAAGTGATATCAAAGAAGAGTTCCTATGTTAACATGTAACTTGGCCTGTTAGGATGTTTTGGAGTTAAATAGTTTTAATTTCTGTGAATGTGACCTCCTAATGCTGCATAATTCAACCAAACTCTACTGTGCCTAATAATTTGGAACAGTGCATTTAGATTTTTTTTTAATTTTGAAGATTATACTGTTATCATTGGGAGGTTTCTTCAATAAAATTTCATGTATACTCTAACGGGTGATGATTTTTGTTACACTGACTGTCATTTGCACCGCCATTTAGGAAAATCTGAAAAAAAGAATATTTGCATAACAATTTGGAACATGGTGTAGTGCTGACACATACAACTTAACAAATGTGCTAAATTCATTAATTGATTAATTGTTTAGTTCATTAAATGGTCAATCCAAATATGTCAACAGCTCTCTCAGTGCTCAAATTAATTTGTTATGCCATGTGAGCACTGCATCCAACTAGTGGCTGCTAATAGACTGCAGAACACTCTTTCATCAGATGAATCTTTGACTTTCAAGGGATGTGAAAGGGCTGCAACACGTTAGAGGCCATTGATTGGTCTATAGGATTCATTAGCGAGCATGCTCACCACTCCTCAATACTCAGTTGAGCATTGGGATGCTCGAGTGTAGTTTTTACTTGATTGGGTACCAATTAAGTAAGATAGGCAATCAGCACCTGAAGATTGCCTGCCATACACGTTAATGCTGATTCCATGTTGGCCGCTTGCATTACTGGCCGGCATATCGCGCCATTGGGTCTCATATACAAGTGCATATCAATGAATTAGAATATCATCAAAATGTTAATTTATTTCAGTAATTCAATACAAAAAGTGAAAGGCATATATTATATAGAGTCATTACACACAGAGTAATCTATTTCAAATGTTTATTTATGTTAATGTTGATGATTATGGCTTACAGCCAATGAAAACCCAAAGGTCATTATTTCAGAAAATTAAAGTAGGGAGGATGAAGGGTTAAAAATCAAGCTGCTGTATTCCAGTAGACATCAAAGGGTGAATATAAAAATGATTTATTAGTCAACGTGTTTTAGGGCCCCCAGAAATGCACTGAAGCATAGCAATATTACATTGATTTTTCATGATATTCTAATTCATTGAGATGCACTAGTATACCTTATTTTTTTGCTTTGTAAGATGCACCCCATATTTGATGAGAAAGAGAAAAAAAATTGTTACAGTTGGCAATGCATGCTGGAACATCGATAATGCCAGCACCCACCGGATGATGCCGTGACCCCCGCAGCTTCTGGCTTTGCCCCAACCGTCTGTGGACCTGTAAATACCGACTAATGCACCCTCACTCCACTCCGCAACCCATCCCCCTCGGTAAGATTTTTTTATTAGATTCAGATGTTAAGACGCACTCCCATTTTCCCCCCAATTTGGGGAAAGAAAAGTGTGTTTTATAATCTGAAAAATACGGTATATACCCTGCTACGTGATGCTTGGCACTCTCTTATGGAAGCAAATCATGGTGAGTTGATCTCAAAGAGAGAGCTTAGATTAGAACAGGCATATAGGCAGTGTTTAATTGCTTTTGCAGTAATTGTATAAGTGATGATAGAAATCCGGCACCAGATGTATCTCCTTATTTTCAAGCCTTTATTTTATGTTTTAGGTGAGTATAAAATCAAACATATGAAATGGGAACGCACCTTCCCTTACCCTTTCCCACATAAACAGTAATTGTATAACTCTGCTTTCCATTAACCCTTTACCCCAGGTGATTTTCAGTTTTTATTTTTTCTTCCCCTTTTTTCGAGAACCTTAACTTTTTTAATTTTCTGTCAATATAGCCATATGAGTGCAGTTTATGTGTATATTGCTTTGAAAGACATTATTAATTTTACCATATAAAATTAAGTGTCTGAAAAACAGAAAAAAAATCTAATTGCGGTGAAATTGCAAAAAATGTCAATTTCCACAATTGGTTTTTAGGTTTTGTTTTTTACCATGTTCATTACATGCAGTGGCATAAATAGAGTCTTGTGGGCTCCGGTGTGAAATGTAGACCTGGGCTTCCCCCCACACATACGTTGGTCAGATGTATGGGCCCTGTGTAATGTTCTAAATACTTTGAAGACTCACAGATTGATCCCTCTCCCCTTCATTATGTATTAATTGCCCTCATCCTGCTCTATATGGTCCTCCTACTGGAATATGGCCTTTATTGTGGTATATATGTCCCTCATCATGGTTTATATGGTCTTCATCCTCCCGCCACCATAGTCCTTCAATTGTTATAATGCATCCCCACATTCCTCCATACATTACAATGGTACCCCTATAGTCTCCCATTATTATAATGCACTCATATCCCCATTATAAGTAGCCACTGATAGTCATCCAATTATTATAATGCACCTCCATACCTCCATATAGTATAATGCAGCTGATAGTCCTCTATATAGTATAATGCAGCCTCAAATCCTCCATATAGTAATGAGCTTCATAGCCCTTCATATAGATATGCAGCCTCAAAACTCTCCATATAGTGCAGTCTCATAGCCCCTCCATATAGTGCAGCCTCATAGCCCTCCATATAGTGCAGCCTCATAGCCCCTCCATATAGTGCAACCTCATAGCCCCTCCATA